>CM061539.1:8685000-9365000 GCA_030864215.1 Capsicum pubescens
TAAAAAATATATCAATTCAGTCCCAAAAATATTAATTTAAAGCATGAAAAATCAATTCAAAATATTGGACAAGTAATTCATTCATTAACAACCAAAACCCCTCAACCCAATTTCAACACCCACATCCGAAATCACCTGAAAAAACATTCAATTTATGTCACAATGGAAAATTAAAGTTTAGGGAAGAGAAACATGCTCGAAACACACAAGAAATCGAAATTAATTTGAAGTTTAGAGCCTGGATGATGAATGCACAGTGAAACCCTTAAGCTTTCTTGATTGTAGAGTTAAAGAAGAATAAACTAGAGTTTGATCTTTAAAAAACAAAAGAAAAGGGTCCCTTTTATGTTTATAAGTCGTGAAAAAAGTGAAAAAACCAAAAGCCCCTCACCCTTAAGTGAAAAAAAACAAGAGTGGATAAATTTTAACCCTTAGCATGGCATGGCATTATCGCGGATGCTATCCTCCGTACCACGCCAATATCGCAGAGGGTAACCTCTGTGACACGGTGATATCGCGGAGGCACACTGCCTCAAAGTTCTAAAATACCCCCAAACCTTTTTCAAAAATTTCAAAAAAAATTCAAATTACCCTTTTAACATCCCTAAACATAATTCAAGTCAAAATTTGATATTATGAACACGTGAAGGTAAAAAATAAAATGATAAAAAATTTTAAGGGTCTTACATTATCCCCCTCTCCTTATGATCATTTGTCCCTGAATGATGAGTTAGGACATTTTTTAGCACGAGAATAGCAAGAACACACCAGAATCAATTAACCAACTCAAAAAGTAACAAGAGAAAAATGGAACTTATACCTTACACACTTTCATCCAACCCGAGGAACAAGTATGGGTATTTAGCCTTCATATTTTTCTCAGTTTCCCATGTATCCTCTTCTACCTTTTGGTTTTTCCAAAGGACCTTCACTGAAGCTACATCCTTGGTCCTCAATCTACGAGCTTGCCTATCCAATATCTCAACTAGGACTTCCTTATTAGACAAGGAATCTGTAGGACCAACATCTTCAATAGGAACTATAAAGGAAGGATTACCTACACACTTTTTAAACATGAACACATGAAACACGGGATGAATAAACCCAAACTGCAGGCAAATTCAATTTATAAGCAACGTTCCTAATTCTCCTTACAATCTGATATGGACCAACGTAACAGGGACCGAGCTTTCCCTTCTTCCCAAACCTCATGACTCCTTTCATAGAATACACGTTCAAAAACACCCAATCATTCACTTCGAACTCCAACTCTCTTCGCCTCACATCTGCATAAGAATTTTGGCAACTTTAAGTTATCTTAATTCTTTCTTTAATTATTTTTACCTTCTCCATGGCTTGGTGAACCAAGTCAGGACCAAACAAACTAGTCTCACCAACCTCAAACTATCCAATAGGGGACCTACACCTCCTATCATATAGAGCCTCAAAAGGAGTCATCTGATGTACAAATGATAACTATTATTATATGTAAAGTCAATAAGAGGCAAATGGTCAACCTAACTTCCCTTAAAATCAATTACATAGGCCCTTAGCATATCCTCCAAAGTATGAATAGTATGTTCCACTTGTCCATCTGTTTGAGGGTGGAAAACGGTGCTAAGATTCACCCGTATGCCCAAATCTTTCTGAAATGAATGCCAAAAGTAATATGAAAACTACATACCTCGGTCTAAAATAATGGACACTGGCACACCATGCACTTTCACAATCTTCTGAATGAATAATCTGGCATAATCCTCTCCTGAGTAGTTAGTCATCACAGGCAAAAAGTGAGCGAACTTAGTCATTCTATCCATAATGACCCAATTTGAATCATACTGATTGAGAGACCAAAAAAGGCTTATAATAAAATCCATATTGATCATCTCCTACTTCCACATAGGAAACTCTATCTCTTGAGACATGCCACTAGGCCTCAAGTGCTGAATCTTAATTTGTTGATAAACCATACACTTAGCCATAAAATTTGTTATATCCCTCTTCATATTATTCCATCAATAAATCTCCTTCAAGTCATGGAACATCTTAGTAGAGTCCAAATAAAATCTGGACTCATGAGCCTCAATTAGAATCTTTTCTCGCAGCTTATCAACATCAGGAACATATAATCTACTTTGGTATCTTAGAATACCATCTCCCCTAATCTTTAATGCCATAACCTTTTGCTGGCCCACATTATCCTTAATCTGCATAAGTATGGGATCCGAAACTTGTTTTTCCATTATCTCAGCACTAAGAGATGATTTAACCACCTCTTGAACAATAACTTCCCCCATCCTTAAAATCCATAAGATGAACTCCTAAGTTAGCCAATTTGCAAATGTCCTTCACCAATCTTCTTTTCTTCTCATCAACATAGGATAAGCTCCCCATAGACAACCTTCTAAGAGTATTGATAACAACATTAGTGACAGCGCCTAAGCGCACACGCAAGTGTACGTGGTCTTATCAAGTAATATAGTGGCTTCAAGAAAGCCCAAGTGTCGATCTCACAGGGACTTGCGTTCGCCGCCTATCTAATTCTAGTCTAACTAATTGAGAAAAAATAAACAAGAGGAGAGTTTGTAATTTTGTAATTTAAAAATAAAATAAATAATGCATAAAAATTGAAATTTTTGGGAAAATCAATGGAAGAAAACCCTGGGTTGAAGCACTTCGAACAATCATACTATGTTTTTGAATTTCATTCGTCAACTTGCTTATCGTGGTTGTTGATTCATAGGGTTAATTGCATGATCATGGTTTCCCAACCTATAATCTTTTACCTAATATGGACATTACAGCTACATCACTGAGTGGGGATGTAATTATCCAATTAAGTTAATTAAAGCTATCATCCTACATTTGAATCAAGTAAGGCATCTAAGTACATCCCTGTCCTAGACGCTAAGTTTAACTTTTTATTTTATAAAAGAATAAAAACTCAAACTTTGTTTATTCTCATGTTCTATCTCCCTATTTCCTCTCTTGAGATCAAAAGGTTGACAATATATGTATTCTACGGGTCGTGAATCCTTAAAATAATTAAAAACAAGAATAAACAAACAACCAAATATGATAAGAAAAAATTAATCCAAAACAATAGTTATGTTCTTGGCTTTAACCCCGGAAGAAGGGTTTTTTATCCACTAATATTCATAATCATGATCCAAATAATTGAATATATGATATGGAAAATTAAAGACTAAAAATAAAACCTAATAAACCATGTAGCAGCTCCTCTGTTTTTTCTTCAAAAACAGTCCCATCCGTCTCCCCTGTATGTGTCTTCTATGTGTTAATCAAAGGAAATTAATCCTTTTTCAAGCCTCCTACAATATCATACACCACATATTCAAGATAAAAATAACACAATATTCTCAACATCAAAACAAAACAAGAGCTAGGATAAGGCAAATTCGCAATGATCTTTCACTTATTATTTCGACTCTTGACTTAATCAAATTAAATTAAACTTTGCAAATAAAAACAAGTTATTACAAATAAAATTATACATTTAAAATATTTGGAACTAATTAAACACATTAAAATCCATCGAGATCAACTAGACGCACACCTAGCTCAAGCTAGTAAAACTAGTTTTCCGGGTTGAACTCTAAATTACTCAATTACACACAAACTTGTTTGAAAAATATTTTGAATATTGTAATCACAACTTGGACACTTAAATGCTTATTTATATCAATATGAACACGTTAAGCACCCGAATTGCTCTCAAAATAAGGTGAAAAAAGTTAGAATAATGATACAAAAGTGTATAAAATCACCTCAGATCAATTAGCTTTACCTGGATGGTAGTGAACGCTCATATCATTATTATTTAGAAATTAGAGCCACCTCATCTACCTGAGAGTAAACTCCTTCTAAGTAAACATATACTGCAAGCTCTTATGATCAAAATAGATGTCTACATGCACCCCATATAGATAATGGCGCCAAATCTTCAAAGCAAACACCACATCCACAACTCTAAATCATGAATCGCAAATCTTCAAAGCAAACACCACATCCACAACTCTAAATCATGAATCGCATAATTCTGCTCACGAACCTTAAGCTACCCAGAAGCATAGGCCACCACCTTACCATACTGCATCAAACCATAACTCAGTCCCACACGAAATGTATCACAAAATACAGCAAAACCATCAGTACTCTCAGGCAGGGTTGAAATTAACACAGCAGTCAACCTATCTTTCAACTTCTAAAAGCTACCCTCACAAGGATAAAACCATAAAAACTTAACCTTTTTTAAAGTCAATCTTGTCAATGGAGCAACAATTAAATTAAAACTCTTCACAAACCTCCCATAATACCCCAACCAAACCCAAGAAGCTCATAATATTAGTTGGAGTCGTGGGTCTAGGCCATTTCTTAACTGTCTCAACCTTCTGTTGATTCACCATGATCTCCTTAATAAACACAACATGCCCCAAAAAAGTCACAACATTCAACCAAAACTCCTACTTAGAAAATTTAGCATACAACATCAGATTCTTAAGATTCCGCAACACAACTCAGAGGTGATTGGCATGATCCTCCTAAATCCTTGAATACACCAAGATGTCATCAATGTAAACTATCACAAACAAATCCAAAAAATTCCTAAAAACCCAATTCATAAGATCCATGAATGAAGTCAGAGCATTAGTCTACCCAAATGACATACCAAAAACTCATAGTGACCATACCATATTTGGAAAATAGTCTTGGAAATACAACCTCCCAAATTTTGAACTGATGATAGCTCGAGCAGATATCAATCTTAGAAAAACATCTAGCACTCCAAAACTGATAAAAAAGGTTATCAATCCTAGGAAAAGGGTATTTAAATTATTATCTATAGTTTTGATGATGAGAAACTAAACTTAAAGGGATTACAAGGTACAGTACAGTTGGCACGCGGTGTCTGCACAGTTTTATCCTCTCATGTAAGAAATTTACAGGTGTTATTTTGTACTAATTGGACAGCTGGTCCAATGATCTTTCAGCCTAATCATCACTCATCTAGAAAAACAAAGGGATTCCTCTTCATCAATTGTTTTTTTACAATTACAAAGAGTGTCGAGAGGTAGCAAAAACCCTATTTCAATACTACTCAAGTTCTCACCTTTATGATTGCTTAAAATTGAAATTATTCTTGAATGAGTAATGATTTATAACTGAACTAATCATCTTATAAGAGTATTATTTTTCTTTTTTTGAGAGAGTTTCTTAGGTAGAGTTACCCAAGTGTTAGACTGATTAGAGTTAATTAGTAGAGAGGATCCGTGGTAGAGTTACCAAGATGAGCTTGTATTAGAGTTACTGCCAGCAAACGAAACCTAGAGTTGGGTTCAGTGAAGGTTGTAATCAAGAGTTTGATTATAGTGGATTTGGAGGTGCTTGTGAGGGAAAGCCGTGGTTTTTCCCTTTATAGATTTCCACGTAAAAACTCTTTTGTTTTTACTTTTCCTGCACTGTCTCTTACTTCCTAGTTATTTCTATGTACTTTGCCTGTGATTGATCTTGAGGGACTTGGTCCCTCACTATGTGGTGTAACCCCTAGGGTTTCAACAATTAGTATCAGAGTCAGTTCACTCTAAAAGGTTCATACCTAGAGTGTTTTGGTTATCATGACTGTTATAATTGAATGAGAAGTGGAAGGAAAAAAAGCAAAAAGAGAGAGACTCCTGACCATGAAAGCTAAAAATCTAATCCAGGTGAAGAAGAGAACTTCTAGCAATGAGGATTGTTAGATCTATAAAGAGGAGTAGTCATCTTAGCACAAATAATGATAAAAATATTGAAAAATTAAAAAGAAAAGATGCAACTAGCTGCATAATAAAGAAGGTGTTGGCTGCATTAGAAGACTCCTCAAATGAATCTGAGAAAGACAAGAAAGATGGAGATAGTTATATGCTGAAACATGGGGAGAAGAAAATAATCTCAGGATCTTGTAGCACTCTAATAGCCACTACTGAAGATAGAGAAGAAAAAGTGGTAGAAAAGAGGGATGACAACCAAAATTGGTTTGTGGATAGTGGTTGTTCTAGAAACATGACTGGGAGGGTTGACTATTTTCTCAATCTTAAGGCATTTTAAGAGGGAGGTATGGTTTTCAAAAATAGTAAAAAAAGGTTACATCTAAGTGTTGGAAAGTTTGGGAAATCACCTCATCATGTCATAAAAGATGTGTATTATGTGAATGGGCTATAGTCTCCTAAGTGTATCTCAAATCTGTGACAAAGAAAATAAGGTAAAATTCTCATCTGATGGATGCATATCTCAAATATGTGACAAAGAAAATAAGGTAAAATTCTCATCTGATGGATGCACTGTATCAAACATGAAATTTGGAAAGATTTTTCTCAAAGCCAAGAGGATCAAGAACATGTAGGTAGATGATCTGAAGTATGTGGATGATGGGGAATTAACATGTGTAAGTGCACAAGGTGGAGATGTCAATTTGTGGCACAGAAGATTAGGGCATGTGAGTTCCTCTTTGTTAAACAAGATGATTTCAAGGGACTTAGTCCATGGTCTACCGAAGCTAAAATTTCCAGACAACAAAGTTTGTGATGCTTATGTTAAAGGAAAATAGACTAGATCCTCCTTCAAATTAAAGAAACAAGCACTTCTAGACCCTTTGAAATACTTCACATGTATTTTGTGTACCTATCAAAGTCCAAAGTTGAGGAGGGAAGAAATATGTGTTGGTTGTTGTATATGACTATTCCAGGTTCACCTAGACAATGTTTATAAGAACCAAGGATGAAATATATGGGGTTCTTGTGGCATTTGCCAAGAAAATCCAAGTGAAGCTAAATTGCAAAATTGCTGAATTTAGGTCTGATCATGGGACTAAATTTGAGAATTCTCAAGTTGATGAATTCTGTGCTGAGCATGGAATAAGTCACAAATTCTTGGCTCCCTGAATTCAACAACAAAATGGAGTTGTTGAAAAAAAAATAGAACTCTCATAGAGATTACTAGGAATATGCTAATTGACAGTGGTCTTCCAATGAGTTTCTTGGCTAAAGCAGTGAATACTGCTTGGTATATGACTAACAGGCATTTGATTAGATCACTTTTGAATAAAACTCCATATGATCTGGTATTTAATAGAAATCCTAGGATAGACTATTTCAGACCTTTTGGATACAAATTTTTTGTGCTAAACAATTGGAAGAGAGAATTGGGAAAATTTAATTCCAAGAGTGATAAAATTGTGTTTGTAGGCTACTCCTTAATTATCAAGGCTTAGGGAGTGTTCAATAAAAGAACTCTGTGTGTTGAAGAAAATATTCATGTGATCTTTAATGAGTCAGGAAGTCAAATGAACACTAGAGATGGTGAAAGTTCAGAAGATGAAGAACTCATTCCTATTCAAAGGGATATTATTACTGAAGATGATGACCAAGAGATTAACGATACAGATGAGAGTGATAATGATCTAGGACCTTAGCCATAAATTCCAGCACCAACAGAAGAACAACTAGAGAAAACCAGACAGAATTCACAGAGACCTGGTCCCAGTGGTATTAATCTCAGAAGGTAAAATTGGAGCCAACTATCCTTTCATTCCCTTGAGAACCTGACTATACTCCTGGAAACTGGAGTTCAAACAATAGCTCAAGCCAGGAATGTATTGGTATTTTCAGCTTTTTTACACCAACTTGAGCCCAAGAATGTAAAAGAGGCCATGGAAGATGCTGATTAGATTAATGCAATGCAAGAAAAGCTTCATCTATTTGAAAAAAAGCAAAGTCTGGCATCTGGTCCATAGGCCTATTGACAGAACAATCATTAGGACTAAATGGGTGTATAGAAATAAGCAAGATGGAAATGACTATCAATAGAAATAAGGCAAGGTTGGTTGTTTAAGGTTATAACCATGAAGAAGGGATTGACTATGATGAGAACTTTGACCCTGTGCAAGAATAAAGACAATTAAAATTTTTGTTGCATTTGCTGCATACATGGGATTCAAACTATTTCAAATGGATGTCTAAAGTTCCTTCTTGAATGGAAATATAAAAGAAGAATTATATGTCAAACAACCTCCAAGTTTTGAAGATACAGTTTTTCCGTATCATGTACTTAAATTGGAAAAAACTCCTTATGGTTCAAAGAAAGCACCAAGGGCCTGGTATGAAAAACTCTCAAAGTTCCTCATAGAAAATGGCTTTAAAGGAAAGAAAATAGATAATACTCTATTCTTAAAGACCAGAGGTAGTAGTTTATTAATTGTTTAGACATATGTTGATGACATAATCTTTGGAGCTACTTCTGAATCGCTATATGAAGAATTTGCTAAACTAATGGGAAGTGAATTTAAAATGAGTATGATGGGTGAATTGAGCTTCTTCTGAGCTCTACAGATTAAGCAAACTTCTTAATGGACAATTATTTGTCAGGAGAAGTACATCAAGGAGCTACCTAAAAAGTATAACATGGGAGATGCCAAGCCAATTGATACCCCAATTGGAACCAGCTAAAAATATATAATGGTGAGTTAGGTCCTTCAGTGAATGAGACAATGTATAGAAGGGTTATTAGATCTTTTCTATATCTCACTTCTAGTAGGCCTGACATTGTTTTCAGTGTAGAAATGCTTGCTAGATTTCAAGCATGCCTAAGTAAGTCCTATCTGAAAGCTGCAAAAAGAATTCTTAGGTACCTGAAGGGGACAAGGGACTTAGTCCTATTCTATCTATCAGGAGATAGTTTTGACTTAGTGGGCTATGATGATATTGACTATGTTGTATTTAGTTAATAGAAAAAACACTTCAGGAATGACACATTTTTTTGGTTCATCCTTAATTTCCTGGGGTTCGAAGAAACAAAATTCAGTTGCTCTATCTACTATTGAGGCAAAATATGTTGTTGCAGCTTCTTGTTGTGCACAACTATTATGGATCAAGAAATTATTGAAATACTTTGGTATTGTCTCAGATACCACCCCTCTAATGTGTGACAACACAGGTGATCTAAATATGGCCAAGAATCTAGAGCAACATAAAAGGACTAAGCACATTGACATAAGACATCACTTCCTAAGAGACAATGTTGAGAAAGGGAAAATCCATATGAAGTTCTGCAAGATTGAGGATCATATAACAGATATCCTTACTAAGGCACTTCACAAAGAACAATTTGTAAAGAGTAGACCGAGGTTAGTCCTGATCAAAATAACCTAACCTACCATGAGAATCAACAGTTCTCTACACAATTGGCTATGATCAGGAGACAAGTATCCTTGGTAGAGTATGTATTACTTAGTCTAACTCAATATTATAACTTTGCAGGTATACACCCACGGGAAAAACTTTGGGAGAAAACATATAAAGTATGCACAAATGTGAGAAATCACTCAAAGAAAGAGAGGGACCTGGTCCCATCTCTCAGGTTAGTATCATGACTGTAAATGTTATTTTTCTTGTTTTGTTAGAAAAGGCAACATTCTCTCTCCCCATGTTAAAAACTTGTCTAAGGTGAAATGAAATAAATTTCATCTTTGCATTAACCCCATGGACTCTTCTCCACTCAATCATCCAAATTATCCAAAGATAAATCCTCCTCTTTACTTACTCTTGCATTGGCGATTTATTCCAAAAACATATTAATCCTTTGACAGTGAGAAATAAAGTTTGGTTGATTCAAGGGATAAAATAACAGCCTGAAAATCAAGCCTTCATAGTAAATTCTAAACATCCTATTTTAAGGCACCAGATTTCTGAGGGACTAGGTCCCTAGAAGAAGAAAATCCTGATGATAAACCTAGTACGGCTTGCAAAAGAAGAAAAAACAAAGACAAATACTAGAAAACACAGAAATTTGGTGAGTGATGGTGTAAAATCAGAAAAGTGAGGCTTCTGAACTGGAATTGTTATACTGTCCTAAGATGACTTCATATCTCCAAACTTTTTCCCACAATCTTTCATCTTTTTCATCAGCTTCCGCGGCTTTTTCTTGGAACTTAAAATATAACTCTTGAATTGAAATGATAATAATCTGTTGGACATGAATATGTTCTTACTTTTGTGCTCTTTATCTAGTTTTACCTTAAAAGTATTCTTGATGTTAGTGTCACCCCAGTGGCTATGAGTTAACTGATCTATGCTTATTTTACTGTTGATTTACTGTTATTCCTTTTTAACGATGTCAAAAGGGGAAATACTGACTTCATACGTAAGGACCAGGTGTGATGAGTATGGATGGGCAATGTGCAGAGACCAGGTGTGATGAGTATGGATGGGCAATGTGCAGAGACCAGGTACCATATAATGATGATTTCATATACGACATACTCATGGGGATAAGAAAGGGAGTTATGTGTTGAATAGATAAATGAAGAGAGTCATATTGACAAGGAGAAGAAATCAAAGGTTTTTGCTGCAAATGACAACAAAGTACCAGGTCCATGTGTTGCATGATGGAGGAAGCATGAATATAGGGTGAACATTCATCTTCAGGTGGTAATCATTTTGATTAAATGTGATAAATGTGCATTGATGCTCAAATTGTATGGTTTGGTTTGTCATCATAAAAAAAAAAGAAAATTGATATATGTAGTTTTGATGATGAGTAGCTAAACTGCAAGGGACCAAGTCCCTGGATATGCAAGGTACATTACAGCTGGCATGCAGTGTCTGCATAATTTTATCCGATTATGTAACAAACTTATAGGTGCTATTTTATACTGATTTGGACAGCTAGTCCAATGATCTTTCAACCCTAATCATCACTCAACTATAAAAGAAAAGGGACGTCTCTTTGTTAACTATTTTTTTGCAATTACAAAGAGTGAAGAGAGGCAGCAAAACCCCATTTCAACACTGCTTAAGTTCTCAGATTTATGAGTGCTTAAAATTGAAATTGTTCTTGAGTGAGTAATGATTTGTAACTAAACTACTCTTCTTATAAGAGTAGTGTTTTTCTTTTGTTGAGAGAGCTTCTTAGGTAGAGTTACATAAGTGTTATAATGATTAGAGTTAATCAACAGAGAGGATCCTTGGTAGAGTTACCAAGATGAGCTTGTAGTAGAGTTGCTTCAAGCGAAAGGACCCTAGAGTTAGTTTCAGTGAAGGTTGTAATCAAGAGTTTGATTTTAGTTGATTTGGAGGTTCTTGTGAGAGCAAGCCTTGCCTTTTTCCTTTCTGGATTTCTACGTAAAAACTCTTGTGTTCTTACTCTTCCTGCATTTTCTCTTACTTTCTAGTTATTTTTGTGTACTTTGCTTGTGATAGTTCTTGAGGGACCTGGTCTCTCACTGTGTGGTGCGACCCCCAAGGATTCCAACATTATTTATTCTTCACTGTCACCTTATTCAGCTGATGATAATCTATACATATCCGAAGAGACCCATCTTTCTTTCGCACGAAGAGTACAGGAGCACCCCATGAGGAAATGCTAGGATGAATGAAGCTCTTATCAAGAAGATTTTCCAATTGCTCCTTTAGCTCCTTCAATTTAGCCGGAGCCATTCTATAAGGAGGAATGGAAATAGGATGAGTATTTGGCAGAAGATCAATCCCAAAATCTATTTCCCTATCGAGAGAAATTCCAGGAAGATAATCAAGAAACACTTCAGGAAACTCACTAACCACAGGGATAGATTGCAAAGAGGGACCCTCAGAATTAGAATCCTTAACCCAAACTAGGTGATATAGACACCCTTCCTAAATTAATTTCTAACCCCTAAGATAGGAAATAAACCTCCCCTTAGGCACTAAGGAACTCCCCTCCCATTTAATTACTGATTCGTTAGGAAAGTGAAACTGACCTTTTGGGTTCTACAATCTAGAGAAGCATACACGAATGAAACCAATCCATACCTAAGATAACATTAAAATCCACCATATCAAATCCACCAATGTCTCTTTGTGAAAGATAGACACCCCATGACTCGACCCAACCAGGGGCCTTGTCGTAATGGGCATCTCAAGTCCAACCTAGACCCCAGACCACCCTCGATACCCAACCCAACCATCCAACATATACCATGAGTCAAAAAATTCAGAAATATAACAAGATAGTGTGTAATAGCACTAATCCAGACTCTGGGATAGGTTTATGACCGAGCCCGACCCAAACGAGGCCAACTATCCCACATCCAACCATTAACCATAATCAACCAAAATCGTAAGCCAAAACCAAAACAATAACCAAACAAAGTTCCATAATATAATATAAAAGGATAGAACAGTAAGAAATTTAGTCTAACAGCATCATCCCCAATTACGGGTGTGCATCGGTCAGTTCGGTTCGGTTTTATGTGTTATTGGTTCAGTTTATCGATTTTCGGTTATTAAATATATAAAACCAATAACCAACCAATAAGATATTTTTTTATCGATTTTGGTTTATCAGTTTTTGGTCCTTAATGGTTCGATTTTCGGTTTAACCAATAAGAAAATATTTATAAAATAGAAATAGTAACAACTAACATAAAAAAATGAAATTTTAGTTACTACCAAAATCCTACGCAATGCATTTTAGTTTACAAGAATCTTCAAACTCGAACTGAATGTTAGTTAGAAAAAAAATTAAATCCTAATTGTTGGAAGCTATAAATGCTTTAAGCTTTTCAATGCGATAATAGTCGAGAATTGTGAATAAGTAGAGCATATAATATATATGCATACACACACACATACACACATATATATATATATATAGAGAGAGAGAGATTTATATATATAACATAAATAGGGATGAAACAATAACTTAGTGTATCCTTATTGGGTTATCGGTTTAACCGATAACCCAATAAGCTAAAACCGAAACCGAACCGTTTACCCAATAAAAAATTTTATAAAACCAATAAAAAACCGTTAACACAATAACCCAATACCAATAACCCAATAACATTTTTATTGGTTCGATTTATCGGTCGGTTCGGTTTTTGCACACCCTTATCCCCAATATCAATGTCAATACTAAGGCTGACACCAATACTGATCCCGCCCATACCAACCAATAGTAGTTCCACAAAAGCCTCAGACATGCCCCCAACCATAGCCAAAACCAATATTTATAAATAAACCAAAGTGTGTAAAAACAACCATGAAAATGAAATGAAGCCTTCCGAAAAGATAGAAACTCACCACTTCAATCCAAAAGCTGATCCCAAAATTTGATCATTATGTAGGAGGAGTAAAATGGCCAGTTCTTGCATCGCGTGGGGATACAGCCGCCCGAAGATGGGTTAGCGGGTGAACGCTAGCATGAAATCAGGATAAGGATAAAATAATGCCATCATGTAAAACCAAGTAAATCAACCATGTGCATAAAAACCATACATATATAGATAACCATGCCGGGAAAGAAAATCGGGTTTAGCATGCATTTAAAACTATTAAACTGATTATGTATAGCTTAACCATCCTAAAACAACCCACGGGCTATATGGGTCCAGTGTATCCCCTTGAACAGGGCCTGATACATGTAACCACACGAACCAGAGATACCATAAGAGTAGGAGATACCCAAGTACCCTTTGCTCTCCATGATACATATGTATAGTGTACTTAGAGGATTCTCGTGTACCTCATGTGTATCATATATGGTCGCCATGACTAACTCCTCATATCATCAAACATGAGTTTTTTGTATTTTTCCATAGGACCCTCACCTTCACGGTTAACTATCATACCCCGCCATTATTGCCCAATTAAAATCATTTCTAACCAACCAATCTATTATTACATTTATTATTAACCAAGGCTATTAATAATGGCATCATCATACCGACTATAACTAGCAAGTATTGTCCTTAGCCAAACCTTTTAAAGATAAAGAGAGTCTCGCGTACCCATAGATCACCTTATCAAGTTAACTTGGGGGAGTACCATGTAACATACAAGTGTTCCATTATTATGTTTTCTTGGGGGAGTCCCATATACCCCATAAGTTATTCATTAACATATTTACTTGGGGGATTCTTTTGTACCCCACAAGGAGTTCAATTAACCAGAACCATGACCACCGAACCATTCCATTTAAACATTCCAAACTATTTAAACCATTTATACCATTTAGGGTTCCATTACCAAACCATACCATGCAATAGTTCCATTAAAAGTCCAACAATATAGTAAAAACATTCTCATACACATTTTATCAAACATATTGGGGGCATAGTGTTTCCAAAACCAAAACCAAAAACCAATCAACCCTTTCCATGCAACCAAGTATCCAAACCACCATTAAAAGATGTAAATACATAATTAAAACATGGGAAACCACAACCAAGCCATTATAACCAAAAGCCCCAATATATATTTGAAAACCCAAAACCATATAACAATTATTCCATTAAAACAATTTACAAAATATGCCTTTAGTTGGAACTAACAATGAGTGAAGGAGTACATGCCTTAAATTGAGTAGATGATAGGGAGAAATTACCAACACAAGCCCCAAATTGATCACCTTAGTAAAACCCTAGCCTTTATTTACCCAAAAGCCTTAGAGAGGTTAAAGAGTGTTTTCTAAGTGTTAATAAATAGAGTAATAGGGCAAATAACCTCCCAAGTGTGTTAAAAGTTGTGGGGACTTAATAGGTTAAGTGGGGAAATATCCATATTGCCCTTACTTCAATTGCATAAAATTCCCATTAGGGGGGTACGACTACCCATACCATTCGTACCCTTTAATACGAGTGGTACCCACCACTCGTAGCCTAAGCCTTACCCTTGGACCCAACCCTAAGCCTTCACACTCATCTTAACTTACTTCAAAGTAACAAACCCCTAAGCCCTGGCATCCCTCAACTTTTGAGGAAAGAAGTGATAAAAAAGGCACCCAAAAACTTATCCCATAATGTCGGCTCCACATCATCACCTCGCAACTGCCCCAATTACTCATTCCACTGATAAGCTACATCTTTCAACTAGTATGCAACAAACTTCATACCCCCAGAATCAGTATCATGCATTATCTTGAATATATATTCTCTATTCATCAACAAAACCTTGAGGATCCTCCTTAACCTTAGAGTTAGAAAAGGTTGTGGGATTCAACCTTATGAACTGGCCAACCCCAATAACCTCAGACAAAGGATCAACTGAACCAACACGATCTGATGAAACTGAGATGTCACCAATTGAGTAAGCAAATAAATAGATCAGCAGAACTCCGCATTGGAGATGTCCCTCTTGAGGATGCTGATCATAAGAATCACTACCTTAAATACTTGAGAAGGTCTAGTAAGGATAAGCAGAACTCCATGTAGAGTAGTAAAATCAGGAGCAGGGACCCTAAACTGGGTCTGCACTCCAAACACAGGGCATTCCCTCCACATTGTCCTCAGGAAGGACAGAGTTCACAATAGAGTTTCTATGAACATCAGATCTTTAGAGAGGCAAGATCTGAAATGCGAGGAAGTCAGGAGTTAGAGAAGTTTCATAACGCTAGACTTTATAGCCCAAAAATAGAACAAAAGAAAGGAAAACATTCATAAATGCCTTGTAGCCTCCTTATAAGTGTGGCATGCTACACACCCATTAAAAGGACTCTACTCGACATGACTTTGTGGATATCCAATGACTCTAAACTGTGCTTTGATACCAAGCTAGTCACAACCCAAATAAGGGCCTGGTCGTGATGGGTATCTCATGTCCCCCATGGACCGGAGACCACCCTCTTAAACCAACCTCAAGAGCACAATAGTAATAATAATAACAATGTGGAAGCCAATTAATCAGTAATGAATGATGAATAGATAACTCTATGAAAACTAACGATCAATTAATAGCCAACTAAACCACATCTAACCACAATAGCCTCTAAAACCAGAATACCAAATAGGTCAGGACATTCCCCCGACCATGACCAAAAGAATCCAAAATTACTGGTTCAAAATAAAGAAATATGGAAATGACAAGGCCTTTTGAAGAATAGAGGTTCACCACTTCACAGCTACTCGACGAACATGCTAATCTACCTAATGCTGCATAGGGGTAAAAGAAGTGTCTTTGGACCCTACATTTTGAAACAATGTAGCATTCGAGATTGATTAGCGGGGTGAGTGCTAGCATATAACTCAAGGTAAGTGATAAAAATAATGGCAAGTCCAAAAGTCAATTAAGACCACATGCACATATTCATAAATACATATATAAGATACATAGATAGGGAACAGGGTTTAAACATGAGATTTAAAACCATTAACCCAGACTGTGTATCTCTAACTATCCTAAGGGAACTTATGGACTGTATGGATTCATCTCTCCCTATTGAAAGGGACCTAGTAAGTGTTAGTCGCACGAATCAAAAAAATCCAAGGAAGTTCCAAGGCCATCGAGGCTCCAACCATTCCAATATATATATATATATATAATGTGTGAACTATGCATAAGATCATAAAGACCCCCACGTCAGCAAACGTGGTTTCCAGTATCAATCCCCCCAATACCTCTACCTTCCACAGTGAGCTACACAATCCTTTTTACGCCTAAATTAAAACTATTTATCACATAGTTCCAACCATTAACCCAGAAGTCATTCATTAAGGAATTAACCACTTAGTAGCATCATGCCAATACGCTTGCAAGCTAAATAACACATGCCAAATAAATTCACACAACCACAGTAACTCCCCAAGTTCCATTAAAGTACAATCCATGGCCACCAAGTCCATCCAAGTCCATTTAAATAACCATTTATCCATTAATGCAATGTATTGAGTTCAAAAATAAGTTCAACCCTAGAATTTTCCATAATTTAAATCAAATTCATAAAGTGGATTGAGGTTCATTCAATTCCAAGTTAAAATTCATTCAATATGGGGAAATCCATGTTCCCCGGTTCACCCATTAAAGTACTAATTCAGTCCCCAAAATACCAATTTAAACCATGAATAACCAATTCAAATCATGGGACAAATAATTAAATCAATAACAACCAAAACCCCTCAACCCAATTTCAAACCCAAAATTTAAATTACATGGAAATCTATTAAATGTTATAATGTAAAATTAAAGTTTGGAGAAGAGATACATGCCGAAAACATATAAAAATTCATAATCAATTTGAAGTTAGGATCTCGGATGATGAATGCATAGTGAAACCCTTGAATGTTCTTGGGTTTTGTGTTTCAGAGTGAAATAAGGGAATTTGATCTTTGAAAACTGATAGGAATGGACTATTTTATGTTTAAAAGTATTGAAAAAAGTGTACAGACCAAAATACCCTCATACCAAGTGAATAAAAACAAAATTGCATGAAAATTATGCCTTGGTGTGGCACGCTAATATCGCGGAGGTTTTCCTTTGTGTTGACCAATATCGCAGAGGGTAACCTCCATAACACGGCAATAATGTGGAGGCTTACTGCCTCGATATTCAAAAATTTCCCTGAACCCTTTTTAAATTTTGAAACCTTTCCAAATTACCTTTTTAACACCCCTAAACATATTTCAAGTCAAAAATTGATATTTCGAACACGGGAAGGTCAAAAAAATAATTGATAAAAAATATAAGGGTCTTTGATAACACTCAACTTACACGTCAATTTAAGTGTAAGACGGTCATTATCAATATAATTACCCAACTTTGATTCGGGGTCCAATCCACGAGGTACAATGTGAATAGCGATCGAGTAAGTCCAAAATGAAAGTTGCTTGCTAGGATACAAAGATTGGGGGGAGGGGTTGAATGTTTTTTAAAAGTATACCAATTTTAAGGCTTCTAAAGACTAACTTGAGGCTAAGAATAATTAGAGTAGAATCAATTAGGCACGGATCTTGGGATTATGCTTTCCTACGGACAAGTTATACATGGAAACGTGATTCAGTGCAAATTCTAATCGTTGATGATGTGGTAGGCTAGGTTGAAAGTCATTGATGTTAGTTTGTCAACAAAGTCTCAAAGACGACTCTTATTGACCCTTTCGAGTACCTAACGAGTGTTTCAATTAAAGCCACCCAACACCTCAATTGGGCATCCCTATTTCTAGGAAGATGCCCAAAATATAGCCTACTTTCTATTCACCCTTATTTCTAAGATAGCAAGAAGATAGTAAACTTTATCCATTATTGTCCACTATTGCTTTGTCACCCATAGCCCTCTTTCAAGGATGACATAGGTTCCAAAATTTCACCCACATCCCTTTTTCAAGGATGATAAGATATTTCAAGAGTTTGGGGTTTTCAACCATAAACCTATTTTGGGTACTTGGGGTTATAACCCACAAATCTGACACACCCCGAAATCGAACCATGTCGTATGGGCATCTCAAGCCTAACTTAGACTGGATATCACCCCGTTAACCCAATCCAATCATCATACCAAACCACAAGTATCGGATAAACTCCAAACATATATCAATGTAGTGAAAATTAAGACTAATAGTCAATACTTAGACAATATCAAACATTTCATAAATATCAACATTCTAACCAACACACCTTAGTCCACAGTCATTCACAATGCCTCTATATAAATCTGAAGTGTATATAAGTATATGTCGGTACATGCCCCTGATAATAGCCCAAACCAAATCCAAGAGAAGTCTTTAATAATACGCTAAAAATTATGAAATGTGTGACTCCTGAAGTATGGAAGCTCACCACTTCAATGTCAATCACATGATCCGCTCGAACACCTGTCACTATAAAGGAAGAGAAGAAGATATCCGACCGCTATGTCGTGTGGGGACATAGCACTCGGAGACATTTAAGGGTTGAAGCGCTAGCATGTAACTCAAGGATAAGGATAAAATAATAGTATCAATTAAAGATAAGTCATTATATCATATTCAACCATATTTATATACATAATCATACGAGCAGGTTAATATATATAACATATTCACAATATCTCACAAGAAAACAAGGCTTAACAACACTCTCAGCATACTCATTCACATGTCATTCGGTGGATGACTCCAATCTTCCCACTTATAGGTTCACACATTTCTTATTAGTTGAGAGACTTCAACCACACAAACACATTTGTTAATTAAGGGACTTCAACCATATATGCATATTAATTTGGCAAGGGACTCTAACCACGAGCCATTTCATTTAGGTAAGGGACTCTAACCTTATGCCATTTTATTTGGGCAAGGGACTCTAACCTTAATCCATATTAGATAAAGGACTCTAACCCTAAGCTAGCATATTCAAGCAAGGGACGCTAACCTCTTGCATTTTTATTAGGCAAGGGACTCTAACCTCTTGAATTTTTTACTTGGCAAGGGACTCTAACCTCAAGTCGTATTGATAGGCAAGGAACTCTAACCCCAAGCCATTGCGACTATCATTAGTCGATATTGGGACTCTAACCCTTTGTCCAAACCTCAACATTCATTCATTTCAACAATTAGGGGCTCTAACCCATTTAACCAATTCAACACCACACATGACTTTTATGGTCGTTTGTCATTCAAACATTTCATTAGGCCAATGCCTTAATTTAATCTATCATTCAATTTGATTTATGGTCATCAAAACCTTGCAAGTCATTTATTCCTCATTAGCAACCTAACAAGCCATTTATTCCTCATTAACTATCTCATACCATATTTTAGGTCAACACACTTCAATTTTATGTTAGGGACTTTAACCCCTCTTTAGCCATCAAACCAACAAGGTCATAAATTACAAAATTACATGGACAACAATATCATTACAACATCTCTTACGAACCATTCACACTCATTGGGCCATTGTGCTAGTTCAAAACATTGTCAACATGTGACTAGACATTTTACATAGATATTTTCAAAAACACCTTGTGTGCATACCTTTATCAAGCCAAATTCGTGCAAGAATTCATTACTATTAGGGTTACTCAAGACCCATTTGTTAAATCACATACAAAAAGCACCCACATATGCAAATCATCACCAATAACATATATAAATACAAGTCTAAGAAAGATCCAACATTATTCATGATTAGACAACAAAACCCTCATCATCTGAGTTCATAATCACCATTTTCAATTATTAATCCATGTGTAAAATACATGGTTTTTGAGTTATTTAACAAAGGATAGAGTTACATTCCTTAAACAAGATTATCCACCAAGGAACTTGACTCTTCTTTGCCTCTAGATGACCACCCTTGAAACCCTAGCCTCCAAATCTTCAAAGATGTATTTGAGAGAGTATTTAATATGTTTGATCAACTTAAGATGTGTTTTAGGAGGCCACACGAACTTATATAGTGAGGGTACTTTAGGGTTTTGGGGTAGGAAATGACTATAAATCCCCCCAACTAAAAACTAAAAAGTGGCCTTCCAGGTGGGTACGACTTACTTGAGTCAATCGTACCCTAAGGTACGAGTGGTACCCTAACTCATGCCCAAGGCCTCACTAAGGACTCATACACTTCCCAAGGTACGATCACACACCTAGACTTATATTCAAAGGGTACGACGTGTGCCTTAAATCATAACCTCAACTCATACCATAAATAGTCCATTCAAGTTCAAGACAACACTTTATACAACTAGATTAGGTACGACTCGTACCCTAATGTACTATTAAGGGGAGGCTAACTCGTACCTAGGACAGTGAGTAAGTTATACCAAGTCCGGAATCCTTAAACCAAGGGAATTCTCTAAGGGTCCAAAGCCTAGGTGTTTCAATTCTCCCTCACATGGATCATTCGTCCGCGAATGATACACATCAACCAACCTTTTAACAATTAGAAAGCAAGGCACACAACAAGGATACAACACACATCACAATCATTATCAATTAACAATTTATTCCTTCGACCATGGGACTCAAACCCATCATTTACCAAAGATATTTGATCAATTCATAGCTTAGGAACTTTAACCCATTGTTCATCATCATACTTTCTCAATGCAAAGTTTAGGGACTCGAACCCATTGTCTAACAAAGACATAATTCAAGGCAAAAATATTAACACATACCTTTTCATGAGTCCCTAAAATGGCAAGCAAATGTAGATACTTAGACTTCATGTCCTCCTCTGCCTCCCAAGTAGCTTCCTCGGACTTTTGGTTCCTCCATAGAACCTTCATCGAAGCCTCTTATTTTGTTCGCAATCATCGAACTTGATGATCTAAGATCTGCATCGGGATCTTCTCATTGGACAAAGAGTCTGAAATACCAACACCCTCCAAGGAAACAATCAACGAAGGATCACCAACATATTTTTGCAACATAGAGACATGGAAAACTGGGTGAATGGAGTTCAAACTGGAATGTAACTCCAACTCATAGGAAACATTGACAACCCTTTTCAAAATCAAGTAGGGACCAATATACCGGGGACTAAGCTTCCCCTTATTCCTAAATCGCATTACTCCCTTTCATGGGAGACACCTTTAAAAAAAACCAATCGCTAACATTAAACTCTAAGTCCCTATGCCTCACATCTGCATAGGACTTTTGGAGACTTTGAGTGGTTTTCAACCTATCAAGAATCACCTTCACCTTCTCTAAGTCTTGGTGAACTAATTCGGGGCCACGCAACTTACCCTCACCAACTTTGTACCACCCAATAGGAGAATGATATCTCCTACCATACAATGCCTCAAAAGGGGTCATACCAATGCTAGAGTGGTAACTATTATTATAGGAAAATTCTATCAAAGGCAAATGGTCGTACCAATTACCACCATAATCAACCACACAAGCACGCAATATATCCTCTAATGTTTGGATGGTTCTCTCCACTTGCCAATCCATTTGCGGGTGGAAAGTGGTACTCAGACACACCTTAGTCCCTAAATATTTTTGGAATGACTTCCCAAAATGAGATGAAAATAGAGGACCATGATCTGAATTAATAGAAATCAAAGCACCATGCAATTTCACAATCCCTGCAAGATATAGCTTAACATAATCCTCTGCCAAAGAATTAGTCCTCACGGGCAAGAAGTGAGCGAACTTGGTCATCCGATCAATAATGACCCAAATAGAATCACATTGATTCTGAGATCGGGGAAACCGGTAATGAAATCTCCCACTTCTACTCGGGCAAGGCAATCTCTTGGTACAAGCCTCCGAGCCTCATGTGCTTAACTTTTATTTATTGACTCACCATGCACTTAGCCACATAACTATCCACATCTCGCTTCATATTACCCCACCAATAGAACTCGCTAAGATCATGATATATCTTTGTATAATTGGTATGTATAGTATACCGAGATTCCTGAGCCTCGGCCATGATTCTTTCCCTCTATCTATCAACATTGGGAACACATAGCCTGCCTTGGTACCTCCAGATACCATCACCACTAATCACAAAGTTATTAACCTTGTGCTGACCTACATTACCCTTGATCTTCATCAAATCTGGATCCAACACTTGTTTTTCCTTTATCTCAACAACAAGAGACGATTGAGATACTGTATACACAAATACACCACCACCTCAGAGTCTGCAAGACGGACTCTAAGATTAGCTAAATGGTGAATGTCCTTCACTAATTCCCACTAATCCTTATCCACATGGGCTAATCATTCCATAGACAATCTACTAAGAGCATCGACGACTACATTAGCTTTACTCGGATAGTAATGAAGACTTATATCATAGTCTTTCAACAACTCAAGCCATCTCATCAGTCAGAGATTCAACTCTTTTGGAGTAAACAGATACTGAAGACTCTTATGATCGAAGAAGATGTCAACATAAACTCCGTAGAGATAATGTAGCCAAATATTCAAATCAAAAACCACGATTAACAATTCTAAATCATAAGTAGGGTAGTTTTTCTTATGAACTTTCAATTGCCTAGAAGCATAGGTTACCACTCTACCATGTTGTATCAACACACAACCAACCCCAATATAAGAAGCATCATAATATACTACAAAACCATCACTTCCTTGAGCAAGGTCAAAACCAGTGCTAAAGTTAATTTATGTTTCAAATTCTCGAAACTACCCTCACACGCATCCGAGGTAGCTATAGTCAAAAAACTCTCCACAATCTCCTATAGTAGCCGGCTAGACCCAAGAAGCTCCAAATATCAGTTGGAGTCGTAGGTCTAGGAAACTTCTTAACCGCCACAACCTTTTGAGGATCTACCATAATTCCCATACTAGAGATAACATAACCAAGAAAGGTCACAACTTTCAACCAAAACTCACACTTAGAGAACTTGGCATACAAATGATGATCCTTCAAAGTTTGTATTACGACACGAAGATGATCGACATGATCCACCCCACTCTTAGAATAGACCAAGATATCATCAATGAAGATAATAACAAATAAGTCCAAGAATGAATGAAAGACCCTATTCATCAAATCCATGAATGCCACTGGGGCATTGGCAACCCAAAGGACATGACTAGAAACTCATAGTGACTATATCGAGTTCTAAAAGAGGTCTTAGAGATATCCACTTCCCTAATCTTAAGTTGATGATAACTCAATCTAAGATCAATCTTAGAGAAACAATTTGCACCTTGAAGTTGATCAAACAAATCATCGATTCTAGGAAGAGGATACTTATTCTTTATGGTCACCTTGTGTAATTGATGATAATTAATTCACATAAAAAGGAAACCATCCTTATTGTACACAAACAATACGAGAGCACCCCAAGGTGACACACTAGGATGGATAAAACCTTTATCTAAGAGGTCTTTCAATTATTCATTAGGCTCTTTTATCTCTACCAGAGCCATTCTATAAGGAGGGATAGAAATCGGACGAGTGTCTAGAACAAGGTCAAACCCAAAATCAATTCCCCTATCGGGAGAAATACGGGAAAATTATCAAGGAAAACCTTGGGAAACTCATTAACCACGAGAATGGATTCTAGGGAAGGAATTTTCGAGTTAGAATCTTTAGCTCAGACCAAATTATACAAATACCCCTTTGAGATCAACCTTTGGGCTTTAAGATACGAAATGAACTTCTTCTTAGGCACTAAAGAACCCTCTTCCAATATAATGACTAACTCATTAGGGAATTTGAACATGACCCTACGGGTCCGAAAACTAAGGAAGCACAGCACGAATGAAACCAATCCATCCCTAGAATATTATCAAAATCGACCATGTCCAAGTCTATCAAATCTACAAGACTTTTTCTACCATTAACAGGTACCACACACCCCCTATAAACCCTTTTAACAACCACTGAGTCTCTTATCGGGGTAGAAATAAAAAAACGAATTAACAGACTCTCAGGATCAAAACCAAGATGCACGACCACAAATAGGATCACATAAGATAAGGTAGACCTTTGAACAAGCAAACAATACACATCATGGGAGAAAAGTTTCAACATACCCGTGACAATATTAGGAGACGCCTTAGAATCCTTGCGGGTAGCAAGTGCATACGAACTATTCCAGCCATTGTCGATGCCAGAAATAGAAGTAGAAATAGAAATAACACCCTTTGATACAGGAGTAGATAAAGTAGAAATAGGGGCCCTATTGGCCCAAGAAGCCGCTAGAGAAGGGCAATCTTATTGCATATGCCGAATCTAACCATATCTAAAACATCTGTTCTGACACTTCTCACGCTAACCATGATGAGGCTGACTATAGAATCTACAAGGTGGGTAGGATGGAATTGACTAAGCTCCGCCAAACTGAGATTGGTCACTCGGTGCCCAAAACCCACCACTAAACTGAGATCGATGATCACCCAATGACTTTGGGTAAGGAACACTTACCGAGAAGAAAGAACTCAAACTCCCCCACTTCTTCTTAAGCCATTTCCCCCCATATCTACCACTATGCTCGGAAGGTCTAAACTTTTTCTCTTGTTTTTCACTAAACTCAACTTGTTTTCTTTTCTCTTCTTCCAGTTGTTGCATATAAATTATCAACCTAGAGATGTCCATATTTTCGATCAATAAGGCAACCTTACTCTCAAGAACCAACTCACGGGACAATCTCGAGGCAAATTTATGCATCCTAGCCCTCATGATAGAAACCATCTCGAGAGCATACCTTGACAATTAATGGAATTTCAAGGCATACTACTGAACAGACATCCTCTCTTGCTTCAAGTTCACAAATTCTTCTGTTTTTTCTTCCCTCAACTCTTGAGGAAAGAAGCAGTCTAAGAAACCCTCTGACAAATCCTCCCACGTGGAAGGACTATCATTTACACCCCTAGAAAACTCCCATCCTTTGTACCATTGGTACGCTACATTCTTCAATTGGTAGAAAGCAAACTCAACGGCCTCAATCTCCAAAGCATGCATGATTTGGAAAATCTTCTCTATTTCATCAACGAAGCCTTGAGGATCCTTCTCAGTCTTTTTACCTGTGAACATAAGAGGGTTCAACCTCATAAATTGGACAACTATTGTGACCTCAAAATAAATAGTAGTTGGAGCACCACACTCTAATTGAGAGGCTACCAATTGAGTCAAGAGGTTGATAAAACGACGAAACTCAACATTAGCAGCATTCTCTTAAGGTGACGAAATAAGAGGGTCACTCTCACAGATGAGGTTGGTGGAGACATGTGGGACCCCATAAGGATGGTCAAATACCGCAGCTCTAGCCCAGGTGTGAACCCCGAAAGTTAGCTGAGCTCCATCCATAGGTCCCTCAATCGGGGCCGAGGTGTTTGCTTGGGTATCAGATCTCCTTAGAGGCATGATCTAAAACATAAGCAAATAGAAATTAGAGGAATCCAAGAACTTAGACTCTATAGCTTGAGATTGAAACATAAGAAAGAGAAATATTCCTAAATGTCTAAGTCCCTCACTTATAAATGTGGTGCGCTTCACACCCATAAAAGAGACTCTACTTGACATGACATTTTAGACACCCAACTGACCATGAACCTATGCTCTGATACCAACTTGACATACCCCAAAATTGGACCATATTGTATGGGCATCTCGAGCCCAACTTGGATCGGAGATCACCCCGTTAACCTAACCCAATCATCATACCAAACCATAAGTGTTGGATAAACTCTGAACATGTATCAAGATAGCAGAAATTAAGACTAATAATCAATACTTAGACAATATCTAACATTTCATAAATGTTAATATTCTAACCAATGCACCTAACTCCACAGTCATTCACAATGCCTCTACATAAATTCGAAGTCTATATAAGTATATGTTGGGACATGCCCTCGACAATAACCCAAAAAATGAATAAAAAACAAGTCAAAAATAATAAGTTAAAGACTATGAAATGTGTGACTCCCAAAGTATGGAAGCTCACCACTTCAATGTCAATCATATGATCCAGTCGAACACCTGTCACTACTTAGGAAGAGAAGAGGATGCTCTAACCACTATGTCACATGTGGACATAGCATTCGGAGATAGTTAGTGGTTGGAGCGATAGCATATAACTCAAGGATAAGGATAAAATAACAGTATCAATTAAAGCCAAGTCATTATATCATATTCAACCATATTTATATAAATAATCATACGAGCAGATTAATATATATATAGCATATTCAAAATATGTCACAAGGAAACAAAACTTAGCAACACTCTCAGCGTACTCATTAACATGCCATGTGGTGGAGGACTCCAATCTTCCCCACTTATAGGTTCACACATTTCTTACTATTTGAGGGACTTTAACCACACATACAAATTCATTAATCAATGGAATTTAACCACATAAGCATATTCATTTGGCAAGGACTCTAATCATGAGCCATTTTACTTAGGCAAGGGACTCTAACCTCATGCTATTTCATTTTAGTAGGGGACTCTAACCTCAATCCATATTAGATAGGGGTTTCTAATCCCAAGCTGACATATTCAAGCAAGGTACTCTAACCTCTTATGTTTCATTAGGCAAGGGACTCTAGACTCTTGCATTTTTACTAGGCAAGGGACTCTAACCTCAAGACATCGTGACTATCATTAGTTGACATTGGGACTCTAACCCTATGTCCATACCTCAACATTCATTTATTTCAACACTTAAGGACTCTAACCCATTTAACCAATTTAACACCACACATGACTTTTATAGTCATTTGTCATTCAAACATTTCATTAGACCAATGCCTTAATTCAATTCTTTCATTCAATTTGATTTATGGTCATCAAAACCTTTACAAGCCATTTATTCCTCATTAGCAATCTCATACCACCTTTTAGTTTAACATAATTCAATTTTATGTTAGGGACTTTAACCCCTCTTTAGACATCAAACCAATAAGGTCATAAATTAACAAATCACATGGCCAACAATATTATTACAACATCACTTACAAACCATTCATCCTCATTGGTCCATTGCCCTATTTCAAAACATTATCAATATGTGACTAGACATTTTCACAAATACCTTGTGTGCATACCTTTATCAAGGCCAAATTCGTGGAAGAATTCATTATTATTAGAGTTAATAAGGACCCATTTGTCATCCACATATGCAAATCATCACCCATAACATATATAAACACAAATCTTAGCAAGAGCCAACATTATTCATCATTAGACAATAAAACCCTAACCATTTGAGTTCAAAATCACCATTTTTAATTATTAATCCATGCATAAAATCCATGGTTTTTTAGTTATTTAACAGGGGATAGAATTACTTGCCTTAAACAAGATGATCCACCAAGGAACTTGACTTCTTTTTTCCTCTAGATGACCACCCTTGAAACCCTAGCCTCCAAATCTTCAAAGATGTGTTTGAGAGAGTATTTAGGATGTTTGATCCATCATATAGTATTTGTGATAGAAAAATATAGAAAACATGTCTATAGGAACTAATTTGAAATAATACTTTCTTAATATGCCTTTATTTTTTTGTTCCTCTGTTTAAAATGATGTGTTGTTTAAGATCATGTATTCGTGTGTTCTTTCGTGCTTGCCTTATTCTTTTGATTTGTATCTAACAGGTATCATTAAGTGATGTTTAGGAATCACAAGAGTCATCGAGTTGTTTACAATAGCTTATATTAGTTCTTTCCATTTAGTTTTTATTTTTCTTATTATTTGGTTTGTAATATTATTGTACAAACATTATCGTTGATGTAATAATAAATATTGGGGACTGCTTGAAGGGGGGGACTTGTGTGCTCTATGAATCGCGTAGGCAACATAACTTAGGTTTATATGATTACGTGATTTATCTGGACACTTAGGTAAATTAATTTAGAATTTGTTAATGAATTTGATTTATCACGTAGGCGAGCCTAATTCGGGACTTACTAATTAATTCACTTAGAAATCATGCCTATAGGGATTTGTAAGTAACTTTCGATCTTAAATTTAATCTTGACGTAATTTTGACTTTTGAAAACTTTGATTAATATTTTTAATGTTTCATGCATGTCCATTTTAGTGTCTAAATAATTTCCATCATATCTAATAATTTTTAGCTATTTAAGAATCAAATTTTCGATAATAAAGCAAATTTCAGTATATAAATATGACTTCTCAGCATTAAGAAATAAATTTCCGCATGTTAACTCACTTTTCAGCATTTAAATGCATCTTTTGCATATTAATGTGTTATTCAGCATGTTAAAAACTGTTAAAGACTAGGATTTAGCATGTCAATACATTCTCAGCATGTTAACGTGGAAATCCTGTGCATTAACTCATTTTTTAGCATGTTTAATTAAATTTCCAGCATGTTTAATCAAATTTTCAGCCTTCTTAATTAAATTTCCAGCATGATTAATTGAATTTTCAGCATGTGTAATGTAATTTTTGACATGTTTAAGTGAATTTTCAGTATTTCATTAATTTATAACACGTCTTTACATAATTAAGGGATATCACTCTTAGGCATATTCGTCTTTGACATGCTTCACAACATATTGTTTGACATAAACACCTAGACATCATGTTCATTGGTTTAATTATCTTTCGTACACTAAATTAACGTTCTCCTGCCTGCTTCGACATGTCCTTTTATTCTCGTGAATTCTTACCACATTATTATAAATGTTTTGACAGTTACTCTTCAGTAAATAATTGTGTGACCCCATAGATATCATGCCTACAGGTTAACTAAACAAAAAACAAGTAATTATTTATTTTTGTATGTTAATCACATTAATCAATTCTTTAATAACCAAGAGGCTAACTTGGGATCATTATCTGCTAAGTGACGTCCAATGTGTTATGCGCTTTGAATCTTAGAAAAACATAGCTTTATTTTGTCTAGACCACAAATTCAAAATAGCAAAGCCCAATGTCTCTTGGGCGATAAGTGGGACGATAGGTATTTTTAAAAAACGTTAGTTTTATCCTTGTATTAGAATGCCTTTAGACTTAGCAACCAGCCTAGGTGGGGTGGGATGGGTAGTCATTCGAAAGTGATGATCTCCAGAGACATTACCCAACATTTGACATTATTACTTGTTTAAGAATTCGGCCAGTGGGTCGGATAAGGATTAAACAAGTTAGGGTTTTGATCCGAATGAAACCAAAACTTTTCTTTGTTTGTTTTTTAGAATTTATTATTTTATTTACTTTACATGTTTATTTATTTGGGGTAGTAGTTTATTACATAAGCAGACCCCTTTTATTATAAATTATGTTATTTCTTTCTCCTTGCTTTTCTACTTTACATTATTTGTTATCTTTTTTTTATCACCACCTAGCTAATGATTAGAAACAATAAAATAACAAGTTTGTTTATTCGTTTCTTTATCACTTAGCTAACATTAAGTTAATAATAAGCGACCTTTAATTGATCACGTAGAATCTCCACGTAAAATACGAATTCGGCCGTGAACCACATTTGTGGACCTCGAAAGGTGCCTAACATCTTCCTTTCGAGGTAATTTGAACCCTTACCCGAATTTCTGGTGAACTAAGACTGAATAACAAAATAGGTTCGTAGTTAGCCTAGACCGGTTCCCTAACGCACCTTAATTCGTTAGGTGGCGACTCTTCACAATCTCCCTTCAAATAATCCAAAAAGAGTGGTCACGTCGAATCCCATTTTCGCGAGAAAAATGGGGCGCGACATTCATTCTCTGGGAATGAAATATAATCGTGCCTTAATTCTATCAAATTATGATAGCTTATAGCCTTTTTAAACATATAATGTAGAGAATTTTTTATATAACGTATCCTATAGTTATAATAAGCGCGTGAAAATATTATCATTTTATATTATTACGATCATATTGTCCCTCACTCTTATATCCGTACATTCAATTATTTGTCTTCTTCCAGACATATTGTGCATTGCTACCACATTCACTTAAGAGAATGGAGCATATTCAATAGGATATGTCTCATGAATTTTCACCAAAAACATATTATTTTGCCTTAACCATCATAATATCATCAATATAGTGCATTGAGATTCAAACTCAACGTCTTATCCATATAAAGGCGTCTTAGACATAAATCGATGGGACTTGAATCCAATATCTTTGGTGCGATGAAAATTTAATCTACCATCTTATCCACTCAATGGCACAATAGGCCAAATATAATAGAATTCAAACTTGAGCCTATATCACTTTTGATAGTTACAAACATGTGATCATTGCAAACTCATCTAATTGATAAAAAGGGAACACAGATTCTTCAAAAATTCTTTAACAAATTATTATAATAAGTGAAGTATTAAAATCAATGACATGTAGTAACAATATAGAGTATAAATAGCACGATTGCCAAAGTGCTCTAAAGAAATTAATTAACTTAAAAAAATATAAATAGGTGCATGGTAAAATTAAGAATCTATGTATCCTTTGTCGCATAATTTCACTTTGCTAGGGTAGTGATAATGATGATTTTGCCCGCCTCGGCAAGTAAGTACATATATACATATATATATATACATATATACATATATATATATACATATATACATATATATATATACATATATACATATATATATATACATATATACATATATATATATACATATATACATATATACATATATATATATATATATATAGAGAGAGAGAGAGAAGCAAGACTTAGCCCAAGGACTTTTAAACAACAAGCTACGCTCCATGGGTAAGATTTAACACTACCACATTGAATCTTGATTTATGAGATGTTTTATAAATCAAGAACTTTTAAACAACAAGTTATTCCCCATGGATAAGAGTTGACACTACCATATTATTTCTTGATTTATGATATACTTTATAACTCTTTCCTTAGAGGCATGAATTAGTCCAGGGACTTTTAAATAGTACGTTACGCCCCATAGTCAAGAGTTGACACTACCATAACGTGTCTTGATTTATGAGATATTCTATAACTCTTGCCTTAGAGGCAAGACTTAGCCAATAAGTTACACCCCATGGACAAGAGTTGACACTATCATATTGTGTCTTGATTTATGTGATGCTCTATTAGTTTTACCTCTAAGACAAGACTTAGCCCAAGAACCTCCCAAAAGAACAAGTTACACCCAATGGACAAGTGTTGACACTACTATATTTTTTCTTGATTTATGAGATGTTCTATAACTCTTGCCTTAGAAGCAAGACATAAATCAAGAATTTTCAAACAACAAGTTATGCTCCACAAGAAAGACATGACACTGCTATATTGTGTCTTGATTTATGAGTTGTTCTATAATTTTTGTCTTAGGGGTCAAACTTAGCCCAAAGGACTTCCTAACTACAATCATGCTCTTAAATTTGCTTTGATGTCAAAAAAAGATCTCTTTGCAGATTATCCAACTTTTTATTTATTAGCAAAATATAATAGAAGTTGAGAAAAAAAAGAGAAAAAACAAAATAGAGAAATAAAAAAAGAGATTGAGAAAAAGAGAAAAAAAAAATAAGATTGAGAAAAGCATGAGAAGAAGAAAATAAAAAAAATTAAGAAAAATTAAAATAATTAAAAATAATAAAAGAAATAATAAATAAAGGTTGAGACCAATGAATTAAAAAAAAAAGAGAAATGAAGAAATAAATAATATTTAAGAAATAAATAAAAAAAGAAAAAGAAAAAAATAAAAGAAAAATAAAAGTTGAGACAAATGAATTAAAACAAAAAAAAATTAAGGTAAAAAAATTAAAATAGAAGTTCAGAGACAAATGAGAATGGAAAGTTTAAAAATATTAGAGGTGTAAATGGGCAAATATGTATCTATGCATAAAAAAGGGCTATGTTATAAAATATAAAGTAAATACAAGAAGAATAGAGAGAGAAGAGAGGAGACTTCTTTATTTCTCATAGAGGATTCTATTGATATCCTTGAGGATGATTTACAATGAATGAAGAGTTTCTATTTATAGGAAAAATTTATCTCTAATTTCTGACTAAAAGACAGATCTTTCAAATCCTGATAGATATCAACTAGATCTTGATAGATCTTATTAGATCTTGATAGATCTTATCTATATTTTTTATAGAAATTCACTATAATGTAAATAAATTCATAACACTTTCCCTTGAATGTCTAATTGATAGATAATGTGCCTCGTTAAAACCTTACTAGAAAAAATTCAGTAGAAAAAAAAATCTAGGGAAGAAAAAAAAGTACACATCTCTACTAATACGCATTTTGGCTGCCTCGTTAAAAACCTTATAAGAAAAACCCAGTGGGAAAAAATCTTGAAAGGGAAAAAAAAGTACAACACGTATTTGCTCCCTCTGATGAGAACATCAATGAACTTTTGCATCCCGATCTTGTGCATCATCTTCTTGAAAGTTGCAGTTGGAAGAGACTTGGTGAATAAATCAATCACATTATCACTTGAATAAATCTGTTGCACGTTAATATCACCATTCTTTTGTAGATCATGTGTATAGAAAAACTTTGATGAAGTATGCTTCGTTCTATCTCCTTTTATGAATCCTCCATTAAGATGTGTTATGCATGTTGCATTATCTCTGTATAAAATTGTGGGCACATTATCACATTCCAAACCACATTTTTCTCGAATGAGATGTATCATGGACCTCAACCATACGCATTCTCGGCTAGATTCATGAATAGCTATTATCTCATCATGGTTCAATGAAGTGTCTACGATAGACTGCTTTGTATAGCTCCAAGATATGACAGCATCCCCACATATGAACACATAGCCTGTTTGAGACCGAGATTTATACGGGTTAATTAAATACCCAGCATCAGTATAATCAATAAGATCGAGACTTCAATCTTTAGAATACTATAAGATCGTGTGTTTAATCCCATGTCAATGTCTCCTAGTAGGATCAAAACTATACCTTGCTAACAAATTAATCGAAAAGGCTATATCAGGCCTTGTAGTATTTGCAAGATATATTTTGTCAAGTGAAAATATTCAATATTTCATGTGTGACATCTTCAAGTGTGTGGAGTGCAAATCAAATAAGTTTTCACTTACCAAAATGCACCATTTCATGCCACTTGATAAATATTTCTACGTCAACATGCTTAAATAAACGTAGAATTCAGATCCTTGTAATCTTTCACAATATTGTGTCAAAGTTATTGATGATATATCATTTCGTATCGATTCACAATGCGACATAACATTTTGAGATCTCATCACTTCATTATTTTCAGGTACCTGAACCTATCCTAAGGCTCATTAAGTGTTATGTCATAGGCTCTTAAGAGCACATTACCTTCTTATTATGATTATTTGATCCTTATCATTTTCAAGGATTATTTCATTTGGAACCAATTGGTCTACCATGCTTCACGCATGCATAGACTTTGTCCTTTAGGGACACAAGATAGGAGCACTTGCAGCTTAATATGAGATGCTTTCGGCATTTGACTTGAATTATCTTTTGAAGAGTCTAATGATAATTCCTAACATATTTCATAGATGCTTATAATCTCCCCCTATGTTAGGAAAACTAACATACATCCTCTACTTCTTTGAGGAATTCATCTTTGTGCATCAAAATATATTCATTAATCGTATACCGCACATAAAAAAACTTTAGATGAAATATTTGGTTCATGACCTTGAACCAATTGAGATGGGAGAAATAATCATAATCTATTGGTCTGATGCATACAAGTGCTATTGTATACAACATATCATATTGAATGCAATATATCATTTTTCAGATCAACACGTGAAACTTTGTTCTCATTAGCAATGATTTAGCTATTTATTAAAGGCATTCAATGTCAAACCATCATCATCGAGATGAATTGTCTTGATTATACAATCTGAAAGTTATGTTCTTAACTCAATTTTATTGAGAAAGCAACTTTATGAAGGTCAAACTGCAGGTTGACAATGAATGTACATGTGATCATCTTATTGATGCATCTTTTCAAGATATCACATGATAGGTGAATGGGCCCTTATTCGCCTTTTATACTTTTCAAATTTTAAGGAATTCAATCCCAAAATTAGTTGGTTCAACCAACTTATCATGAGAATAAGCAACATTAAAATTCATGAAGAATTTTTTGAATTCTTCAATATATGTTTATACTCAATATGCACATCTTCGGAATGTCATAATCGTTCGTGTCAATTTATGAATTTATTTGTACTAGTAAACTCCAAGTTTACCATGACATGTGTCTTTTATTTTTGTAAACTTCTTATTTACTGTGACATGAATTTTGTATCAATAAACAATAAATTCTTAGTTTATTATGTCATGTGATTTCATCATGCTTAGGTAACTTTTCACATTCATGTTTCTTACGACAGTAACTTGAAGATATTCAATCTTTCAATTATTCTATCTCTTTTAGAGGTGGATTGTGATTCTTCACAACAAATAATATGTTCAAGTGTATATACAGTCACATTCACCCCAGGGTATAGATCTGTATTTATAATAATCGAAATTCTCATTTCCAGGAATGGGATATAATCAATCATGCCTTAAGCGTATCAAATTATGATAGCTACTAAAAAATAAATTGAGGCATACATATGATTTATTGCTACCACATTCAATTCAAGGAATGAAGCATAGTTAATAGGATATGTTTCATGACTTTTTATCAAATACCTATTATTTTGCCTTAGACATCATAATATCATCAATATGCTGCATTGAGATTCAAACTCAACGTCTTATCCATATAAAGGCGTCTTAAACATAAATCGATGGGACTTGAACCCAACATATTATCATCCATTTTGATAATATTGTTCTTGAGGAATAAATTTAAAACATAAATGGTTTCAAACCAATTATTTTTCTCCAAATCCAACAATAATTATATTATTAGTAGCAAAAGACAGATAACATAAGGAATTACTAACCTTGAAATTATCTTTAGATTTATAATCTTACTTTGTTTGGCAGAGTCTCGTGCTGATAAACTGTTATGAAATACAAAGTAAATACAAGAAGAATAGAGAGAGAAGAAATGGGACTTCTTTATTTCTCATGGAGGATTCTATTGAGATCTTTGAGGATGATTTACAATGAATGAAGACCTTCTATTTATAGGAAAAATTTACTTCTAATTTCTGACTAAAAGACAGATATTTCAAATCCTGATAGATATCAGCTAGATCTTGATAGATCTTATCTATATTCTTGATTGACATTCATTATAATGTAAATACATTCATAATAGGCTAGTCTTTAAATGACTTTTCTAAAAGCCAAAGCCACCCACTATTTGAGTTGTAATCTCCTAGATTTTGTAAGCTCAATATCTCCTTGTTCTTCGTTTCTCAAATCACTCGGGACACATTGTTATCAGGCTGCCAAGGCCCATTTTCGAGATCTCACACATTACTCAGTCATCTTACTATTTGTAATGGTTCTTTTTTCTATCCATTGTTGTGATTTATTACAGTACTAGTTTGGCCGCATGTGCCTCGCAATTTATTTCTAGATTTTTCAAAATTGTCTAAGAGACAAAACTGTATTTCAAATGCTTTCAAATTTATTTCTAGATTTTTCAAATCTTCTTAAAACCAACCTTATTTGATTTAGAATTCTTAAACTAATGAAAAGGGTATTAATTGTCACTAATTCCGATGACTTCTAATAAGGAAAGGTTTACTATAATTATTTAATTAATTTTTAAATTCTTAAATACTAGGAAAATAGTGAAAGACGATTTTATCTAAAGCATAAACTTTTAATGAAGACAAATAATTCAAATAATATTTCTACGACCCTTCACATTTTTAATATTTTTAATATCTAACAGGTTATTTTATTCAAGATCAATTTAATTCACGTGTCCTTGCATCACACTAGAAATTCAACTTACTGTTTTATTGGTAAATAGATTGACACTCATTGTGGGACTAACGCAATTGTGGGGTGTTATCTTTTGCTTTGAGCAAGCCCATTTTTGTTCTAGTGCCGCAGTTATATATCATGTGAATATCCTTTACCGTTGGATCGAACGAAGAGCAAATTTATCTTCTCTATAACTATATGAATTTTTGCTTACTTTTCACCAACCCAATTGCCAATTCTTTAATATCTTCATCTGAACGTGTAAGCGACAATACGAAAGACACAACTATGACAGAATTTGATTCTTGATTGTCCAGCCACTCAAGCCATTTAAGGAATTTTCTTGAATCCATCAATCTATCCTTCAGATGAAAGAATTCTAATATATAAATTTCGATGAGTTATGTCACGTTGAAACTAATATAAAATGATCATCAATAGTGTGGATACACTAATTATACATGATTATACATTATTTATACAATATAAATACCATGCATGTACATATATATATACACACATAGAGACACACACACACAATGTGTATATATATGTGTGTACACTTGTCGGAGATGATGTGGCGATAGTCACCTAAGCAGAGGCAGAGCCAGGATTTTTGTTTAGGGGGTTCAAAATCTGAAGAAAAACTCATCAAAGGGGGTTCAATATCTCTAGAATATATAAATAAAAATTATTTTAACCATGTATTAATAATATAATTTTTCGTCGAAGAGGGTTCGTCCGAACCCCGCTTTAATAGGCTAGCTCCACCTCTGCACCTAAGCCTATCTGGCGGCATTAGTTACTAGATTCATTCAGTGATTTTTAAGAAATAGGCAGCCACTCTCTCTCTCTCTTACTTTCATTTAGTTAGGCGTTGTAAAGTTTTTCGCTCAAAAGAGACTCACCTACTCAATCGGAATAACTCTGACCCATACTTCTCTCTTTACTCAAAGAAGTCCTTGGAGCAATTCCCCAGCAATGTGTCTGTTTTCTCTTTACTCTGGAAATGAAGTTGTAGGCCGAACAAAATCCAGAAGAGGCTATGAAATTGAAGAAAGAAGGTGAGTTCGAACTCTAACTCAAGAACCCTTACTCAAGAGGGCTTCTCTTTCTCTTATTGTCTGAAGTCAAATGGCTAAATCCAATTGGGGCAACTGGGCTAGACGACATTTATAGCAGCTTCTGTTGTAGGTATCATCTCTAGTATAGTTTATACATCATATACACGCACACTATGCATATAATATAGATACATTACATATACAAGTGACAATTTAGCAGCTTCTACTTTTTATTGCACAGTACATTTGTGAAAAAAATCCCCAAATTATATGGGGGCCCTGTACACGTCAGGGACTAAACATTTCTAAAGTTGTATAGATGATATTTGGATGGGGCAAATGACAAGATGCAATCATCATGTTAATACATAAGACATCGGTTGCCTTACATTCAAACATTTAAATTCCATTTTTTGCTCTGAACATATTAGGAAAACGAAAACTAAAACGTAACGACGGGTTGGAAACGAAAAACCCCCATAACAAGAAAAAGGGAGAAGAGCTAGAAATCAGTTGTGTGAAAACATATGATGCTTTGGTACGTCCCGCAGTATATCTACCATTAGAAACTGCGGTTTCATTAAATTAAAGCAAAAAAAAAAAACATTCATTATGTTTGGCATTTCATTTTTTTTCCTCGCAACAGAGCAAGAATTACAAAATTGAACTTTATGTTAATAAATTACACATTGGAATTCTAAAGCCTGTATCTCCTATAGCTATGTTCCTAAACCTTTCTCTGCCTGCTTTGTTACTAGATTACTTGACAAACTTTGAGCAGTAAAGCCACTCGTTGGAACATTTGGGGTAAAAAAGGATATAGAACTTCCAAAAAAAGTTATACATTCATGGTTCTACCTAAAACAATTCTCTAACGACAACGCACTCTGTCAATTTAGAGTCACAAGCCAAATGGTGGACTCTCTTACTACCTTCGCCAGTTAATATTGGACTCAAAAGCCAAATGGAGACTTTCTCCTACTTCCACCTTCGCCGTACTGATCATTCCATTTTCTCAGCTCATTCATGCTTGCGGCATCATATGCAACTGATGGCCCCACCTGAGTATTGCGAACATGAAACAGTTTTAGAAAACCTAAAGGAAACCTTCATGATCTTATCGTCACGCTGCAAACCAACTATTAAAATCCATGATGGAAACAGAGCTAATAAATAAGATGATCTGCTGATAAATTGCTTGCACCATGAAATATGAGCCCCATCTTTTAATAGCACTATGCAAAAAATATTGACACATTGAAATCTAGCTAATCGAAGTTATTTTCAGGCCCTTCAGTTAGAATTCCCAGTTAAGATCATTTACCTTCGCTTTTGACTGAATGAAATCGTCTATAGCGAGCGGTCTTAACACTGGAATTCCATCTTTTCTACTTCCCGGTGATTCAAGCTGAGAAAAGGAATAGCGACAGTATTAGAAGCATGACGACAATTTTTCATCATTGATCGAAAAAGTAAATGGCAGAATATTGGAAAAGTTTCATTTAGAAAAAGAAATTCTTTCACAAGAACAAACACATATAAAGGAGAATTAAAAGGCCATGTGGAATGGCCACCTAAAAATACACTGGCCGAAACATAACTCAGGTCATGCAAGATGAGAACACTGAACTGCAGGAATTGTCACCTAAACTATGTGGTTTGAAAAAAGGACTTAATAGTGTACTCCCAACACATAACATGATTCAATTGCCAAAGTCCAGCAAAATATTCCCCATTAAACATGCAAAAATTTGGAGGAAACTTTCCGACACCACTATGAGATCTCAAAGTTGAAGGTCCGAAGAGGAAGAAACAATTGCACGAATTGAAGACAACCCATAACTGCAGTACCTTTCATGCAGCATCATAAGACTCATACTTGGCTATCCTAATATGGGTCCACTTCCCCAAGATAAAGGACAAGTTGGTCCTTAAAAAGTGCTAGATGTTATCACAGCAATCACCAATAACAGATTGCACTTACCTCCTTCTCTTCTTCTAGTATCTCTTGAACAGGTCTATAAGCTGCCGCAATGCACAGGTTCTGTAGATGATGCCAGAGCAAAAAAATTGGTGATGAGCAAGATACAAATTAAAACATGCCAGCATATAATAGCTTGACATGATAATCTATTACCTTCAAATCACTGCCAGAATAACCTTCAGTTGCATTTGCAAGATTCTCATAGGGGAACTCCGACTTCAAATTTTCCCGAGCAAGAATTATCTTTAGTATCTTTAAGCGATTTGCTGCATCTGGTAGGTCCACATATATCCTGAAAAATAAGCCCATAGCAGCAACTTTACATCTAAAGCCTATTTATGGTTTTATCCCGTTCAGATTTAACAACAGATTTAACAAAAGTCCATTCTTGGAAAGGGATCCATACTATATGCATCTGGTATTAGTGAAGCACCAGATTAATGAGGAAGCATATGAATTTGTGGCTAGGAAGTTTGAATTAATATTTAGTAAAATATTTTAAGGAAAAACAGATACCTCCTAGGTAAACGGCGAATAACAGCATCATCAAGGTCAAAGGGACGATTTGTTGCACCAAGTATAAGGATCCTCTGGTTCTCCTTTGATCTCAAGCCATCCCATGCAGCCATAAACTCATTACGCATCCTTCTAGTAGCCTCGTGCTCAAACGAACCACCACGAGCACCAAGTAAGCTGTCAACCTGTCTTGATCCAAAGCAACAATAACAGATAAAGAAAACACACCTAAAACATCTTATGTTGAGGAGTATGATCCAGTTTTAAGAGAGGAAGAAACACACTGACTACGTGCTTCAGCTGAAAACGCTATTCAAAGATCAAAATTTTCGTTATGTCTTCCATTTAAAGAGTTCTCTATGATTGGTAACTGTTTCATTACTCAACATCTCCACAATCACATGATAGTATTCTAAAGTGAAATAGAAGTGTTATTAGAAGGATATGCATATCCTTAAATAGATGATCAAGGTAGCTAGTAGCTACTGGTCTACTTTCCAGAAGGAATCAGTTAAGCAACTACACTAACAGCACATGCTTTATGAATCCAAAATACAACCTAAGTATGATATTTCAGTTCTTCCGCAACAGGTATCAAAATCATGGACTTGAGTGTCTAAAGATTTTACAGTTGATCTGGATAGATACTAAAGTTGAATGTGTACAAAGTAAAAGGGCCTTTTAGGTTCTTTTGTTGCGGTGGGGAGGGAAATCATTTCTAAACAAGGGACCACCGAATATAGTATATATGTCAATGATGTGGACTGAATAATGACCAAGGAAGTTCACAAAACTGAGCATCTCACATCATAATCTTACAAAATCCTTTTTCAAAAAAATTGGTAAATATGTATCCCTCAGCATTATGGACATGCTGACACTCCAATTAATGAGGTTTTGGCATGAGGGGGGGAGTGATAAGAGTCCGACATCAGAAAAGGGATGGATAATTGGCCTCCTTATATGGACTTGGGCAATCCTCCCTTAATGAGCTAGCTTTTGGGGTTGAGTTAGGTCCAAGATTCATTTCTTCCCCAGATTCAGAACTTTTTTTCAATACTCACTAATAATCCTACTAATAATCCTAGTGATTGGATTTCTATGCTTAGTCTGATAGGAAATAAGATATTCAAATAAATAATTTTCTAGCGAATGACTATTCAAAAGTCAAGAAAAAGTCTGCATTTCTTTTTCCTACTGGATTTCAAATTCCAGTTCTGATTTTGACCTGAACTTCAGAGGCGATGGAGAAAATCAAAGTCTTGTTGACTCAAAAGCCAAGTTTCACCCCAATATTTGTTCGCGGATGTTATCCCCCCATATTATATTGTCCACATTTCACTTAACAAGGACTGGGCGTGCGGGGAAGTGTTAAGAGTCTCACATCGGAAAAGGATGGGTAATTGATATCCTAATAAGAACTTGGGCAATCCTCCCCTCATGAGCTAGACGTAAGATCCATTCTTTACAAGATACAAAAAAAATAGGATAGAAAAGAAGATACTTACAAGGATCTTAATAAATCTACAAAATGATCTAGCTACTCTAAACCTACTTCTTTGCACTAAAAATAGAAAGATGTTATACAATTCCTTTTTAACTTTTTGAATGGCTACCAGATGCATTGTGGTATAATTCTCCACCACTTCTTTCTCTCGTAACTGTCCTAAGTTTGATATTTAAACTTTACCTCCTAAAATGATTGCAGGATTCTGGAGATCTGCCATCTCAAAGATGGACGATGTGACTCTTAACAGTATTGAATCACTCCATAAAAGGTAACAGAGGGTTACCGTGCCAAAGACCCCTTCAGAACCAAAGAACCTATCAGTTTTCATGCAAAAGTCAACTCATTTCAACCATTTCTCACCAAAGCCCATTGGTACGAAGTGTTCAGCAAGAATCTCCCATTGACATGATCATAAGATTTTTCTATCTCTAGTTTACACATGACACCTGTGTCTGCACAAGTGTCCACACATTCACCGGCAATTAGAGTTGTATCCAGGATCTGCCCCCCTTTTATAAATGATATTTGATGCTTGTTAACCAAACTATTAACCCCACCTTCGTGAGTCTTTCAGCTAGTATATTTGCCACAATCTTGTACATTCCACCTATGAGACTTAAAGGTTTGAAGTCTTTCAACTCTAAAGATCCTACCTTCTTTGGAATCAAAGTTATGAATGTTGTGTTGAAGCGGAATCAAAGTTATGAATATTGTGTTGAAGCTTTTCTCGAACTTTTGATTTTCATGAAACTATAGAAGTCTTCAGAATGTTTCTTTCATGAGGTCCAGGACGCTAAAAAAAAGGACATAGGGAATCCATCAGGCCCTGGTGCCTTCTCCATAGCCCATAATTTAATTTTTTCCAAAGATTTATGCCTCTTAAAATTGTCTTTGTAGCTCCTCTTGTTCTTCTGCTATGATCCTTATAGCTTCATATAACACTAATTTTGGCCTCCACTCTCCTGTCTCTTTGTAAAGGTTCTGGTAATAATACTGCATAGCTTCTTTGTCTCCTCTGGATTTGTCACCTCCATAGCCTCCACCTTCAGGTTATCTATGCAGTTAACCCTTTTGTGAGTTGTAGCTATCATATGGAAGTATTTTGTATTTTTGCCTCCCGGTGCAGCTTCTTCAAACTCCATAGCTAAGTTTGACTTCAGCAATGTCTCATCAGCTGTGAGAGCTCTTTACTGTTGGACTGCCTCCAAGAGAATGTCACCTTTTCTCCGTTATCCTTTAGCTTTTCTTTTATCGTTTTCAGTTTCTCAGCAAAAACATAATCAGGCCTCCCATTAACAACAAAAGCCTACCACCACTGTCTTACATTTTCTCTGAACCCTTCTATCCCAGCAACCAACTTTCAAATTTGAAATAACTTTTCTTGAAATTCAGCTCTCCACAGGATAGCATGATTTGGTTGTGATCAAATCCTATTGTTAAGCCTCACATTGGTGGGATGAGGAAAAAATGGTCTCATTATATGGACTTGGGCAATACTCCCTTCACAACCTAGCTTTGGGGTTGAGTAAGGCCCAAGATCCATGTCTTTACATGGTATCAGTGTAAGGCTCATCCCAGTTCTTTGTTCACCGATGTTGAGACCCTATATTATATTGTTGCTCTAGTTAACAAGGTCTAGGCGTGTAGGGGAGTGTTAAGAGTCCTACATCAAAAAAGGGATGAGCAATTGGTCTCCTTAGATGGGCTTGGACAATCCGCACCCTATGAGCTAGCTTTTGGGGTTGAGCTAGGCCCAAGTGTCATATCTTTACACCTATCTTTGGCAATATTGTCTGTTTGATGAGAGCGAACTGCTCCTCCCATGATGATGAGTATAAGAATCTATAAATCCTTGAGGAACTTCTATAATTCTCCTCTCTTCTCCAAGTATAAGTGTCCTCCAAATAAAAGAGGATCCACAAGTTCGATCTCTTCCATGAGTACAGATAACTTTAGACGATGCTCCGTCAATTCAGAGATAGTTTGCTATTTCATTGGGATATATTACAATAAAGTCACCTCCCACCACCCAAGGTCCGGCACACCTTCCCAACATTGAGTAGAACTCCCACCATAACTCTCTTCTTTCCACCCTTTTGCAATCGGCATAAACTACTGTCACAAACCAAATTAAGTTTGAATTTTGCCCTGACATCTTACATGTTATGTTTTAGTTGCTATATTCTACCATTTCCCCTTTCCAGACTCTCCTATCCCATAAGATTATTATTCCCCCTCTGCTACCATCTGCCTCCAAATGTACATCCTTCACCAATCTATTATCCCAAATACTGTGTACAATACTATCCATATCCCCCCCCCACCCCCCGCAAGCTTTGTTTCTACCAAAATATAAATATACACGTATCCACCCCATTGATTAATCAGGTTCCTTAACACCCCCTCTTTCTCTCTTCATTAAGCTCCATCACATTCCAAGACACAATTTTTATCCTCATTTATGAGTAGTGGTTAATTTCCTCCCACTGCTTCTAGGTTTACCATCCTTGAACTTCATGTCAAAGACGCACATTAGAATTCCTAAGCTCTTTTGGAATTCTGTTGTTTGAGGATTTGCTTTCCTGCGTGTCTCTCCACGTATCTCTTTTGATCCAGCTTCATGCATAAGGCATAAGCCTCCTTTTCACATCCCCCTGATATCTGCTCCAAAAGCTTGCGCTAATTTGATCATATTGAGGTGTACCCAGATTGTAACTCTTGTCTCTATCATTTCTTTGGAGAGATTCTCCTCTATGCTCAGCAGTCTTAGTTCATTGTATGTGAACAGTTGATTTTTGAAAGTTTACAGGAGGGAGAATCTCCTTTGCTCATGTAATTACTTAGTTGACGCCCCTTCAATAGCTATAATACCTCCTTCTTGAATCATATCCTCTACCTGAACCTCCTAGATCCTCTGATCCCTGCGTTTTGGATCTTCTTCTGCCATTTTGCATGTAATTTCCTAGTTCCCAATCCATTATTGAATATTTAAAAGGATGTACTGTTTCTTCCCATCTGAGTTAATGAAATCAGAAAAAAGGTCCGGTGAAAATAACAACTTTGGGCTTATTAGAGGCCCATTTGTTGTGTTTTGGGCTTTTGTTTCATTTATACTTAAATGCGATCAGGGGCCCCAAATCCACTAGCCACGTGATTGCTGTCCTTTTGTAGTGCCCCTTCCTTGTAGACCTGGATGTCCAAGGTTTTCTTTGCCGCTAAATCTTTTCCTCTTTCAAGATCTCTGTCTCTGTATTCTAGTGTCGAAGATCTGGCTTCTGTACTACCCAGCAGTACGTAGATATCACGTCAGTTTGCTCTATTTTCCATCTCCATCGATCTGTAAGTCACCGGCGACTCCATCCATACCAGAAGTGAAAAATCAAAACCATCATCGACGATCTCAATCTTCGTCGGATTCTTCTCCCTTGGTCCTCTAACCCTGACTCTTGCTCATCTCAAATGATTCTTGATTTCCATCTCCTCTTCAATTGCTAGCAACCCCCACATTCATCACCTATTTTTTCCATCACCTTGTTGTTCCAGATCTGTAATGGCAGCCCTAACAGCCTAATCCAAAAAAATTAAACCTTGTTTCATCTGGAAAGGTTCCTATTTTCCGAGACCACCATTCAAGCTTCAAGGTCAACCTTGTCTCTTCCAGTCACCCACGATAACATGTTTAGCCATCTTCCTGATCTAAAATTCAAAGAGGAAGAGAAAACCATTCATTATGTACACCTGAACATTATGAGTCCCTTCCACGTTTTTCGAGCCCATCTGCGCACATCAATTCGAAATGGCGCATCTCCTTTTCAACAAAACCTGCCGACGAGACATCTGCGCAAAAGGCTGCTGTCATCTAAACCTGAAGACGCCTTCCGCATTGAGTTCTCACTAGCTACTTCCATTTTTCTCTTGCTTCATTGACTGGTATGCAGAGCTTCCTTGTAATCCCCCATCCCAATGATTGTTGTTAGATTTAATTCCACTGTTGCAGTAAATTCAGGGTGTCAAACCAGCAGAAGCAATTTCTGGCTCTCTGTTGTCACAGGTGAACTGAGCAGTTCGTGTCAAACCATTTTGGTCTGAGCTGTGGAATGGTTGAACCAGCACTGGAAGTTTTAGACAGATGCTTTATAGAATGATCAACAGGTAAGCTGACCAAGTAATGGTTATATTAATACAAATGGTCACACCATGTCTCACATAAGAAATGTTCATTAGACCTTCATGTAGTTTCTGAACTATAAATATTGTGCGAGTCCATTTCTCCCATAATTAGAGGCAGTTAGCGTATAATTCTTACAGTTCAAAATACATTAGTATCTTAATGCTGACACATGGAACTAATCAGGATCAAGCACACTAGGATTCTGTCAAGAAGGTGAGACGGACATACAGAGTTCATGAAAATGATGTTTAGGCATAATGAAAAAAAAGTGGCATCACATGAATTAGGAGTTTTACCTCATCAACAAAAATTATTACAGGAGCCAGCTTACTGGCAAATGAAAAGAGTGCCTTGGTAAGTTTTTCAGCATCTCCAAACCACTGCAGAAGGAGAAATCAAGCTTTCAATAAAGTTTAAGAGGAAGCAATCAAGCTTTCAGAAATGATCGTAAGCAACATCAAAACGAGACCCAACACACACCCTGGAGAGGAAGAGGTACATTGACAATAATAATTATACGCCTCAGTCCCAAACAGGTTCATGTTGGCTAGATTGACAACATGAATACTTTAAAAAAAAAAAAATTGATAGGCGTTAACAAGACTTTTCTGGTGCAACAGGCTTAAAACAGAGTTCCAAAAACTTGCAAACTAAGACTAATTGTTACCCCAAACAACATTAAGTTACCACTAAACATCCTTTCAGCCTTTTCTGAATAAACTATGGGAGGAAAGATGGAAATACTGATAAATCTAGATGATATAAACAATACTCCTTCCTTCGTGCAATACAAACTAATTTCAGTCAGTTCATTCAAACAGACAAGTATTCTGCCAAATAAAAGAAAAGAAGTTGCAGTATACAGTAGTACTTGCAACTGTGGATTTTCCTTCAAGAGAAGTCTCTAAATAATAATGTCATTACTATGATAAGATAAGCAAGTAATAACAATTAGTTGACTCTTAAGTCAACAACCAACGACCTTTTCCACATCCCCATTCCCCATAAAGAACTTCGAAAAGGTAGGTAGGTGAACCCAAAAAATGGCTAAACAGACATACAAAGGTAATCCAGGACAAAAGGAGCTTCTTTTTTCCCTTATCATTCATTAACAAGACTAAAATCCCCCTTTTTGCTAAAACCAGTAACTAAAAGAATAAAATCCCTTTGTAGCTAAGACGCTTAGAGGGTGTTTGGATTGACTTAATTTTAAGTGCTTTTGGCTTTTAAGCACTTTTTAATTTTTGGAGGTGTTTGGCAATGACGAAAGTGCTTCTAAGCACTTTACTTTAAGCTTAAAAAGTGAAAAGAAAAAAAAAAGTCAAAAGTAGGTTATTGACTTTTAGCTTAAGTCACTTAAAAAAGACCTATCCAAACACCCCCTTAGACATTCGCCAGTTCAGGAAAAATTGGCTACTAACCTGGTATTACTTAATGCTGACTTGGCGAAATTTATCTGTCAGATTGTGTATAATGTGTAACAAACAGAAGGGACACATTGGCATTCATTTTACACTTCTTAATTCCAACAGTGATATCATGAAATTGTTTATGCATCCAATGAGTTCGAGCAAAGCTTCAAATATTTGGAATGTTGGTCAGATGATAAAAGTTGAAGCTCCTTTTGTAACTGTCATATTTTTTAAATTTTCCAGTAACACTAGGAAGTAGTAACTGCTAGGCTCCAGATTTTAAATTTGCCTTCAGCAGGGATTTCCCACCATTAATTATTTTTTCCCATTTGCAGATAACGGGAGACTTTATTATCCCTACTTTTCTTTTTCCAAGAACTGAGAAAAGCCCGAGGCCAATGGTGCACTGCGCTGTCTGAAACTCGATGGATAATGGACCCACCACTCAACCCTTCTCCACTTGGTTCAAACACATGAGTACTACCCACATATTTTTACACGCTACATCACTTGGCCAAGCGTATAACCAAAATGAGCCCTATTTCACCCATTTTGCATATAATTTCAGACTCTTGGGAAAAGGCAATAATTCCTTAATTTAAAATTATGATTCCATTATATGCTTAAAAACTGATTGAGAGTGAAAAAAATGTTTATCATCATAGATTTAAATATTGTTGGATGAATTAAAGTGAATTAAAAACTCCATTGTTGGTGTTTTTAATAGCTTGAAAACTCGCAAAGGGGTTTTATAATTTGTTGAAATTTTTGACATATTGATGACTGGGGTTCATTGGAGATGTCGTTCAGTGGTTAATCTTATCTATTCCATGAAGATTTGAGTTATTTGGTGATGGCTTTGACCCATTTTGGATGGAGCTTCGTAGGTTGAAGTTTGTAGGAGACGAAACTCAGTTTTGTATAGGAAAAAAATTGTTCAAGTCCCTGTGTTATGGCCTTATTGTGGCTTTGGTCCCTGTGAATTTGACTTCTCTCATTTAACCTTTAATTAATTAAAGTGAACGGTTTTAATCCTTTGACTAACAGTAGTTAGCAATATTAACAGACCTGTCACTACTGTCAAGGGCATTTTTGGTATTAAAAAAATTACTATTATTAATAATAAATGCAACGGCTTATGCTCTGAAACAAAGTCTTCCTTGACAAGTAGATAGTTGCTTTGCTGCTTATTTGGATAAAAACTTATATGCATGATTGCCCCGAAACAATGATGCCTGCAAATATTGAGAAACATGGTAGTTGGGACAACTCTTTGGAGAGGAAATGAGATTTAGTGTTGTGTCTGTACAGCCAAACATCTACAATTGAACACCCAAGAGTTGATTTATGTGCGCACTTGAACACCAGGTGCAATGAGTTCCTTTATGTGTTCTAGGAGTAGTTGCGAAGTTATACACACATAAAAGGGAAGGCAAGTTAAGAGAAGAAGTGTTCGTCAACCTACAAACACAAAAATTATTCATCCATGAATTAGATTATTAATTCCCATCCAAATTAAAGGAAGGGAGGCTGAGATATGGTTATGAATGAGGGGAGGAGGATATTGCCCCTGACAATAATGATTGGTCTGTTTAAATTGGCAACCACTGTTATTAAGTGGATTAAGATTACTAGCTTTGATTAATTAAAAGTTAAATATGACAGATCAAATATCACAAGGATCAAAATAGCAATAAGGCCCTAATACAGGGACTAATACAGGATCAAAATAGCAATAAGGCCCTAATACAGGGACCAAAACAATTTTTCCCCTTTTGTATATGTTTGTACAATATTGTATAATTTTGTATAATAGTGTAAAAGTGTTCACGTTTGAGGTAGTGGTATGACTGCGTACACTTACCCTCTCCAGACCTCACTTGGTGGGAATATACTGGGTATGTTGTTGTTGAGTGTAAAAGTGTGTATAAAAACCTCTTAATACACTATTATACACTTTTATACCAGGCTTGTATAATATTATTTACCAGGTGTATAAACATTACAACAACAACATACCAAGTATATTTCCACAAAGTCCACTACCTCAAAGGTGAGGTAGAGAGGTTTTCCGATAGACCCCCCCCCCCCCCAGCTCACGACTGGGTGTATAAATGTTGCGAAAAAAGTTGGCTATGCGGGTGTAAACAGAAAATATGGCTTCGTGGGTGCAATGTATTGTTTTGAGCTACGAATTATTGAAAGAATCCCGTTTTAAGTATAAAAATGTTAACAACTATGTTATGCTCCGCTCTAAGTAGGAATTTTAATCTTTTCTGATGATGATCATTGATAACAAAAATCACAAGACAAAGTACCTAACAGGAGATTTCCCAACAAGATCTAATAAATTGAAAACAAAGACAAGTCATTTTCTCAAATTACCTTTGATGTAAGGGTTGAACCAGTAATACTAATGAAATTAGCCCCTGCTTCAGTTGCAAGCGCCTTAGCAACAAGAGTTTTTCCAGTTCCAGGAGGGCCGAAGAGTAAAATTCCCTTGCAAGGCTGATTAAGAAAAAGATAAAATAACTGAACAGTACCTAAAACATCCTCTTTTTAAAAAGGAGGTTTAAAAAAAAAAATACCCGCAACAGATTGCCACGGGAGAAAAGCTCTGGTCTCCGCATTGGTAGGATTACAAGCTCATTCAGTGCCTTCTTTACTTCTTCAAGGGCACCAATGTCATCAAATTTGACTCCAATTTCACCTTGTGGAACGACTGCTGACACAAAGTTGTTCTCATACTCATCCTTCGCAAGATTCTACAAATTTGAAAGTGATCCATGGTAATAAGCTAGATCCCTGAATATATTATTTTGTAGGCAGAATGCACCCGAACTTTATGTTGGCCTAACTACCCCGGAAATTGACAATTTGATAATCTCAACCCCCCTGCACGCTGATGTGACGAAGTGGGTGAATACTCTCTTTTAGGCACATGGGAAGGGGGCGAATAGAAAAATCAGGTTTCAAGTGGGGTAGTTTCCAAATATCAATTACCACATAATCAAATACATTGTTTTATTTGTTCCAGCTGTATTTATCTTTGTTTCTTCTTAATATAAATGTACATTGTGTATTTATCCTAACTATGTCTTTTCTCTTTAGATACAGCGGCTACTTGTTTCACTGTGTTTGTCTTCTTTTCCGGCCAAATTTGCAAAATATAGCTGAAACTCCATTATTTTATCTCAAAGAAAAAGAAGGCTTAGCCAAAGTAATGGAGTTCTAATGGTGTATTTTCAAGAGAAAGTAAAAAAAATTGTGGATTTCTTCTTTCCGTGCCATTATATGTTTCAACTACGTATTTAATTCTTTTTCACATCAAATTTGTAAAATATTTGGTTGGAGTTCCATTATTTTTACTTCTTCTTTAGATGCAATGACTATTTGTTCTAATTGATATTTCTTCTCCTTCTGGCCAATTGTGTAAAAACAGCTTGATTAGAATATCATTATGGCAAATAAAAAAATTGTAGATAAAATAACATTGTTACAAGTTTTTGACAGATTTGGCCCGAAAAGGATGATCAAAATGATTGGTGGATTTACAAGGTAATAATATAATTATTATAAGAAATGCCACCTGGATTAAAAAATCCATGTGGTAGCGCGTGTATCACACTTCAATGGGTTGATTTTGTACAGGGGACGATACTGAAATCTCTTGTTCAGCGATAATTAGGCCAACATAAAGTAGGTGTCCACTGAATAGAAGTCATCAAGTTTAAGGGGTCCCAGTCTGTTTTGCCTATTTTATAGCAATAAATCAGGGGATAATACCTTAAGATTCTGAGAAGGCTTTTTTGACATTGCTTCCTGCTCCTTTAACCTTAAAATTGCGGTTTCGATGCTGCACACGATAATCAGTAACAATGAGCTTCAAGCTTGTGCAAAACAAAAGTCAGCTTACATGTACAGAAGAGTAAAAACAGAATTACCTTTCACGAGGCAGATACAATCTATCCCCTTTAATAGAAGGATGGAGGCACGTGTACAAGTAATGATTTTTAGCCCAACCGATAACTTTCTCAGCTTCTGCAGATGTAAGAAATACCAAAGATTAACGCAAAACCTTTAAGCTTTCCCTTAAAATTTGTGAAATTATGCTTTACCTTCCCATATAAACTAACTTTATTCTGATGCAGATTCCTTCCTAGTCTGTTTCCCATTTTGTACGACACTATTACCATTTGGGGAATCACACACTTCTGTTGATAATAATTTTTTAATCATCTCTTAAAAAAAATTTGTTTAGATTCAAGCACTTCTTGAATAGCTTCAATTATAAATTTTAACTTTTACAGTGTTTTTAATAGCGAAAAGCACAAAATGGCGCAAAAAGAGAGAATTTTAGTGCACACTTCTTGCAGTGAAATGTAGAATTCATGACTTTGAAAACAACCAAATGTATATGGATTTAGTACGATAGCGATCAAATTAAAATTAATTCAACATACAATATGATATTAATCCAACTTCTCAAATTTGAGATTCAAAAGGCAAGCCACTTCTCGCAAGGATCACTTTGAACGTTGTCATTTGAAACGCACACTTCTCTGAAGTGTATGGCTTCACCCATAAAGTGATTATCTGTCGTTTTGCAGCACAGTTGTTCTTAACAACACTGATTTTTTTATATTTGTAAAATTAGAGGACTCGATATCCTAGTTCTATGAAGTTCAGATACTTTGAACACTGTCACTCTTCTCCTATAAAACTGGAGAAAGGCACAAAAGTTGAATTTCAATATAAGTATATATTTATGACCAAGTGAGAGCTTAACAATCTATTTCGATTTTTTCAATTAAAAGAATTAAAGAACAATATATCCTGATTTCAAACAAAACACTTACTCTGCTTTGTCAGAATTACATCATCAGTATTTACATGCAACAAATCAATGCATGAAAGCTCATGCTCCTCCAGAACCTGAAATATAGATAATTGTAGTGATAACTCTATCAATCAAAATGAACCATCAATACAGAGATAATAAAATGTGGGACTAAATGAACATATAGAGGTAACCAACCATTTGTCCAGAAGATCTTAAATAGAATAAAATACATCTAAAAGTACACATCTTTGTCCATACCTTGTACAATTCATTTAGGTTACTACGAGCTATTACAATTCTCCTGTCTTCTTCAATCTGTTTATTAAATGTCCTAAGAAGACCTTCCTCCTGTAAACAGATAACCCACAGTAGGATGAGAAACCACCAAACTGAATACACTGTTTAAGAAGATAACTGCACGAATGTGATAACTTGAAAAAAAACTGCGAACAACATCACAAAGGATAGCTTAAAGACGAGCAACTCTAAAAACAACTTCAGGATGGGCTAGGTAAACACTTATCAATGCAAAGGTCGTAAATTTCAACTATGCCTAATTATTTGTAACTTCATAATTCTAGTGTTACAAACAACTGATTATCTATCTTTGTCTATCTCCATTAAAAAATTAAAAAAGAGAAGAAAAAGTAAAGGCCACTTCCTCAGCTGGAGTTCTATTTGCTAGATTAATACGATACACACTACAAGATATTTTAGAAGAGGACACGGGCAGGGAAAAAACGTTCTGTTGGTCCTGAGCAGGGGGTCTATCGGAAACAGCCTCTCTACCCCCGTCGGGGGTAGTGGTATGGACTGCGTACATTTTACTCTCCCCACACCCCACTGTGTAGTGGGGTAATATACTGGGTATGTTGTTGTATTCATTCAAAAAAAAATGAGCTAGTTAAAAGTTGAAAATCTTGACCCCGTCTTCAGGGTTCAACCAAGTTCAATTAATTGTATAACTTCAAATAGACATTGGTACAGAGAAAAATCATATTAGCAACCATCAGGTAGAGGGGTAGCATCTTCATGCAAAAACAGGTATAGATAATATATTTTGAGGTACTTCTCAGACTAGATCATCCCCATTGAAAAAGAGGAAGAGAAAGGGGTTGGGGATTGAGATCTAAACCATCAAATTCTTGGGGATAATCGATGCCAACTCCAACTCCATAAAATTTATAAAAATAACATGATTGATTAAAAGAACAAAATGAAATGATATCATGCAACATTTTCTCTAGTTGAAAAGTATGCAAAAAATAGATACTTCAAAGAGAAATTCAATTTCACTGGAATGAAGTGACCTCAAACAAATATACGCCCAAACCAAAAATCATTAATATCGCCATAATAAACAACTTCAAGTGACTAAATCATTCCATCTTTCATGGCTTAATGCTTCATTTAGCTTAAATACACAGTTTCAAAAGTAAAAGAAAATCTTCAATTAATATGAGGAACAAGCAAATTGTCGGTTGCTTAAAAGTATAGGAAAACAATACAATAATTATGAAAAATTATAAGCACTGTTTTTGGTAACACGCCACTGATCCATAACATCTCAAAAGTTAAAAGAGGACATAATTCATTTGCTTTTGCACTGTTTATCAACAGATTGTGGAGCTGTTTGGAATTTTCTAGGTAGAACGGTGATGTTAAGGTTATGCTATTGAGCTGGACATATAGGGGAAGAAATAAAATATGGAAAATCTCACACAATTAAGAAACGAATTCTTTTCCAGACTCCAGTATGGGGTACATATACTGTTTCAGTGTCTTTTCTTTTGTCTTGTCATTAAACATTAACCAAAGACAACAGACATGTCTCTTAGGGAACCTTTTTGCAATTTGAAATCTGAAACCTTCAGCCCGCTGGCTCCCTGATACAGGGGCAGACCACATATAGCGTGATGGGTGCTCGAGCACCCATTGACTCCGCAAGAAACTGTGTATGTATATAGAAAATATGGAAAAATAGATATACTGTATTCACGAGCACACATTTAAACAGCTTGATGGGTACTTTGATTCTGAGGTTAAATTTTCAGTGTTTCCATACCCATTGAGTGGATTCGAAACTGAGCTCGTTTTTGTATTAAAAAACATTGAGTTTCTTTTATATCTTTTCCCTGCTGACATTTTGCTTAAGTTTTCTTTCTGTTTTCTACTTTTCCTATATAAAAGTAACTACTTAAATTATTAAAACATAAGTGAATGGAACCCTCATGGCAAGTCCTTCAAGGTTGTAGGAAGAACCTGAAAAAAACTTTTGAAACAGTAAAAATAACAAAAAGGAACAAGGCTACACAGCAACTAAAGTTCTTTTAAGATCCCCCAAGAAATCTCAAAATCAAAATCAAAATATAAGGTAATAACGAACATAGCAAGAGATTTTGGGTACAAGTATGCTTATTGTTTATGAGTTGCAAAATTGATCCACTGAATGTTTTTTGTTTTTTTTCTACTATTAGTTTGTTATGTAGAACATGAAGGGGAGCCTTGGAGTAACAGGTAAAATTGTTGTCATGTGACCAGGAGGTCTGGGTTCAAGCCTTGGAAACAGCCTTTGGCAGAAATGCGAGGTAAGGCTGCGTACGATACACCCTTGTGGTGGGGCCCTTCCCCGGACACCGCGCATAGCGGTAGCTTTAGTGCACCAGGCTGCCCTTTTTTTTTGTTATGTAGAACATAAGATATTCACAAACTATAAATAATGATGCTATTAATCATTCATCATTTTATTGTGATAAGGTAAGTAATTTTATTAACAATTTGGGGATTAAACATATGATTGATTTTGACTCTCTATCTCTAACTTTCTCCACTAAACACAGTCGTTTATCATCTCTTTGGCGCCGGCGATTTATCTCCGGCGATTGGTAAGTATTTCTTTCTTCCTGATTGACCTCGCCTCATTCTCTCTATCATCCTTCTTGCGTCTCAACCCGTCCACTATTTCTCTCCGGCGAGGTTGAGCTACCCCATCGCCGAACTGCCTCTTTGAGAGACGTCGGGATCCTATCTCCAGCGACAACCAAGAAGCAGGCTGTTTGTTTCAAGATTTACTGCATTCACAGGTACTTCCAGACCCAGATTCCCCGCGAACTTCCGGCATATCTCCGACGTCAATATTCTGGCAACCAATTTCAACATCAACTTTTGCCGAAATCCAACGAACACGCGAGAAAACCTTATTTTCATCGACTACGGCTTTGCCAACCAGGTTCTATCGTTCCTTCCTTTCTCGATTTGGGTTTATATTTTCGGAAGTCTTTTTTTTGTTCATCTTCTTTTTATTTTGCTGCTTTAATTAATCCATCTTGTTTCCATTCCTAAATCCTGAAATTGTCTTTGTGGGCGGTATATTTCTTGTTATTGAGTTCTGGGTGTGGATTTTTTGCGCGATATAGTATATTGGATTTTTTGTACGATGTAGGTTGTAGAACTCTCCTTGTTCTTTTTCTTTCTCGTATACGGTGTAGGGAGCTAGAGGTAGAATTAAAGATTTTATGAATAGGTTCTTGATCAATTTTTGCTCGTTCCATATTTGCTGAACTCGCATCACTTTTCTGGGTGGTCTATTAGATTGGTACTGATTGCTTTTCGGTCAAACGCGTAGGTGCACTCGCCTTTCATTCTTGTCTAGTTTTTTCTCTGATTTTTTTTCCCAATTATTCTCCGCTAGTTGTTGCATTATTAGTGTCTGTCTCTGGTCCTTCTTAGCATATAGATGTGATGATCTTCCAAGTTGTTTGCGTGCTTTCGTAGTTTCTTTTCTTATTGAGTAGTGGCTTTGATGATTGATGGTAGACTGGGGTCATGTCATAGCTCGAGGTCGAGGTTGGGATTGGGATTGGAATCGGAATCGGAATTGGGGTCGAGGTTTAGGTCGGGGTCGGGGTCGGGGATGGGATCGCGGGTGAGTTCGGGGGTCAAGGTCAGGGCCTAGGTCTTCGAGGTTAGGGTTGAGGGCAAGGGGTGTTCGGTTAAGTGGGATAAGAGAGCCTCTGGGTTGGTACGGTCTTAGAACATAGGGACTCTCCAAGATAAGTCTGTAGAGCTCGTGAAGATTCCTAGGAAAAGAAAGATTAATATAGCTTGTGTATAGGATACCAAATAGGTAGGTTCTAAGGCTAAGGATATGGATGGATATAAGTTGTGGTACACAAGTAGTGTGAGGCATAGGAATAGGGTAGGTATATTAGTAGATGAAGAGCTTAAGGGGCAAGTAGTAGAGGTTAGGAGGGTCACCAATAGGTTCATGGCGATTAAGTTGGTCATTGGAGAATCTATGTTGAACATTAAAATTGCCTACGCCCTGCAAGTGTGCTTGGACGAGGAGAAGAAGAGCTTTTGGGAGATTTCGGATGAAGTGGTGAAAAGCGTTCCAAGCACAGAGAAGCTTTCATAGGAGGTGATTTCAACGGGCGCATTGGGTTTTATCGAGAGGCTACGATGATGTGCATAGATGTTTAGGTTTCGAGGATAGGAATGAAGGAAGAGCCTCTATTTTGGATTTTGCTGGGGCCTTTGGGTTGGTAGTAGTGAATTCGAGCTAGCCGAAGGAGGAACACTTTGTTACCTTTCGTAGTTCGGTGGCCAACACTCAGATAGACTTCTTGCTCCTTAGAAAGGGCGATAAAGCGTTATGTAAGGACTACAAAGTCATACCTAACGAAATCTTTCGACCCAGCATAAATTTTTGGTGATGAACTTGAAAATTAAGGATGGAAACAAGAAGGGAGTAAAGGAGCGGCCCAGAATTGAGTGAGATAGCTTGACTCTGGTTACTGCACTGGAGATAGGGGAAAAGTTGGTGATTTGGGAGGCTTGGGAGAGTAAGGGGACGTGGATAGTATGTGGGAGACGGTTGCCAGCTACATCAAGGAGACAACTAGAGAGGTGTTGGGGCTCTCGAGAGGTCGGGCGGGTAAGCACCAGGGGGATTGGTGGAATTGGGAAGTTCAAAGAAAAGTGGAGACTAAGAAGGTGATTGGCTTATCCAAAGTTAGTTGAGAGTAAGGATAAAGAGGAGAGGCGTAAGAACAGAGAAGAGTATAAGTTAGCTAAGAAAGAGGTTAAGTTAGCGGTCACGGCAGCTAAGACAGCAGCTTTCGAAAGCCTATATGCAAAATAGAGGAGAAAAGCGGGGATAAGAGTTTGTATAGGCTTGCCAAGGCTAGGGAGTAGAGGGCTCGTGATCTTGACCAAGTGAAGTGCATCAAAAGGATAACGAAGTTTTGGTGGAGGACGTCCTTATTTGGAGAAGGTGGTGGCAATCTTATTTCCATACACTTTTGAACGATGAAGTGGATAGAGGCATTGCGCTGGGGGACTTGGAGCACTCAGAGAGAAGTCGAGATTACGGTAACTGTAGGCGTATAAAGGTTGAAGAGGTCAAAGGTGCTATTCGTAGGATGCATAGAGGTAGGGCGAATGGACCAAACGAGATTCCAGTAGAATTTTTAAATAGCACGGGTGTGGCGAGTATAGAGTGGCTCGGTATTTAACATCATTTTTAGGACGACGAAGACGCCTGAAGCTTGGAGATAGAGTACGATGATTCCTTTGTACGAGAACAAGGGTGATATTTAGAGTTACAACAACTATAGGGATATCAAGTTGTTGAGTCACACTATGAAGGTTTAGAAAAGGGTGGTAGAGTTGAGGTTAAGAAGGATCGAGACTATTTCTGAAAATCAGTTCGGATTCATGCCAGGTTGATCGACTACCGAGGCCATTCATCTCGTGAGGAGATCAGTGGAGCAGTATAGGGGAGAGAAAGAAGGACTTACACACGGTGTTTATTGATCTAAAGAAGGCGTACAACAAGGTCCCAGGGAGGTTCCGTGGCATATACCAGGTCGATTAAGGACACGTATGATGGATCGACTCTTAGTCCATCTTTATTTGCCTTGGTGATGGATTTATTGACGCGACATGTTCAAGGGAAGGTTCCTTGGTGTATGTTATTTGTTGATGATGTAGTTCTAATTGATGGGACCCGGGGAGGAGTTATTGACAAGTTGGAGATTTGGAGACAGACCTTAGAGTCTAAAGGGTTTAGGTTGAGCAGGACCAAGACGGAATACTTGGAGTGCAAGTTCAGGAGTTGACGCATGAGGTTGATGGAGTAGTGAAGTTGGATTCCCAAGTCATTCAGAAGAGAGACAGTTTCAAATACCTTGGGTCTATGATCCAAGGGAATGGAGAGATTGTCGAGGATGTTACTCACCGTATTAGGGTTGGGTAGTTGAAACGGGGGCTTGCTTCTAGAGTCTAGTGTAATAAGAAGGTGCCTCCTAAACTTAAAGGTAAGTTCTACAAAGTGGCAGTTGGACCGGCCATGTTGTATTGAGTGGAGTGTTGGCCAGTCAAGAGCTCTAACATCCAAAAGTTGAAGGTGGTGAGATGAGGATGTTGCGTTGGATGTGTGGACTTGCTAGGAGAAATAGGATTAGAAATTAAACTATTTGAGAGAAAGTGGGAGCGGCCTCGGTAGAAGACAGGATGCAGGAAATAAGGTTGAGATGGTTCGGGCATGTGATGAGGAGGTGTGCAGATGCCCCAATTCAATTCGGAGGCGTGAGGGGTTGGTTATGGATGGTTTCAGGCGGGGTAGAGGTAGGCCAAAAAAATATTGGAGGGAGGTGATTAGACATGATATGGAGCAGCTACAGCTTATTGAGGACACGACCCTAGATAGGAAGGTGTGGAGAACGCTTATTTAGGGTAGAAATGGAGTAGGTGGGAATGTGTCCTCGCTAGTAGGGTGGGATGCTTTGTTTGTAGCCGGACCGGTACTTGTAGTGCTATGTGTGTTCCTTGTAGTTTCTCGTTAGAGATGTGTTGGTGATGTTCGTGATTTCGAGTAAATAGTTTATAGTACTACACGGTGGGTCTATCGAAAACAGTCTCTCTACTTCATTCTGAGGTAGTGGTATGGACTGCGTACACTTACCCCTCCTCAGACCCCACTTTGTGGGAATATACTGGGTATGTTGTTGTTGGGATTAAACATATGAAAAATCATCAAGCACTATCACTACCAAAAGTGGGTATTAGGCCCGCTAATTCAGCCAAAGTTTGTTTAATCATAACAAAAACTAGGATAAAATACCAAGTTTTCTATGCCATAGGAATGTAGGTAAAATATCATGAGTAAAGAGGGGGGGGGGCTGAAATTTCACTTCCCTCATCTCTTTTTTTATTTTCCTCTCATTTTTTCACACTTACACAATGTTAATATTTCTTTTAATTTTCTAGAAAATCCAGAAACCTAAACCTCTACCTCATTCATCAAATTCATCACCCTAAGGGAAGGAAGGTTTGAAGTAGCAAATCATCACAGCTTTAATAGTTGAGGAAGGTTGAAAATTTTGAATTCTCTTGTATCAGATCTCTATGTTTATTAATTCTAGCATAATCTAACCTTCCTTTCACAAGGGAATCCAAAGTCGGGTTAATTCTCTGTAACCTGCAATTTAATCTGAAATTTGTGAAATTATTTGCTGGGGTTTTTTAATGTTGAGTGAGGTGTTGTTTTTTCCAGGTTTTCTAGGGCATAAAATTTCTGGCAATTTTGTATGCGCGACGGGTTTTGTTTGATTTCTTGAGATTGTGTTTGAAGGTTATTTCTGGCAATCCTCTAATGTTTCAATAGTTTTAATTGTATTTAAGCTTTTCTTGTTTTCATGTTTTTGGATTATTGTTCTATTTTGGCTCAAAGCTGCACACTTTTGTTTGATATGGTTTCCTTGCGGTCACAAATTTTGATATGGTTTCCTTGCAGACACAAGTAATATATCCCTCATTGATTCGCTAAATTTATAAAAATTCTGCTGAATACTTAAGTCCATCCCGAGTTTGTTGAAGGTGCGAGTTTTCTTCTCTTTTTGTCCACATTGTGGCGTAAAAGTTGCTTATGCTTTAGTTAATGCATAATCTAGTGGGCTATAGTTTTAGATGATATTCTATTGCTTTTTGTACACGTAGAAATGGTTCTTTGGTGTACTTCGAATGGAACATATATCAGAAGAGTAGTCAATAAACTCTGATTGTGCAGAACTGATTATGAGCTTGATAAATTTTTCTTGAGTTAATAACAAGAATTGAGTCGAGTTCACTGAGGACAATGTTGCAAAATTTTTGTTCATGACCATTAAGTGCATTAACGCTAGTACAATAGCAGCATTTATGACCTCAAACAAACAATATTTTAGGACATCACCATCATGTTAGCATGACTTCTTTGTGTACTTCGTATGGAACATAAATCAGAATAGTTGTGTTTGAACTCTGAATATGGTTTTACATTTTCCATCTGTTCCCTCCAAAACAGAAACGATAGAATGGCCAAGCCAACACGTTACCTACTGTAATAAGATACATGATTGACATAAATAGTTATACTTTCATTACCATGAGACTTGCAAGTAATACGTGATTGATATTGTTATCAAAAAATGTCTTTTTCATGATGTTATCATTGAGTCCTTTGATGATGTTAAATTTTGTGTAACGTTCATATTTGGTACTTACAGTTATTATATCACTCTCACACTTGTATCATACAAGTTGTATGAACATCTTATTTACTTAAATGTACTGTAGTCATTTAACTATAAGATTTTCCAGTTTGGCTGCTCTCTGATTGGTCGCATTGACCCTTTTTCAATAAGCTCGAAGTTTTAAGATAACACCTGTATTGACCATGTTTCATTGACACTTGGTTGCATTGCCAGTGGGGATGGTTTAATAGGTAAGCTGTGTAAAAGGTTTCATTTATTGATGGATAGTGATAAAGGGGTCATCACATTTGAGAGCGTCAAGAAGAATTCTGCTTTGTTAGTGTCTTAGTTAAGAAGAATTCTGCTTTGTTAGCATCTAAGTTGCGCGGACTCTTAGACTTTGATGCCAAACTCATGTCGATTTCTCAAAAAATACGCTACTTTTGGAGAATCTGACACACCCATTGAAATTTTTGAAGAGTTCAAGCAACATAGGTTAGGATTGCAAGATTTACTGATGATGATCTTAGGGGTACGCTTGAAGAAGGGAATTTTTATGGTGATCGGGCACTTAATTAGATGGAATTTTGTATAATGATGTTCAGATTGAGTCTTGAGTTAATGGAGCAGTCTCAGTTTTTTTCTTAGAAGAAGCTCATCATCAAGAGTTGAAAGTTTTTGAAGTTTGTGGCTTTATACTTGTTTACTGCAACTTTTGTATCTTCGCTTTTTCTTGAAGTTTGTGGCTTTATACTTGTAGTATGTCTTTGTCACCATTCTTTTGTGAGCTGGTGCTTTAACCAAACCAGGGAACTAGACTATACACTATTGTTACCTTGACAAGTAAAAGTTGCTAATTGAATAAAATGATAAGCTGTCAGTCGACTCTAATTTGCATTTGAGTGACTGTGCTTGTTAGTTACATACAAAATCACCTGTTAAATTACTATTGAGGACTGCTGAATTAGGGGAAATGTTGAAGTTGGAAAGATATAAATTGACTAATAACAGAAAAGCAGATATGTCCATTTTCAAATTTGAGTTACAATGTTGATTTTGGTAGTGGATTAGATACAAAGGGATGGTTTATTTGTATGGGAATTTCTTTCGTTGCTGCTGCTATTTAATAACAGTTCAAGCTGAAGGAAAAAATATGTTAAGGATGACTTCATTACTTTTAACCCTATTATACCACTATGTTAGTTTTGTTGTCAATGGATGCCAGTATCACTTCTACTAGACTGTTATATGTAATGGTTTCTCTAGGTTCATAATTTTATTTCTCTTCCAGATATATTACTAATTGTTAGCATTCTTGGTATGAAAACATCTCATTTCTTCTATTTTACTTGTAGGATAAAATCCTGAAGATCATGAACATGTTGCCACTTCAAGTGTTCCCTTGAAGTTATTGCTCATCCTTTTGATGTTATTGGAAAAGTATATGGAGCTGAACATTTTGATCACGTGTGTGGTTTAGGTGGTAATGTTTGCTCCTCGGTTGCTTTTGGAATGCCTATACATAGATTTAGTCATGCGAATTTTGGTGGCTGTAATAGTATGTCTCATCGACGTGTTGAAGACTTAGAGAAACATGGAAAAATCTTGGAAGAGAAGCTGATTGGATATGAAGAGACCATGGAACGACTTGTGAAAAATGAGAATCACCAACTCTTCATAGGTTTTTATACGTTAGATTTGGTTGAGTTACCTAATTTCAAGTAAGATTCTTCTTAGCCTTTTGTGCATAGCATATTTTTTACCACTATATATGTGGTATTTCTCGAACTTTTTGAATTCCCATTACGCTAGCAATATTCAATTCTTGAAGCATATATATACATATATATGTACATCAGTGGAACTTTGATCATTATAATAATGATTTACCTATTTTGATATGTGCATCAGTGAATGGTTTTCAGCTATGTATATGTACGGATACAAGGAAAGTGCAGGGGCAATAATAATTTTAAAGAAAATAGAATTTAATTAATGAAATCGAAAGCATAACTTTAGCTACGGTTATATTAACCAAGGTGATCTTATACGTAATTAGTAACTCTAGCAGTTAAAAATACCCACGAAAAAATCGTGACTATGTTAACACTAGACCGTGGCTAACCAAATGTTACCACGGATGCCAAAACCATGGCGAATTTACTGGCGACGCCCCTGGTGGGCGAGCTACCAACCGTGGCTAAGTGACCATGGCAAGGAGGTGTTAGCAACGGTTATAGCACCATTTAGCCACGGTTTTGCGCGACTAAAAGGTGTGTTTTGTGTAGTGTATTGTGACTTGTGATTGTAAGTCTTTTTTATAACTTTATCATGATATTATTAGCGTTATTGTTTGACTTTTTTCTTTTTTTTGATAATTGTGGGGTTCGGGCCAGCTTGCGCGCACCTCTACTAAATCCACGGGATACCTGCCACCTCCCCCAGCAACGAGTACCAAGTAACTCTGTCCACCAACGCTAGATCAGATGGGAAGAATCACCTAGTGTTTCTCCATTGGGAATTGAACCTTGACTCTTGAAATGGAAATTATTTTTTTGGTAATGAAAACATAAACCGCATTCCATTAACTTTTTTTCACTGTTATGTATAGTTGCGCACTTTTACTATGTGAATGGTAGCAACTTTATATTAAAGGACGTGGGTACCCACAACCTTAAAATCCTGGATTTGCCACTACCCTGAAACATGGATTTTGGGGAAATTTACAAGTGCGGAGAAACTTAATTCCATACTACACAGAAAAAGACAACAAAATCATCTGATAACTAGCGAAATTGCACAAAAATTTAGGTTATAATGCTGCTAAGATAAGAGGCACAAAGTTGGTACAAAATAAGACAAGGAAGATGTGGTTTCTTAACACGTTTCCTCCCTCTTGTGGCTTCAGCAGCAGCCAATACATCACAAATTACAATAAAAATTTAAGTGCAGAAATAAGCACAAGAAAAAACTAACCTTTGGAGGATGAATACTCATTACATTAGAGAAGAGTGAATGTATATCATCGTCTACAGAACGTTTTGTTGCTCTTAATCCCTCCGTTAGTCGTTTCAGAGAAAGAGGCTGCAAAAAATATATATATTGAAAAACTATTGCATAAAATATTGGAAAAATACATCAACAAAATGTAACAAATTCAGGTGAATATCAAAAAACTCAATTTACAAGGAAACCATAGATGACAGCTCCTATAAATGATTGAGTAAAAGCCAGTGCGCTTGAAATGAGATGTTAAGTACAAACTAGGATATGATTTTACAGCACAACCAACTAGTACGTAAAGAAATTAAAAATTCAGCACTTAGTCACTGAAATATCATCTATTATAGGAAGGTCATCATTCAATACCCAACTCATAAGCAGCTAAAACAAATATTTAGATGCCACAATGATTTATATCATGAAGTGCCCATCACACAACAGAAAACAACCAGTGGGACTTTAAAAAGTTCAAACAACCATATAATTTGACTAAAGATCACGAAAATTACCAACTTCGCAAGGCGGCCCAAATTGGGTAGTATCATGGTCTGTTGACAGACAAAAGGAAGTTAAATCGCAAAACAACTGAGAGGAGTCGAGGAATAAGACAGGTAAATTTATGGACTTACAAATTTCTCTTTTTCCTTTGACCCTGTTTCAGACTTGTTTCGACCACAGATCAAGACAACAGGTCCTGATAATTGATCAAACATTTCTTGCACCTTGTGCACAAATTCTTTTCTATTTGCCTTGGAAACAGCTCTAGACAGCCATAATGAAGAATCTGGAAAGTACACAATAATAGGTTGTGCAGACTTCAAGACCTGCACACAGTATGAAATCATACAGAAAAGATAGAAGATCTCGAATTTGAAATCAATGTCGTAAAAGAACATAGAGACTATTGATCAATTAAGCATCATACCTCACATAGTACCTCCATGGCAATGTAGCAGTCTTCAGCCTGAGCATCGAGATCATGCTCAATCTCGTTGGCTGTAAACAGAGTAGATGGTAAAAAAATTTAATTGTTTTGATCATGCATATACGTTCAGACATAAAAAAACACTGTACAGCTGTACCTACTAAATCTACAGACTAAGGGTTGAAACTTGGAAATTGAATACAAATAATCTCTTTGTTTTTAAACAGGGGTAAATTGATGACGTCAAATAAATTTCATGTTAAAAGAAAAAAATGCTGATAGGTCAAATAAAAGTCTGCTCAAACAATATTATTATGCCAATTGTCTGTCGCCTATTAAGACTATTAGTTTTTAGATAGTCCAATGTGATGTCGTAATCAGTAGCGACAAGTCATGCCAGAACCAAATAATTTATATCTTCTTTTGTTGGTTGAGTAAGAAGATGACTATCACCAATTTTACTGAAATCCAGATGAAGAATACATACCAGGAATCCAGTATATTGAAGGTTTCACATCCTGTGCTTTCAGTTTCTCATCTTTGTCTTCTTCCGTGGTTTGCTTTTCACTAACATCAAAAATTACAGCAACCTGATCTCCATTCACCTCATATATTTCACCACGTTGACCACTGGACATGGACCTGCAAAAGCATATTGGATGTAACAACTTAAATGCCTTTCTCTGTTAAACATGGCGTTTAAGAAACTCTTACCTGAATATCTTTAAGGCAGATACATTTGTAAAATACATTAATGCCTAAATAGATGGTTCAAAATTAAATTTAAAGCGCCTTAAACCTCTTAGCTAGGTATATAGATATTGGCTCTAACATTGAGAAAAACAAATAACAAAAATGATCAGGGCATTGACAATGATGGCAAAAAAATGACTAAAAGCAGTAACAACTTAAATCACTGCAGATGCCTAGACCAAAGGCAGAACCTTCATACTTCTCTCAAATCTTAGATATAAGACCGAGAGCTTGCACTAGCACAAGAACATTGCACTAAATCACTATGAACATCAAAAGGACATCACGAGAGAAGCCAGAAGGAACCCTGATGGATGATGAGCAAAAAAGCCTCACCACCATCCCAAATATTCTATATCTTTCCAGTGAGAAAGAAACATCAAAGATACAATCATGCGTCCAAGCCCCAAATGGAGAAATATTTTCTCTATCGCACTTGCCACGACTTACCAACCCACCTTCCATGAATAACAGTGTAAGCATTCGTTGGACCACCAGAAGTACGTATCTTCCCCAATAAAATCCTGTGAGAATTGGAGTCAATTACAAAATGTCGCTTAATCCAAAGTTCACATCGGTTATGCTAATGCTAAGACCTCCGCTCAACGACAAAACTCTCAAACTCTATAAGAAAAGCAAAGGACGGACAAGAAAGTAAAAAAATAAAGCTGCATGAATTTCTGAGAGTAACAATTTCTTTAATAAAGCAATACGCCAGCCAAAATGGTTTTAAGTAAAGCAAAGAAAATGAAACAAGTAAAGACTGTTTTCTAACTCCTAAGCTTTAAACATGATGCCTAATTCTTTATGACTTTCCTTTCCCTCTCGTCAGTTTCCTACAAAAGTAAATCCATAAAATTCAAGGAAATTCAGATATCCATTTCATGTTTTAGCCAACTCCAAAAATTTCAATCAATATGCAATGATCTACTTTATATTGTTTTGGCCTTGCTAGATATCTGTTCAACAAACGATTACCACATTTATCCATTCCAATATCTGCGTCCTAATTGCTGCTAGTATATACAGGGCATCTGAAGTATGAAGCACAAAGTATGACAGATACTTCAAAATAATCTGCTCCTGTGATCAAGAATGAACTGCAGTATATTTGTTGTCAAATCAAATTTATTTAGGACAGTATTAACCACTGCAACTCATATTGGATGAAAAGGAATATGATATTTCATCTTATTAACAATGGATTCCTCCACATATAACACTGTGAAACGAGATATCATATATAAGATTGCATTCAACTTCAGTTTGGGAAATGATAGTTTTAAAGCTGACAGCACGAATAGGCAGAAGCTATTGTTTAGAGCTTTTACTTTCCTTGTTCTACATCTTCTTTACTAGTGAATTGTGGAAATTTCATCCTCCGTGTTCTTCAATATCTTTTTGGTGAAATCTTTCTTTCAGGGTGTCGATTGAACACTCAGCAATTGACAGGAATCTAGCCTGCATCTGATTCTAAGAGGGGCTAGGATTTTCAGAAGAAGATGTCATCATTTGATGAGAAATAAAAAGGTATATCAAAATTCCAGTGGATGAAACTGATGCAGCTACTTTCAAAGTAACAGAAAGAAAAGCAAAGATTGGTACAATTCGATCCTTCTACAGCCAAATATTAGTTTGTGGAAAGCCTTGTGAATCACTATGCTTGTTTGCGCCTATCCGTTGTTGCGCGTCAGCTATCGAAACTTTTCCAGTAGTACAAATCACTACTTCACCTCGGAACAGTTACAGCTTACCGAGGACATGACCCTGGATAGGAAGTTATGGAGGAAAAGCATTAGGATAGAGGGCTAAGGGTGTGGATGAGTCGTAGTCAGTATTTAGGTGGACTTTATTGTCCTTTGTTTGGTAATGTACTATTCTTGTGGATGTCGTACCTATTTATTTAATCGTGTCCTATGTTTTTGATGCTTTTGTTTACTGCCCTTTTATCTTGAGCCGAGGGTTTATCAGAAATAGCCTCTCTACCTCTCTAGAGTGGTATGGACTGCGTACACTCTACCCTCCCCAGACCCCACTATGTGGGAATAAACTGGGTTTGTTGTTGTTGTTGTTGTTGTACTCTGCATCCAAACAACATAGCAGTCTTCTGGATCAGGAGAAGTTAACCAACAAAATGTACCAAATACATAGGTCATAGGTTTGCTTGGCCAGTTTATCTGATTTGGTTAAATTTAAAAGCAGATCTTGATCCGTGCTTGACCAAAACATTAAGCCCGACTAGTTTAGTACTACAGAAATAGTAGTCTTACAAAAAAACAATTGTTTAGTAATCTTATACAAAATTCAGAAGACGGGGTATTCAGATTCTTCCTACAAAACCATATGTTCTCAAGGTTTAATTATCAACGTCCTAGTCTAAGATTTGAGCGACAGTAAATTCGAAATTGTATTTTTGATAATGGACAGTGAATCCACACATAATCCGCTCTAATACTACTTTTTGCACTTAGAGATTAACCTACCATCCCAGACAGCTTATTGGGTTATTGGTTGCTCTTTCAAAAGCTAAACCGTAAAGTTTACAGAAGCAGAGAACTAAAAGCCTAATACGTTATGCAACAATTCCTAACTACCCAATGTGAGGAGAGGTATTGCAGGTACTTCTGCTCTCTCTCTTGAAACATTTCAAGCCCATACCCAAAGTTGGAGGGAAACATTAAAACACAAGTTAATATAATGGAAATTGTGAAGATATAGACGAACTCGCTAAGAAAATCGGCAAGGAAGATTAATCCACTCTAATAAAATTTACCACCTGATTGGCAAAACTTGCGACTTTTGAAGCAGTAAGATTTTGATTATTTATGATGTCAGAAAACAAATACTTTAGAGGTGTGACACGTAAGAACTAACCTGTTATCGGCTTTAACAACACCAGAAGGTCCAGTATATTTTACTCGATCCCCTGTTGGTAGATTAAAATGTAAATATAACAATGGAAACTACCATGACAAAGTAAAAACAGATACTCCTCAAAAGATGGTAAATATTGCAGTTATACAAAATTGAATATCGTGTTTGCTATTTCAAGTCTCAAACTCAAATATATTGCGCTGAAGCTCCCAACTGATGTTTTAATGATTATCAATCATATTCCAATTGAGTTATACTATTGGAAAATTTGCGCTTTTAGTCCTTAAAATATCGACATATTCAGACTTTTGGTTTTAGAGATTTCTGGTTAAGCACAATAACCCTTCAATCAATTGATATGCGCACTTTTGATCCCTTTAATGTGACACTTTAGAAACGTAACAAATTATCAAGCGCTAAATCATGTACTTTTTGATAGAGTGTGCTAACCATTTTCTTAAAGAAGTGTTGTGTTAAATTTGTATTGTTTCTCCATATTTGAGGATAATATAATTCAGAAATAGTCTAAATTATAAAGGGACCAAAATAACACACCTTAGTTTAGTTTCCAAAAAATGACACATCTTAGTTAATTGACTGTTAAATGTACTAAGCCAAATATTGCAAGGACCAAATTCAGAATTTATCAATAATGGAACGACTAAAAATGCAGTTATCCTGTTAATGGGAAGGGGTCAAATAACATGTATATATCCAGAACCAACATAACTAATAACTGCCACAAACTACTGATCTCTTACTACTACTAGCAACAATGTTTGAGAAGGCAAAAGTGAGAGCGAGGTGATTTTCTTGTGGTGAGGTTAGTTGCATGACTCAATGGGTGACACAGACCTTTTTTCTTAATCTTTCACAAGTAATCAGCTTTTAATGTAGTAACATAGGAAACAGAGTTTAAAAAAAAAGAGACAGAGCATAGTAGCAGTAATGAGCACTATCACTAAATGACTGAGGTGTATGCGTGAGTCTATGTCTGAGAGAGAGAGAGAGAGAGAGAGAGAGAGAGAGAAGAGGAGGTATCGAGCATTCACATTAACCTTTCTTGACAATCAAAAATGGGTCTAAGATGACATAACTATCTCTTGTTAATCAACACTTTGAAGAAAACAAGCCCCGCGAGACATAAAAATTATGTTTTTCCTATTTATACATCTGGTGTAAGAGAATCCAATACTGCATAGATAGTTTTACAGATCTGTTCAAAAGACTGATATACAAAGTATTAAAAATCTTTCTGTTTTATATTTATACTTTTGATGTGAAGAAAGAATACATTGCAGATAGTTAGCCTGATTAATTAATTCAGTACTACCACATATTCACTGTATTTGAGTAACCTTACCTTTTCTTTGGTTAAAGTGGGAGATCTACTGTACTATTCAAATGAGAGGCCTATTGTCACATTAGGGCAGATTGGACTTAACAACCCAATTTAAAACAAAAATTGATAAGATTTGAACCACTTCTCGAACCAAACTGACCAAATCAAGCAATTTATTACCTCTCTAGTGACGAGGTTTTGAATTTTTGTTCTCTTGGCGCACAACTTAGCTCTCCATTCTAATCAATACCATATCTTTCTCCACAAGCGAATCAGATGAGTTGTTATTTTATGTGGTAATCTCAAGCCTTTTACTGTTTTATGTGGTAATCTCAGCTTTTTTCTTTTTATATAAATTGTTGTCTTTTTAAAACCTTTTGAATGAATCGTTTCTTTTATTTTCGTGTATGATTAATAACCAAATAACAGAACCAAAACTGATAACAACCAAACTCGTAAATGTATATTATATCAGGTTTGGTTTGGTTTGGTTTGGTTTTAATAATTTAAAAACCGATTAAATTGGTTGGGTTTAGGTTTTGACCAACAACGACCCAAACCAACCTATGAATACTTCACTTCTAGACTCAACGGAAGCTGTAGGACCTTAACCCAGACCCAGACTCTTCTTATTTCTTCTGGCCAACATCCCGTAGTTGGCTGCCACCATTCCAATTTCAGATTCATCCTCTTCCAGGCCACTCACTCACCATGAGATGCTCAGCTATCTTTCGAGAGGACAACTTGAACAAAAAAGTACCATCATTCATGGCATAAACACTGGCACCACTATTTGTCTTCCATGTATTGCCATCTCCTCACATCGTTCAGCTGTGAAACTTCAAATGAAGCTTGCTGCAATTCTCCGACTATACACCTGTTCAGTAGGTCCTTCCCAGATGTTGCTGTTCCTCTAGAGATCTTTATGACATCTTCTCTTATCTGTATCCGCACCTCCTTCATAGCCTCCGTCATCCATTTGCTTGTAATTTGAAGGCCTCTTTGTATGACTACTTGCTTCCTCGTGATATTTGGCTGTGACTCCTGCTTTTTTCCAGGTTCATAAATGAACTTTTCTATTTCTTGAGCAATGTTCCCCCAGCCCCCTTTGTATGTAGTCTCCAGTGTAATAGTTACTGATTTTTTTGGCCCTTGAATGGTAATAGAGCTGATGCATCTTCCATTCTCGTTGTATTTAAGAGTACAACTCTTCTCATTAAATTCCTATTGCACTCGACTCAACCGTACAATGTTTCTGCCTCAGATAGACACTTAGTAGTGTCGAAAGAATTAAAACCAGCATTGTAGTAAGTGCTATTTTCCCCAGCTGAATAAAATCTCCTCATATTGCCGGAAAAAGACCTCCCAGAAAAGGAAATAGCCCAAAAGTAGACTACAGACAGGTTGTCCTTGAAAATCGTGCCTGAGAGCATTCGTTGCATTTTCATTTTGTGTTTAGAAATTAGTTTTTAGATGTTTGCTAAAACTCCAATATAATATTGGAAGAACTAAAGGCTTTTTTCGATATCAGAACTGAAGGATTACAGATTCACTTATACTAATCTAGTTGTTAACAAGATTTTGGTTATAATTTTAACATAGTTTATTTTATCCTTGGCAGTCGGCCCACCTTCTCCTAGTGCAGACTGCTCACACCCCTTTCTGAGGCCCCAATCCCCAACACAGGGATATCCTCTTATTTCCCAAGCAACTAATTCCCTAACATACTAGAGTATGTGACATGTTTACTCCTGACACGAGTTCCTAGGTAGAACTTTCAGGGTCCTTCAGGGCATTCAGACAACCTTCCCCGGTGGTATTCGATCACCGGAGCAAGTTTCTTCCTTTGTTTTTTTTCCTGTTCATCTTTTAACCTTTTCTCTTATTATGGAGAATCGTATCTATTTTAGATTGGGAGGTAAATCTTATGACATAACACAGAGAAAGACATCTAGCGGCACTTGGTATGATTGGGTGGAGAGCTCAAAGCTCCACTTGAGAAGAATGATTCTCAGCAGAGCAGCTCTGGGATGGTTTGTCAAGAGGCTGAGGGAGGCTTCAGATGTAAGGGGGAAAACTTTCAAATCTTGGAGTGGCAGAGATCTGGTTACTTATTTATACTTCTCTTTGAAGTTCAATAAATATGGAAGATTCATATCAATGATAGCAGTTAATGGTACATCCAGAACAGTAATCATTTTGCCAGAGAACAAATTTAATGAAGGGTGGTTGGGGCTCTCGAAAAAGATGGAAGGCTTCATAAATGGACCAAAGAAAGAGAGTTCACTAAATGCCAAGTAAATTATTACACCAAAGTTCGCAGAAGAAGAAAGAAATTACAAAGAAGCTTTTCTCAGAAGTAGATGGACACAACAGGAACAAGAGACACAGCAAGAAGAGGATCCTCCTGAATCTTCTGAAGCTTGCAATCACAATGGGAGTAATGGAATCCTCAACAGATGCCTAGTGGGATGCTTTTCGGAGAGCGATGAGATCCCAACACGGAATGATGTCAGGAGATGGGCACAACAGACGTGGAAAGGGATCCATAACCTCCAGATCTTCGATCTAAACGGAATCCAATTCTTGTTCGAATTTCAGTCCCATCAGATCGCAGAACACATCCTGGGAGGAAGCTGGAAGAGACGGGACAGAAGCTTGAAGCTTGAATGGTGGTCCCCAACAGTAGGGGCTTATCCGACCCAGGCCAAGTTTGATTGGTGTTGGATAAGATCCCTCGGACTCCCCCTTCAGCTCTGGTCGGAAAAAGTGATGAAACAAATAGGAGACGAGTGTGGTGGATAGTTAGAAACAGAAGAAGAGACTATGCTCAAGAACCACTTGAGATGGGCTCGCATCAAGGTGAAGGGACGTCTCGAGGAAATCCCACGATTTGTAGAGGTCGCCGATGGCGACACAGTGTTTTCTTTACCGATCTGGGTAGAGGCTCCGGCGAGATACAGAAAGGTCAATGGTGGCAAGCTCGTTCAACGAGAAGAAAGGGACAAGATATGGAAGGAGGTAGACAGCCTGGCTGGATCTCTGAAGATGAAAGAAACAAAGTATGAAAGAGGAAAAAGAAGCGTTGGGGAATATCCGTTGGATATTGAGGAGAGACAGGTGGAAGACAAGTGGGGTAGACCCAAGAGTGTGGCACGTGAGAGTGGGTCCACAAGAGTGGGGTCGAAAGAGACACCTGGTATGAATGGACTTAAAATTTTGCTGCCCAAAGACTTATACAAGTCAGTGGAATTAGATGGACAAAATATTGGGCCTGGTTTTAAGCCCAATCTTTCACAGGCCACAAAAATAGAAACTGCAGAACCTTTCTCAGAGTACATCCATAGTCAACAAAAAAACACAGTCGATAATCAAGATTTCTTCATCTTTGCTGATGAACTTGAAGCAATAAGAATCACGGAGGAGAATCAGAGAGAGGGGAGCCTGATACAGTACATGGAGAGCCAAAATCCACAAAGGGAAAAGGAAATAATTGGGAGCAGCTGCTCAGAAATTCAACTTTGGGAGGGGCAAGATAACCATGAGGAAAACCCTAAGCAGATGTTGAATTTTAATGACATAGAACCATTACAAGTGGATGAGCCAATCAGCGAGGAGGCAGCGAAGGAGAAAGCAACATTGTGGATACACTCGAATGTGATCAAATTAGGGAAAAAGTTTGGGGCAGCTTTTGAGGGGTGTGAGGAGATTGGCTTATGAACTTCTTCTCAAAATTGACCAAAGGAGAGGGATGGTACACAAACAAAAGGGGGAAGGGAAGCAGGAAATTCACAAAGCAGTAGTCCCTAAGGAAGTCAGAAATCTGGCTTTCGACATGAAATTCAAAGAAGGAGAGCCAAGGTTAAGAGGGAGAATATCACAAGAAGTTTCTCATGAAGACTAAAATATTATCTTGGAATGTAAGGGGGTTAAACGGGGAGAGCAAAAGAAGAATTGTGAGAAATCTGTTCCTTCAATGGGGGGCCGACATTCACGTGTTGGTTGAAACTAAGCTAACTGGGAACGAATCAAACTTCTATCAACATATCTGGAACAATAGATGGCTGGGAGAAGTTCACATGGAGTCTATTGGGAGGAGTGGCGGGATAGTGGTGCTTTAGGACAAGAGATTATGGAAGGGGGAACTGGTAGATAGTGGGAACCAGATGCTCACTTGCAGGTTTGAGGGCTTAGAACAAGATATGACCTGGTATCTAAGTGTCATCTATGCAGATTGCAAGAGGGTAGAAAGAAGAGAACTGTGGTGGGAGCTAGCAACTATTAGAAGTCTCTGTGATGGACCATGGGTATTATGTGGTGACTTCAACATCACAAGATACCCAGAGGAGAGAACAAATTGCCAAAGAATCAGTGGTTCCATGGCTGAATTTTCAGATTGGATTAATGATATGGAGCTTGTTAACCCTCCTTTATTTGGAGGGTCATACACTTCGAGAAGAAGCGATAATCATGAGAGTGCCTCCAGAATCGATAGGTTCCTGTACTCATCTCAATGGGAGGAAAAAATTTTGCACATCAAACAATCACTTCTGCCAAAAATGGGGTCAGATCACAATCCCATTATGTTAACATGTGGAGATATGGATTTCAAGAAATCATATTTTAAATTCGAACAATGGTGGATGGGGGTGGAGGGTTTTAAAGAGAAAGTAAAGGAATGGTGGGTTTCTTTCAATGCATCTGGCAGTCCGGCTTATATCCTAACATCTAAATTGAAACTCTTAAAAGGGAAATTGAAAGAGTGGGAAAGGAACACCAGAACAACTGGAGACAAAGGAGGGAGAACATCTTGAACCAAATATCTGGATTAGAAACGATCATGGAACAGAGAGCGTTAACAGATGATGAATTACTGCATAAGACTCAACTTGAAATGGAGTTTGAGGAGGTAGTCAAGAACGAGGAGATAGCATGGAGACAGAGGTCTAAAGTCCAATGGTTGAAGAATGGGGACAAGAACACAAAGTACTTTCACAAAATGGCCACAACACATAAGAGGTTCAATACCATTGACAAAATTGAGGAGGAGGGAAGTATTATTACTGATCCAGATGCTATCAAAACTTTAGTTCAAGAGTACTATCAGAACCTGTATAAAGAGACAGAGACATGGAGACCTGATCTCAACTTACAAGATTTCACAAGCATAAACCTGGAGGAACAAATTTGGGTACAAAGACAATTTGAGGAAGAAGAAGTCTTGCAGGGTATTAGGCTCTGTGCTAGTGACAAGGCACCAGGGCCTGATGGGTTTCCAATGAGCTTCTACAAAGAATTTTGGCCTGTTATGAAAGAAGACATCATGAAGACTATGCATCATTTCCATGAGTTTCAGGTTTTGAGAAAAGTATCAATGCCACTTTTGTGGCACTTATCCCAAAGAAAAATGGAGCTACATCACTGAGAGACTTCAGACCAATAAGCCTAATCAGTGGGCTATACAAGATTATAGCTAAGGTATTAGCTCAAAGGCTCAAACAGGTGGTGAACAAGTTGGTGAACAAACACCAAATGGCATTTATCAAAGGTAGACAGATCATGGATGCTGCCCTAATAGCCAATGAATGTGTGGACACCAGGATGAGAGGAGAGGTTGCAGGCATAATATGCAAGCTTGATCTCGAAAAGGCATATGAGCATGTGAATTGGGGGTTTCTTCTTAACATCTTAAGGCAAATGGGATTTGGAGATAAATGGTTAAAATGGATAAGTATTTGTATTAAAACTGTCAGGTTCTCCATTCTGGTCAATGGAGAACCTGTGGGTTTTTTTCCGTCTGAAAGGGGCTTAAGGCAGGGAGATCCCCTCTCCCCATTCTTATTTATTCTAGTCATGGAAGGACTTAACAGCATGATGCGGGTGGCTACTCAGAACGGATGGATAAGGGGATTTGAAGTCAGCAACAGAGCAGGGGCGAATATGAAGATTTGTCAATTACTCTATGCTGATGACACTGTGATATTCTGTGAGGCAAAAGAAGAGCAGATCAGAATTATCAGAGTAATTTTGTTGATTTTGGAAGCTGTTTCTGGCCTCAAAGTCAATTGGAGAAAGAGTAGTCTATCCCCTATTAAAGAAGTAGCACAGATGCAAAGACTTGCCAACATTTTAGAGTGCAGGATTAACAAACTCCCAACAACCTACTTGGGAATGCCTTTGGGTAGCAAACACAAAGAATTGAGGATATGGGATGATATAATTCAAAGGACTGAAAAGAAATTAGCCATATGGAAGTCGCAGTATTTGTCACTTGGGGGCAGACATACTCTAATAAATGCAGTTGTGGACTCACTTCCCACTTATGTCATGTCTTTATTTCCTTTACCTGCAAAGGTAAGGAAGAAACTAGACAAGCTCAGAAGAGAATTTTTGTGGTTTGGAAACAAGGAAGGGAAAGGGTACTACTTGGTAAACTGGAAAACAATACAATTACCTTAACTCTCAGGTGGTCTTGAAATTAAGAATTTGAGAACCCACAATGAGTGTCTCTTGATGAAATGGTTGTGGAGATACGAGGAGGAGGACCGGGCTCTCTGGAAAATAGTCATACAACATAAATATGGTCAAGACTCCCAATGGTGTACAAAAGAAGTTACTAGTCCCTATGGAGTCTCAACTTGGAGATCAATAAGGTCCCTCTGGACTAAACTTGCAGGAAACATCAAACTGAAAATAGGAAATGGAGCTAAAATCTTATTTTGGAAGGATGTTTGGATTGGTCAGGAGACCTTAATGCACACTTTTCCTGACTTGCTTTGTCTTTGCAGCAATACTGAAGTCACTTTGGCAGAAAGTTGGTCAAATGGTTGGAATATAACTTTTAGGAGAAATCTAAATGATTGGGAAATAGATTGGGTGGCACAACTGTTACAGTCACTCAATGAATTTAAAGGTTTTGAGGCAAGGATGGACACAATCTCATGGAAACATTCAAAGGATGGAAGCTTCGCAGTCAACAGGCTCTACAAAAAGGAACTTGGAACTTATCAAGCTCTCACATTGGCTAGATGGAAACAAATATGGACAAGTCAAGCACCAAGCAAGGTCAAATGTTTTGTATGGTTAGTGGCTAAGAGGGCATGCCTGACTCAAGAGGTACTGCAGAGGAAAGGTTGGCAACTAGATCCCAGGTGTTTTCTTTGCAATGAGACAAGTGAGACCAACAACCATTTATTTCTACATTGTAGAGTCACAACTCAACTTTGGAATCTGTTTTTGAGACTCACAGACAATAGTTGGACAATGCCAGAACACACTGCTGACTTGAGCTGCTGGATTAGAAGAGGTGGAAGCAAAAATCAAAAAAAGTGGTGGAGGATGATTCCAGCTTGCATATGGTGGTCAACAATATGGAAGAAAAGGAACGGAAGATGCTTTAAGAACAAATCTAATTCCATCCACAGAGTAAAGGAGAAATGTCCACAGAGTAAAGGAGAAATGTATCATATGTTTATATTTTTGGTGTAAAGAGGAAGGTATAGAAGAGGTAGAACAACTAGTAGATATGCTAGGTTCCTTGTAATTAGATCTGTTACTCTCTGTGATCCCTTTTTAGAGGTCTCCAGGATATCCTTAATGCTGAGGAATACAACATTACCAATTTCAAAAAAAAAAAAATCACTAGAGTATGTGACACTTGAAAAACCTTATTCATTCTTGACTGTAAACCAAATGTATCAAAGGAAATATTGGTCAGAATTACCATCATGGGGGATAATTAAGGTGAGAAATAATACCAAGAGCGTCAATCAACTCCGTAAGCGGCGAACTAAAATGCAATCCTCCCCCCCCCCCAAGTCCAGCATAAGAGTTTCAACTAGCACAAGTTAACATATGTTGATACTCTTTTTCTACTACTGTTCTCCAAAAAATTCCTCAATAAATATTGTACATGCTACATTTACATTTTTAGCCCCCCCCCCCCACCTTAACATTTTTTCAACCAACGCATGAAGTTTCAATTTGTGACCGAAGGAGCATAATAACCACTTCTTTTTTCTTTGACATAATTGGGAGTACGACAAAACACTACATCATTTGTTAAACGCCTTCACATATTAATTGGCCGATTTGGCTTGGGCAACATCTATGCCTGCCAATTCAGCTCTTTCACGTACAACACATTTACCCAGCTAAGGTTTCCAACGACAACAAACCTCAACTCATACAGGTCCAAATAAGCTGGTTAAACAACAACAAACAAAATGCCCTCAAAGCTTTAATCTAGTGTAAAAGCACAACCTGTGATTTGTAGGTTAGGTGCATGCCACTGGTTTAAATCCTAGTACACACAAAAGAATGGTATTTGTGAGAAATATAAGAGAAAAATACTATTGAATTGTTGTAACTTCACTATTACATTGAGGCCCTATTTATAGACACTACATTCCAATCTTTTTCCTAATAGGACACTACATTACAATCGCTTTCCAAGTAGGATTCTATATGCTATTCCTATTCCTACTCATATTCTAACACTTCCCCTCAAGCTGGTGCATAGAAGGCATATGTACCAAGATTGTGATGGATGTAATTAATACAGGTATCAGTGAGGGGCTTGGTGAAGATATTTGCACGAAAACTGATAAGGACTGTTCTAGATGTCTCGGAGACCTCAACTGAAGAGGTGATCCGAAAAGTAGTAAACATCGTCGGAAAGTCGATCTACCCCTGGAAAATTGTCGAAAACTAGTCGAAATTTATGGGTCATCTCGAAATCAAGAGATGAGTAAATCTTGAACAGGATAGTCACCGAAGAACTAGTCGGAACATGCTTACGCACCGGATTATTAGATTTGATGGCTGAAAAGTGGTCACCATCTGAGAAAAATGGGTTGGGTCGGAATGATGGTACGACCCTACTAAGAAAGAGAATTATATAGGTGGATCGGAATGATGGCACGGCCCTACTGAGGAATAGAAATTATATGGGTAGGGTCGGAATGATCGCACGACCCTATTGAAATATAGAAATTATATGGGTAGGGTCTGAATGACGGCACGACCCTATAGAAAAAGAGAAATTATATGGATAGGGTCGAAATGACTGCATAACCCTACTGAAAAAAAAAGTATATGGGTAGGGTTAGAATGACGACACAACCCTACTGAAAAGAGAAATTATATGGGTAGGGTCAGAATGACGACACGACCCTACTGAAAACGAGAAGTTATATGGTAGGATCAGAATGATGGCACGACCCTACGCAAATCAGATCTGAGGAGTCACTGTAAAGACGCATAGAACTACACAAATCAGATCTAAGGAGTCACCGGAAAGACGCACGGTTCTATGCAACTCAGATATGAGAAAGTACTCCGAAAAGATGCATGGTACTACGCAAATTAAATATGAGCAGTCCGGAGAGATGCACGGTGCTATGCAAATCTAATATGAGAAAGTAGTCACCAAAAAGATGTATGGTGCTACACAAATTAGATATGACAAAGTAGGGGAAAGAAGTGTGTGGCCTAACTTTTGCTAACATGATCATTGGCCGGACGGGCGGCATATATGGATATATGGGTTATAGCCGCCCGCCGGCAACGGAAGCTCTTTGATTCTCTACCAAGATTGTAGAGGCTCTGATCAGTGGCGGAGCCAGGAATTTGACGAAGGACATGCACATTTTATTCTCAACTACGTTAAGAGTGTGCAAAATTGAATATACACTCATGATGATTAATATTTAACCTCTATTCACCACATAATTTTCCAGCGAAGGGCGTGCATCTGACCACCCTTCCCTAGAGGTGGCTCCGTCCATGGCTCTGATACCATGTGAGAAATATAAGAGAAACACATTATTGCATTGTTGTAACTATTGTACTACATGGAGGCCCTATTTATAACATTACATTCCAATTCTTTTCCTAATTGGACACTACATTACAATCCCTTTCCAAAGAAGGTTCTATATGTTATTCATATTCCTACTCATATTCTAACAATATTTAAGTGGACAAGGATAAGGGGCGAACCCATAATCCACTGAGTTTTGAACCGTGTGCCACTGGCCCTTAATCTTCAATTACAAAAGCAAACAAACAAATTCTAAAAGTTGTTGACAAATGGCTCAATTAAGACACGCCTAAGCACCAAATAGAAGCCCAAAAAGAGAAACAAAAAAGGAAGTTATAAGACAGGTTGTTATAATGGGCAACAAGGTGAATGGTTGGAAGATGAACTTACTAAGTTGTTCTTAGAAAACAGACAAGAGAAGATAATTGAAAGTTTTTTTGCACCTAACGGTGTGGCCTAGTGCTCAATGAAGTGGGTGAAAATATTACAAATCCCAACAGAAACAAAACTGCTAGGTGATTTTCTTTCCATTTATCTAAGAAGTGGTAGGCAGAGTTACACAGTCCATGTACTACTAATGCTAAGAGATACGTGGCGAAATAGTCTAGGTGCACGCAAGCTGGCTTGACACCTCATTGTGAAAGACTTTTTTATGCCACAAGTACGTATGTGTGTGTATATACAACAACAACAAGCCCAGTGTATTCCCACGCAGTGGGGTCTGGGGAGGGTAAAATGTACGCAATCCATACCGCTACCCCCGAAGAAGTAGAGAGGCTGTTTCCGACAGACCCCCGGCTCAAGATAAAAAATAGTAAACAAAAGTTGTAATGAAACGTAAAGCAGGATGGGTGGCTTAACAGAAGTAAAGAATCAGAAATAGTAAAATAGAACTCAGAGCAATACAGGATAGGGGAACTAAGAGCCATAAGCAATAAGAAATAAGAAAAACGAAATCTGGAATAGGGTACACGCCTAGTAGTAACCTACACTCACAGACCAAAGCCACCCACGACACCCAGTCTCTCCTGACTAACGGCTCCTACCTATCGACACAGTACGAATACTACCCCGACTAAACAGGGACTCTCCTAATTACTTGCTACAACTCATGCACTCACTCTAGCCTTCTACCCTTATCCGCGACCTCTACACCTTCCTATCTAGGGTCATGTCCTCGGTAAGCTGAAGTTGCTCCATGTCATGTCTAATCACTCCCCTCCAGTATTTCTTCGACCTCCCTCTACTCCTCCTGAAGCCATCCAAGGCTAGCCTCTCACACCTTCGAACTGGGGCATCCGCGCCCCTCCTCATCACATGCCCAAACCATCTCAACCTTTCTTCCCGCATCTTGTCCTCCACCGAAGCCACTCCCACCTTCTCCCGAACAATCTCATTCCTAACTCTATCCCCTCTTGTAAGCCCACACATCCAGCGCAACATTCTCATTTCCGCCAGTTGTGTGTGTGTGTGTGTGTGTGTGTATATATATATATATATATCTTTGATCACTATCTTCTAAAATCTACCATGGGAAGACTTCGCCAGACATGAACCATTCTAGATCCACTTGACCAATTCTCATAGGCATTAAGTATCATAATTAAAATACTAACAGAAATGGCAATGAAATTTTAGCAAACAAAGCTTAATGTGAGGTCAAAGAGAACTGAAATATTATAAGGGGACGGTTTCATGAAAGCGATAAACCAAACATGTTAGCACAGCCTATGATGGATTCTTCTGTAACATAGCACCTCGTACCTTTTTTGAAGGGCCGTTGAGCTTTCTCTGATTGATCAACAGCCTCCGAGGTTGATTCTGAGGAGCTTTCAAGTTCTCCGGATACCCTCTGCAACCCATGCAATGTTTAAAATCAAAACCATGAGAAATCCATATAACGCCTACACTCATGGATCTCTAATTACTAACATATTGAATAAATCGGTAACAGTCTAGAAATATGGATGTAATCTCAAAAATCAGAGCATATTACATAAATAAATCATGGAGGTGTGCTCTCAAAAAAAGATACAAGATATAAGATATTCATTGAAAACAGAGAAATGGAAATATTGAAATTTAAATCCAATTCTCTAATCTACTCCGAACTCCCACCTATTGGTGACTCTTACGAAGAGTAGTAGTCAAGGAAATATATACTATTCCTTTTTCATCGGTCACCTTATTTATTAATTTTGGCCTAATATTCCTACTCCTCAACCAACTGAATTACTAAGTTCTCATACTTCATATGTTTGTGCCCAACCGCCCATTACACAATTTACAGCCAAAAGGTACCAGATTTCAAATTGTTTTCAGCTAATGCATGTTAAACAGAGATTTTTTTCTTTTTAACGAAGATGTTGACTGCATTATGTTCACCCATTTCCGAAATTCTGTTTCTTCTTCTTGCTAGATATAATTTTGGAATCTTTTAGATTTACCTTCTCAAAGTCCTCAAGGTTGAATGGAATAAGTTTTTCCAAGGCTTCTACTGATGCTTCAACATCAACGTCTTCCTCACTAGCTTCCGACTTTGTCTCAGCACTTGTCCATTCTTCCTCGTTACTTGCATCATTTGCATCTTCTATTTCAGAATCCGACGTACACTCTTCACCTGATTCTACATCTGATTCGCTTTCAGATGAGCAATCTTCACCAAAGTCCTGTGCATAAGTAACATTAGGAATATATGGAATAAAAGCATATAGATGTTACGTAGAACTAGCTTAGTCAAAAGGATACAACATCAAAACAAATATATAAATAGCTTACATATGGAGCTAGAATGCTGCTATCAAGCACCAGTAATGGTACTTTTAAATCTCGAGCAAGGGTTCGAACTAGTCTTTCTCGATAAAGCTCGGTACCTGCAACGTCATCAAGAATTCAGTGTTTTTTCTTAACAAGCAATAATAAAAAGATTCATTGTCTTACAGACGTGCATCTCATACCAGTCTAGAAAACTCTACCTGGTATACTCTGAAGCATTATTCTCCCACTTGAAGAACTCAAGCGGCCACCGTAAGCCACAGTAACCTTCTTATGCTTTAAATGGGAAGCAACACACTCCATTAAAACATTTTTTGTATGTTCACTGCAATGTTGTTGACACAAATTAATCTAAATAGCAACTTGGCAGCAACAGAAAATAGATCAGAAAGTCAGGAACTCACTGGATATAATAAGGAAATGTATCCCATGATAGAGCTATTTTCTCCCACGGAACAACCCTCCGAAAGAATTCATTTTTAAATCTTTCCCGTCTACTCAAGAAAGGTGATTCTTTCTTCTTACTCTCTATAGACAGCTTTTCATTCCGGAGCCACTCCTTCTGCTCTTGCTCACCAAGCTGAGTATGTGCATCACAATGTCTCACATCTTGACCACTTTTTTCCTTCCGAACTGTTGCCTTATCAGATGTCGTACTATCTCTCGTGTGTACATGTTTATCTTCACTCGCATCCCTACCATCACCTTTAGAGCTAAAATACCTTAAATGTTTCCACCTCCAACTTGCAGGTGAACTCCTCAACAACCTTATATTCCCCCGTTGAGAAGCAGTCTGTATCGACTTGGATTTATCTAACAAAGCTCTTCCTACAACACTGCCTAGAGAATTGCAGTCCAAAGGTATCTGTGTAACGCTTGAAGATTTTGTAGGGGAGTAAGTTCTGTAGCCAGAACTAAAACGCTGAAATACGAGATTCCATCTTTGGTTGTTGCTTCTTATTCTCCTCACATACATTGCAACTTATTGAAGGTACAATAATACCTAATATCAAGCAAAGTTTACAGGTTATTATCTGAAAGCAAAATGCAAACATGCTATGTTTGCCCACAAAAAAAAATAGCTTCATTTTCTTCTTCTTTTCTGAACCTTACTAAATTTTTTATGATACGAAATAAACAATTAAAGTGATCAAATTCCTAATAGATGGAGAACAGAGGACCTGCAAGAAAAAGAATGGCACATACTCACAAGAAGAATGATTCACAAAAACACAATATAATATGGAGACAGAAGCATTATCAGTATCTAATTTGTTGAGGAAATGGGGGATCCAATATAAAGAACAAAATCTATTAGAATCAATTAAAAATATGAAAAAATTCAATCTTTTCATTTAGTGCATACTGTTGTAAGATAATAAAAATGCAAAATAAAGCCACTGAAACAAAGAACAGACCTTGTTGTTTTTGTTTTTGTTTTTGTTTTTGTTTTTGTTTTTGTTTTTGTTCTTGTTCTTGTTTTTGTTTTTTTTTTATACCGTTGATAATAAAATGTAAAGTCAGAAAGCAGTGGCCATGCGGGTTATAAAGAGAAGTACAAAATTGAAGGTGAGGTAAGAGAAATTAGGGATGAGGCTTGAAAAGGGGAAGGTGATAGAAGGAGAGAGATTACCGTTTGAGTTTATGCTTAAAAGAGGTAACCTAGGAGGAGGGGGGAGAAGTGCGATGTCCTGTCTTTTGCTTTTTTGAGAAACAATCATCGCACGTTTAATGATGGCCCAATAAGTTTTAGGAGCAACTAACAAACTTCATGCACCAAACTAATCTCAAAGGCCCGTTTGAATAAGCTGGAAAAAAATGACTGGAAAAAAGTTCTTTAAAAGTATTTTTAAAAGTGTTGAACTTATTTTAAAAATAAACAATTAAGTGTTTGAATAAAAGTGCTGAAACTGAAAAAAAAATTATTAATATGTTTGGTAAATAATGTTTTGAAGCACTTTTTTTGTTAAAATGACTGAAATACTCTTATAGTTGTTAATAATATATAAAGTTGATTATTATTAATTTTTATTGCTAAAATGATTCAAATTAAAATCATTATATATATATATATATATATCAAAAAAAAAACATGAATGACTATTAATTTGTGCGCTAAAAAAATATTTTTTTAAGAGTTTAAATGTTGAATGTTTGTGTTTGAAAAAGATAGTTTTATATTAAAAGATTATTTGTTTCTTCATGATTACGTTAAGATTTCGTATCATTAAGGTGCAATTTACGACACTTCCATTTTCTTATTAAACTGGACTTGTTGCTTTTAACCTTCGAGGATAATAGTAATATATATGTCGAGATTATCATTAAGCAAAATATATGTTACTAATCATTATAATTACATTAATAGATAAATAGCTTCATATAAAAGAGGTACTAATATGGCTAAAGTTAAGTTCGCCATAAATACAAAAATTGAAAAATATTCAATTAGTACAAGCATTAAGCATTACAAATATCATTAGCAATCATATCAATTTAATTATAAATAGTGGTGGGTAATAGTGGATTTTATTAAAATAGTAGTATTATATTTACCAATTTGGCAACGCATAAAAGTTAACAAATCGCACTTATATTATTATTTTGGGGGTTAACACTTAAAATTGGATTATATCGGTGCGTTATAACTAATATGGTTGGGAAGTTGTATACCTGCTATTTAATTAGGCAGTGAATTAGAGGTTAATAAATTATTCATTTAATTTTTAATTTTAATAGAAGTTAGCAAAGTGGAGGATATAATAACTACTTCTTTTAACCAACAAAATAAAAAACTACTTCTTATTAAATTATTCATTTAATTTTCTTAGAGAATTGAAAGTGTGGTGTGTGAAGTGTGCCGAAGGTAAAAAGGAGAATTAGGCAAGGGTAAAATTGGAATAAGTTATAATTGCAAGGGACAGAGTGGTAATTTAAATGGTCGACTTAAAGTTTCAAAAAAAATAAGCACCTATTTGCTACTTCTTGTTTTTGGCTTAAAAAAAGTTGTTTTGACCAACTTATAAGCTAATCCAAACACCCACTAGGTCTTTCCATTTTGTTTTTATACATAAAATTTAAAGTTATTTATAGGATAAAGTTTATTAAGTTTGAAGTTTTATTCATGGGGCAATCAGTGTTCAAATTTTTAATACACCCATGAATCACACAATTCATGAAACGTCCTATTTGATCGTCTCATTTAAGTTATACTTAATTATTTTAAAAGAAATTCAGTATTATATGATAAGTTGGTTTATTAAATAAGATAAATTAGTTCAAGTTAACGAAGTTGGTATCAGCTTATATTCATGTTTCAAAATAAAAGATTCATTTCCATATTTTAGAACTTCATTCATCATAATAATTGTACAAATTCAAATTCTCTCTCTTTTCTAAATGTTTATCCAACTATTTTCACAAATCTTCTCCCCAAATTTCTTTATCTTTATAGAGAAAATCTCTAAGTTACAATTGATAAGAATATACATAGCCACAATAGTTCAGTTTATGGAAGTTCAATCTTCTTTGGAATTGTCATCCTCAAGAGAGTTACAAATGCAACAAAAGTAATTCAGGCTCTGGATCATGGATATTCTATGTTAGAAACTGAACGGGGGAGTTTATTCATGCCAGTATAGATAATATTTGTAATGACCTGAATTTGTTTTGGGTTTTAGGTATTTTGATAATTTTGCCCTTCCTCGCAGTTGCTATATGTTGATTTTGGGGTTTGAGAATGGTTGGCACAATTTTGGATGCAATCGAGAATGATTTGTGCGAATTTGCGGCTTTCTGAGAAGTCATATAGTTGATCTCGGTCAATATTCGTTGGTCTGAGTGTTGAATGACAATTTGGACTACGCCAGTAGATCCAAAATATCAAATTTGCATTAGTAGTGTGTTTGGTTGGGGTTCGGAATCTTTTTCTTGTATTTCAATCCTTCGTTTGAAAAATAGTGGGAGGGAGGTTTCAGAGGTTAATTTATTGTAAATATTTTATTTTGAAAAATTAACATCATCATTGAGTCCGGAACGTCGTAATTAGCCTAGTAACATATATGATTATTTACAACGAGTCCCGAACAAATTTTGAGGATCCGTTCGGAGACATTCCTCCACTTGAAAAACCTGTTTGTACAATATTTTCTAGTGCATCAGGTCTACCTTCGCGATTGTATGGTCACGTGTCGCGATCACGGGCCTCGATGATGGAATGCATCACAATGGCACGATGAAAAGTACTATAATCGTGATGGGTTAATCGTTAGATCGGGTCGAGTTGACTCGTTGCAGACGAGGATCAGCTACGCAACCTCGATGACCAACTTAATTGTCGGTCAAACTTTGACCCTCTCGATCGCAAGGTGGGGGCCACGATCACGAGGTACTATTCACTGAATAGTATATAAGGTTCATTTTCATGTTTTCCCTCCGTTTTTTAGCCTTTGAGTTTCAAGTTTGGGTGATTCTTGAGGTTCTCTTCACCATTTAAGCTTGGGTAAGTTCCAAAACCTTATACCCATTAATTTTCATCAATTATATCATAAAACAACTTAAAATCATGATTTCAAAATGGAAATTTGGGATTTTTTTACCAGTAAAGTTTAAAAAGGGGTTTTCTTTGATTTAGACCTCGTTTTGAACCAGTTTTTGCATGGCTTTTCACCTGTATACTCCTATAACCTCGGGGATAGTATTTTAAAAATAAAATTTTAGTTTTACCCTTTTTCGTATTCGAATTCATTTTGAATTCGGCCAAAATATAGATATTATGGATATTGTTAGCCCATTTTAACGTGTAGATGCTATATTTGAATGTTGTAGTTGATTCTGAGGTCGTTCATGAGGGAAAAGCTCCAGGTTGAAGCACTTTATATCGAAATTCATATTATGAGGTAGGTTATGGGTTAACTTCTTTCAGATTGAGTTGGATAGTTAATAAATAAGTAAAACATGCTATGGGTTGGGGAAAATAACTATGAGATTTATATTTCAAGTTTATTTTAACTGTTGCATGCTCGTGTGGGGGCTTATATTCTTTTATGGTTGGCTTGTGATATCTGATATTGTGTGTTGTCGATGTGGGGACTTTATTTGACATATTGGTCTTATTTGTGCACTTGAATGCCTTTATTCTAGATATAATGCCCGTGCATGGGGTTGTTTTGCTAATATAGGAATTATTTAAGCATTGATTGTCTTTATCATGATAAAAATACCTGAGTTATAGGTTAATATGACATTAATAATGTCTTACAGTCATATGTATTCTGATGGTGTCTAATTAGAGTTAATGATCATGAATTGTGGACATACTGAGTTGATTTATGGCTCACTTATATGCATCGTGTTGATGGATTGGATATCATCATATTGAGTTGATTGTGTGCATTACATTCTCATTTCATACATATACATTCATTAAATACGGGTATAATTGAGAAACACTATTTTTAAAAGAAAATGAGACACTTTTATGAAAATCTTCTCCGTGAACACGAGCTAGAGAGGTGAGTTGAGATTGAGATACGAGATACAGTATATGACTTATGAACTCCCTATGGGTCCTACTTGGGAGTTGTGTGCTTGGTGGGCGTATACAAAAAGTCATGCGTTGGCTTTCATTATTCATCTCACCCACATTGCATTGCATGTGCACATGCATTTTGTTTGATTTGCCTAGTTTCCTTAATATGTGCTTAGTTTTAGTGTTGTTTTCATTTCTATGTATTTATATATATTACAATTGCTAGTGGAGACAGTGTGAGCTGTCGTTTGGGACTTTTCTGTTTGCAGGTGACGTGCTCATAGTATATTTTACTTATCTTATAGTTTGCTTTGCTCAATCGGCCTATGACACCTACTAAGTATAAGTGGATCATACTCACCACTATGGTACCCTTTCGGTGCAGATCCTAGTACGAGCACTAAATGAGGTGGATAAATTCATGCGTGAGATAGTTGGTGACTCAAGGTATTGGCATACTCTAGGCATCCAGAGTCGTTTTTAAGCCTCATCCTATTTTTATTTATGTCTTTAGTTATTTCAAAGATAAATGTTATATTTCAGACTCATTTGTATCATTAGATGTGTTGTACTTATGACACTAGGTTTTGGGATTGAAATTGTGCACTTCTTTCATACTTCCGCTTTGAATTTTGTTTCAGGTCCTGGCTTCATTCTAGAAGTCTTGTTATGTTCTATTTTATTATTGTTTTTAAATTTTCTTAACTCTTGGGACTTGGGATTACTTATAAAGATTGGGCCACAATAAGTATCACCATGAGCCTAGATTTTGGATCCTGACACTATTCTTACCACAACTAATCTATATGTTAAAGCAAGAGCAATAAAAAAGTAGATTGCATATTATGTGAGTCAATAACTATGTTTTAATAGTAAAAACTGCTCTCTATTTATACATCATATCTTACAAGTTTAATGAAAAATTCCATGAAATATTGACATAGAAGTAAAGAATACTAAGATAAGAATGAGGAAGGAGACATAAAGTTTATTCACATCACGAGGGAAGACAGTCAAGTAGCAGATTTTTTAGCTAACATTACTTTTTGTTTGGTAGATACATTACAATACCACAATTTTCAAGACCTCCCAACAAGAACAAGGAAGTTAACCACCTTGGATAGACAACCAACTTTAAGTTTGAAATTTTATAAGTCCAGAAGCATATGTAAAGCAACAAGCAAAAGATATATCATAATCCAACACAACATACAAAATCTAATATACCGTACAATTCTTTCAAATGATTACAGTTAATGTTAAACAAATAAGTACTTAAACTACTAATGTTTTTGTTATTTGTAGGTTGTGCACCCGTACATTGTCCTTACAGTTTGTGAAATGGATGAGGATTACATGAAATTCTTATTGCCTTATCTAGATAAGGCAAAGGATCCAATCATAGATTTTTTAACGACTGAATTTGAAGGAGTTACTGTCCTCACTTTATCTCTTAAAAGGTTAGGAAAAGATTATGTACAGATAATATTGAGGATGCAAGTACAACTACAAGAGTTATAAGAGGAAGAAATTCAAGCAGAGAAATTTCAATCAAGTATGGGACTTGTTGGTGATCAGGAATCAACCAGGGGTTGATATGTTAAGGACCTAATAGTATAGTGGGGGTTGCTTCAGCGTGTTCTCAGTATCAAAAATGTCTTGAAAGAAATTCATGATAATATGGAGCAGAAGAAAAAAATAAAGATGAAAATGGAGAAAAAACAAGAAGCTCCCAAGCACCAAGGTGAACATTAATTTTTGTTGTTATTACATAAATGTTCTATGCATAAGTGATTACGCTCAAATATACCTTGAAAGTATAAGCGATTATTGTCAATATATTTATCCAATTTGGAGTTAAGGTAGAATCCACGAAGAATGAGAGCTATAACTTCACTCTCAAATGTCACAAGTAACTATAAGCTTGCACGCAATGCTAGAACTAAACAAGAACATAAAATGGGGGGCTTCGTTTGAATAATTATATTGTATTAAGTTAACAGTTTCAAAGTTGGTTTCGGCAAAATAAATGCTATAAGGTTGTGATCAAATGAGTGAAAGAACTTAGGTTTATGCCATCTTGAGAATGATTGCATGCATAGTAAGTGGAAATATACCCCAAGATTCGAGTGCTAGTTGTGACTAGGCATGATTTTAGGGATTTAGAGTGATTTCTCAATCCACACCCAAATTTCAAATAGATTTATCTCGAACATCCAAGGGTCTACACTATCACACAATCAATAGCCTCAAAATGGATAATCTATTACTATCATTACCACTTAAAATAAGTATAATTCAACTTTTATTAATTAAATCTCATCACTTTTGTATCACCTTTCGGACAACGCAAGAGATCCAAGCATAGACCAAGTTTGCAACCTCAATCTATAGATTAAGACATAGAGATCTAGCTAAAATTATAACACGCAGTATAACATGAAGTTATAATCACTACCCACACACAATCAATACTCAATAATGCATAACCCCAAGTTCGGAAAATTAGTTACTCATAGTAAATAAAAAAAAAAGATTAGACTAAGTTCTTCTATATTCGTCAAAAAATTCAAATGTTTCACAAGAGAATTCTAAATTTCAAGCACAAAAGTAGCTAATCTCATAATTAGGTTTTGATTACAAGCTTAAGATTCAGCAAATTGACAAAATATAGGATTTTCAATAACCAAAATAGCTTAAATAGCATCTGGAAAAACAAGCTACATACTGACAATTGACTAAGCAAAATCCATCGTCGAATGAGGCGGTGCCAATTGCTCGTGGCTCACAGATTCCTCAACATGAAAAATCCCATGGGTCGGCCTTTGTTTCCTTTGATGATGGGAAACTTGGTCCACTTATTAGTCCAACAATACACTGAATCTGTATGCATCACCATTTTGCCTCGACTGTTTTTCGCCTCAGTTGTTAGATTTAGGGATGGAGATGTCCCTTCAGTACTCCACAGACCACTACAACGATGCACCTAAGTGTCTCTTTTATATCTTTATAAAACTTTTGCTTCAATCTTTCATATTTTTGTCTCTTTTCACTATTTTTTTGTTATTTTGATCATTGTTAGGCCTTCACCCTGAAATTAAACCAATTCAACATTAAAACACTTCAATTTAGCATTAAGGACATATTTTCTCTCTAATCTTACGACAAGTGAGTCACAATTTACTAACTCATCAACAAGAACTTTTTCGAATTTATGTCCAAAATATGCAGTGACCGTTACGTGATTAATAATAAGCAAAAATATGCCTTCAACCATGATAGTTGTAAAGAAATTGTTGGAGTTGATTTGAAAATTGATAAAGGAGTTGTTGAAGCAGATGTGGAAGGTGTTGACGAGGCCCTTGAGGATGCTTCTCCAATTCAGAATGCTACCCAATCTAAGAAGGTAAAAGAAGATGTTCCCTAATAAACTGAATAGGTTGAAGGGGATTCTAAACTAACTGAGGTAGATGTCATTGATCCTAAATTTGATGCTTTAATTGAAGAGGCAAATAAAAAAGTCAGTCGATCAGATTGATGCAATAGATCATGAAGAGGTGCTTGTATCAGTAATGTAGTAGATGTTCCTAAAGAATATGTTCAAGAATAAGAGGCTGACGTGTCGTCTATTATTGCAGATCTCAATGTTGAAAAGTCCAGTGATTCCAAAAATAATTTCTACTTTCGTATTTGATGTTTGATAGTTTTAAGATAATTTAATCTTGTGTTTGATGATGTTTTTGGTAGAATTTATTTTTGTTTTGGGTTTGATGATGACCTTGAATTTTAATTTTATGATGGTTATTAACAATATTAATAATTTTTTTAGTTTTGGGGGTTTGATGTTAACCATGATTTTGGTTTTATGATGGTTATTGACAATCATTTTGGTTTTAAGTTATGAAGTTTTTTGGTGGATGATAGTTGACGTACAATATTTATTTTTGATTTCTTATGATGAAGTTTTTTATGACGATTTATGCTTATTCACATACTGCTAAATATCTAAGATTAAAATGACAAAATCAGTTGTTGATAATAGATTAATAGTAGACGGTGATTAGTATATATTATAAATAAAAGATCAAATCTTGATTGTGGTAGATACGAAACACTATTGCATATATTGCTTCACATACATCACTGGCACTACATACCGACTACATATCTCCAAGTAACAATCAATATTATTAAATCATGCACTATCTTCTTAAATTGATTAATCTTTTTTTTCGCAACAATCAACCTCTATTTAAGTTAATCCTCTTGATCCTTGTTTCTTTCATTAATCGTTTCAGATGATTTTCTTCCTCTCCTAAATCTCTGAGAAATGATCTAAGGATAGACTTATTCTCTTCAGATTTTATTAGTTTTTCTTGTATTTCAAATTTGAATAACGTAAAACAATAAAATGTCATTGTATTAGATGATTTCAAACACAGACTTATCGGATTTACTGGTGAATTATGGTATGGCTCAATCCAATGAAAACATTTGCATCCACCATTATCCTAAAAAAAAAAAACAAATAATTAGACATTTTTACGAAAAAAGATGAAAAAGCTTAGAAACATACCTTCTCAAGTTTACAATTATAAAACCTTTAACCAGAATTATTTTCGATGTGTGATAGCTTTAAGATAGACTCTTTACCACATAAATAAACATATGAATTTTTCGCTTGAGATGCTTCGGATGAATGAGACATTTTTGATAGATGAAAATGAAGTGAATATGAATTTTTTTTTCTAAAATAAGAGTGAGGGGTTTTCATAGACAAGCGGAGGAACATTTTTGAGTTTTAGAATCGTTATCATTGAAAAATTATTATCGTTGGAGTAACGATCGTTTTTATGTTGTTAAATTTAATAAACAATATTTCAGACATCATAGACCACAATAGTAGAAAATTACCGACTATACATAATAGTTGGTAAACCACAGTTACGATCTATCATGGAATCTTAATCGGAATAGAGTTCAGAAAATCATTATTAAATAATAATATGTTGAGTTTGAACGAATATGAGAACCATAAATGCAAAAGGAATAAATCCTCCAAATCCCCAAACCTGACCCCAAATTCCAAACTGCTAACCCTCAATCCCAAACCCAAAATATGTATATACTCAGTCGATCATTGTCATATCTTGTAGTTGAGGTCTTTAATAGACTTCACGAAAGGTCAATACTCACATACCTATATATATAGATCGAGACATGGATGCTGCTTAAAAAGACAACTAAAAACTGAATAAAATTAGAATAAGCGACTTTCCCTCAATCAAACATCATGGAACCACTCAGTAATACTACATTAGAGTCTCAATCAAGTGGTGACATGATTAAGTGAGTTTAAGGACAAGTAATGGTCCCTATATAAAAAATAATTAGCTAAAAATACGATAAATAAATTAGCAAAATTAAAACAAGAGACTTTGCCCCAATTAAACATCATGACACAATTTAGTTACATCATATGAGAGTCTCCATCAAGTGGTGACATGAAATCAAAGAGTTCAAGGACAACTAATAGTTGTATAAAGTGTTGACACCTAATATTTGCCCTCCACGACTAAGTTTGATTCTGAGTTTCTTCGATTCTAAATAAAATTACATCATTTATTTCATCTGAATAAAAACTTTTTAAAATATTTATTTATTTAATTTTATCACAAAAAGTAGCGATTATACGTTTTCTTATCTGTATATACAAGATTATATAATTTTGTTACTTAAATAATTTTATTTTACAAAAAACTCAATTTTAATTGAGGTTATCTTAAAAATTAATTCAAATGGATAAAATCTTGATCTAAAAATAATTTGTCCTAAAAAATAATTTATTTGAAAAATATTTATTTGATTTTATTTAATTAAGAAACTCAGGATTAAATTTGTAGTTAAATTCATGTAGGATTGTGATTCAATTTAGTCAACTCATTAAATTTGGTCTTAATTAAAATCAAATTTGCTACAATTGCAATTGGTCAATTAATTTTTAATTTGACCAAAAATTAAATGGGGTGGGCTAAATCCTAATCTAATTGGGGTTATTTAAAAAATAATTCAAAAATAACCTAAATCTACCTAATTCCTAAAATACCCATTTGCCTATCCTAACCCATCAGCCCACTTCAAAAAACATCAACACCAGCCCACCAACTGACCCTGACCCAGCCCATCTGCTTCTTCTTCCAAATTAACCCAATCCCAGTGACAATAATAGCCAACAAACAGTAAAACCAATGACGCAACAGAACAACAACGTTCACCCTGCAAAACCCGATATCACCAACCTATCCCGACATCAACAAAAATCAAAAACAATAATTCAAACACAAACAAAACCACAGATGTGGAACCTTTCTATTCATCCCACAAATACTATCTATTTTAAATTTAAATTTCAACAAATTTCGTATGGATAGTACGATTGCCAGCTCTCAAACCTTATTCTCATTTGAGATTTTCAAAATTACCCTCAAATTCATCAACTCCCACATCGACGGGCTTAAAAAATTCATAAGAAATTTTAACTATCGAAAAAGATTTTAGCTCGTAGTCCCAGTTTGCTGCTTGAAAAAAAGGTACATCTCTTTTGCCTTTGTCTCTCAGTTTTTTTATTTAGAACTTTTCATCATTATTTTCATAGTGCTGAGTTGTTTTGGAATCTTTAGATTAACATTTCGTTGTAGTTGATGGTAATTCTCGGGTTTGATTGCGAGAATGAAATTGTTGGTGCTGAAGCTAAAGGATAAGTGTTTTGAGTGCAATGCTATGATTATTTTCATTTGCTACTGCACCTTATACTATTTTTGGCTGTTGAACCTCCCAAAGAATGGGAGGACAGATTTGATCTTGTTTGTTGTGCTTAACGTTAATTGATTTAGATAACATATTGTATGTTCTACGTTGGTTTGAATTAACTCTTTTTCTACATAAAGATTTAGGATTTTTCAATGTTCTTTCTTTCCTTTTTTCAAAAATTACTTCTATTTAAAATTGTTTATGCTAGGTAGTTATGTTTTACATCTATTACTTTCAGGTTTGAAGTTTTGCCTCGGCTGTGCCTATTTCTATTGGCTTAAATGAAGTTTTAAAATTCATTATTTATTTTGACTAGTGATGGTTGTTCTCTAAGGATTATTTGTTGTTGTGACAAGATTTTTTTTAAAAACTAAATACGAAAATCTGTACATTACCTGCTATACTGATTTCCTTCATACCTTCTTCGTTCACGTCAGTGTTGTTATTTCTCATTTGAATACTATGATAAACTCTTGTGATTATTTGATATTATTCGTATGTGTTCATAAATCAGTTGTTTTCTCTTGATCTTTGTAACTTGCTTCTCGACTTGATAGGATCTCAAATTATTTAGATCTTTAGTCTATTAGAATTGTTGAAAGTAGAGGTGACTTGAAAATTAGTCAATGCATTCAGTAAAATGTGAAAATTGCAAATAATTATTTTAATCTGATTATCAAATATTTTAGTCGTTATCTAATCTTTATTATTTTCTTTTTGCTCGCATGAACCTCCCTTGGAGTCCATATGGACTCCCATGATCTCTTGCATGTACTTGACGGGCCAAAGAGGCCCAAGCCATCAATTCGAGCTTCAAGGCCCAAAAATGGGTAAAAATTGATTAAGAAAAGAAAGCTAATATATAAGGTTGAAAACAACGGTGGTGGAAAAAAATAGAAATAGGCTAGAAGCATATGAAAAATCAAGGAATAAATTCGGACAGGTCCAAATGAGTTCAAGACTCATTTTTTAACTTTCTTTATGTATTTACTTATTATTCATTTATTTCCTTTATCTTCTTGTAATTAATTTGATTATTTGCTTATAATTTAGTCTATTTAATCTAGATGAATCCTTATAGAGCAAACTATATTGAAATTATTCATTTATGTTCGTTTTTTAATATTTTTATTTTTTCTAATTCCTCTATTTTAGGCAAACTTAAGCACAAAGAATAACTTGAGGATCTACTTATATCCTTTTATAGTTATTATCGACTCAAAATTCATGTTTAAGAAGTTGGAAAAATTCTTTAGCTCAAAGTCTTAATCCGAATAAAATTATTAGAACTAGAATTATTTCGAGACTTTGATGTTTAATTTATTTTATTACTTGAAATAATTAAATGGATTAGTATCAAATAAATTCTATTTATTCAAAATAATATTTCTCAATAAATTCAAGATTTTTTAAATAATAATTTTTTCTCAAGTTTCTTAAAGAATTTTTAAAAATTAGCCAAATAAATTTAATCCATCGGTAACCACACTTTATGAATTTTTTAGAGTACCTAACACCTTCTTTCGAATTTATGTGAACCCTTACCTAGACTCTAGTTGTTTTTAAAAGGTTTTCTTTCAAAGTTACCTTTTAAATGGTTTCTTAATCTTTCTAAAATTAAGTGGTGACTCTAAAATATTTTTTCAAAGTAAATCAAATAGACTTTTTTTTCGCCACGGAGTTATGGAACGTTTTTGACTTTTCAAAAATGGATCGTAACAGAATGACGACTCTGCTGGGGATTCATCTAGGTTCTAACCATAAGAATTTTATGTGTTTGGATAATATTTGTATTAAGTGTTACTTTTGCAATTATGTGTTTAAATTTTCACAATTATTAACTGTTGCATTCATGGCATACTTCCACATTTTCATTATTAACTGTTTTGGGGTTTCGCAGTTGTCACACCCCCTATTGATCAATTTCAAATAAAGTGTTGGAAATATAATAATTTATTGGCATGTTAAGCATTCGATGGCTGTTTGTATTTTCAAACTCAAGTTGTTCACTTGGAAACCTGGTCAAAGACTATTCTAGATACCTAGGATAGAGCAAAACTAAAATTTTGTTCAGACATGAGCCTAGAACGATTCTATACCTGAGGGGGTATTGGGCCCATTAGAAAACATACCTTTTGTCTATTGACCATGAGTCATAATAGACGATAATCTCTTACGTGTTAAATTGAAGGATAAAATGTCGGATTATACAGATCATTGTCCCTTGGGTTTGAGGGTTTTATAGTCTCTTTTATTGTAATCTAAAGAAGACCTTCATCCGAAAGGTATTAGAAAATCTTAAGAAGTTCAAGATCGAAAGACCCTCAAGGAGGTTTAGTTTAGGTTTGATCGCCTACACGAGACTGATATCATTTATCTCCCCTTTCCTGTATTTTGTATCCCCATTTAATTTATCCATAAAATTTGTGTAATATATTTGAGGGTGATGGAACGTCTTACAATGGGAATGCGTATCCTTCAAACGTTAGGCTTCCTTTGGCTTAAAAGGTCCTATGTATGTTAGGACGCGTTAAAAATTGTTCATGTGCTGAAATATTTCATTATTTTGCTTTGTCTATATTTGCTTGATTGTGTTTAAATAACATATGTTTGGCTTTAAACAAGACTAGTCCATTATTCTATTTCGAAGTTTTAGAGTGTTACTTAGGCATATAAGACTCAGAATTTGAATCCTACTAAAAAGCTCTTAAAAGTCCATCGATAAAATTCCTTTCAATTTATCCAAATTTCATCTAGAAATTCGTTAGGTCATTGTCCAATTCACATTGACCACGTTGCTCTTACAATTTGCTTTTTCTCGCACTTAATTATAGTTAGAGCTATTCAGATATTTTATTATTAGAAAGACTATATGGTCTTTGAAAGAGTTTTTGAAATAAGCCTTTTAGGATGTTTATTTGTAAACACCCGATCTCTTCATATCACTTAGTTCTTTCTATTCTAAATGTTGTTTTCCCCATCAAATTTAAAATCTGTCAACTGCTCAAAGTTCTAATTATTCGGTCACTCTCCAAAAGTGTCATATTCTTCGAATTCTGGACTAGTTTATTTTAAACCAAATAAATGTTATTACTTCATATATTACTTTGGTCAATTATTATGATTCATGAACTAACACTTTCACCTTTTGAGTGTTTTTCTTCCCTTTTAGGGAGAGACTGATTTATGTTGGTAATCAAACTTGCTCGCTTCAAAAATACTAAAATCAAAGTAATCGTTGGCAAAACATCAGTATTTCACATGGTCTAAGGTCAATAAAGCAACTACAAACTCGTCAACTACAAACTCGTTAGTTCTTACTTAAGCTAACAAAAAGACTTGTCCAACCATGGATCCTAGTTTGATCAACATAAACACTTTATCCGCGTCAGGTTCCACCTTGTCTGTGGCAATGAACCCTAGTGTGATGCCCCACCCATTAATTCTCGATGTTTTACGCATTGTTTCAAGCTTGAAGAGGCTTCCACAAAGTCAAACATGGAAGCTACTTTGCAAGCAGATTTGAGAGGCCATATAGAGAAGCATGGGATGAATTTATTACACCTTGGAGTCTTGTTACAGCATCTGGATAGTAAAGGGGTTGGAACAAGGCAACTTGATAGCAATAACTCACTAGTGGACAAATTCTGCTATGCCAAAGCGGGAAAAGTTGACTAGCTTTGTCTAGAGTTCTTGTGAGGGTCATTTTCATACATTTAATGAGTCCATAACTTTGTGGACTTTATATTCAGCTTGTAAGCCCTCATGGGCAGATTCATTCATGTAATTTTCTTGTCTTATCAATATATCAAAAATTGGCTCTTTGGCCTCCCAAAAGACTTGTCTTATTTTCTTTCTTTCCTTAGTGCTTTGTTTGTATGAATGTTCTAAGTTTCTTGGGACTGATTTCATGAGTTGAGGACTGAGTTTAGCATAGCATTTCATCTTGTGAAATTATCCACACACGTCTAAAAATTAGGCCCATGACAAGTGGTATTTGAGCAACACTTTTAACATGACACACGATGGTGAAACGGAGGTTCATGGTGGAGACAATCAGGTTAACGCAAAGAGTAGGAAGCGGTACAAAAGTAGGAACAAACACGAGATGAAAATTCCAGTAAATGAGGCCGTAACTAACCTTGAAGATGGCGAAAGATCTATATTCGGCTCTCTTGACGAGAGAATTGTTACAATAGAGGCTTGTTTGGCAGTTTTGGGCCATTGATTAAAAAATCTAGAGATCAACGTTAGCACCCTTGAAGTTTCAACTTTTGAACGGCTGGACGAAGTCAAGGCTGACTTGTCCGAGCAAAATGAAGAGCATAAAGAGGGACTGACTAGCTTGGAACTCAAGCTTATGGAGGCGTTGTCGAAGCTACCCGAGGAATTTTAGACCAAGTTGTCTGAAGAGTTGATGGGGCAGTCTATTTTGCAAGAGGAAGTTGCCTTTCTAAAGGAACAACTAGAGACAACCCAAGTTCATGGAGCTCATGGTTCCACCAAATATCATAATGCTCATATTGAGGTCCTAAACCTAACATGTTCAAAGGTAAGAGAAATACTCAAGATGTTGAAAAATTTCATATGAAAACCAGAGTCATATCTTGAGCATGTCAAGATTGCTGATGGGGCAACAATGATCCGGATTGCAACCATGTGCTTTAGCAACGTTGAAATGTTAGGGTGGCATAGAAAAAAGGTGGACATCGAGAGGGGTATTTGCATATTTGTGGATTGGGACCAGTTTAAGGGTGTATTGAAGAAGAAATTTTCCCCTCAAAACATTGTTGATGAAGCCCAACATAAATTGAGGAAACTTAAATAAAATTCTTCTATCCACAACTATGTTAAGGGGTTTATAAAATACTCTCTTCTTGTAACAAGTTTTAGAAGTGAAGATTTGTTATTTTTATTCTTGGATGGCCTCCAAAATTGGGCAAAACAAGAATTACGAAGGCGTATCCTCAAGATCGTGGAAAAGGCCATTAAAGTGGCAGAATCCTTGACTGATCTTCACTCCGATTATTCCAAGGCAAAGGATAATTGGAACAAACCCATTGATTCCAAGGTATATCGAAGATATAGAAGCAAAGATGAATTTGTTCCCAATAAAAATCATGAGTTCAAAGGTGAACGCAACTAGATTTAGTCATTCCGTAAGAACTACGAGGAGAAAGAGAAGAGGGTGACAAACCACGCTACTGTTATCTTTGTGAGGACACTATTCACTTTGATATATCATATACTCATTGAGTAAACTTGGGGCGATGATTGCAGCAGCAAGGAAAGAATGTGCTAGTGCGCAGGCCAGTAATTTCGGGGAACAAGAGGCACAAGTTTCCGATCCGAAGAAGGTAAAAGTCAAAGTCGTGGGTTTATTAAATCACAATGCATTATTTAATCACATGACACTTGCTGCTCTTGCTAAAAAGTAGAATTATTTAGACCGCGGGTGTATTTATTTGTTGATGTGGAAGTTATTGGGAAAGTAGTCTATATTATGGTGGAGACGGGAGCAACGTATAATTTTGTCACAGTGTAAAAGTCTAAATAACTTGGCCTTAAGTTCATGACTAACAAATCAATGTAAAAAACCGTTAATTGCCTCCCTACCAATGTCAATGGCCTCCCTCCTCGGGTGAGTCTTACCTTGGGAGGTTGGAAGAGAGTGACTAATTTTTCGGTCATTCTGATGGATGTGTTTGATATCGTGTTGGGGCTGGATTTTTGGTATAAGATTAATTTGTTTATTTCATCGTATCTCAACCAGCTTACTATTTGTGATTCAGGTGTTTCTTGCATTATTCCACTCAATCGTGTTGCTCAAGGTGGCACACTTTTGTCTGTGATATTGCTTGTTAAAGGTTTAAAGAAAGGAGAATCAACCTTTCTAGCGAAGTTGATAAATATTATGGGCTACCAAGAAGTTGAAGTATTGCCTTCAGGTATGCAACGAGTCCTTAAAGAGAACAAGGATGTAATGTCAGAAGTGTTTCCCAAGCGGCTGCCTCTGTAAAGGAAAGTCGATCATCAAATTGAATTAGTTCCCAAAATAAAGCCACCAGCCATAGCCCTGTATCTTATGGAACTTCTAAAACTAGAGGAATTGAGGAGGTAGCTCAAGGATTTGCTAGAAGTTGGTCATATTCTTCCGTCTAAAGCACCATTTGTAGCCTCGATTTTATCCCAAAAGAAGAAAAAAGGGATGTTGAGGTTATGTACTGACTACCATTCTCCCATTTAAGTCACAGTGAAGAAAAAATACCCTATCCTATTGATTGCAGATTTATTTGATCATTTGGGGGTAAGCCAAAGTGTTCAACAAGATGGATTTGAGAAAGAGCTATTATCAAGTTTGCATAGCCGAAGGAGATAAAGAGAAGATGACTTGTGTAACTCGTTATGGGTATTTTGAGTGGCTGATCATGTCGTTCCAACTGACCAATGCACCAACTACGTTTTGCACCTTAATGAAAAAAAATTTCCATCCGTATTTAGATTAATTTATAGTCATTTATCTTGACAACATCGCGGTATTCAATAGCTGCATGGTTGAGCACGTTAAATACCTCCTACTAGTATTTAATGTGTTGCGGGAGAATTAGCTATGCGTCAAGAGGGATAAATGCACATTTTCCAAGCCAAAGGTGCAATTCTTAGGCCACACAATCAGTCAAGGGGAGATTCAGATGGATAGTGACGAAGTTGAGGTGATTCGGAATTGGGATGCCCCAACGAAGGTGGTCGTACTAAGGTCCTTCCTTGGCTTCGCCAGCTCTTATCGGAGGTTTATTCTTGGGTATTCAGCTATTGCTACACCACTCATGGATTTTTTGAAAAAGAACCATGTTTGGGAGTCAAGAGGCATTCAAAAAATCTCAAGGCAACCATTATCAAGGAACCTGTCTTGGATTTATAAGACTTTTACAAACTATTTGGGGTTCAAACGGATGCATTAGACTTTGCTATTGGTGGTGTCTTAATTCAAGAGGGTCGTCCAATAGCATTTAAAAGTAGAAAATTAAATAAAGTGTAGCAGCGATACACAGTCCAAAAGAAGAAAATGACGGCCATCGTTCATTGCTTGAGAACGTGCGCCATTATTTATTGGGTGCTCTCCTTGTTCTCAAGGTGAATAATGTAGAAAGCAACTACTTCTAGTCCCAAAAGAATATCTCCCCTATGCAAGCGTGATGGCAGTACTTCTTGGCAGAATTTGATTACTCTTTGGACAAGCCGGGGAAAACAAATGTCATAACCGACGCGTTAAGTCACAAAACTGTTGTAGCTACTCTTTTAAGTACTACAAGCTGCAATGTGTTGGACATTATTAAAGAGGGAATGCAAAATGATATAGTATCCAAAAAACTTGTCGCTTTGGTCTTCCAAGTCAAGACACAAAAAGTTTGGAAAGAGAAGGAACTGCCCTACACCACCGGAAGGCTAGTATATTTGCCGAGATTGATAGGTCTTAGGCATTTGTTGATCAAAGAGGTTCATGATACCACATAATATGGTCACCCCGGGCAGAAATGCACCATTGCATTATTGGTAGCTTCGTATTATTGGCTTTGGATGCGGGATGACATTAAGGTTTATGTGTTTACTTGTCTTGTTTGTCAATAGGACAAGGTAGAACATAAGGTGCCTGGTGGATTGCTTGAGCCACTGCCCTTGGCAGAGAAACCATGGGACAATGTCACTATGGATTATATCACTTGTTTATCATGGTAGTCATGGATCGCTTCTCAAAATATGCTACGTTCATGGCTGCTATGGCAAGTTGCAAGTCCAAGGAGGTAGCCCAGGTATTTCTCAAAGACATAGTAAAGCTTTGGGGTGTGCCAAGACAAATTATTAGCGATCGAGACTCTCGATTCACCGGGGCATTTTTGAATGAGTTGTTTAGTTTTTTGGGTTTCGAGCTATATTTTTTAACCCGCTTCCATCCTCATATAAACGGACAAATGAAATGAGTAAATGGGCTTCTCGAGTGCTATATGCGGTACTTTGTTAGTGACAATCAAAGGGACTGGGAAAAGTTGCTTGATACAACCTAATTCTCCTATAATTTGTAGTGATGTGAGGTGACCGTACGTTTTCTGTTTGAGATTGCAATGGGGCAGCAATTGAATACCCTATAATTTTTGCCTGTTAATACCAGAATGAGGACTGTTTGAGCTTGCAATGGGGCAGCAATCGAATACCCCACAATTTTCGCCCGTTAACATTGGAATGAGGAATTTATGTGTTTTTTATGTGGCAAAGACATGTAGGAGAAAATGGATATGGAAAGATCATATCTTGATAAGGCTGCCAATAAGCTGAAGAAGTTCGTTGATCGCAAGCATCGTCCAGTCCACATCGCATTAGAGACAAAGTCATGGTAAAACTCAATCCCCGATAGTTCAAGTCATTGAGAAGCATTAATTAAAGTTTAACCCGATGTTATGAGGGCCATTTGAGATTGTTGCCAAGGTTGAAAAAATTTCATATAAGTTGGATATGCCATCCCATTTAAAGATTATCTCGTCTTCCATACAAGCCAATTGAAATCGTATTTTGAAGACAAAGAAGACGTGGAGCGGGGTCGATCCAGCTGGGGTCATATTTTTATGACACCCACTGCCACAAAAAAATAGATTAAGGAAATTATTGATCATTAGTTGGTTTGAGGCAAGGGTTGGGGCAATTTGAGTGCCTAATTCTTAGTCCATTGGAGGGGCCAATCACCAGAGGAGGCATCATGGAAAAAGTATAAAGACATATGGAAGTTTAACGATCATGTACACAAGTATTTATAGATATGTGGTGCCACGATAGTCACCAAATCAGGTGGAGGAGAGTGTGCATGTCGCGTCACCACCTATTAAATTCTTGATGTTTTATGCATTGTTCCGAGCTTGAAGAGGCTTCCACAAAGTCAAACATGGAAGCCACATTGCAAGAAGATTTGGGAAGCCATATAAACAAGCATGGGATTAATTTATTACACCTTGGAGTCTTGTTACAATAGATGGATAGTAAAGAGGCTGGAACAAGGCAACTTGATAGCAACAACTCACTAGTGGACAAATTCTTCTATGCCAAATCGGGAAAGCTTGACTAGCTTTATCTAGAGGACTTGTGAGTGTCATTTTCATACATTTAATGAGTCCATGACTTTGTTGACATTATATTTTGCTTGTAAGCCCTCATGGCCAAATTCATTCATGTAATTTTCTTGTCTTGCAATATATCACAAATTGACTTTTTGGCCTTCCATAAGACTTGTCTTATTTACTTGTTTTCCTTAGTGCTTTGTTTGTGTGAATGTTCTTAGTTTCTTGGGATTGATTTCATGAGTTAAGGACTGAGTTTATCATAGTATTTCTTCTTGTGAAACCATCCACATGCGTCTAAAAATTAGGCCCGTGACACTAGTCCCTCGATAAAAAGAGAAATAACTGTAGAGGTCATTTCTGGTTTGGAACAACAAATTACCGAACTAAGGATCATATTAATGTGGAGTAGAAAACCTTATTAGACTCCTCCAAACATGACGCGACCTCCTGATGCTCCACAAGAAGGGCTTATGTTTTCGACATCGGAAGGAGTTGATTTGGGAGGTCATTTTGCCACTTCTCAAAATGCTTTTGTTTTTTAGAAAGTTTCTTTTGTGAGTGCATTTTATCCTCCGAAGGTTCAGAACATTTCATTGTTGTATCATACTCTACTAGTGTATACCTATGCTACCACGCCACTAGTGACACAAACTCAAGGATTGTACTGCCTAGATGCTAATTATTATGTTGAAACTAAAAATGATCCAAGAATATATACTAATGAAATAGTGAATAGAAATCTCAAGGCTTTAGATGATACAATGAGAAGCCTTAGAGGGCATGGAGGTTACCAAAGTGTGATGTATGAAGAGTTGTATGCATTTTCTAAGATTGAGTTGCCTCCTGGTTACAAGATTCCAAAATTTAAAAAGTTTGACGGGTCTAGAAATCCCTTCTTCCATTTGGAAACTTATGTAAAAAGTTGATTGGTGTGGGAAAAATGAAGGAATTTGAGTCAAGCTATTTAGTCAAAGTTTTTGCGAAAAAGCTCTAGAATGGTAGCAAGATGTGACTAAATGTTGCACTTGGGATGACTTGGCAAATACTTTTGTAGATCATTACAAGTTTCATGTTGATATTATTCCTGACAGGATATCTATGACAAAGCTAAGGCAGAAATCAAATGAGAGTTTTTGTGAATATGTCATACGGTGGAGAGAAGATGCAACCAGGGTACATCCTCCTATGGATAAAGCTGAAATGATTAGTTACTACATCCATGCACTAAATCTAGAATATTTTTATCGCATGGTGACAATGGCTAGAAAAATATTTACTGAAATTGTCAAGACTGGAGAAATGATTGAGGATGACCTCAAGATAGAAGGGATAACAAATTTGACAGAACTGCAATCCACTCATAAGGGCTTCCAGATTGGCTCTTGTGAAAATGGGTAGAAAATGAGAAAAAAGTAATGGGAGTGATGACTCAGGGAAGTTCATCCAACTACAAGCGATCTCCACGATACCAACCCAATGTTCGACATGCTCACTATTCAGCTTACAACGTGCAAGAATTTTATCATGCTCAACCTCCATCATAAAACTATTAAAGTAATGTACCTCATGTAAACCATGAAAGGAAGCCTCCTAGGATCTTCACACCTTTGGCGAAATCACTTACTCAACTTTTTGAAAGGTTGAAAGAGACAGAGCTACTTTATTTGGTGGAATCAAAGCATTTGAATACTTTCGCTAATTGGTACGATCCATAAAAGCAATGTGCTTATCATTCTAGAGTTGTTGGACATGATATTTAGAAATATATCACTCTTAGGCACAAAATTCAGGATCTAATTGACAATAAGATAATAAAACTTATAAAAGCTCCAACTAATGGTAACAACAATCCATTGCCCAATCACAAGGAGTAGTCATTGGCATCATCAGTCGCAACGAAGAATGAAGTTCCCTCAAAGGCACACTTTTGGCATTATTCTATCTTGCATTTTGAAGTTATTATTTTCTTTTCTTATAATCGTACTTTCTCATTTTTTTTTCTTGTAATTGCACTTTGTCTCTCTATTTTCTTATAATCACACTCTATGGTTTGATTTCCTTGTAATCATACTTTTTAATTGTTACGAACTATGTTTGACCTGAATTCCTAATAATGGGATACGTAGGAGGCCTAAGTCGGCTTCTATCAAATTCTCAGAAATTTTATCTTTTCATTATATGTTAGATCTTCGGCAACCTAATTACTACCTCAGCAGGATACGTAGGCATCACATCGGCTTGGTCATATTCCCCGTTATATTTTCATAAAAATTGGGCAAAATTTTGAAACGATCTCTAAAATTTGTTAAGAAAACATTTTTTCAAGTTATATGGAGAGGACATTGAAGCATGTAACCAGGGCAAAAAATTTTGAGAAAGTCTTAAAAATTTCACAAAAACTTTACATTTCCTACAAAGTTGAACACTTGATGTTGCTGAAGCTGAAATTGGGGTATAATTTTTTAGAAGTTCTCAAATTTCAAGCTATGCTACATCAGAAAGAACTCAATTTGTTTATATTTCAAACTGGGCAGAATTTTTGAGAAGATCTCAAAATTTCTTACTAAATGATGTCAAAAGTTACAAGGTTTGAGAGTCTCTATGTTATAAACTGGGGACATTTTTTTTAGGAAGATCCTAGAAAATTCCACAAAACCACGCTTCAAGATCAGAAAAGCTTGGAATTCAATAATCAACAATGAGCATCAGAGGGCTAAGGCAAAACCAACATAATCAGTCTCTCAAAATTAATAATTCTTCTTTGGGTGCATAAAGAGTGAAGTCACAAAGTTGACAACATTAAGCATGGAAAAAGGAAATACCAGACCCACCGTGGCTTTTCCATAATTATCCAGACAACTTCTCTTCTCTATTTTATTCTTGATTTATGTTTCTATTACCTTATTATGATCTCTAACACTTTCTCTAATTTTGTAAAAAATTAATCGGACATGAAAAATAAGATACGGAGATATTATCCAAACAACTCTCTCTAAATTATTACAAGTCAAAATGACTTTATCTTTAAACTCTATCTACTATTACACTCTTGACTTAGTTAGAATAACTTGATATGCTATCAATTAATGTTGTTTAAGCTATGCAGGTGATGTTATATAAGATCGCCTCTAAGAAATAATCCAAACGTATACTCTCAAAGTTTGAGGATTCAAGCCAGGGGCTCAAGAAATGCACAATTTCTTTGTAAGGATTTCTGATTCAAAGGATGAAGTTCACACAAATCAACTTCTATTTTTTCTTATATATTAGGGTTTTCTACCCTCCAAGAAACCTATCAAATCGTCACTTTATTTGAGGTGACATAGCTTATTATATTTAGGTCATCCACCCTTACAAAAGGACAAATCAAATTGTCAGTTCATTCGAGGTGGCACAACTTATTATATTTGGGTCATCCACCCTTTTAAGAGGACAAATCAAATTATCACCTATATGAAATGAAACATATTATTATGTTCAGGTCAACCACACTTCAAGAGGACATACCAAATCATCACTTTATTCGAGGTGACACATCTTATTATATTGGGGTCATCCACCCTTTCAAGAGGATATATCAAATTATCACTTCATTCGAGGTGGCACAACTTATTATATTTGGGTCCTTTCTTTTTTAAAATGATACGTCTTATTATATTTGGGTTTTTACCATTTAAGAGGATGTATTGAACCATTATTTTATTTGAGATGCTACATTATTATGTTATGGACCGTCACCTCCCTCAACGTGACATGTTATTATGTTATGGTCTGTTACCTACTTTAGCGTGACATTATAATGCTATGGACCGTCACCTCCTTCAACGTGACATGTTAATATGTTGTGTACCGGCACCTCCTTTAAAGTGACATGCTATTAGGTTATGGATCGTCACCTCCTTTAGAGTGACATATTGTTATGGACCGTCACCTCCTTCAGAGTGACATATTATTATGTTATGGACTGTCATCTTCTTCAAAATGATATATTATTATGTTATAGATCGCCACCTCCTTCAGAGTGACATGTTATTATATTATGAATCGTCACTTTCTTCAATATGATATGTTATTTTGTTATCGACTATTACCTCCTTCAGCGTGATATGTTACTATACTATGGACTTTTACCTTCTTCAGTGTGGCATACTAATACAAGATTGTATGCCTTTCATTGAGACACATTGGATCGCCACCCAATTCAAAGTGACGCATTACATTCAAGATAGGTTGTCTGCCTTTTAATAAGACACGTTGGGTTGTTACCCCATTCAAAGTGACACGCTGCATTCAAGATAGTTTGTCCGCCTTTCAAGGAGACACATTGGGTTGTTGCCCAATTCAAAGTGACATGTTATATTTAAGATAGGTTGTCCGTCTTTCAATGGTACACGTTAGGTCGTCACCACATTCAAAGTGACACCTTACATTAAAGATAGGTTGTCCATCTTTCAATAAGACACGTTGGGTTGTCACCCCATTCAAAGTGTCACGTTGCATTTAAGATAGATCATCCATCTTTCAACGATATACATTAGGTTGTCACTTAATTTAAAGTGGCGTGATATTTTAAAATAAGTTTTGCAAATTGGTTTATAAACTATCTTAGCATGTCATGTTCAAACAGGTTTGTACCAAATTATGTTTGTGTCGTTGATGTGCTATAGAAATATACCACTTTCGAAGCTTAAAACGATGAAATATGCAAGTTTCTTAGGTTGTTTTGTTAGATATGATATGTTTTGGGTTTGTTTTGTAGCAAACTAGGTTTTAGATTCTAAGTTCAAGGAAAAGATGAAAATTGAGTTTTTGGCTACTTACTTTATCATTTTTTGGGTATTTGTGGAACTTACCGGACGTACGTTGCCAAATCATGTGCTAAAACATGAAGTTCGGAAGTATGGTTTGCAAGAATTGGAAGGCCTGGCACTTACCTACGTCCACATGTAGACCGCATATAGCACTTATGGTCCGTATGTGACTAAGTTAAGTACCGAAACTAAATATCTAGAGAGTGTAAGAGCTGAAGAAGAACCTATGGAACTTACCTATGTCTACATACAGACCGAATGTAGTACATGCAAACTGCATGTGGGTAAGGTAAGTACAAAAAGTCCAAAATCGCGAGAACGAATAGTGCAGGAAATTTTTTGGGCACTTACCTGGGTCTAAATGCGAACCACATGTGGTACTTACGCCCAATGGCAGACCGCATGCGGCCCAAATAAGTGGCCACCAACTCTTTTTGTCCCTTTTTATCCGGGATTTGATTTTTAGGATTTCCTCATGTACTATAAATACCCTTTATGTGTTTTTAGTATAGGTTATGCACTCTTGATTCTTACAAACATATTTTTATTCTGATCCGATTTTGGACTTGAAATTTTCTTGTATTAATTTTGGTTGATTAATTCAGTTGAAGTTTTGGGTTTTCAATTGTGATTATTGTGATTACATCTTATGCTTTCAATTATGAACATTTTTGCTTACTTCACATGTATGAGCTACTAAAAACCCGTAGCTAGGATTAGGGAAACCCTGGTATATTGACGAAGTAAGGAAAGTGCTATGTTGTTCTAAATTGATACCCATGCATGTATTGTATTATCTTCACTTTAAGAACTATATTAGAGGTTGAAAATATTAATATCCTGCCTAGATTATTGCTACTTACTCCAAAAGAGGAGTAATGCCTAGGAAAAGATAATTACAACAATAATTTGAAGTTTAACTGTCGATCTATTCTACTAGGTATTATATAAGTAAGATATTTAGCTATCATCTAATATCTAAAGACTAAAAAGGTAATAGTTAACTAGGATCTAGGATAAGGGTTAGTAAGGCGACATCTTGAGACTAAAAAAATAAAGGGTGAAATCTGTCAGCTAGTCCAAAAAATAGTTAGTCGTACATAACATATCAGATTCTGCATGAAAGGTATTGAGTTGGTTCAATAAAGCACGAAAATCCTATTAACATGAGAAGCCAGAGGGAATACAATCCTAGTGTTCACCAATAACAGATTACAACCAAAGTTGATACTAGCTACTTGATCGATATTGACAATACAATCCCCTATTTACTTTTCTAATTTTGCCCGTTGATTACAATAACCGAGAGCCACAATTCCCTGTATTCCCTTGGGATTTAACCCCAATCTTCATTGGGTTACTATATTTTAAAACGACTACATAATCTTCAGTTTGAAGGTGTAGTTTGGGCGTTATCAAAATTTTGGCACCGTTACTGAGGAATAGGGTGTTGAGTTGTCAATTGAGGTTGTTGCAGATTTTGGGTCTTTTTGTTTTTGTTCTTAGTTGGGTATATACCAATGTATGCCTAGCACACGGAGTAGAGGCAACCCCTTACTCCCATTGAATACGAATCCTGAGAGGATCCTACAAACACCTAGTAGGATGAAAGAGCCAAAAAGAGATGATATTCCTAAAGAGGTTTGTGATGATACATAGCAGGTGTCTCCTCCTTTTCCTGAAGAAGTCCAATAGATGGAGGTGTTGTTAGCATAAGCTACTAATCAGAGAAGGAAAAAAAATTCTCAGCGCATAGCTCGGGGGCAGAGTTAGCTGTGCAGAGGCAAGAAGCTGATCACCGAGTAGCACTCGGTGGTATTCAGAATAGATTTAGAGGTAGCCATGCTCAAGTGATCCCAGCGTACCAATATTTGTAGCCATATGAGGATGATAAAAAAGATTTGGGGTACGTTGAGCCAACAATTCTTGAATCGGTTCTTTCCTCTATCCAAGATGTTGTAGCTTAAAGACAGATTTATAGTTTCAGAAAGCTGCAGTCAGAATCTATATACGACGCTTGGGTTAGGTTGGGAGGCAGCTATAGTCTGAATCTATCTACAAAACCTTTACTATCAGTTCCAGAGCCATGACAAACACCATCTCTAGAGGATCTTTTATGAGACTACGCTAGGAGATAGCTTCTGATATCTTAGATCAGATCTCGCTCACTAACCGAGGATGGCAAACTTGGAAGGTTGAGAGGGGATCTGACACATATTCTATAGGCGTTTCCTGCGATTAGAAAGTAGTTGATAATTGAGTTGCACAAGAAATTATGTTGTTAAGAACTAATCTTGGGTTATTGGTAAAACAGTTTGTAACAATAAGTTCCGAGAAAGTGAATGTAGTAGGAGCACAAAGTTCAACTTCCAAAGCTTATGAGCCAGAGTTCGAGAAGGAAGCAAAATATCTGGATCATCAGTTGACGGGTTTTCATGCTGAAATTTCAGGGTTGACCCAGAGAGTTGAATCTTATGCCACTGCTATCAAGCAGTTGGAGCAACAGTTCAGGGAGATGTCCCCAACACTAAATAAGAGGCAGCCAGGTACCCTTTCGAGCAACACTGTGCAAAATCTGAAAAACGACGATCATATTTCTTTCCATTACCACAAGGAGTGGTATGACTATTGTGGATCCCCCATTACCTGATGCGGATACTCTAAGGCATGATGAAGCTAATGTTAATGAGACACTTGTTGTTGAGTTAGTAAGGGCAAAGAGTGGTAATAGTAAAGTTAGTGAGAACGAAGGTAAGGGTCAGGTCGTTGAGCCAGAAGTAAGATAAATTCCAAGACCACCCGTACCTTTTCCTCATAGACGAAAGTAAAGAGAGAGAAAGGAAAGTTCAAGCGATTCTTTGAGATATTGAAAGAGTTAAGATTAAACATCCATTTTCTTGAGGCATTGGAGCAGATGTCTGGATATGCCAGGTTTATGAAGTAATTGGTTACAAAGAATAAAAAAGCTACGATTGAGGATGTTAATGCATTGCACCACTGTAGTGCAATCACAACTAAGTCTCTGGCCCAGAAAAAATAATCTCGAAGTATTTACTATACCTTGCATTATTGGGTCATTCTGATTTTCTAGAGCCTTATGTGACTTAGGATCCATCATAAATTTCATGTTGCTGGTTGTATTCGAGCAATTGGGCTTGAGCCTTCTAAACCGACTGCGATGCGGCTGTTGATGGATGACCAAATTGTGAAGAGATCTGTGGACATTTTTTTATATGATTGTGAGAGTGGATAACTTTATCTTTCCGACTGACCTTGTTATTCTGGACTATGAGGTTGACGTTGAGGTGCCCATTATATTGGGTAGACCATTTATGGCCACAGGTAGAGCGATGGTTTATATGAAGAAGGGGGAGCTGAAGTTCAGAGTCAATGGTGAGGAGGTCATATTCAACATCTGAAAAATAATGAAGTAGGAGGCCGACATAAGGGTCGTGTTGGTGATAGATTATATTGATGACCCAGGAGGTACCCATATCATGCCGCGAGGTTAAATCAAGCGTTATATAAGAGGCAACCTATGGGATTATTGTTGAAGTCTAAGTAACCAGTATACCCACATTATGCTGCGACATTAAATCAAGCATTGAGTGAAAGGCAACCCTCTATTTTAGTATTCACTTGTGTTTATTTTTATTTTGTAGGTTTATATCTTATGAACTTACCTGTAATGCAGTAGGATTATGTAAGACCCCGCAAAATCCTAAGCTTAGCTCAGTCTTTTAAGCTTGCTAAAGGGTCCTAGACTTAGAAAATTCTAGTTAAGTAGTCAAGTTTAGTATTATTTTGGCCTTCGTAAGTTGGCAACTCTATAGACTATGAGGACAAGTTCATCATAGTCTTCATACATGTCATTCTTGTTTACTCCCACAGTGAGCATGATCATGCAGACCATCTCAGAATCGTATTACAGACTCTTAAAACCCATCAGTTATCATGATATCCATTCATGTCTTATATGTCATCTCTATGATCATAGCCCATACTCATGCATGTTAGCAATCATGCATGCTTACAGTTCCTAGTATAAGGAGTTCCAGTTCACCCAGTGTTACGAATCACATTCCATGAATATAGAAACTCTAGACTCAGGTATCCATGTCATGCTATACAGTATGCTCAGTTCCCATGACCCATGCTACACTCCTAGCGATCGACTAAATTCAGATTTTGTCATGCATATCCCCAGTTTAGATCTTTTGATAAATCCATGGTGTTGATATTCTATTCCTCAAACCTCAATTAAGTGTCGATTTTGGTATAGTATTCATGCTTACATTAGGTCCTCATATTTTAACCCTTCAGTGGACTCTCTTACAAAACGATGTAGTGATGAGCAGTTGCTTAGAAAGGAGAGAGTAAATATTTTATGTTAAGAAAAGATTATTGCATGCTAGTTTTACACGAGGCTGTAATTATGAAGATAGGATTTAATGTCATGTTGATATATAAGTGGCTAAATGTATTTCAGAGATTAGAGTAGGCTTGAACATAGTGAGGGAATTCAGTCCAGATCAAACCTCAGTAGGTAGAGTTATCAGAACCCAGTATTCAGTTCCAGTACAGTCTCAGTTGCAGTCTTAGTAACAGTCTCTATCACAGTCACAGTCCAATAATCAGATCAGTAACTCAGTTCAATTTCAGATTTACTTGACCATAGCATACAGTTATCAGTTATTCAATTATCAGTATTTCAGTACCTTAGCTTCCAGACTATTTCAGGGTCATGTTATATGCTTGGTCTTGCCTTCTCAAATAATACAATTTTCATGAATTCATTACCTCATGTTACCCAGTCAGTCCTTACCTCGTATGCATAATACTCTACAGTTCCAGTCCAGTTATTCATACTAAGTATAGTTCCATATTACATGACCAAGTATTCAGCTATCATCTATTTAGATAATCAGATAAGTTAGTAAGTTTATGCACTCGTGCTCAACAACCATGTGAATATTTTCAGTAGTCTCAGGTGATGTGTTATACTAAGGTGAAGAGTATAGTTGAGAGAGTATTCAAGGGATAAGTCTAAGCTTGAAAATTGGTAGTCGTAGTGCATAAGGCTTAGTCACTTCATCTTAGATGATGTTTCGTAGGCCTCGACTCATATTACAGAATTTTAGCTAGGATGTGATTTTCTTATTCAGTTGTTTTATTCAGCCATGCCAAGATCCTTGCTCCCTAAAGTGACTATAACTCTATAAAAAAATTGTCAAAGAAAGGCTCCAGACAAATATAAGTTTTCAGCATAAGTTAGTCCACAACACCAACAATTCATCTTAGCAGTTAGGCTGACAATGTTCGTATGGTTGGGTTTCCCATCTTTCTATCTAGTTGCACTATCCAAAGTCTCATGAATGTAACTATTCCAGGATTGAGCAACCATGCGATTGCGATTTTAGCTCAGTTAAGATGTTATGCCTCAATTTCAGATCCCTGATATGCAGTCATGATTCAATTTGTAGGTGCCCTATGTATAATCTCAGTTTTTCCTCAGTATCTCAGCCAAGTCAACATTCTTCAGTGGACATAATGTCCCAAGGGGGAGATGCACTATAATCCTCGAGCTTTCATGACCTAAATCTTTCATTTTGTCTTCACATAATGAATATAGTTTGGAGTAGTGGGTACTTATAGGTGGACCCACAAGTTCCAATCTCATTCGTAATCCATGTATTCAGGGGCTAAGTTTCGTTCATGATAATCAGTTCCTATACCATGTTTTAGGCTCAGTTATGTTCTCATGTTCCCATTTATGCGTATTCAGTAATGATCTCGAGTTGGAGATCAGTGATTTTGTATTCTTGAAAATATCTCCTATAAAAGGAGTGAAGTGGTTGGCAAGAAGGGGAATCTTAGTCCCTGATATGTCGGTCCTAACCGAATTCTCAGCAATTTCGGAAAGATAGCTTACGAGATCAAGTAACCTTCAGACTTAGCTTCAGTACATCATGTGTTGCACGTCCCCTTAGCTTCAGTACATCAAGTGTTTCACGTCCCCTTGCTAAAGAAGTGCATAGGTGACCCCACAATTATAGTCCCTATAGAGGGTATAGATGTTCAGAATAGTCTCTCTTTTACAAAGAGGTCCTAGTCGAAATCCTAAACTATCAGATTCGCATACTGAGGAGCAAAGAAGTCCCTCTAGTCAAAGTTCTTTAGTGGAATTAGTCCGTTGATGGAGCTACTTTGGAAGCAGAAGCAGATATGCGAACTAAGTATCCTCACCTCTTCTCCACAAACTCAGACTCGGCCCAAGGTAACAATTTTCCTTTGAATTTACTCAATCTCATGTTCAGATATAGCTACCAACTTGGTATCAATTAACATTCCATACTCAGTCATGCATTCACAAATCGGTTCAATCATGTACTCATGCATCAGACATGCATGTCCAGTATATAAGCTCAGCTTATTAGTAAACCCAGTCATGCATTCATGAATTATGATTAACTTTGTACTCATGCATCAAATATGCATGTTCAGTATGATAATTTAGTATATCAGTAATTTCAGTCATGAAATCATGCTTCTGTTATGCATGTCTAGTGTCTAAATCCAGTCTATCAGTATTCTTAGTCTAATCAGTCTCATTCGAGGTCGAATGTTCCCAAGGGGGAGATATGATTAGACCTCGCAAAATCCTAAGCTTAATTCAGTCTTTTAAGTTTGCTAAGGGACCCCAGACTTAGAAAATTCTAGCTAAGTAGATAGACTTAGTATTATTTTGCCCTTCGTAAGTTGGCAATAATATTTCACGACTCTTGTGACATTAAAGTATCGATTTTTAGATTGATTCATGATCAGAAATGTCAGTAAGTGTTCTCAGACGAGTTTCGAATTTTTTGAACCATGTTTGGAAATCTAAAACAGTGAATCGACGCGATCTCGGTGCGACACAGCGACCATCGCATCGATTAATATTTTTGTTGGCTCCCAGTGGCAAATTCCTGTGAACCGATGCGGACTAGATGCGACACTTTGGCCATTGCGTTAATGCCAACGACGTAGTGTATCGATCTGCGCATCGACAGTTTGGTTTTCAGTCATTAAAAGTCGCGTCCTTAGGGGTATTTGGGTCTTTTCCCACTCCTTCAACCCCCCAAAACATGAAATTTGGCCTTCTATTTGCAACATACACTAATTATTTTACAAATTGCTCAAGAACAAAAACCCTCGGTGATTGAATTTCAAATTCAAGACTTAAGATTCCACCATTAATTTTCAAGAATTTAGCAACCAAGGTATGTGAAGTGTTCATCCAAGGGTTCCTTCCTCCCTTGGAGTCCCAAAAACTCTTTTAAACCTTAAGTAGTTTGATTTCATTATTTCCATGATTGGAATTTATGTGTATTCATAATTATTATTTGAATTAGGTTCCTACATCATGATTTATTACACGTTTCATGTGGAATTAATTATTATGTGTGTAGATTCGTGTGAATCCATGATTAAACCCTTGAAATTGTGAAATTGGAATTGAATCATGATGCTCACATGTTGTTTAGTATTATGTGTATATACTATGCCCTGCAAGTGTTTGACAAAATGCCTCTATAGATATATTATGAACAAGTTTGCATTTTATGCTATGCAAGATCACGTGATGTGTTATTTTTCATGCTATCGAGTCTTGGGGGTATTTGATACCCGATAATTTAGCTGTTTACCTTGAGCTAGTGTCAGGTACAGAATAATCTCAGTAATGCCTCGATCAATAGAATTCAATCACATTACGATCAGTTGTACTCTCAGTCAAGGAAAACTTAGTAGACTCAGTATCATGTCCAGTCTAGTTCAGTATTTAGTTCAGACCTCAGTAAACTCAATCATCTAATAGAATTCAGTAGTATTCCATCAGTCAACGAAACTCAGTAAACTCAGTAACAGTGCAGTCAAACCTAATATGAACTAGGAAAATCAATTCAGTGTGTATTCAGTTGGGAGTTGAATTCATCACCGAGCTAGCCCAGGGATGGGGGCATTCGTGCCAAAAGAGGGTTTAACCCTTAGTAGTAATCCCTACGTTATAGAACTACATAGCCAGCATAGGTTGAGATATCTTCCTGCCTGCTATTATGAAGGTTGATACATCGCATTCGAGTTTTTCTGCCAGTGAGGGTTGACGAAAGAGCTTTCTGTCAAAGAGGGTTAACTCACCATTTTTTTTACCCGTGGCACGATATTGACACCCTTTCCAATTGGGTCTACAGGTTGGAACCCAATCTATTCAGAAAGGTGCATGTCGGTTAGATGATTACCTCCCACAATCTTAGTTTTAGATTCAGTCTCAGTACAAAACTTAGTTTTGTTCTACAGATTCAGGACTGTCAGACATAATCACTTGGTTCAGTACGAAACTCAGTATTGTTTCACAAAATCAATACTGTTAGATACAGTCATTCATTTATCAGTACTTCAGTATCAATATACTCAGATATCAGTAAAATTAGTATTTTAAACTCAGTAGCCAGTGTTATCGCGATCTCAGTTACAGTATATGTATTCATGAATGTACTCTAATTCAGTTATATTCATGACATTTAGTCAGTATTGTTCATGCATATGAACCCATGCATTTCAGTCGACCTCACTTAGCATACCAGTGCATTTAAAGTACTGACACATACCTTTCTTTTGCGCTATGATGTTTTATATTCTAGGTTCAGACGCACGGGCTCCTGATCATACTCAGCAGTTTAATTTTCAGCAGCCAGAGTTAGTGGTAAGTCCTTATAGTTTGAGGACATAGTGTTTATTTTAGTATTTCAGTACAGTTTTCAGTAATTGGAGTTAGTTAGAGGTTTGTCCCATCAATTCCATGATTCAGACAGTAGAGGCTTTTCAGACTAGAGTATTTTCAGACAAATATTTCAGTTTTGGTATTATTATACCGTATTCAATTTTATTTCAGTATTGAACCTTATCGCAAATTTCTGCCTAGTTTTCACATATTTGTAGTATTATTATTTAATTATTGCAGCAGGTACCAGTCATGGGTTAGCTTGTGGTCCTTCAAGATTATGAGCACCATGTAGCGTGCGGAGTATAGACTCGGGGTGTTACAAATTACTACATTCATGACTTTCCAGGTAAGGGGACTTTGTAACCAACCCATTAGGGTCATAAGTCCCACTTAGGCCAGATAATATTCAGCGATAATTGAAAATTTTAATATTTTGAGGATAATAATAGAAAGTTCTAGACTTTGACACATAGTCCTAATTTCAGAGTCGTAAATTCAAGTTACAAAACATAAGTAGCTAGGTAAGCTGTAACACCCCGTAAATTTTTCGTACACTTATCGCGATTATATGGAGTCCTAAAGGCTTGCGTATGGGTTAAATTAAGTTTATGGTGTTCGTAAGTATCCCGTCAATAGTTGTATGTGTAGGTATTGGAATAAGCTTTCCAACGATATAAAGTTTGCCCAAAACAGAGGAGTATTTCATATAAGCGAGCACATTCGAAATTTCAAAACGGTGGTCGGGAAGCCTGTGAACAGTAAATCTGCAGGAAAATTACTGCAGCTAGGCAATTTTCTTTGGATCAACTTTAGACGATCATAACTCCTTGTACAAAAAGAACTGTGTGAGCTGCTATATATCGACAAAAATCTCCGAGAGTCTTCTTTCCGATGAAATTGGTTTCATCCAAATCCAATGTCTGAGTAAGGAGCTATACCCGTTTTACTACAGCCTATAAAAAAAAATTAGAATTTTGGGACAGATTTTTGGGTCAACTTTAAACGACCATAACTCCTTGTACAGGAAGAATTGGGTGGTATAATTTATATGAAAATGAAATCCCTTTGAATTATATTTCCAATACAATTGGTTTCACCCAAATCCGATACTGGAGCAAAGAGTTATGATCGATTTACTTCAGCCTATCAAAACTGTCCACTGGGGACAGATTCGGATTTATTTAAATTTTTAGGGCAAAATGGTACTTTTCTATTACCTCTTGGACGAAAATTGGTCTTTATAAACATACACTTAGCCTCATATATATCATATATCATCCAATTATTAAGAGAAGGTGAAACCCTAGCCTAATTTCAACTTCAAATATTTTGTGATTCAACCGTAGAAAATTCGAATTGGTTCCGTAGTTGTGTTCACCATCTCGAAAGCTTCGAGAAGCACCCCATGGTTATGTAAGGAGGATTCTAAATACAAGAGTTCATTGTTAAGGTATGAATATTGTTTATTCTTGATTCTTATTCATGAATAAGTATTGATAAAGGATTATGAGTATTGTCTTGATGTTGGAAGATAACTAGAAACATAGTTATGAATTGTTTTGTATAAATTGTTGTAGTAAATTATGGAAGTTGTTGTATTGGATTATGGAGGATGAATTGTGGTGATATATCATTATATTAGTGGTTATGTATGCCTAGTGATCATGTTGGTATTGGATGGTGATTAAGAGGGGAAATAAAGGCTAAGAGTGATGTTGAGGGATATTGCATGAAAATGCATGATATGTGAATGTAATAAGAGTATAAGAGGATGTATGTAGCACTCTTATTGATGAGTTAAAGGATTACTTCCTAGACATTATTTGGTGAAGTTAATACCTAAATGGTAAGGTTTGGTTGCTAATACTAGTTTGCCATAAATGACTTATTGTAGATAAGTGTTCGAAGAGTACGGGAAGTCAAGTTGGACTTGTATTGAAGTGGTTATATCAAGGTATGTAAGACATACTCTATCTAATATTTGGCATGAATAATGACCCATGGCACTCTCAAGTAAGCTTCCAACATTGTCCTACGACACATGACACATAATAACATCATTTGATCTTCGACACCACCAATTGAACTTGTTTTCACTTTTAAGATGTCCGGCTAGTCAAAAAAATGTCCATATATTATTGTTGACTCCGAAATGGTTTAATGAGGTATCCATGATTCTCTACTTCATTTTCATGATATTGATTACCTATTTACATGTTTTTCCTATTGAGGTATCATGGTTTCAAGTTCCATAAGGTGTGACCACAAAGTAACCAATCTCAAAGATTAATTGAATTAAGAAATGGAATGTCTTTATTTTAAATTGATGATATGATGTATTGTATTAGTACCACTGATCAGTTGGCCATTGTATTATAAAGATTATGTATATATGCTATTCCAGGGGTGGTCCCTGATGTATTGTATTAGTACCACTGATCAGTTGGCCATTGTATGACATATGTTATGTATTGATAAGGAATACGGGAAGTAATGATATGAAAGTAATGTGCAGGTATCCCATCAGCTCGTTTAAGTGTGGTCTACTCATACTGTCTATTCACTGGTATCTGGGTTCTGTTGATCTTTTGTATCTCATCTTGATACTCACTGCCTTACATACTCAGTACATATTTCCGTACTGACGTCCCTCACGGGGGACCTGTATTCATGCCTGCAGGAACGGGTACTTCAGGTCGTACACCTCCGCAGTAAGAGCCAGGACATTCTGTTGATAGTGGTGAGCTCCAGTTGTTTCGGGGCATCCCAAGTCGTTTCTATATGTACTTTTGGTATTTGTATAAAAGTCTTTTGTGGGCGGGAGTTTGTCCCGACCCTAACTCAGTTGTGTATCTATGTAGAGGCTTTTGTAGACATATTGTACAGCCATAGGAGTGTTTGGTTGATAGACGTGATGGCTCTGACGGCCAATTACTGTTTATATATATATATATATGCGTGTCTGCTGGGCTGATACAGGTACTGTTTTCTTCTATTTACAACGAAGTGCTGCCCAAATTTCTAATTTTCATAAGTAATGTAAGTGTGAAAGTATAGGTTATGAACGGGTTCTCCCGGGCCTCCTCGGCTACGGGTGCCAGTCCGCTCCAATGGGATTTGGGGCGTGACATAAGCATCAAAATGCAAAGTCCATAAAGCGAGAAATTGGGCCAAAAATTCAGGCCCCACTTGCGTCCAGTACATACGGACCGCATATACCACATGCGACCCACATGTGGCAGACGCAAGTGAGATAGTTATGGGCCAAAATTTTAATTAAAATTTTGGGCTCACCCACGTTTAAATAAGACCTAATTCCCTGCCCCCCCTCCCCTCTATTTATACATAATTTGACTTATTTAAACCCATTTAAATCTTTAAAATCTCATTTTTTTCTCATTAAATCCAAACTTCCCTCTCAAAGTATAAGCTTATCCCATACTTGAAAAAGGCTAAATTGAAACTTATTTAGGGTACCAACTTGTCCTACCACACAAAATACAAGCTCAATCTTGAGTTTTACTTTATTTCTTCATAGTTCACTTCTGAATTCTCAAAGAAAAGGTAACTTTCTCGGCTTCTAATAGTAATATCTTGATTTAAATATTGAACAAGAAAGTTGATTTGTGTATTTCCATGAAAAATATAAAGAATCAATCATGTTTGCGTGTAGAAGTCTTGAAGTAACCTAAAATCTTGATATTGGATTTGTTTTGAATTAAGTTCTAAGGTTAGGTCCTAAACGAAAGTTTAACTTGAACACATAGAGGAATACTAAAACACCCCATAATAGGACCCTTGCAAATTTTTCTTTGGATTTGGACTCACTGGGTTTGGTACGACTTAAAGGTATGATTTGTACCCTTGGATATGGGTTTTAGGGTGGATTGAGGGTGAAGTAGTACCCTAGGCAGTGTGTTTGGATAGGTTACTTCCCAAGGTACGAGTTTTATAGAAAGATACAAATAGTGCAAGGCAAGTCGTATGGTTCTTGATTGAGTTTTCTTGTGAAGTTTGTCCAAGGTACGAGATGTGGGTACAATAGGATATACGACTCGTACCCTTAGGTACGAATGGGGAGGGTTGAGTCATATAGAAACCAGTGTGTAGGGTCTTAGCATGGTTTTGGGTACGAGTTGGGGTACCATTCATACCCTAATATATGGATGGTAAGGAGATTCGTACCCCTGGTCATGCTTTGTTTTTAATTTTAAGTCTAGGGTAGTCCGGACATTTTCTACATCAAAGCCCTTATGCTCTCACGTTATATAACTTGTGGTGGCTTCTCATAACACTTATTAAGGGATGGAAACACTCCAAATACTCTCTCAAACTCTCTCTTGAAGATTGGAGGCTAGGGTTTCTTCATGTGTTCTTCAATGGGCTCAAAGGTCGAGATTTCTTCCTTGGATCTTCTTGTATAAGGCATGTACTCCTTCCCTTATTTTTAGTTCCAACTAAAGACATATGTGTTGTATTTTAAACATTGATTTATGGATCATGAATGATGTTTTTCAAAATATATGTAGAGGATCTCGATGCATATGATTTGGTATTGGTTTAAACTATATTTTTACATGTTTTCGGTAATGGTTTGCATATGTGGTTATTGGTTGGTTATGGTTTAACAAATAGGTCTTGAGTAACCCTAATTATGGTGGTTTATGCATTGGTTTTCGTTTTAGTAAAGGTATGTCCTCAACATGTTTGATAAAATACCTCAAAGAATGTTTTCACTCTATTGTTGAACTTTCATTACAACTTTTGCATGGTTTGGTTTGGTAATGGAACCTTAAATGTATTTGGATGGTTCAAATGATATAAATGCCTTAAAGGTTTGTCATGGTCTAAAATGGTTTGGAAATGGTTTTGCATAGTTCAAATGGTGTACATAGTTTCGAAGGATTAAATGGTAAAGCCTTGGTGTCTATGAAAAAGGTTATGCTTATGGGGTACATGCAATCCCAAAGTGGTTTAATATGGTAAATGGAAGGTCACTTGGAAGTCCCCTTAAACCTATATATGGTTGGCTATGGTTAGTACTTGCAGGTATGGTTGGTATGACGATACCACCACTAAATGGCCCTGGTTAATAAATGGTAAATTAATTGATTGATTGCTTGGTAATGGTTTAAGTTGGGCAATAATGGTAATATGTGTAGCAAATCCATGGAAGGTGGAGGTCCCGGAGTGACCAAAACTGGAAAATCATATTTGCCGATGTGAGGTTGGTCATGGTGATCGTGTGCATGATGTCACACTTAATATTTGGGGGTATACTAGTCATCCCAGGTTTTCTTCCCTGGTCGCACGTCTTCACGCGCTGGATCCCTTTCAGCAGGGGGATCTAAACCTATATAACCCATGGGTGGTTTAGGATTGTAGAGCTACACAACCCAAGTAAAAGTTTTGAAGGCATGCTAAACCCGGTTCCCTTTCCCGGCATGGTTATATATATATATGTATGGTTGTATGCATTATGGATGATTTTACTTGTCCTTATAATTGGCATTATCTGATCCTTATACTGAGTGCATGCTAGTGTTCACCCACTAACCCATCTTCGAGCAGCTGTATACCTATGCTATGCAGGAACTGGCCGTTCTACTTCTTCTGCTTAGTGATCAACTTCAGGGACAGTCGATGTTGGATTGAAGTGGTGAGCTTCCATATTCCGGAATACATCTATTTTATGCCATGGTTTACTTTACATATTTCTCATCTTTCATAGACTTTGGCTTTGGCTATGGTCGGGAGCATATCCCAACTAGGTACTCTTAGGTTGGTCTAGAGGCTTTATATGGACAACTGTGGACTTGACTACGGTATGGATTGTTTTGTTATATGTGCATACATACATTGGCTTATTATCATGGTATTGGTTTATGGTTTCCGCATTGGTTTGGTAGGTTATTGAGCGGTTGGACTTGGTTGGGTTGGTCTCGGATACAAACTTATCCCAAATTCACCACATGGTTGGATATGTTATCTTGTTATATGTTTGGACTTCAGCCGACTCAAGGTAGGCATTTGGTGGTTAGGTTGGGTAAGGGGGCGATTCTCGGTCCTAGTTAGGCTTGGGATTACCCATTACGACAAGGCCCTGGTTCGGGTCTTGTCGATTACCAAAAGTTGGGCATTTTAGTTTGCATGAAAAATTATGATTCATTATATATGTGTGCATATTGGACTTGTTGGTACTACGAATAAGTTGTAGGGGAGTGAAAATTGAGGAAAATTTTGAGTTTTCATTTATCTTTTGCATTCCCTCATTAAGTGTTGAATCCTAACACTCAGTTTTTCAGGTACAAATGACACCCAAAGCTGGGAAGAAGAAGGTTAATACATCGAGAAGACGGGATGATTCCCCCAAGCCCAGTGGCTTGGTGGAATAGTGCCCTATTGCACATCTTAGAGTAGTTGCGATCGAGGTAACATGTAGAGTGAATAGAGGACGGGGGCGCCAGGTAGCTGAGACTATTATTTCAGGCACTGTGGGACAACCGATGCCTGAGCACTCACAGTGGGACAGAAGGCAAACCTTTACCTGGCCTAGGTCTCGGATTGAGTCTATTCAGGCTGCTCAAGCAGCTCTAGCTCTATCAAGGATAAAGTCAGCCCGAAGATCACCTTCACACTCTCCTTCATGGAGTGATGATGATGATAAGTATAAGGCAAATTCTGAGCCAGTTCCACAGGGTGTAGCTAAGGACCCATAGTCTAAAGAGGGGTCCCAGGATTCATCTAAGGCTGCAGATCAGGTGGAGTCAACAGTAATACCCCAGTCTGAGGAGGGTACAACAGCTCATACATATCCATCAGCGATACTCTAGTCTGAGGAGAGTATAGGGCAGGCTTCCCATGTGATGCCCGTTCTAGATGAGGAGGCACCAACACAGTAAGGACTTGATTTCACCCCTATATATGCCTGAGAGACTGGCAGGCCTAAGAGAATCATTTTTTAGGAGCGTAGGATTGAGCTATCTGAGTTGAGAAGCGTACCACAGTTGCGAGCAGCCTTTGATCGTTATCAGTAGGAGTGGATAACTAGACCACTCGATTCTTAGAGCCCGACTTTGCTATGAGAGTTTTATACAATATATTATGCGACAATAGTTCTTTTTATGCGTAGATTTATAGGTTTAATGAGACATATAAACCAACCACAACTTGATCAGACCCTTGTGAGTGGGGTCAGGGCTGATATTTCAGCAACGACCATCCGATGAGTTCTGTAAGGTCCAAACTATATCGGCCCATGACATGATACGAATTAGGGCATTGTCGTGATGGGCATCCCAAGTCCAACCAAGACCGGGAATACCCCTGATACCCAACCCAACCTCTAAAGACATACCCTAAGTCGGATGAATTCTAAATATATAACAAGATAGCGTATTTGTAGATATACTGACTTTGGGATAAGTCTATTTCCTAAACCAACCCAAATAAGTCAATCTGTCCAATAACCCACCAAACCAAGACAATAACCCAACATGTTTATATATATAATCCAAAACAAAATAGAATAATCACAAATCAAAAAAAGTCATATGGTATCATCCCCAATACCAATACCATTGCCGACACCGCTCATACCAACCCATATATATATCCATGCCGAGAGAGGGAATCAAGTTTAGAATGGATTTAAACCTTTAACCTTATGGGTGGCTTAACCATACTAGAACTACTCATGGGCTATATGGGTCCAGTGTTACCCCCTGAACGGGCCTCGATGCATGTAGCTGCACAAAATTCAGATACCATGGGAGTAGGGAATTCTCGTGTGCCCTTCACTCTCCATGATACATATATACAAAAGTAACTTAGTGATTCCCGAATACCCCATAAGTATTATATATGTGGTTACCGTGACCAATCCTCATGTCGGCAAACATGAGTTTCCAGTGTTTTTCCATTGGATGCATACCTTCATGGTTAGCTATCATACCCCACCATTATTGCCCAATTAAAACCGTTAGATTAAAACTAAACCGCCAATTTCCATTTACTATTAACCAAGGCTATAAGTAGTGGTATCGTTATACCGACCATAGCTTACAAGCAATGTCCTTAGACAACACCTAGGGGATTCCCATGTACCCCGTAGGTACTATTATTAGATTCACTTGAGAGATTCCTGTGTACTCCATAAGTTTTTAAAATCAAAGCCTTGGCCACCAAGGCCTTGCCATTTAACCATTAAATACAATCCAAACCAGTTAGTATTCCATTACTACTTTATACCATGCAAAGTTTTCAATGAAAGTTCAACAATATGGTAAAAACATTCTCATACACATTTAATCAAACATGTTGAGAGCATATAGTTTTCAAAAAACAAAACCAAGTACCAATTAACCATTCCCATGCAAGCACATGTTCAAACCACCATTAAAACATGAAAACCATAATTAAAACATGGGAAAACCATAACCAAACCATTTTTAACCGAAACCTCCAATATATATTCAAAACCCAAAAGCCATATCATAATTATGCCATGAAACCTCTACATAAAATATGCCTTTAGTTGGAACTAACAATAAGTAAGAAGTAAGATACCTTAGATTATGACGATGACGGAAAGAAACCACCCTTGTAATCCCCAAATTGACCTCATTGAAGATACCGTAGCCTTCTTTGACCCAAGAGTCTTGAGAGAATTTGAAAGAGTTTCAAAGTGTTTAAGATTAGAATAATAGGGTAAATAATGTCCCAAGAGTGTTATTAGTCGTGGGGACTTAAGAGGTTAAGAGGGGAAGTGTCTAGATTACCCCCAACTTAAAGTATATAAAACTCCCGTAGAAGGGTACGACCACCTCCCCAAATAATTTCCTAGGGTACTAGTGGTACCCTTATCTCATACCCTAGTCCTCTCCTTGGATCCTAACACTATCCAACATACGATAATCAAGGCCAATCCATACCCAACCATATGAACAGTACCCTTAATCCGTACATTAGGTAGAATAGACTCCTCTGGGTTAAATATAGGGCAATAAACGATTGACATCATAACACTAGTAGCTTAACATACGACAAATATGATCCATTCGTACCTTAGATAGAAACCAAACAACCTATACTTGTTAACATACGACCAAGATCCACCAACCGTACCCTATCATACAACTAGTAGCCCCTAGTCGTATGATAACTAGAAGCCAAAACTCAAGAAAATTCTAAAGATCAAAACTCAGGGTGTTTTACCCCAGCATCTATAACAGAGTATGACTATAAACTAAGAGCTGCCCATGACAGACATATTATGAGAGAGGCTGAGCATAGACATGAGAGAGTTAAGATGGATAGGTCGATCGCTGGCTACATTTTATCTTTGGGTGATGTGACCCCTTGGGTCAAAGGAAGGGGTATGATAAAGAAGGCATCATTGTCTTTTGCTGCTAAGTTTTGGTGGTTGATCATTAGATATAAATTATTCTCGACTACTTTAGATAATGTATTGACTTAGGAGGGAGACACCCTCATTGATAGTATAATGATTGGGTATGATGTTGACTTTGCTGCCATCTTCTGGCACGAGATTCATAATAAAGCCTTTAGGAAGAAGACAAATTTGTCATTTCCTTATCTTATTCAGAGACTTTATGATAATATCGGGGCACCAGAGATATTAGGAGTTGATGAGAGAGTACTTTTATAGCCACTGCACAGATGAGGATGATGAAGGATCCGACATGTTCGACCCTTCCAGGAAACCTAGTGGGCCTGCTACAATACCTACAAAGCCTATTGATACACAGAAAGGTGATATAGGAATTAGCATTGATCTTAATATGGGGGATAAGAGAGAGACCCTCGAGATTAGTACACATCGTAAAAGAATACCATTTACTTATACATCAGCCCCAGCCTCTAGTTCAGAGTCGGTGGGTGCTTCTTCACTGCCCCCTCATCCATCCACTACAACTGCTGCTACAAGTATGACGATAATATCTCATGAGTTCTTACAGAGCTTAGTGGATATTCAAAGAGTCACTGATGCTCGGTTACTGGCTATTGAGACCGAAGTGTCCACTCTATATGGGTGAATCTAGCCATAGGTCTGAACTAGACTAGAGATGATAGAGTCTAGATGAGATGCCACACACAGAGTTGTTATACCAGAGTTACATATTGATTTATTGGCACGTATTGATGCTTTTGAGAGACGTGTTGCAGCCTGATTTATAGAAATTAAGACGACGAACCTAGGTCATATAAGGAGGAGATGGATACTTTACGAGAAGAAGTACGCTCTATCACATAGAGCCATATGATATCCACTCCTCCAATCTTACCCTCAGTGGTATAGATATCACTTTCACAAATTCCTAGATACTTTGAATTATTTGCGAAGGATGAGGATGAGGCCTTAGTAAATGGGACCAAGAGAGGACGCGTGGGGGATTTGTAGAATCCTAATATTTCATATGATCGCACCTCGAAAAAGGCTAGATATGATTTGATAAACTCTGTAGTTGTTGAGAGGCAGAGGCGTGCCGAGATAGCAGCGGGTGAATCTTCATGTAGTACACCGCCACCACCACTGCCTTTTCCAGTGGATATACCCCTATCTAGGGATGCTCATAACACGGATGTTTAGTGCATCTCAAGTATGTCCTTATTCTCTTTGTTTTATATTATTTTAGCATATTAGAGATAGTGCGTAGTCTTTCAGTTAGGGTGGCATATACCATAGCCGTCATGGGTTTTTATTATTGTGTTTCTTTTTCTGTCGGCTGAGGTATGGTTGTAGAACCGGCATGTCTAGGGTAAAATTTGAGTCGTATTGTGTTTTATTTTATATTGTGTTGTGTTTTTGTGTAATTAAGGGATTTGAAGTATTAGGGCAGTTGTCATGTTTTTGATGGATTTTTTAGAATAATAATACCCTTCCAAAATTTTAGAATTATATGGAAGTATATATGTGTGAACACTGTGGATCTTGTTATGGCATTAGGATTCGGGACATGATAAACATTTGCTAATAATTGCTAGAACCAAATGAGAAGTAGCTTTTAATATTGACTTTGTGCCATATATGTGTGATATGCTACTTAGTTTCCTTTGTATGTTAAATCCAGAGCCTGGTTAGCCTTGCCTAGGTTGTAGGATAGTTGGTTAGGAGAGGATTATAGGCCATTTTTTATGTTAGTCCACTTTTAATGTAAATGACCTTCCATGTATAAATTGTATCGCTTGATCTCTAAGTTTGAGCCATGTAGTCTATTTTTCTTATTTCACCTTTCACCTTCCCATTTGTGTTGCAATAACATATTTTAACCCATTCCTCCTTGGACATTGTGCACCTTAACTCAGGCAAATCGCTTAAGCTGAGGGTGACTATCACAGTTGTGTATGATGTAAAGTGGGTATGTATAAAGGTAAAATGAGAGAAAAGTTAGTAGGGTTGGGTGTGGAAGCAAAAGAAAAGAAAAAGATAAAATTGTGATAAAGTGAAAGAAAATAATAAAAGACCACACCCAACCTGAATGTGCAATAAAGAATAAAAAGATAGAAATAAGGGTGGAATAAAAATAAAGATGGTTAATGAGTGGACCCCCAAGTTAGTGTAGTGCCAATGAGGCTTAGTCACTTGATATCCATATGCACCATACCAACCCTTCAAGCCTTCATTACAAGCTGAGAAGAGTCTTATACTAAGCCTAACTTGATTGTCTAAATGCTAAAGTAAAGAAAATAAGGAAAAGCCTGTGGTGTTTGACATACATTGATTGGAACTTTTCTTTTGAGTGTGAGTGTCTCTTGACTGTCCTTGCATTGACATGCATTATTTCATATGAGTGAGTGGGAATTTTTGGTTGTGAGGGCACATGAGTCATAATTATTAGCCACTTACTTATTTTGGGCAGTGTAACTTGTATATACAAGCATATTGTCTGTTGCTAATGTAATGCCATACCTTGATCCCATTGTGTCACATTATTGTACTTCATATTTATACACAGTTGGTTTTGAAAAGTTGAGATAGGAGACAGTACTATAATTTTAACTTAAAGTGTTGATTGACTGCCTTGGATAGCTTAGATTCTCCTAGTTAAGCGTCGTGTTTTATTTTGTTGTGTTGCATTGCATGAGTACATGCAAACATTCTAATTTGAGGGTGTTGATGTGTTACCGAAATATAGCACTTTTGATGCTTAAAAATGATAAAAATATGCAAGTTTCATAGGTTGTTTTGTTAGATATGATGTGTTTTGGGTATGTTTTGCAGGAAACTAGGTTTTGAATATTGAGTTCAAGGAAAGGATGAAAATGGAGTTTTTGGCTACTTGATCATTTTTTAGGAATTTGTGGCACTTATCAGATGTATGTGACCAAAGCATGTGCTAAAACTTGAAGTTCTGAAGCATGGTTGCAAGAATTGGAAGGCCTGGCACTTGCCTATGTCCACAAACAGATCGCATGTAGCACTTGTGGTCCGTATGTGACTAAGGTAAGTACCAGAATTGAAGATCTACAGAGTGAAAAACCTGAAGAAGAACTTTCACTTACCTATGTCTATATGTGGACCACATGTGGGTAAGGTAAGTACTAGAAGTCCAAAATCTCGACAATGAACAATGCATTTTTTTGGCACTTACCTAGATTTACATGCGAACCGCATGTGGTACTTGCGTCCACTGGCAGACCACATGTGGCCCAAGTATGTGGGCACCAACTCTTTTTGTCCTTTTCGGTTTGGGCTTTGATTTTTAGGGTTTCCTCATGTACTATAAATACCATTTATGTGTTTTTAGTAGAGGTTATGCACTCTTGATTCTTACAAACATATTTTTATTTTGAGATTTGATTTCGGTCCTAGAATTCTCTTATATTGATTTTGGTTGATTAATTCAATTAACGTTTTGGGTTTTCAGTTGTGATTATATCTTATTCTTTCAATTATGAACGTTGTTGATTACTTCACAAGCATGAGCAGCTAAAAACCCGTAGCTAGGGTTTGGGAAACCCTAGCGGATTGACGAAGTAGTGGAAATATTATGTTGTTCAGAACCGATACCCATGCATGTATTGTATTATTTTCACTTTAATAACTATCTTAGCGGTTGCAAATGTTAGGATCCGCCTAGATTATTGCTACTTACTTCAAAATGGGAGTAGTGACTAGGAAAAGATAATTACAACAGTAATTTGAAGTTTAACTGTCGATTCACGTTGCTAGATACTATCTAAGTAAGATGGTTAGCTGTCATCTAATAACTAGAGACTCAAAAGGTAATAGATAACTGGGATCTAGGATAAGGGTTAGTAAGGCGACATCCTGGGACTCAAACAGTAAAGGGTGTCAGCTACTCCAAAAGACAGTTAGTGGTACATAACTTATCAGATTCTGCATGCAAGGTATCGGGTTGGTTCAATAAAGGACAATAATCCTACGGAGTTGAGAAGACGGGCGGAACACAATCCTAGTTTTCACCGACGACTAATTACTACCAAAGTTGATACTAGCTACTTGTTCGATATTGACAATACAGTCTCTCCATTTACTTTTCCAGTTTTTCCCTTTGATTACAGCAGCTGAGAGTCACAATTTTACGTATTCCCTTGAGATTAGACCCCAACCTTTGTTGGGATAACAATGACCACATAATTTTCATATTGAAGGTGTAGTTTGGGAGTTATCAGTCATGCTACATTAACAACTAACCATTTTGTTTGATATATTGTCGAGAGCATCCGAAAGGATGAAATTCTCAAATAAAATCACAGGTGTGGACTACTCCAAACAGGGATGCAGCACAACGTGAAACTTATTCTTAGTAATAAACTGAGACATAATCTGAAGAGGAATATTAAAATCTTTGGACTCGAGCTGAAGGACGACTTCCACCACCATCAAACCATACCCTTATTAGAAGGCATGTGTGGAGTTTCAAATATTCTAGTTTCAGTTTCACTTTTAGGATATTTCTAAACTCATACTGGAAACCTTCTTTTTTCTCCAAATCCAGGTGATAACGCACACATAGTTTGGAAATTATGTTTAGATAAAAAATTTCTTAGAGATGTGAAGGATATCACATTCATAGTTAAGAGGTTACAAGCCTCATTTCCATAAGCTTAAATAACATATCGCTCATCCCGTACCAGAGATCGTCTAAAATAAAAGACTATATTTTTAGTTATTAAGTCGAACTACAAGCAGTCTGATTCCCTAAATGTAAGAAATATGTAGGTTGGGCTATTTGTTGAAAACTCGACTGCATTCCAACCTCCTCTCAATCCTCTTATTCTCCAGCTTTCCGATTTCACTAAATTTTGAAACTCAAGATGACTTATGAATTTTTTGAAAATTGTGCCTACAGTCAAGCATTATGAACTGTAAGTAGCCTAAATTCTCATGTAGCCTGAGCTATGTAGGAAGTTTGATATCAGGGTCCGGTCATAACTCCATGAAACTCGTGCAAAAACCAACCCTTATATAGAAGTGAATTTGTGGTCGGACAAAATTCAGGCACATCAAACTCCCTTTGCCTGGGGTTACTTACATCCACCCCACCCAAAGGGAGTGGGCAGTTGTTGATAACTAATTTTTGCCATACACAACTAAGTTTAATTATGAGTTTCTTCGATTTTAAATAAAATTACAATATTTTTTTATCTAAATAATTTTTTTTAAAAAAAAATTGTTTACGTAATTTTTTCACTATAAGTAGCGATTATATATTTTTTATCCATATATACAAGATTGTATAAATTTTTTGACTTAAATAATTATTTTATGAAAAAACTCAATTTTAATCAAGGGTTATCTTGAAAATTAATTCAAATGAATAAAATCTTGATCTAAAAATAATTTATATGAAAAATATTTATATGATTTTATTTAATCAAGAAATTCGAGATTAAATTGGTACTTAAATTCATGTCGGGTTGTGATTCAAATTAGTCAACTCAATAAATTTGGCCTTAATTAAAATCAAATTGGCCACAATTGCAATGTAATTGACCAATTAATTTTTAATTTGGCCACAAATTAAATGGGGTAGGCTAAATCCTACTCTAATTGGGTTATTTAAAAAATAATCTAAATCTGCCCAATTACTAAATACCCATTTGCCTATTCAAACCCATGAGCCCACTCCACAAAAACTTCAACACCAGTCGACCCTGGCCCGTCCCACCAGCATCTTCTTCCAAATTAACCCAATCCCAACGACAATATCAACCAATAAACGACAAAAACAACAACGCAGCAGAACAACAACGTTCAACTTGCAAAACCGATATCACCAACGTGATCCAACATTTACAAAAATCAGCAATAGCGATCCAAACTCAAACAAACTCGCAGGCGTGGAAACTTTCTATTCGTCCCTCAAATACTACCTATTTTAAATTCGAATTTCAACAAATTTTATATGGAATAGTACAATTTTCATATCTCAAACCTTATTCTCATTTGAGATTTCCAAAATTACCCTCAAATTCATCAACTCCTACATCACCGGGCTTCAAAATTTCATCCCAACCCACTCCTTAAATACCACTTGTAAGACCCCGTAAAGTCCTAGTCCACTTCAGTCCTGTATAGCATGCCAAAAAAGCTCCCAGACTTTGAATTTTTTTTTAGCAAAGTGTTAAGACTTAGTCTCATTTTTTGCCTCAATATTTTAAAGGAATCATTTATGATTTTCCCGGCCTTAGATTGTCGACTCTTAAATTGATTCATGATCAGGGTTATCTATAGGTCATTTTGGGTGAGTTTTGAAATTTTTGAATATCGTTTGAGACATGTTTGGATGACCAAAACATTGAGCCAACGTGATCAGGATGCATCGCATTGCCATCACATTGTCACCATCAATACGGTGCATCGGCAATCGCATCGACACCATCGATGCGATGCATCATCTGCAGCATTACTGGATATGTTTTGTGTAATTAATGCCGAGTCCATAGGGGTAGTTGGGTCATTTATTAAGCCTTCCAAAAGGCAAATTCATTCATTCTTCACAAAACCTCTCAAGAACAAAACCCTAGCTTCATAAAATTCAATTCCAAGTCTCAAGAATTCGCCAACAGTTCTCACAAATTCAGAAACCAAGGTATGTTAGGCATCCAACCTTGGGTTTACTTCCACCCTTGGAGTTCAAGAATCCTTTTTTTATAACTTAGATTATGAATTACATTCTTGAATGGAATTGTGTTCTTATATGTGTTGTTGTATGGGTTTCAAGCCAAGAAAATTTTGAGTTTCATGTAAATAAACTAGAATGTGTGTTGATTTATGTAACCCTCATGTTAAATCTTTGAATTATGATGTTGAATGTGGTAGTCATGACATTCATATATTGCTCATTCTCATGTACAAGAATTATGCATCCTAGGTGTTTGACAAAATGTCCATGTGAATGAATTGTGCATGATAACTTATGTATGATGCTTTTAAAGTTGAGATATGGTTCCATTATCTATGCTATCGAGTCTCCAGTTGAAATAAAATGATTTTGTAGTATCCCAAACCGTAGCATTCAGTCAGTAACAGAATAAGTGTGAGTTCAGTCAAGCCTAGTACAATCTAGTGATCAGTTTGGGAGTAGGATTCAACATCGAGCAAACCCAGGGATGGGGGAATTTCTGCCAGTATAAGGTTTGACCCTTAGTAGCAGTCCCTGAGTTACAGAACTACGTCGCCAGCGTAGGGTAAATCGTTTTCCTGCCAAACTAGGGTTGACGTAACCATATATATTTCATGAGTCTTCCTGCCAAATTAGGGTTGACCCAGCTAGTGTTAGTAACCCATGGCACGGTGCTAACACCCTTCCAACTAGGGTTACAGGTTGGACCCCAAATCAGTTTATAATTAGGGTATGTCGATTCGATGTTAACTCCTACAGTCTCAATTTCAGTATTCAGTTCTGCTCTACACGATCATGACTTATAGTTATTAGTTATTCAGTTATCATAAATTCAATGTTTTAGTTTCAGTCTAAACTTTCAGTTATCAGTATTCAGTTATTAGAACTCAGTACTTCAGTTTCAGTCTAATTCAGACAGACAATATATGCTTGGGATTGATGTTAAGTACTTTCAGTAGTCCCAGTCTTGCATATACTCTCATCCAGTTACTTCATGATATTTAGTTATTATTACTCATGCACATGAACCTATGCATATTAGCCTAACCTCACCTAGCGTACCAGTACATTCAAAGTGTTGGCGCATACTCTCTTTGCGTTATGGTATCTCATATTATAGGTTTGGATGCTCGAGTTCCTGACCTTACTTATCCAGATCAGTCAATCAGCCGCAGCTACAATAGTGATTCCTCATCCATCGAGGACGTGATACTTATTTAGTCATTTCATTACTTATAGTATTTTAGTATTTCAGTTATTTTCAGATAGTAGTTGGAGTTAGTTAGGGCCTATCCCACCAACTCTTTTATTTCAGATGTTTAAAGGCTTTCAGACACTTTCAGTAAGCAGTTATCCTACAGATATACTCAGTATTTATTTTTCAGTATTATGGACCTTATGGCGTTTTCAGCTTCGCTTCCACATATGTTTTATGATTAGTATTTATTATTCACAACAGGTAACAGTCATGGGTTAACTTATGGTCCTTAGGGGTCGTAAGCACTGTGTGACGCCCAGGGTGTACTATCAGGGCATTACAAACTTGGTATCAGAGCCTAAGGTTCTAAAGTATCCTAGAGAGTTGATAATGCCCAAACTACAGCTCTCGTAAGAGTGTAAGCGGTCGCTGTCAAATATAGAACCCAACTGGGTTGGGTGTCGAATCCCACAGGGAATACCTGGTCATTAAGTGTTGCAATTGTTAGCAGACTGTTGGTCGAAAATTCTACAGAAAGGGAGGATGGTTTAGGCGTGAATTAAAAGTATCAAAATAGCAAAGTAAAAGCGGAATGCTTTGTTTAGTAAGATTTTAATCAATGAGAATTGTAAGTTAGGGTTATGTCCACCTTATGAATTCTACGTATCGATTAACTATGAGTAATGCAGGATTCAGACATGCATGCACTTATAGAGATTCGTATTCTTTTGGTAAATCCTAGTGTCTCTCGACCATCAAGGATTATCTCACTTTAACTCTCTCGAGCTTAAAGCGTATAACTAATGGTACGAACTCTCCAAGAGTTAATCCAGTTACGGCACTAACGTGTAAATAGGGGTTGGTAGCCCTATTTCCTTGTCACACTCTCTTTTCCAAACATGTAACTTTTCTGTCGAACAAGTTAATGTTATAATGGCGTATTCTATATGTTTGCAACCACAAGAATGTAATTAAGATGAAGAGAGTAATGATATAAGTAGCATAAGTATCAAGAATTCACAAACTCATAGTAATAGATAGTATATCATAAGGCTTCCATAACCCTAACAGAGAAGTTTAGCTACTCATGATTACAACGGAGATCACAATAGATATAAGTATCATACCACAACCTAGAATAAACTTGGCGATGGAGATGGTTTAGGCGTCAACTAGGGTTGGACGTTTTCCCTTCTCCGTTGCTCACAAGAGCCATGCTTTCTCTGTCAGAAAGTAACGTGAATAATCCCCCAAAAGTGGCGACTCAATTATGAAAAACAATAATGAATGAATGAATAGCATGAATGCTGAAAAATTCAGCAAAATAGGGTTTTTATAACATCCTTGTCCTATTCCTACTAAGTTACTGCTGATCCCCAAGTCTTTAGAAATACTGTTTTTGCCCGGGACAAGTTCTCCATGCATCACTTTCAGTCCATAAGCTTCCAAAAACTGCCTTCCCTCTTATGTGAAGTTTCCCTTGCTACCAAAAGGTCCACAAAGTGCTGAAATCTTCATCATTAATACCTGAAAACATGCTAATCACGTTGGTTAGCTCACTTACAGGAAAATTGACTAAAAATGCAGGAATTATATATTTTGTCCTTAAAACTTAGCTAAAATATGGGTAAATTATGGTGTTTTTGGCGTGTAAATACGCCTATCATCAGGATTCTGAAAGCTACGTCAAGTAGAGTCTTGTGCACGGGTGTGTAGCGTGCCACACTTATAGATAAGAAGCTACGAGGCATTTTTAGGAAAAGTTCCCTTCTGACAGTGTTCGTATCGTGCGAGTGAGCATGAGCTCAAGTTAAACTCTCTGTCTAATCCAACTTTTCCTTTCGTTTATAGAACATGCCTCCCAAAAAGACTAACGGAAGAAGAACTGGGAACCAGCCAGCACCTCCGCCCGTTCAGAAAGATCCCCTGAATAGGCACGTTTCTCATGCAAAATTTAGAGCAGCATTCACCACTCTAGCCTATTATGTGGTAGCTCAGAATGTTCGGGTAGCTGTTGTTCGATCTAACCCAGTGGCCAATACTGCTACAGCTAGAATTCTGGAATTCACTTGAATGAACCTTCCTTTATTATTGGGGTCTAAGTTTGAAAAGGATCCATAGGAATTCATTGATATGGTGCAGAAAGTAATAGACATTATCGAGGTAACTGCTAGTGAGAGTGTTGAGTTAGTTGCCTATCAGCTGCAAGATATAGCTAATACATGGTTTAAGTAGTGAAAAATGGATAGAGGCGCAGATGCAAGGCATATAGAATGGGAGGAGTTTGCTACTATCTTTCTAGATAGGTTCTTTCCGTTCGAGTTGAGGGAGGATAAGGAGTTGGAGTTCATCAACCTGAAGCAGGGCTACATGAGTGTGAAAGAGTATTCCCTCAAGTTTACTCAGTTGGCTAGGTATGCTCCTTATGTGGTAGCTGATAGAAGGTCCAAGATGAACAAGTTCGTATCTGGTGTATTTGACAGTGTGGTCAAAAAGTGCAGGATCGTAATGCTGATTAAAGAGACAGACTTGTCTAGGTTAATGGTCCATGCTCAACTGATTGAGAAACAGAAGACTAAAAAGAAAGAGATGGAGAACAAGAGGGCTAGAACAGGTAGCTTCAGATTCGCTCAACTGAAGTTAGAAGGTGGTATCCGTCCTCAGTTCTGCACAAAATCTTCAGTCTCAACTCTGTCTTAGGATAGTGCGCTGATGCCCAAATTCATGAATGTAATAAGGATAGAGTGCCGAACTCTAAATCTTAGGGTAGTGTGAATAGTACTAGAACAAATCCTCTATACCAAAAATATGGCAAAAACCATCAGGGTGTCTGCAGGGCTGGCAGCAACGTGTGTTTCGGGTGTGATAAGCCAAGCCGTAGGATTAGACAATGTCCTCAGATGGGTTCACAAAGTCAGCATAATCATCCCACAATTTAGTTCGGTCGCCCGTCTCAGCAGGGTGCCGCTTCTAGTGCCACCAACGGGCAGCACCAAAACAAGCTCTATGCACTTCAGTCCCGACAAGATCAGGAGAATTCTCTTGATGTGGTTACTGGTACATTGCAAGTCTTTAATTTACATGTTTATGCTTTGTTAGATCCTGGAGCTTCCCCATCTTTTGTAACTCCTTACATAGTCATCAACTCCGGAGTCAACCCCAAAATCTTAACTAGGGGTGTATAGACCAAACCATCAAGTCAAACTGAATCGACAAACCAAATCAAACCGAGAAAAACCTAACTTATGATTTGGTTTAGTTGGTTTGGTGTTAGAAAAAAAACTGACCATTATTGGTTTGGTTTGGTGTTGACAAAAAAAAAGTCAAACTGAACCCGAATCAAACCGACATAATATATATATATATATATAATTATAATTATAACTTTTTATACATAAAATATTAATTATAATATACTTTTTAAATATTTTTTCAACTAGTTTGAGTAATTTTCAATAATTTAAAAGTAGATGTAGATATAAATTCAGATTTGGGTCTTTAAGTTATAATATTTGTCCATTAATTGCTAATTAAATGATCCAAAATCCAATATAAATTTAAAACCTAAACTTTTCACTCTTCATCTCACTTTTAAGTTTCAAGAGAGTTTTTCGCTCCTCATTTTTTCATGATTGTTGTTTTTCATTAGCACATGAGTGAAAACATATATTTGATCTAGACTTCGATCACAATATAATTGTAAAAACTAAAGATTATAAAAAAAATAAAAAAATTGAAAAAACCAATAAAAAAACGAAAGAACCGACTAAAACCTAAACTAAAAATAATAATATTATATTGGTTTGATTTGATTTATAATTTTAATAAACCGACATAATTGTTTTTTTTTTAATAAAATCCAAACCAACCCGACCTATGTACACCCCTAATACTAACAGAGTCTGTCTCAGTCTCTACCCCAGTGGGTAAGTCTAAGCCCAACAGGTATACAGGAACTGTTCCTGTCCAGTTATAGTGTCACAGAAAGTTACTTCAGCAAACCTTGTAGAGCTAAAGATGACGGATTTTGATGTTATTCTTGTAATGGATTGGCTCCATTTATACTATGCTTCAGTTGATTGTAGGAGCAGAATTGTCTATTTTCAGTTTCCTAATGAACTTGTCCTAGAATAGAAGGGTAGTACTACAGCACCTAAGGGTCAACTTGTTTCATACCTTAGGGCGAGAAAAATGATATCCAAGGGGTGTGTCTATCATCTGTTGCAAGTCAACGACTCTAATTTCGAGACTCCTAATCTTAAGTCAGTTCCAATCACAAGTGAATTTCTAGATGTGTTTCCCAAAGATCTCCTCGGAGTTTCTCCCGAAAGAGAAATTGACTTCGGAATAGACCTTCTTCATAATACTCAGCCCATCTCTATTCCAACATACAAAATGGCTCCAACTGAACTTTAAGAGTTAAAAGAACAGCTGAAAGACCTCTTAGACAAAGGGTTCATCAGGCCCAACATATCTCCTTGGGGTGCACCAATTTCATTCGTGTGAAAGAAAAACGATTCTCTTAGAATATGTATAGACTATCGTCAGTTGAACAAAGTCACCATCAAGAATAAATACCCACTTCCTATAATCGATGAATTATTTGACAAACTTAAGGGTGCCTGTTACTTTTCTAAGATAGACCTTAGATTTCACTATCATCAGCTCAGAGTAAGGGAATGAGATGTTTCAAAAATAGCTTTCAAAACTCGGTATGGTCACTTTGAATTTCTAGTCATGTCATTCGGTCTTACCAATGACCCAACAGCTTTCATGGACTTGATGAACCGCATGTTCAAGTAGTACTTGGACATGTTCATCATAGTATTTATCGATGACATTCTTGTTTACTCCCGCAATGAAAATGATCACGCAGACTATCTCAGAATAGTATTAAAGACTCTCAGAGCCCATTAGTTATTCACTAAATTCAATAAATAGGAATTTTGGATAGGGTCATTAGCTTTTCTTGGTCATATAGTTTTCGGTGATGGCTTTAGAGTTGATACTCAAAAGACAGAAGCAGTGAGAAACTTGCCCAAACCTATCTCTCAGTCAGATATCAGGAGTTTCTTGGGTTTGGATGGCTATTATCGACGGTTTGTTGAAGGTTTTTTGTCTATTGCATCCCCATGTCCAGATTAACTCAGAAGAAAGTCAATTTTCAGTGGTCAGATTCTTGTGAGAAGAGTTTTTAGGAGTTGAAGACTCGACTCACTACAGGCCTAGTTTTGACTTTGCCCGACAGTTCAGACAGGTTTGTTGTATACTTTGATGCTTTCAGAGTTGGCTTGGGGTGTGTTTTGATGTAGAAGGGTAAGGTCATAGCCTACGCCCCTAGACAACTTAAGCCCCATGAAAAGAAGTGTCCCACCCATGATCTTGAATTAGAAACAGTTGTGTTTGTCTTAAAGATTTAGAGGCATTATTTTTATGGGGTGCATGTTAATGTATTCACGAACCACAAAATCTTGCAGTATGTGTTTTTGCAGAAAGACCTGAACTTGTATTAGAGAAGGTGGTTAGAGTTTTTGAAAGACTATGACATGAGTGTTATGTATCATCCAAGCAAGGCCAATGTACTGGAAGACGCCCTCAGTAGGTTGTCCGTGGGTAGTATTGCTCACGGTGAGAATGGTTAGAAGAAGTTAGTTCGGGAAGTTCATCAGCTTACCAGACTAGGTATTTGTTTGGTTGATTCGTCAGAGGGTAGTGTTGGGTGAAAAATAAATTAAAATCTTTTTTAATTTTTGAGGTCAAGGAAAAGCAGGACAAGGATCCCAGTTTAGTTAAGCTAATAGAGTCAGTCAGAGATCAGAAAGTAGAGATTTTCTCCCAAGGGAGAGGATGGTGCATTGCATTGCCAGAGTAAGCTATGTGTGCCATGCGTAGATAACGTGAGACAGTGGATTATTGTTGAAGCACATGGTGCACGTTACTCTATTCATCCAAGGGATACTAAGATGTACCGCGACTTGCGGGAAGTTTATTGGTGGAGTAGGATGAAAAAGGACATTGCAGAGTTTGTGGATAAGTGCTCTACTTGTTAGCAGGTAAAGATTGAGCACCAAAAGCCTACTGGTTCCATGCAAGAGTTTATTATTCCCATATAGAAGTGGGAAGAAGTGAACATGGACTCCGTGATGGATTTGCCTTGTACTCGTTGTCAGCGCGATTTGATTTGGGTCATTGTAGACAGAATGACTAAGTCCGCCCATTTTTTGCTAGTCTATACTTCCTATTTAGTCGAGGAATATGACAAGATCTATATCAGAGAGTTGGTTAGGTTGCACGGTGTCTCGTTGTCCATCATTTAAGATAGAGGTACGCAGTTTACCTCTCACTTTTGGAAAGCCTTCCAAAAGGGTCTTGGTACCCAAGTCCACCTCAGTACAGCCTTTCTCCCTCAGACAGATGGTCAGGCATAAAGGACCATTCATACTTTGGATGATATGTTGAGAGCGTGTGTAGTTGACTTTAAGGGTCGTTGGTATGACCACTTACCTTTGATTAAGTCTGCATATAATAATAACTATCATTCCAGTATTCAGATGACTCTGTTTGGGGCTCTATTTGGGAGGAGATGTAGATCTCCAATTGGTTGGTTTGAAGTAGGTGAGGCCACGGTGGTGGGGCCTAACTTGGTGTTTGATGCTTTAGAGAAAGTATAGTTGATCAGGGAGAGGCTTAAGACAACCCAGAGCCGATAGAAATCGTATGTAGATGTGAGAAGAAAAGTTCTTGAATTTGAGATTGGTGACTTTGTGTATTTGAAAATCTCTCCCACGAAGGGAGTGAGGAAGTTTGGTAAGAAGGAGAAGCTCAGTCCCTGATATGTTGGTCCTTATAGGATTCTGAGTCATTTCGGAAAGGTAGCCTATGAACTTGAGTTGCCTGCAGACTTAGCATCAGTGCACCCAGTGTTTCATGTCTCATTGATAAAGAAGTACATAGGTGACCCAACAAATGTAGTCCTCGTAGAGAGTGTAGATGTTCAGAATAGTCTCTCTTATGAAGAAGTCCCAGTCGAAATCCTCGATCGTCAAACTCGCAGACTAAGGAACAAAGAAGTTCCCTTGGTCAAAGTTCTTTGGCGGATCCAGTCCGTTGAAGATTTCGACTTCAAGGCATAATCCACCACCAAGAGAGATTTTGACAACTTCTAAAATAAAATATATAATTATCTAATAAAATACATGAAAATATAATTATTTATAATTATCAACTTCTAGAATAAACTAAAAAAACTATAAGAAAAAGCACACCTTCAAATTCACTCTTAATCGACATTAAGTTACAATCGCACACTCCATATGAATTTTCCTTGTTCTGCACAAAAATATTGAATAATCAATCAAGTATGACTTGTATAGATTTATTCATATATTTGTTAAAGAGGGTAATAACTTTACAAACATGTTGATACCAAAAAATAGAAAGAACTATAATAATATTTAAGAAACATTATATATCTCAATAAATTAAAAGTTGAAGAAGAAAAAATGAAACAAATAGATAAAAGGAGAAGTAGAAAAGAAACGGAGGTATGTTTCTGTAGACCTAAACAAATTGTGAGTAAAATCTTGGTCAAATAGAATTGTGAGAAACTTTTTATTTAATACATCCTTTAAATAAAAAATTGGTGTAAAATATTAATAATACTTCTTATAAAGGTAAAATAGCTCCTATTTAATTTTGTTACGGAATCAAATGACGTTTTTATCGGGTATGTTTTTTGGTTAGAAAAAGTATTTTTTGGTAGAAAGAAATCAAGTAGGAACTAAATATGATTTAAAAAAAGGAAAACAGGTATTTTAATCAAGTAGATAAAAAAGCTAAATTTAGGAAGAAATTTTTTAGTAAAAAATAGATGTTTTAATGAAGCAGGGAAAAAAGCTAAATTTGGAAAGAATTCAATTGTAGAAAATTTTTAGTATATTTATTTTGTAGAATTTAATTGTAGAAAAAAGGGTAAAGGACGATTTTGTCTAAAGCGAACTGTTTTAATGAAGGGCAAAAATTCAATTCACTTTTTTAAAGGTCTTCATACTTTTAATATATTATAGTTATAGATTAAACATGCTCTTTACTCTCTCAAAATCCTCTCAAGCAAAATTAGCTAGGGTTTCTCCAAAGTGCTCATCTAAGGGCTTAAAGATCAATTTATCTTCGTGAATCTTTGTAATTCAAGCATGCGACTCTTTCCTCATTGTTAGTTTACCAAAAAACACATGTTTAAAGCACTGTTCATGAATCATTAATGGTGATTTTGAAATCAAGGTTGAGGTGTTTGAATGCATATTATTGAATATTGTTTTCTATGGTTTAAATTGTGATTATGCATGTTTTAATTATGATTTTCCACATGTGGGTGCATGGAATGGTGATTTAATGAAGGAGTCATGGTTGAGCCCCAAATTTGATGATTTTGACTTTGGTAATGGCATGCCCTCAACCTGTTTGTTGAATTATCAATGAGAATAATTTTTGTCACACAGTTTGACTATTCTTGGAATCTTTACATTGTATAAATGGTAATGGAACTTGAATTGGTTCGGTTTGATTTCAAATGATTTTGAGAAGGCCTTGGTGGCCATGGTCTGGTTTAATTGGAAACGATGGAGTCTAATTTGATTTAATGATTTATATGGCATAAGGTAATAGATTTGCAAGCTCTAAATTTTGGTATGGCGATATCAATGTCTAATGCCTAATAAAAAGACTCTTTGGTAAATGGTTGGGAAAGTTTAAATGATTTAATATGAGCTTAAAGAGGTTGAGTAGCAAAGTCGTGGAAGGTGGAAATTTCAGGGAGATTGACACTGAAAACTCACGTTTACCGATGTAAATATGGTCTTGGTGACCGTGCACATGATGTCACATTTTATATTTTGGAGATGTACTAGTCATCTCAGGGTTTTTTCTCCGATCATGGGGCTATCACACACTGGGACCCTTTCAGCAGGGGAGATGAACCCATATAGCTCGTAGGTGGTTTTAGGACGGTCAAGCTACATAACCTAGGTTAAGGATTTAAATACATGATAAACCTTTTCCCTACCCCGACACGATATATATGTGTTTGCATGTGGTTATTTAATTTGGTTTTGAATGATGACATTACTTTATCCTTATTCCTGAGTTATATGCTAGCGTCCACTTTGTTAACCGTCTTTGGGTGTTATATCCCCGCGCGATACAGGAACCGACCATACTACCATTTCTCCTGCTTAGTGACTTAGATTCAGGGACAACCTTGAGTTGAAGTGGTGATCTTTCATACTCCGGAAGACTTCATTTTATGCTATGGACTTCTTTTCATTATTTTTATTTCTTTGGTTTTGATTTTGTCTAAGGTCGGGGGCTTGTCTCAACTGAATATTCTTTGATTTTGGATCGAGGCTTTGTCAAACTACTATGGGCATGAGCGGTGTCAGTATTAGTGTTAGCCTTGGTATTAACATTGAGATTGGTATTGGTTGGACATTTGGTTGTGGTTGTTTGGTTATGGTTATAAACTTTACCTGATGTCTTTAAATTATTATTGTTTTATATTATTATATGTTCGAAATTCATCCGACATGGGATGTAGGGTGGTTAATAGTGGGGTATTAGGGGTGGTCTTCGGTCCTGGTTGGACTTGAGATACCCGACACGACTAGGCCCTGGTTCGACCTAGAAAAAACATACACCAGAATGTACCATAGCAACAAAAAGAGGAAAAAAAACTTTCATATATGAAAGTCCAAAAACTTTCATTGACCATTTTTATAAGTGAGAGCTTAGCAGTGAACATTGATATTAAATATACCAAAGAAAAATAAAATTCCAAGAAGACGACGGGTGGTGGTAAGATCATCTAGACCGACTTTCATCCTCTTCAAGATGACATGCACAAAGAGGTCGAATTGTTGAAGATGCATTTACATTTTTACTTGATTCTCACCGAGCTCTCGAAAGAGTCTTTGATAGTCAAGTCTAAGAAGGAGAAGATCTTGCATAGACAGAGAATGGTGGCAATAGTTTTGGTGGTCGGGGTTCCTTGCAATTCTTGGCACCTAAGGTCTTCTTATCATTGTTGATGTTGAATATTGAATTTGAATTTCGGTACTTGATTATAGAAGACATCAAAGATTTTGTACTTTATATACCTGTAGAAGAGGAGAACGGGAATTGCCAGCCAACTAATGATGACCACATGAAGGTGACGTTTGCATATTATAGACTTCTAGTATATTGCGCCCTTTTGATTGGATTTGTGTGCAACATTCTCAAATTGTCATCATTATATCTCCTCGATTTTATGCAATAAGGATTTTGCCCATTGATCCTAGACTAAGGTCGTGCATTATTATACATTATCTCTTAGTTATGATTTGAGATATCATAGACTTCATGCAGGGTATATCATAGAATAGTTAGTCAAGTAATAAACTCAAGACATAGTTGATTAAAATAACATTGGCATTACATATTTAGCGAGACAGCTACAAATAATACACAATAAAGTTTGTAAAAACTAATCAGGTAGGAGATTGTCCCAAAACTAGGCATGTTGTTTTCTTATGTCCTAGTACCTTGCACATGGAACACGTGTTTCTTATCTTAAAGAGCTTCGGCCTCAAAGATTTCTTGACACCGTGAATGCAATTCACTATCTTCATTCCAGATTTGAGAGTGAAATCGGAGGGAGAAAACATCGCATCTAGCAATTTTTTGGGCATATTCCATTCAAACTCCGGAGGGACTAACATGATAAGTTCAACATATGCGAGAAAATATGACTTAACTAGATACGTAGGCAAGGAATACTCGTATATGATTCCATCATATTTGCTACTATACTTCAATCTAAGGGTTGTTATCGCATGAACGCATGATACTTCTACCAAGTCGCATTCTCTACAAGTACATGTCCTGTCATTTTGATTGACTTTGGCAGTCGAGCCACAACAAATTATGATATGTTCATTCTCATTCCTATTTACATTATTGACATATAGCGAGTTTCCTTCTATCATTTATCCCTTATGTGTTTTTCAATCACCGACATAAATTTATCTTTTGAATTGACAACTTTTTTTGCCTTTCTCTTAATAATTTTGCAAATTTATAAGAAATGAAATCAAATAAAGCAGATATAGGGTACTCCCTCTCAGCCACCCATGTAGAATTAAGCGACTCGGAGATGTTTGTCGTTATTACGACATTCCTATTAGTTGGAACATATGCCTGTAACACCCCATATTTTAATCCCTGAAAAAATTCTTGACCTCTGAGCTTACTGCCCAACCTACGACATGCCTTACGAGTCGTAAGGTGTCATTACGGGTCATAGGACCCCAAATTATATGGTGACCAGTGTGTTACCTAAAGTCTCTAACCTAAGTACGACTAGGACGTAATGAATTGTATGGACTTCTCGTGAGTTGTATGGTCTCTTCCATAACTAAACCAGTGTAATGGTCCCTTTTTACTGATATACCTATGATTGGACTAAATGAGTCGTTATGTCTAAGCACGAGTCATGGGGTACGACTCGTAGGTAGAACAATGTAAGTGCCCTGAGATCCTGGTTACACTACGAGTCATGGTGATGACATGTAAGGAGTCATCACAAGTCGTAAGATAACTCGTGACGACTGGCGATATTTTTTAACTTTTATTTAAGGGCACTTTAGACATTTTTTTCTTTCCTCACTTAAGACCCACGACCATAAAACATGTTGGGGACCCTATTTTCAACACTTAATCATCAAATATACTCTCTCATGATCTCTCAAATCCTTAAGTCAAGAACACCTAGGATTTCCAAGGAATTGACAATTAGAGTGTCAAAGGGTTGATTTCTCTCCATAATTCTTGATATCTCAGGCATGTTACTCTTCCCCATATCTTATGTTATTAAATTATGTGTTTTAAATTGTTATTCAAGTGGTTTTGAATGTTTTCTTTGTAATGTGGGTTGAGGGTTTTGAATGATTGTTTCCTTAAATGATGTTCACATGGTTTATATGAATATTTTCATGCTTCAATAGTGGTTTTGAATGCGTGGAGTGCATGAGCATGGTGAATAAACTAGGGGGTCATGGATTCCTTTGATTATGTGGATTTTGATAATTGAATTGGTGATAACCTTAACCCAATATTGTGAAACTTCCATTGAACCTGAGAATATACGTATTGAAAATACCTTTGGAAATTTTGCATAACATAAAAGACCAAAGAATTAAATTTGATTTAATGAACAAAGGGGGTCGTGGCATTTCTCCACGTGGATTTAATGAATAGAGGGGTCGTGGCATTCCTTTGAGTTGATGTATAATTGGAATGACATGATGATATTAGCTTGCAAACGTAGTTGGTATGACCATACCAACAGTATGTGCTTATGTGGATAATTATAGTTTAATGATTGGGATTGTGTAATTGTTTTATTATGGGCTTAAAGAGGGTTGAGCCATGAAGGTGGATGTTCAGGGGGAATGATACTAGAAACTCACGTTTGTCGACATGAGGGTGGGCCTTGATGACCATGTGCATATATCACACTTTATATATATTTGTATCCTGGATTGACGTGGGGTCGGGGCATTTTTTGGTCTTCTTTGATACCTTCAATTCGTGCGGCTAACACGCACTGTGACCCTTTCAGCAGGGGGAGCTGGACTCATATAACTCGTACGTGTTTTTATGACGGTTGAGCTACACAGTCCAGGCAATATTTTACTTTCATGCTAAACCTTGTTCCCTACCCCAGCATGTCTTATATATATATATATATACACGTATGTACACTGTGTGTATATGGATTTTACTATGGTTTTAACTTGGTATTATTTTAACCCCTTTCCTGAGTTACATACTAGCGCTCACCCCGTTAACCGTCTCCGAACGCTGTATCCCCACGCGATGTAGGAATCAGAGACACTTCTACTTTTCTTGTGTAGTGATATAATTTATTTTTGGGTTGTCCGCAATCAGCTTTGAAGTGGTGAGCTTTCATTCTCCAAAAGGGCTATCATTTTAAAGTCTTGTTTTATTTATGTCTTAGACTACTTCTATTGGATTCTTTTGTCTATCTTCGGGGGCATATCCCGACTTAGAATGATTTTGGTCTTTTTAGAGGCTTTGTGGACTACTGTGAATTGAGATGTTGAAATTCTAAAATTTCTTTTCTGAGTTGCCTATCTTGTTATTTGTTCGAAACTCAACTTATCTTGTTATATGTTCGAAACTCAGCTTATCTTGGTATATGTTTAGAATTCATCTGCTGCTAGCTGTGTTGTGTTCTATTTGGCTAGATAAAGGGGGTAGTCTCCGGTCCTCAGTGGACTTGAGATACCCGTCAAGGCTAGGTCTTGGTTCGGATCGTGACAATGTCCTGCTCTATTTTTAAAAAATTAATTTTCTCCAGACATGCAACAATAACAGATATCTATTCTTTAAGTGTCGGAAGTAATCATTGAACTCGTTGATGTTGAATGAATTGGCAGCATCAAAGAAGACATTAAGACAATCTTCGTAATGGTAGTTTCTTCGAATGTTTTCACCTAGGTGTCAGATGCATAGACAATGATGCGCATGCTTATATACTTTGACAATTCCATTAGCTATACTCTTATGCCTATTGGAGAAGATGCACAACTCCATGTCATTGGCTACTACCAGCTGGATCTTCCTAAAGACGAATTCTCATAATGCATCATTTTTCTTGTCCACCGCACAAAATGCTATTGGATATATATGTTTCTTGGTATCTTGTGTGACGTCAGACAATAAAACACTCTTGTACTTGTCGGATAGATGTGTTTCATTGATGAAAATGATCTTTCTCATGTGAAAGCACCCTCGAACTTAAGGTTCGTAAGCTAGAAAATAATATTTGAACCTATGTTTTTTATTAACTATAATGGCATCGATTGAATCTGCATTTACAGTATTCGCGTATAGGTATAAGCTAGTAGGATAGCATACACATCATCCGGTGTACCCCTAATTATGTTATTCGCAATTACGCTGCCCTTCTAACACTTCCAATAGCCCATACTACACTGCAACTCCCTAAAAACAATCCTCTCGATTTCTTTTGGTGTTGGCCCTTTGACATGGACATATTCATCCAACACGACTGAAACAACTAAATCTGTCGAGGCTTACTTGTGGCTAACCATAATATGTTCGACCCTGTACGTGTGAACGCCAATATATTCGTAAATATTGAATCTTTTTGAAGTACTGTATTTTCTGGCTAATAACATCCATCCACAATTTTAAAATCCACATATCACCTTATAATATCTTGCATTCCTATTTATGTATTTAAAACGAAATGACCTTTTTATTGAAGTTTTCTTTAACAATAATCTAAGTCGCCGCTTGCTTTTAAATTTTTATCCAATGTGGTTAATTCCATCACTGAAGTTGTGGTTGGATTGTGATATACTAGGCTGCCCAACGCAATCACCATGCACTTCATCATCGCTTAAAGGTTTATCCATATCTATTTGATCATGATCATAATGTTGTTCTTCAAAGATGTATCCTCATCGATTGCCGATTGAGTAGGGTATAGGGGTGCGGGTTGATCAAATAGTGTTGTAGAATCTCCCCTTCCTCCTTTTTTTTCCTTCAATTTTTATCCTCAAAATTGGTTTAAAATCACCACTCAAACATGTACAACCTCGTTTGCATGTCATTTGTTTTGAAAGATGGATAAATTTCTCCTTTAACATTCATCAAATAACTGATGCTCAAGTTGCTAGGCTCATAATTCAATTTCCTGCTTTTACTTATGCATTCAATCTTGTCGTCATGTGTGTCATTGCGACGTAGCACAATCAACACTATCACCTTGTTCAGAGACTTCTACTTCTAACAATTTGAAGTCACCTCCAATTCAACACCATAATCACAGCCTACTACAACATATACAACAATCAACATAATAAACCAGCAATGGTCGAGACTATTATTCACAATCTGATGATTGTAATTTCATACAAAAGAAGAGATCACAAGGATAAATCTATTTATAGATCAGATGTGCTAATGGAATGCTATAATAAACCAATAAAATTTCACCGAAATACGATTAAAAAATGGTTATTGAAAAAACGAGTTTCTTATTTAATGAATGGAATTTTACGAGCTTCAAAGGTGGAAGGCCACAACGACAAATGATGAAGAAGTTTTTGTCGTGTGAAGTAATTTTTTACTGAAAAGCTTTAAATTTTGGCCGAAAATCGGCCTGGACGGCGAAGAATTGACATGTACAAAGAAGTTTTGGAGGAAAAGAATAATTTTACTTTTTAACTTCTAAACGGGGATATAATATATTTATAGAAGGCAACTAGTTTGTATACATCATTTGGTGGCCTTTTTGCCCAATGACCAAAACTAATGCCTAAAAAGTTAAACCTACAAAATGACCTTTCTGCCAAGAGCTCCGACTAGTTAGTGTTAATTCTAAACTCCATGATTAATTTATGACTTTTTTTTTCTTTAAGAAATTCGATTCTAGTTTTAAGGGCCCGTATAAGCTTGCAATTTTTTACTTTTTTTTTTTTAAAAAAAATTACTTTATTTAAAAATCAACGTTTGTCCACCAAAAAATTTTCAAATACAACTTAAAATTGTATTTAAAATTTAAAAACACTCTGAATCATGTTTGTACTTTCATTTTTTTTCGTTTCTTTTCATTTCCACTATATTTTTTTTGTTTCTCAAATTTACCCTAAATTTTTATTTTTATAAAACAACACATATAAATTATATTTCATGTTATTTTTTTTTTAAAGAAAAAGTACATTCAAACAATCAAGTATTATAACCAAACACAACTCTATCTTTTTCTCCAATTTCAAAATATTCAAACAAAATACAAAAATATTTATAATAGTATGTAGTAGCTCATATAACAATCTAATCTAAGAAATTATATCACCATTTATTCTAAAAAAATACTTTTTTATAACAAATTTAATTTTGTGTTTGAGATAAATTAATCAAGTTAGAGTAATTTTGCTAATTTTTAGAAATTATGACATAAATTATATTAACAAAATTACACTCAAAGTTTAAATATTAATTTTAAAACTATGACCAAACACATTGCATAATTCCAACTTTAAAAAAGCCAAATATATATTTTTATGACCAAATGCCACTAACTTAAATTTTGAGAAAATGAGAATATATAATAGTAATTGATAAAAAGGGCAAGTAAAATAGAGTAGGGAACCTGTTGTAATTGATAAATATATATATATGACAGATAGAAAACCCTAATTATAAGTTATGAAGTGTCGCCGTTAACACAAAAAGGTGAACATTTGCACTATAAAAGCAAGCTCGAGAAAATATCTCCTTTCATTCTCTCTTTCGTTAAACCCTAAAGTTGTCTCTTAGGGTTTTATACTCCCGCTGCCTTCCCCATTCCTTTTCTTCTTCTTTTTTTTCAGACAGCAAAAGGATCGGAAATGGGTAAATCTACAAAGAAGTCCGCCGCCACCAAGGTTGATGCTCCAACCAAACCCATGAAGAAAGGTTTGAACTTCTTGACTCTTTTAAATTTGTGTGATTAATTAAGGTTTTCTTGAAAATTTTGCTGGGATGTTTTGGGTGATTTATTTGGGTTGTCTACAGTTATTTGCCATAATTTTCTTTATTTTCTCTATATATATTGCTATAGACTGTTTATTCTTGAGCTGAGAGTCTGAGGTAGTGGTACGGACTGCTGACGTTCTACCCTCCGTTGTGTGTGTGAGCTAATTCACAGGGTTGTTGTTCGTGGTAGATGAAAAACATACATTTGGTTAACGTTGTGTGTATGTTACAGGAAAGAGAGAAGCTGAGGATGAAGTTGACAAGTTAGTGAGTGCAAAGAAGCAGAAGAAAGATGTGGCTGTAGCACAAGCTGTTGAGAAAATCAAGAGTGATGCAAAGACTCAGAAGAAGAAGAAGAAACAAGAAAGCAGTTCCTCTGACGATAGTTCCTCTGATTCTGAAGATGAAAAGGTAATACATGCCTGCACCGAACTCCTTTCATCAATTTTGATTTGTAATTTGTATTGAATAACTGACTCCTAAGATGTGAATTATTCTTAATTTGTTATGCAGCCTACAAAAGCAGTGGTACCTCCTAAGAAAGTGGCTCCTGCCAAAAATGGAAAATTAGCCAGCAGTTCTGACGATTCTGATTCTACAGATTCTGAGGATGAAGTACGTAATTACTTTAACTTCAACAGGAGCTACTGTGTATATTTTTGGCTAGTTTTCTAATCAATTGTTGGTGTTGGGGTGGTGTATAGGCTCCTGCTAAGAAGGTTGTTGTGGTTTCAACCAAGAATGGTGTTGCTGCTAAGAAGAAAGATGAGTCAAGTGAAGAGTCGGATGATAGCAGCTCTGAGGAAGATGAACCTGCACCCAAGAAACCTCCAACTAATGGCTCTAAGAAAGATGAGTCAAGTGATGAGGATGATAGCAGCTCTGAGGATGATGCTGTTGTTCACAAGGCGCCTGTTGTTAAGAAGGCGCCTGTTGCTGCCTCTAAAAAAGAAGAATCCAGCGATGATGATTCTTCGTCAACTGACTCTAGTTCAGATGATGATGTAACGCCACCATTTGCTTTATGTTACGTGATATATGCAAATATGGTCCTTTGACACCTGACTTGATGATTGATTGTCTTTTTGACAGAAACCTCCCTCTAAGGTAGTTGCCTCTAAGGTTGTTGCTAAGAAGGCGCCTGGTGCTGCCTCTAAAAAAGAAGAATCCAGTGACAATGATTCTACGTCAACTGACTCTAGTTCAGATGATGATGTACTGACACCTTTTGTTTTATGTCAAGTGATATATGCAAATATGGTCTTTTGACTACTGACTTGATGATTGATTGGCATTTTGACAGGAACCTCCCTCTAAGGTAGTTGCTCAACCTAAAAAAGCTCCTCAAGCCGTGAAGAAGACTAGTGACAGCTCTGAAGACACTGATGATTCCGATTCCGATTCTGATGCAGACAAGGTTTATCCACTTGTTTGTTTTATGTCATTTTTCGCCTATTGCTATTTCTTTGAACCCATTCACACATAAGTGAGTATCTTATGTGCATCTACTGAGCTCAATGTTTGCTTAAGCATAATAATTGATTGATCTTATGACATTATATCCCTTCTGACATTTCATTTTTGACATAAATAAAATCTTTGTGCAGGCCCCCTCTAAAATACCAGCTGCTGCTGTACCTAAAAAGGTAATGCCTAAATTCCTTTCCTGACATAATTCACTTTGTCTTGATGATGTGGTATTTGTTAATCAAGCTTTACATTCTATAAGTTCATTGCTTTTGCAGGTTTCATCTTCTTCTGATGAAAGTGAAGAAGATAGTTCCGAGGAGAGTGATGACAAAGAGCCTCAAAAGACAAAGAGCAAGGTCTTGATACGTTTCATTTGTGATATTCCAACTTGTATTTCATTTTAGTTCATGCTCTAACAATTGTGTTTCACAGCCCTCTAGCACTCCAGCTGTATCAAAAGCTCCAAAGAAAGAGAGTAGTTCTGAGGAATCTTCCGAGGAAGATGAGTCCTCTGACGAGGAAGAGGATGACAAACCATCCAAAACTCCCAAGAAGGTAATATTTTGGTATCCTTGGGTTGATCATTATATTCTTTTTGACACAAGTAGATTTGCATCTTCCATCTCAGTCACAGCATAGTTCTTCCAGTTGGATGAGCTTGCATTGCTTTCCCTTTTTTATGTTCCCCTGTTCCTAAAATATTTTTTGATTGCTTAAAACTTATAATTTTAAAAAATCTTGTCTGAACTATTGGAGGATTTTTTTACCAAAGCAGAGTGCTGATGTAGAAATGGTTGATGCTGCTTCCGCGAAAGCTGTAAGTGAAGCTTTGTGAAATTATATTCTATGAAATTATATTCTTGATTGTTGGCTTTAGGAATTTATATATGTGTGCATTTTACTTCAACTGCTCTGTTTTAATATGCAGCAAAAAACCCCTATTACTCCCAAAGCTCAAACTCCGGGGTCGAAAACATTGTTTGTTGGAAATCTGTCCTATTCAGTTGAACAGGCGGATGTGTAAGTTGTTATTGAACTTTTACAGCGCTTTTGTCTGTGTGATGATATCTCAGACTTATAAATGAAGGCTTTTGCAGGGAGAATTTCTTCAAAGATGCTGGAGAAATTCAGGAAGTGCGCTTTTCTACACACGAGGATGGCTCATTTAAGGGCTATGGTCATGTTGAATTTGTCACTGCTGAAGCTGCACAGAAGGTAGCTATTTCCTGACATACCCATCTAGTAATGCATGCTTGCTGCTGAGGTTTTTAATGATCTAGACATTGTCATAGTTAGGGGGGTGTACATAGGTCGGTTTGGTTTGGTTTTCTATTAAAAAACCCAAACCAATTATGTCGGTTTATTAAAACTATAAACCAAATCAAACCAACATAAAATCAATTTTATTGGTTTAGGTTTTAGTCGGTTCTTTCGGGTTTTTCATTTTTTTTTGTTTTTTTCTCGGTTTTTTTTATAATATTTATTTTTGACAATTATATTGTGATTGAAGTTTAGATCAAGTATGTTTTCACTCATGCGCTAATGAAAAATCACAATTATGAAAAACTGAGGAGCAAAAAACTCTCTTGAAACTAAAAAATAAGATGAAGAGTGGAAAGTCTAGGTTTTAAGTTTATATTGGATTTTGGATCATTTTATTAGAAATTATGGATAAATATTACAACTTAAAGGCCCAAATATGTATGTATGTATGTATATATATACATACATCTACTTTCTAAATATTGAAAAATAATAAAACTAATTGAAAAGTATTTAAAAAGTAGATTATAATTAATATTTTATGTATAAAGAGTTAAATTATATACATGCATATATATATATATCTATAATCTATAATATATTAAAAGTGTGAATATCCTTAGAAAAGTGAATTGAACTTTTTTTTGCCCTTCATTGAAATCCTTGCTTTAAACAAAATCGTCTTTTTCACTATTTCTTCCTAATATTTAAACAAAATTGTCTTTTTCACTATTTCGTCCTAATATTTAAGAGTTGAAAATTAATTAAATGTATTTTATGGTAAAAAAATTTCCTTATTAGAAGACATCAGGATTTCTATAAATATAAAACTATTAAGAGTAAGAAAAAATTAAGAAGTTCCAGATTTTTAAATGTTTTAAGTACGTAATAGAATGTAATCAATAAATTTGTAAAGATTTGACTTTAAAAATAAGGAACGATTTTAAATATATATATATATATATATAAATAATCATAACACAAATATGGTTTAAATTGATGTGTCTCTCTTATCCTGTGACAACAGGTGAAAGAGGTACACAAATGTAAAAGTGATACCTTCAACCACTTGGAATTGGAAAACATATATGTGTATATGTTTATGTTTACATTATTACATTAAAGTGTGAAAGGTTTTTGAAAAGTGATTTGAACTTTTACACTTTATTAAAAATCTCCGCAATAGATAAAATTATTTAATTTTAAATAATCAAACGTTATACATGCGAGGCACGTGCGACTAAACTAGTATATATATATATATTATGTAAATACATATGTATATATATATATATATATATATATATATATATATATATATATTTACATATATGTTATGTCGGTTTGATTTGGGTTCGGTTTGATTTTTTTTTTTGTTAACACCAAACCAAACCAAGAATGGTCGGTTTTTTTTTTCAAACGCCAAACCAACCAAACCATACCATAAGTCGGTTTTTTTTCTCGGTTTGGTTTGGTTCTTCGGTTTGGTTTGACTTGACGGTTTGGTCTGTACACCCCTAGTCATAGTATATTAATATATGGGTCATTCTTTTTTTTTTTTAACCAATTTATTAAAAGCGTTAAAGTGAAGTGACTCCATTAAAATACCGAGTTTGTCTAGTTGCCCTTACTAGTAGTTGTAGGACTACTATTATAGTTATTTTTCTTCTTCTGTTACTATCTCTTGTTTCCTGTAGTTATAGTTGAGCATTATTTTTCAACTTCTGTTGCTATCTCTTGTTTCGTGTAGTTATAGTTGAGTATTATTTTGTTAGCAATACTGTTTGTCTACTATCTGTTATTTTTGATGCTATCTATCGTCTCTTGTACTTCCATTGCGTCCTTTTTAGACTGTTTTTGTCTTGAGGTGGGGGTCTATCGGAAACAGCCCCTCGACCTTACCTCTACTTCACTGAGGTAGAGGTAAGGGCTACTACACCCTACCTTCCCCGGACCCCACTTTCTGAGGTTACACGGGGTAATTTTTTTGGTGTGTGAATATTGTAAAGATGTGAAAATTATATGTTATGCATCACTGTCACATGACCATGAGCAGCAGCCTAAATTGGTATAGATTAGAAGGCCTGCATAATTGTATACAGAAGATTACCACCACACCATCCATTGCAAATATTGACCTGATTAGTTTTTTAATCCCCTGTGAATGGAATGCTTTAGAGTCTGTTGTATCCATTTAGGCACTTGAACTAAACGGACAAGATCTTTTGGGCCGTGCTGTGAGGTTGGACCTGGCTCGTGAGAGGGGAGAATATACACCGCGCACGTATGTAATCTCTCTCCCCTTACTTGCCTCCATTTAAGTTGAAAATAGAGACATCATGTCAATCTGTGTTATCTTTTGTTATGTAGGAGAGATGAGAACTCATTCCAGAGGCCGGCTAGAAGTGAAGGAACAACAATTTTCGTCAGGGGCTTTGACAAAAATGAGGCTGAAGACCAGGTCCTTGTCTTTTACACCTTTTTCATTGTTTCTGACACTTGCCTCTGATGTCTGGGATGATCAAAATATTTCATTTACTACTGCAGATTAGGAGCTCACTTGAGGAGCATTTTGCATCTTGTGGGAAGATCTATAAAACAAGAATTCCTACAGACCCAGAAGGCTATATTAAAGGGTAACTATTTTCATTCTCATGTGCACGTCTTCTCAATTTTGGTTCGACTTTATAAATTTGGTCTTCTCTTGCAGGATGGCTTATGTTGAGTTTGCAAATGGTGATGCTATAAACAAAGCTCTGGAACTTGATGGGTCAGAAGTTGGAGGATTTAGCTTGAATGTGCAAGAGGCAAAGCCAAGGGGTGACAGTTCTAGTGGAGGCGGCAGAGGCTTTGGTGGTAGAAGTGGTGGTAGGGGAGGTGGCAGAGATGGTGGTGGTAGATTTGGTGGTCGAGGTGGTGGTGGCCGCTTTGGTGGTGGTGGCCGCTTTGGTGGTGGTGGACGTGGTGGTGGTGGACGTTTTGGCGGCGGAGGCAGAGGACGAGGAACTCCCAACAAGCCAAGCTTCACTGCATCTGGTAATGCCTATTGTATCTGAACTTCTATTTTGACCGTCAAAAAAAAAAGCCAGACCTTTATCCCATTGCCCCTACTGCAATAGAATTTGTTGGTGCTTTTAAATTTTTTTAAAACGTAGGACAATCGGTTATTTCATATGAACGAATAAAATACTACACCAAATCTCAAGCTATTGTGGACCTATAGGGTTTAGGGACGCTTTCAATGAGCAAAATAGCAGTTGCTGAAGTTTCCATTGGGTTAAATTGCGCGTCTTTTAAGTCCTTTCTAATGCTCCAATTCCATTATTTTCTCGGCTTATTCATTTTATGTTGCGGTAATTGCAGGTAAGAAGACTACCTTTAATGATGAGTAACTTCTTGTAGATTGGATTCTACTGTCAACATATCTATCCTTCAATCTTGTTGACGTAGTTTTGATTCTACATGTTATAAATTTTGTTAGTTGCAAGAACTTGGAAACGTAGTAGTGTTAGTAGAAGAGTTGGATAATTTTGTTTCCTTAAGCTTAGTTTGTGTACCATTCTTTTTGGGTGGAAAATGATTTCTTTGTTCATATTCAGTGTTTTGGCACGGCGGTCTGCCAAACTAAAGACCAATCTCTTATATAAAGCTGATGCTGAAATGCTATACCTATATTTCGCATTAAGAAGTTGATTCTTCTTTTTAGCCCTTGGGGTTATTTGGTAGCTGGTTATAGATTTATTGAGGTATATTAATTGTTTTGGTACGGTGGTCTGCCAAACTAAAGACCAATCTCTTATATAAAGCCGATGCTGAAATGCCATACCTATATTTCGCATTAAGAAGTTGATTCTTCTTTTTAGCCCTTGGGGTTATTTGGTATCTGGTTATAGATTTATTGAGGTATATTAATTGTTCTGGTGAAGATAATACAATTTTTTCAAAGCTTTTATACATGTATAGTTTATTTTAAAATTATAAATCATACATTATATTAGTTGTACAAAAAAATCAACACATTTAAGTTGTTTCTTACTAGTTATACCTTATTCCCTTGTTGAGAAGTGAAAAACAAGAGTACGGTTTTTATCTTCAACAGTGCGTGGACTACAATTTTATTGACGGATTACCAAAGTTTGAAGGGGGAATGGTATGTAAGATGGTATCTCTACAGTCTACGTAAGTAACATTTCTTAGGGATCGTTTGGTAGAGTGAATAATAATAATGCAAAATATAATGTATTAGTAATGCTTGTATTAACAATGTTTGTGTTAGTTATGCTTGCATTAGTTATGCTTGTGTGTTTCTTATGCAACGTTTGGTTCGATGTATTAAAAGTAACATGAATTATATAATTTTTTTTTTTTTTACCTAATACTCTCAATATATAATTATATTAATGCATGCATTGGGTCCATTGCATTACTAATGCCATGGATTTTGAGGTATTAGTAATACATACCTCAATACACAATATAGAGTGTGTAACTAATGCATAACTAAGGGTAGAAAGATATACCAAACAAGGTACCGATTTTTTTTTTAAGGAGTAATAGCGTCTTTAAGCATATTAATGCATGCATTGGGTCCATTGCATTACTAATGCCATGGATTTTGAGGTATTCGTAATACATACCTCAATACATAATAGAGTGTGTAATTAATGCATAACTAAGGGTAAAAAGATATACCAAACAAGGTACAAAGATATACTAGTAGGCATTTGGCGATCCTTTGTTTTAGTAGGCATTTGGCGATGAAAATTAAAATTTGGGAGTTGAAATTGGAGTTGTTTTGATTGTCTTTTTGAATTTTTTTTAGACTTTAAAAAAACTTCTAAAAATATATATACCCCTCATTTTTTAAAAACTATCAAAATCACTAACTTAATTAATTTATTATAATATACGATCAAATGTAAGAGGAGATAATAATATTGCCTTTGTTGTTAGTGTTGCATAAAGAGTCGTAAGAATGAACGGAAAAAAATATATTGTATCATGAGGAGATTTTGAGGAAGAAGAAAAAAATTAAAGCTGTCTTCAATTTTAAGGTCTTTTATCAATGAAAGCTGGAAGAAGTGGACAATGTGGTAGTTAGACATTTAACTCCGGTTGTTGGTTAAAATTAATAAGATGTTTTTGTAAAAATAAAAAAAATGGGGTCATTTGTAATAATAAATAAAATTGAAGTTGGAAAAAAGTGAAAATAAATGAAATTGAAGTTGGACAACAACAACAACACATTCAGTGTATTCCACTAAGTGGGGTCTGGGGAAGGTAAAATGTACGCAATTCATACCGCTATCTCCGAAGAAGTAGAGAGGTTGTTTCCGATAGACTCCCGACTCAAGATAAAGAATAGTTAGCAAGATCAAAGTAATACATGAAAACAGGATTGGTGACATAACCGAAATAAGAAATAAGGACTAATAAAAATAAAAATACGAGAGACACGAATATAAGAGTAATATGAAAATAAGAAATAAGAAAAGGTAATCCACTTAGTAATAGTATACACTAACAACTCCTACCAATGGACACAGTCCTAGGGTTACTAACCAGCTACACAAGAGCTCCCTAACTACAAGATACAACCCACCCTCACACTAGCCTTCTACCGTTATCCTGACCTCCACACCTTCCTATCTAGGTTTCTTGATTACAAATATTGTTCATTTTTTGGAAAATTGAAGTTGGAAAAAGTGAAAATAAGTAAAACTTATTTTTACTTTTTTCGAAAAATAATTTGAAATTCTCATGGCTAAACACCCCAATTTTCATCAAAGTAAAATAATTTTTCGAAAAAAACGTAAAATATTCTTATTGTCAAACGGGTCCTTAGTTTTGTAATTTTAGAAAGCGTTTGAACATGAAAGCCAATTTTTTTTGAAATTGATGTTGTATTTGACCTATTATTTTTGAAAAGATTGGTTAGATTTTTGGAATAAACTTTCTAAATATAAAGATAAAGTTGGAGTTAGACTTGCCAAACATTTTTTTTTTTAAATAAGTGATTTTTTTTTTTGAAAATGATTTGATCTCATTCCAAATTTCATCAATCAAATCATTTTTTTGAGAAATCTGATACATGAATATTTTTGGGAGAAAGACCAAAATAACCCTTCTCATAAAACTTATTCCACAAAAATAGCCCCTGTTTTTAATTTCCACTTAATAGCCGTTAAAATAATTTCATATTCTAACCATCTTCTAATCACGCTAAAAAGTCGGAAAAATCGCGTAATATATTTCTTTCCTTTTCAATTGAAATTCACACATTCCTTTCCCAATTTTACCTCAGGATCCTTTCCATTAAAACCTCACAATTCCTCTTTCAGATACACCATATTACCTTAAAATATCTTCATAAATTGTATATAAATATACAAAATCTTCGGTCAATTAGCTTCATAAAGTTTTTTTCATTCACAATTAGCTTCAGTTGATACAAAATTATGGCTTCAAGTTCAATTTTAGTTCCAATTATACTACAATACGGAGGAGAGTGGTTAAGTGATGTATAGTTTGAAAAGTTTACAATCAATGGAGTACTTTTGAATTCGGATTGCAGGTACGAATATTTTGTTGATAAACTGTATAAACAGTTGAATCTAGAGCAAAATTCTGGTTTAATGACAAGAAAATACATTGTAAAAAGTGGATCTATGACTATTTACAATGATATGAGTGTTAGACTTTATATGGAGATAAAGAAAAAAATTGGATATAAATGATTTTTCATTGTGTATAACACTACAAAACACATATGAAAATAGAGAATCCTCAATTGAAAATTTGATCGAAACATCTCCGACTGTTATTAAAGTTCATCCGATACCTATTTCTGATTATACAATTGAAGATGAAGAAATGGAAGAACAACCCGAATCGATAATTAAGGATCCACTTCATAGAAATGTTGAAGAAGGGCAGCTGTACTGGGATAAAATACAATATCAAGTGTGATAAAACATTATGCAATCTGTGAGAGATTCTAATTTAAGGTGAAAAGATCATCATCATCAAGGTATAAACTATATAACTACTTTATATCACCTGTGTCAATAATGTGTAAGTTTTATATTTTGTTGGAATGTTGGTATAAATTTGCATAAATACTGCATATAAACTGCATATGACCTGTGTACAAACTGTGTAACTACTATATAGGACCTGTATATATACTGCATATAAAGTACTGCATATGAATTGTGTAATTTCTGTATAGCACCTGCATATATATTGTATATTAAACTATATAACTACTTTATATGAGCTTGTAATACTCGTACCTTTTCTTAGCTTGAAATCATCTCAAGTATGTTAGAAACTTGCCTTGAAATATGAATCCATTTTTGTACACGTGGAATTCCTAAGATTTTCACTCGTTGTCACGTGGAAAATTGAATAAGCTTTCCATCGATACCAATTTCATCAAAATCTGGTATCAGACGAGAGAGTTATGACCGTTTTACAGAAGGCAGTCAGAATCGTCCAGGTATGACGGTGAACGCCGACGGACCGTCGGACTAGCGACGGACCATCGCATCGAGGCAGTGAGCCAGCACTCTGGATGAGTACGACGGAGAGGTTCGACGGACCGTCGGATTAGCGACAGACCGTCGCACCAAGGCAGTAAGTCCCAGTTCGACGGTGAGTCCGACGGACCGTCGATCCAGCGACGGACCGTCGCATGTCCTGCTCAGTATTTTTAAGTCATTTTTCAAAGGGTATTTTGGACTTTTACCACCCGTTTATATACCTAATAATATCCGATTGAAGCTCAGAAATTCATTATTCTTTCAAAAAACAAAATTAGGGTTTTCTGTCTAAGATTAATCCCCAAGAACAAAATCCAAATCTTCTTCAAGAATCAAAGAGATTCAAATTCTTGAAGTTCAAGAACTTCAAGAAACTCAACCCAGGTATGCATAGTGTTCATTCATGGACTTTTTTTTGTCCATGAAGCCCAAGAAGCTCCTTTCTAAGTTCAAGTTTATGGATTTTCTTTATGAATTTCATGTTGGGTTTCTCTTGTTCATGTTGATAATGAGTAATTGAATTCTATTCCACGTGGGATGATAGATTTTATATGGAATTGGTTAGTATAGATGTAGATTCATGTAAGCCTATGATTAAACCCTTGAATGATGAAATTAAAATTGAATCATGATGTTTAAATTGTTGTATAATGTTGCCTACACATACTATGCCTACTATGTGTTTGATTAAATGCCTATGAAGGAAAAGTGCTCAACAAGTATGATATTATGAAATCCCCATGTATGTACAAGTTTATGCATATCACATGTTTGAAGAGATGCTTCAATAAATGAATTATGGATTATGATGTTAGTCATGTGTTCAAGTAAGTCATGCTCTGTCAGTTTCCTTCTATCGAGTCCTGGGGGTACTTGTACTCGAAATATTAGCTGTGTGCCTAGAGCTATGTCATGTTTTTACGATAATCTCAGTCAAGCCATGATCCTTAGACTTCAGACAGTCTTATGACTCAGGAAATCTCAATAATCTCATGAGCTCAGTCAGTTGTCAGATATCACTAGTATTTCGTCAGTCAACGGGATTCAGTAGCTCAGTTCATGTTCGGTTCAGTTAATCATGTTCAGTGTCTATTCATATGGAAGTAGAAATTAGCATCGAGTGAACCCAAAGATGGGAACTCACCTGCTAGTAGAGAGTGTGATTCTTAGAAGCAATCCTTGCGTTCCAGAACTATGTAGCCAGCGTAGGTTGAGACATCATACCTGCTAGTCGAGGGTAGATGAGGTGGCTTAACCTGCTAGTTGAGGGTACCCACCGTTCTCATTAGAGTAACCTGCTAGTAGAGGGTTACTCACATGTTGTCCTTACCAGTGGCGCGGTATTGACACCCTTCCAATATGGGCACAGATTGGACCCCAGTTTCGCTATTATGGCGCATTTGGGGCATGTCGGTTAGATGACTAATTCCCACAGTTTCGGTATCAGTTTTAGTAAAAGAACTCAGATAGTTCTTCAGATTTCAGGACTGTCAGATACAGTCAACTCAGATTCAGTAAGGAACTCAGCTAGTTCCATCAGATTCAGGACTGTCAGATACAGTCACTCATGTTACCAGTTATATCAGTATCAGTATGTCATGTTATCGGAGTTCAGATTTAGTAATCATGTTGTCACGGTATTAGTGTCATTTTTTATGTCTCATGCATGTATTCTCACGCTCATGATAGTCAGTCTGTTATTATTATTGTTCATGCATATGAACCCCATGTATTTAGCCTACCTCACATGCATACCAGTACATTCAGTTGTACTGATGCATTCGCGCTATGGTGTTTTATACCATAGGTTCAGAGATACGAGCTCCATAGCATCAGTAGATTCCATATATCAGGCGTCAGAATTAGCAGTGAGTCCTCATCCTTTGGGGACATGATTATTTCTCTATTATCTCATTAATTAGTTTTTAGTTGGAGTTATTGGGGACATGTCCGATCAACTCCTCATTCAGACAGTTCAGTCAGTTAGAAGCTTTCCAGACTATTATGATTAGTCAGTTATTTCAGTTGTTTTGGGTACTTCATACCCCATTCAGATGTATACTTTTTATCAGATATTATGTTACAAGTTGAACCTTATGGCCTTTCAGTTCATGTTTCTGCAATTTTTCAGTATACAGGTACAAATATTAGTCATGGGTTAGCTTGTGGTCCTTCGGGGTCATGAGCACCGTGTAGCATTCCCGGTACCAGACTCGGAGCGTTACAAACTTGGTATCAGAGCCAGGTTCGAAAGTGTCCTAGGAAGTCTGAAAGCTGCATCTAGTAGAGTCTTGTACATGAGTGTGTTGCGCGCCACATTTATATGCAGGAGGCTATAAGATGTTTATGAACAGTTCCCCTTCTTTCAGTATTTATGTCGTGCCAGTGAGCATAATATCAAGTCAATCTCTCATTCTAATTTGCTTCTTCTCTTTATTTCAGAATATGCCTCCCAAGAGAAGAAATCAGGCAGCTCCTCAGCCTGAAGATCTTTTGGGCGATCATGTGTCTCATGCGGAGTTCAGGGCCGCATTTACTACTCTTGCTCAGTTAGTTGCTGCTCAGAATGAACGACCAACTGTCGTTCCGGTCAACCCAGTGGCCAATTCAGCTACAACCAGAATTTGGGACTTCACCCGAATGAATCCTCCATCCTTTCTCAGGTCTATGTCAGATGAGGACCCTCAGGAATTTCTAGATCAGGTGCAGAAGGTTACAGGCATAATGGGGGTTACTTCTAGTAGGAGTGCTGATCTAGATGGATATAAGTTGCAGGATGTTTCTCATACTTGGTTCAGGCAGTAGAAGTCAGAAAGGGAAGATGATGCAGGGTCAGTTGAGTGGGAGGAGTTTGCTTCTGCTTTTCTTGATAGGTTCTTTCACCTAGAGCTTAGAGAAGCTAAGGTGCTAGAGTTCATCAACCTCAAACAGGGCAATATGACAGTGAAAGAGTATTCTCTTAAGTTTACTCAATTAGCCAGATATGCCCCTCATGTGGTTGCAGATAGCTGGGCAAGGATGAGTAAGTTCATTTCAGGGGTGAATAATAGTGTGGTAAATGAGTGCAGATCCGCCATGCTGAATAGTGACATGACTTTGGCTAGGCTTATAACTCATTCTCATCAGATAGAGAAGCAAAAAATTAAGATGAGGGAGAAGCAAAATAAGAGAGCAAGGACAGGTAGTTTCAACTTTGCTCAGCCTAAGTCAGAAGGAGGAAACCGTTCTCAGTTTTGTCCTAAGTCATTAATTCTAGCTCCTTCTACAGCCAGTGCTCCAGTTCCTAAGTTCAGAGATAGTAACAAAGATAGAGCGCCAGGCTCTAAGTCCCAGGGCAGTGTTAGCAGTGCCCGCACCTATCCTCTTTGCCAGACTTGTGGCAAGAACCATCAGGGTACTTGAAGAGCTGGCAGTGATACTTGTTTCGAGTGTGGCAAGCCAGACCAAAGAGTTAGAGATTGTCTGTAGTTAGGTCCTCCGGGTCAACAAAATCTCTCCTCAGCTCAGTCTGATCGCCCAAATCAGCAGGGTGCCACTTTTAGTGCTACTAGTTGGCAACGCCCAAACAAACTCTATGCTATCCAGTCCCGGTAAGATCAGGAAAATTCTACTGATATGGTTACTGGTACATTACAGATCTTTCATGTACATGTTTAAGCTTTGCTAGATCTAGGTATTTCTTTGTCTTTTGTTACTCCCTCTATAGCAGGCGATTTCGGAATCAGTCTCGAAATTCTAGCAGAGCCCTTTTCAGTCTCTACCCCAATGGGTAAAACCATCATAGCCTGACGGGTATACAGGAACTGCCTGGTTATGATATTTCAGAAAGTCAACTCAGCAGACATAGTCGAATTAGAGATGACCGATTTTGATGTCATTCCCGACATGGATTGGCTTTATTCCTGCTATGCCACAACAGAAATAAAATAGTTCAATTTCAGTTTTCGAATGAACCAGCCCTTGAGTGAAAGGGTAGTGTATCCGCTTTCTGAGGTCAACTTGTTTCCTACCTTCGGGCAAGGAAATTGATATCTATGGGATGTGTCTATTATCTTGTTCATATTAAGGATTCTAGTTTCGAGACTCCCAGTCTTGAATCATTCCCAGTAGTGAATGAATATTCAGATGTCTTTCTCGAAGATCTTCCAGGAATTCATCCCAAAAAAGAAATAGACTTCGGTATTGATCTTCTTCTAGATATTCAACCCATATCTATTCCGCCATATAGAATGGCACCAGCAGAACTCAAAGAATTGAAAGAACAGTTGAAGGATCTCTTAGATAAGGGATTCATCAGGCCTAGTGTGCCCCCGTGGGGCGCACCAGAATGTGCGCAAGAAAGACAGTTCCCTCAGAATGTGCATTGATTACCGTTAACTCAATAAAGTTACAGTCAAGAACAAGTATCCTTTTCCCAGAATTGATGACTTGTTTGACCAACTTTAGGGTGCCAACTACTTCTCCAACTTTAGGGTGCCAACTACTTCTCCAAGATAGACCAATGCCCCAGCCGCTTTCATGGACTTGTGTAATGCCCCAATTCCCATGAACCGAAATGCCACACGGTGCTCGTGACCTCGAGGGACCACAAGCTAATCCTTCACTGATATCCGTATCTGTTCACTGCATAATATAATACGATAAATGCGGAAACTGGCTAAATCTGGCCATAAGGTTCAAACATCTAGAAATATACAATACCTTAAACCACACACTAATACATCTGTCTGAAAAGCCTCTACACTGTCTGAACTGTGGAGTAGAAGGGACAATTCCCCAACTAACTCCGTCTACTAAAATCATCAAAACACTGAAATAGAATATCCACGGATGATGAGGACTCACTGATGCACCCACTGCTATAAGATCTGACAACTAAATATACTCTGAATCTCGCTCTTCTGAACCTATGGTGGGGAAAACACCATAGCGCGAATGCGCCAGTACAAAGAATGTACCGAGTATGCAAGGATAGGGTAAGGTGAAATATAAGGTTTATGCATAAACATAACAATCTGAATAATATGTATTCGCTAGAATAAACATATATAGAAACTCTGCAGTTACCAATTTTGAAACATGTCTGATCAACAATACACACATGGATGCATAAAGTACAACTGAAATCATCATGACACCGAATATTACATTTTGAACACTGACACCCAAAAATAATAATACTGACAATAAGATACTGAGTATCTGAAGCTACTAGAGCTGGCATCTGTACTTATCCATACTGAGAAATCGGATAACTGATATTATTGATATTTGATATTCAAATTCACCAACTCTGGAACACTGAACAATTGAATCTGAGATCAACCCTCATCTAGCAGGAAGTCTCTATACTCAATGATAATGATAATGGGTAAATAAGTTCGAGAGAAACCCTCATCTCGCAGGAAGTCTCTCTACTCAATGATAATGATAATGGGTAAATAAGTTCGAGAGCAACCCTCATCTCGCAGGAAGTCTCTCTACTCAATGATAATGATAGCAATACTGGGAGGCCTGTATCTGACAGCCTCAACTTCTGCACATTCACTGAGTTCTTTTCTGAGACTGTTACTGAAACTGTGGGAGTGATCATTTAACCGACATGCCTCACTTACCATAAGTGGGATCCAACCTGTACCCCATATGGAAGGGTGTCAATACCGCGCCACCAGTAAAGACAACTGCATAGGACCCTCTACTATCAGGACCTCAAACGAGAACGGTAGGACTCTCTACTTGCAGGACAACCACCTCATCTAACCCTCTACTCGCAGGATAGATGTCTCAACCTACGCTGGCGACGTAGTTCTGGAGCATAAGGATTGCTACTAGGAATCACACCCTTTACTCGCAGGAATGTTCCCATCCTTAGGTCGCTCGGTGCTGAATCCTACTCCCAACTGAAAGACACTTAACCGGTTCTTAACTATACTCAACTGAACTGAATCTGTTCTCACATTATGATACTTTATCAATATGACAGAGTTTGCTTGATTCCGTTCTCTGACGGAGTATTTCTAAATTCCACTTACTTTTAAGATAAGCTTACTATCTCACAAAATGTACAGAGGTCTGTAACGGAGTGAATTGATATGTAAGATTTCAGAGCTTCATGGTCCGAGTATTCGATAAAGAATGATTTCCGAGATTACTAAGTTTTCCCCAAGTTTTGAAACTAACCGGGAGTTCATTGTTCATCGCTCGATTGAGATTACCGTGAAACTGACTCGGCTCTAGACCAGCAGACTATTTCGGGCATACGTACCCCCAACACACAATAGCATAAAGTAACACAAGATAGATAACTCATACACAACATGCCCATAAGCCATCATACGCAACACATAATTGAGGACTTCACACTTAGCATATCAAATGGCCTCATTTCTTCATATAAGCATCCAATCGAACACGTGGGGAGCATGCTTTGGGTCCACAACAAATACTACGCACAAACATCATAGTTACCTCAACAATTCATCATGGCATTCCATCATACACCCACAACACACCATAAATTCAAGGAAATCAACTATCCATAGGAACAACGCATGAATTTATCTTTTAAGACCTAATGAACCACAATGCATAATTTCCTATTCTCTTAAATATTTTGTCAAACATATGGTAGACATAAGTTAAGCATATGGATATGGCATAAAATCATAATTTGGATAACAAACATGTCAAATACTTAATTCTTCTTCACATAGGCATTTTAGCAATCACCTTACATGCACCATTTAGGGCATAAGTTTAATGCTCAATTTCAAGCACCACAACACCATCATCCTTCAACTTTAACATCCACATTTCTCAATTCACAATCCAACTCACATTTAGAAAATATTTGACATATCAATCAATAGTAGGGATATATAATTCCCAATAACAATTATCAAGTCATAACAAGGAAATAATGGAATAATAGTATAAATCAAGGCTTAACAATTTAAATCATCATATATTCATAATCAATTAATTTTGGACCTATTATGTTATAAAAACAAAATCTCTAGTCTCTTAGGTATTTTCATAAACACCTTACATGCACTTCTTAGGAATAGGTGGATTCATCAAGATTACAAGTATTCAATCACCCATTTCATATATTTATACATCACACACCACCATAGTTTCCACAAACATACAAAGATCCCTTCTTGGATATCATCAACTTCAACAACATAATCACCAACCATCACACAAATACTACACACATAATCATCCCACACATATATCTCAACCATCATGTGAATACTACACACATACACAATGAAAATTTAGAAAGTATAATCATATATATATATACACACATGTATCTTGAGCCTTTGAAAAAGGATTTATGGGCTCTATGGACGAAAGGAGCCCATAGATAAACACTTGCATACCTTAGATTTCATAGCCGAAGAGATTGACGGAAGCAATTCGCGAAGCGAACCCTTGAATCGATTTTCCCCCAATTGGAACCCTAACCCTAACTCCTCTTCTTCTATATATATATGCATATATTTTGAGAGAGATATATAAGAGAAATGAGATAAAATGAATGACAATTCTCAACTCAAAGGGGGTATATATAGAGGGTTACAATAATGGGAAATGACCAAAACACCTTTAAAAATCAATTAATGTCAAATCTGCCCTTCAGTGATCTATCCGATAGGCTGAAGTAAATTGGCCATAACTTTTTACTTCGATATCCAAATCAGATGAAACCAATTTCATTGAAAAGAAGACTCTCAGGGATTTCCGTTGATATATAGCAGCTCACACAGTTCATTATGTACAAGGAGTTATGATCATTTAAAGTAGGAGAAAAAATACACCTGGCCTCAGTACTTTTTCCTGCACGTTTTACTGTTCACAGTTCGATCGGAATGGTCGTAGTTTGATCAGAATGGTCGTAACTCATCGCTCAAGTGTCCATTTTGGGTGATCCACATATCATTGGAAAGCTTATTCGATGATCTACGAAATGGTGGGTCAAAATCCAAGAAATGACACACAGAAAAATTATAAATCATTCTTGAAGATAGGATCCCGACACGTTTACGCACAAAATTTCAACGAATTTTTTTTTTGGGTATTACAACTTGATGAATCGTGTGTTTAAGCAGTACTTAGAAATGTTCGTCATAGTCTTCATAAATGATATTTTGGTCTATTCCCGCAGTGAGCGCAATCATGCAGGCCATCTCCGAACAATACTTCAGACTCTCAGAGATCATCAACTATTCACCAAATTTAGTAAATGCGAGATTTGTCTAAGGTCAGTAGCATTCCTTTGCCATATTATTTCCGGTGATGGCATTAGAGTAGATCCTCAAAAGACCAAAGCAGTAAGAAACTGGCCTCGCCCTGTCTCTCCATTAGATATCAGTAGTTTCTTGGGTCTGGCTGGATATTACATCCAATTTGTTGAAGGATTCTTTTCTATTGCATCCCCTATGTCCAGATTGACTCAAAAGAAAGTCAAGTTTCAGTGGTCAGATCCTTGCGAGAAGTGTTTTCAGGAGTTGAAGACTCGACTTACCTCAGCTCCAGTCCTAGCTCTTCCAGATGGTTTAGATGGGTTTGTAGTGTATTGTGATGCATTTAGAGTAGGTTTGGGTTGTGTCCTCATGCTGCATGGTAAGGTCATAGCCTACGCCTCCAGATAGCTAAAGCCCCATGAGAAGAATTATCCTACTTATGTTCTTGAATTAGCAGCCATAGTCTTTGCCTTGAAGATTTGGAGGTATTATCTATACGGTGTTCATGTAGATGTCTTCACAGATCATAAGATCCTTTAGTATGTCTTTTCTCAGAAAGATCTCAATCTTCGTCAGAGAAGGTGGTTAGAGCTCTTAAAAGATTATGACATGAGTGTCCTTTATCATCCGAGCAAGGCCAACGTTGTGGACGACGCTCTCAGTAGAATATCTATGGGTAGTGTTGCTCATGTTGAGGACAGTAAGAATAAGTTAGCTCAGGAAGTCCATCATCTTGCTAGACTAGGCGTTCTCTTAGTCGATACAGAGAAGGGTGATATATGGGTTCAGAGTAGTTCAGAATTATCTCTAGTTTTTGAAGTGAAAAAAAAGCCAGATAGAGATCCCAACCTTGTCAAGTTGAAAGAGTCAATTCAGGATAAAAAAGTAGAGGTTTTCTCCCAAGGGGGAGATGGTGTTCTACGTTGTCAGGGTCGTCTCTGTGTTCCAGGTGTAGATAATTTAAGGCAGCGAATTCTTGCAGAAACGCATAGTACGCGCTACTCCATTCATCCAGGGGCCACAAAGATGTACCGCTATTTGTGGGAGATCTATTAGTGGAGTGGGGTAAAGAGAGATGTTGCAGAGTTTGTGGCTAAGTGCTCTACATGTCAGAAGGTTAAGATAGAGCATCAAAAGCCTAGTAGTCCTATGCAAGAGTTCATTATTCCCACTTGGAAGTGGGAAGAAGTGAACATGGACTTTGTGATGGGTTTGCCTCAAACTCGTCATCAACATGATTCAGTCTGGGTCATTGTAGATAGAATGACCAAATCAACCCATTTCCTTCCAGTCCATACCTCTTATTCTGCTGAGGATTACACCAAACTCTACATCAGGGAGTTGGTCAGATTGCACGATGTTCTGTTATCCATTATCTCAGATAGAGGTACCCAATTCACCTCTCATTTCTGGAAAGCATTCCAAAAGGGTCTTAGTACCCAAGTTCATCTTAGTACAACCTTCCAGCCTCAGACAGATGGTCAAGCAGAGAGGACCATTCAGACTTTAGAAGATATGCTACGAGCGTGTACAATTGATTTGAAGGGTAGTTTGGATGACCACTTGCCTTTGATTGAGTTTGCATACAACAACATCTATCATTCCAGTATTAAGATGGCTCCATTCGAAGCTTTCTACGGTAGAAGATGCAGATCTCCTGTTGGTTGGTTTGAAGTTAGTGAGGCCTCATTCATAGGGCCTGACTTAGTATTCGACGCCTTAGAAAAAGTCCAGCTGATCAGAGAAAGACTCCGGGCTGCTCAGAGTCGACTAAAGTCTTATGCATATATTCATAGAAAGAATCTCGAGTTTGAGATTGGTGATCATGTCTATCTAAAGATATCTCCTATGGAGGGAGTGAAGAGATTGGCAAGAAGGGAAAGCTCAGTCCCCGATATGTCGATCCCTTCAAGATTCTCAGTCGCTTTGGCAAACTAACTTATGAGCTCAAGTTGCCTTCAGATCTAGCCTCAGTTCATCCAGTTTTCCATGTTTCTTTGCTCAAGAAGTGTAAAGGTGACCCAGCTGTTGTAGTCCCTATTCAGAGCATAAATTTTCAGGATAGCCTCTCTTACGAAGAGATCCCTGTCGAATTCCTAGACTATCAGAATCGTAGATTGAGGAACAAAGAGGTCTATCTAGTTAAAGTTCTTTGGCGAAATCAGTCCGTTGAGGGAGCTACTTGGGAAACAGAAGAAGACATGTGTACCAAGTATCCTCACCTCTCCTCTGCCAACTCAGATCAAGCTCAAGGTAACAGTTCTCCTTAAGCTTTTCAGTTTCATGTTCAAACTTCAGTTACAAGCTTAGTATTCAGTTCATGTTCTGAACCCCGTTACAAACTTGGTGTTAAGTACCATTGCATATTCAGTCATGCATTCATGTATTAGTTCAGTTATATAATTATGCATCATACACGCATTCTCATCATGAGAAACTTAGTTCCTCAGAACACTCAGTTATGCATTCATGAATCAGTTACACATGCATCAAATATACATGTTCAGTGTGATTTGTTCAGCTTATCAGTCATGAGATTATGTTTCAGTTATTCATATTCAGTATGTACGTCATTTCATGTTCTTCCACTTATTCTTAGTCTCATTCGAGGATGAATGTTCTCAACGGGGGAGATACTGTAATACCCATACCTTTTCCTAGCTTAAAATCATCTCAAGTATGTTAGAAACTTGCCTTGAAATATGAATCCATTTTTGAACATGTGGTATTCCTAATATTTTCACTTGTTTTCACGTCGGAAATTGAATAAGCTTTCCATCGATACCAATTTTATCAAAATTCGGTATCGAACGAGAGAGTTATGGCCATTTTACAGAAGGTAGTCAGAACCGCCCAGGTACAACGGTGAAGGATGATGGACCATCGGACTAGCGATAAACCATCGCACCCCACCATCGTATCGAGGCAGTGGGCCATCTCTCTGGATGAGTACGACGAAGAGGTCCGATGGACCGTCGGACTAGCGACGGATCGTCGTACCAAGGCAGTAAGTCCCAGTTTTGGTCCAGTTCGACGGTGAGTCCGACGAACCGTCGACCCAGCAACAGACCGTCGTCCCAGCGATGGACCGTCGTCCCAGCGATGGACCGTCGTATGTACCGCTCAGTATTTTTAAGTTATTTTTAAAAAGGTATTTTGGTCTTTTACCACCCGTTTGTATACCTAATAATATCCGACTGAAGATCAGAAATTCATTATTCTTTCACAACAAAAAAATTAGGGTTTTCTGTCTAAGATTAATCCCCAAGAAAAAAATCCAAATCTTCTTCTAGGATCAAAGAGATATTAATTCTTCAAGTTCAAGAACTTTAAGAAACTCAACCCAGGTATTCATAGTGTTCATTCATGGACTTTTTTCATCCATGAAGCCCAAGAATCTCCTTTCTAAGTTCAAGTTTATGGATTTTCTTTATGAATTTCATGTTGGGTTTCTCTTGTTCATGTTGATAATGAGTAATTGAATTCTATTCCACGTGGGATGATAGATTTTATGTGGAATTGGTTAGTATAGATGTAGATTCATGTAAGCCTATGGTTAAACCCTTGAATAATGAAATTAGAACTGAATCATGATGTTTAAATTACTGTATAATGTTGCCTACACATACTATACCTACCATGTGTTTGCTTAAATGCCTATGAAGGAAAAGTGCTCAACTAGTATGATATTATGAAATCCCCATGTATGTACAAGTTTATGCAGATCACATGTTTGAAGAAATGCTTCAATAAATGAATTATGGATTATGATGTTAGTCATATGTTCAAGTAAGTCATGCTCTGTCAGTTTTCTTCTATCAAGTCCTGGGGGTACTTGTACCCGAAATATTAGCTGTGTGCCTAGAGCCATATCATGTTTTCACGATACTCTTAGTCAAGCCATGATACTTAGACTTCAGAAAGTCTTATGACTCAGGAAATCTCAATAATCTCATTAACTCAGTTAGTTGTCAGATATCAGTAATATTCCGTTAGTCAACGGGATTCAGTAACTCAGTCCATGTTTGGTTCAGTTAATCATGTTCAATGTCTATTAAAATGGGAACAGAAATTAGCACCGAGTGAACCCAAGTATGGGAACTCACCTGCTAGTAGAGGGTGTGATTCTTAGAAGTAATTCTTGCATTCCAGAACTACGTAGCCAGCGTAGGTTGAGACATCATACCTACTAGTTGAAGGTAGATACGGTGTCTTAACCTGCTAGTTGAGGTTTCCCACTGTTCTAATTTGAGTAACCTTCTAGTAGAGGGTTACTCGTATGTTGTCCTTATCAGTGGAGTGGTATTGACACCCTTCCAATCAGGGCATACATTGGACCCCATTTCCGCTATTATGGACTATTTGGGGCATGTCGGTTAGATGACTACTTCCCACAGTTTTAGTATCAGTTTCAGTAAAAGAACTCAGATAGTTCTTCAGATTTCAGGACTATCAGATACAGTCAACTCAGATTCAATAAGGAACTCAGCTAGTTCCATAAGATTCAGGACTGTCAGATACAGTCACTCATGTTATCATTTATATCAGTATCAGTATGTCATGTTATCAGTATCAGATTAAGTAATCATGTTGTCATGATATTAGTGTCAGTTTTTATGTCTCTTTCATGTATTCTCACGCTCATGATAGTCAGTCTGTTATTATTATTGTTCATGCATATGAGCATTTAGCCTACCTCACATGCATACCAGTACATTTAGTTATACTGACGCATTCTCGCTATGGTCTTTTATACCATAGGTTCAGAGATACAAGCTCCATAGCATCATTAGATTCCAGATATCAGCCGTTAAAATTAGCAGTGAGTCCTCATCCTTCGAGGACATAATTATTTCTCTATTATCTCATTAATTAGTTTATTATTTGGTGTTAGTTGGGGACATGTCCCATCAACTCCTCATTCAGACAATTCAGTCAGTTAGAGGTTTTCCATACTATTATGATCAGTCAGTTATTTCAGTTGTTTTGGCTACTTAATACCCCATTCAGATGTTATACTTTTTATAAGATATTATGTTACAGGTTAAACCTTATGGCCTTTCAGTTCATGTTTCCGTAATTTTTTAGTATCTTATGTAGTATACAGGTACAAATATCAGTCATGGGTTAGCTTGTGGTCCTTCGGGGTTATGAGCACCGTGTAGCATTCCGGGTACCAAACTCGGGGCGTTACAGAGTTGTGTTAACAATGTGTAAGTTTTATATTTTGTTGGAATATTGGAATAAATTTGCATATAAACTTCATATGGCCTATATACAGACTGTGTAACTACTATATAGGACCTGTATATATACTGCATATAAAGTACTGCTTATGAACTGTGTAATTTCTGTATAGCACCTGCATATATATTGGATATTAAACTATATAACTACTTTATATGACCTGTGTCAACAGTATGTAAGTTTTATATTTTGTTGGAATATTGGTATAAATTTGCATAAATACTGCATATAATAGTGTAACTACTGTATAAGACCTGTATATAAACTGCATATGACCTGTGTACAGACTGTGTAACTACTATATAGGACCTGTATATATACTGCATATAAAGTACTGCATATGAACTGTGTAATTTCTGTATATCACCTGCATATATATTGGATATGAAATGTGTACTGCATATACATTTATTGTATTTATATGTATCTAGGTACTATCTTAAATGTATCAATCAGAGATGAAAATGGACTTTTAGATCTTCAAGTCAACAAAATTCAAAAGTTTTCATGGTGAAAAAATTTGTCGATGATCACACCTGTCCAATTGCAGACAAAATTCTTTTACAACGGCATGTTACTTCTTTAAGCATCGCTAAAATAGTGAAGCACAACTTTCTAAATCTAAAGTCAACATACACTCTAGAAGAGATCATGGAAGAAATGAGAAACTTGTACGGAATTAGGATGAACTACAAAAAAGCATATAGAACCTAAGAAAAAGCACTTGAACTGGTCAGAGGTTCCTTTTGTGAATCTTATGCTAAATTGCCAGCTTTCCTATACATGGTAAACATAATAAATCCTGGATCATTCTTAAGGCTACACAAAACGGAGGACAATCACTTTTTATATGCTTTTGTCGCGTTGAGCACATCAATTACAGGCTGGAGATATTATATGCCTACTATTGCTGTTGATGGAGCTTTTCTGAAATCTGCATACAAGGGAACAATGTTATCTGCTACTGTGCTGGATGTAGCAGGTGAGTTTTATGAAATTTTGTTAGAAAAAATTATGTATATGTTGGCATGCACTGATAAACACTTTCCCACTTGTTTAATCAGGACATATTTTGCCACTAGCATATGCTGTTGTTGATTCTGAAAATGATGCTTCATGGTAATGATTTTTCCGCATGTTTAACACTGCTTTTGGTGAAAGAGAAGGCACGTGCATAGTATCTGATAGGCATGACATCATATTAAAAGCTGCTGTACTTGTATATCCAAATGTGGCTCACTGTATATGCATCTACCATCTATGGAACAACATCAAGGGTAGATTTAAGAAGAATCAAAAGCAAATAAAGGGAATCTTCTTTACAATGGCCAGAACATACATAAAGGCAGACTTTGATCGGCTTATGGAAGACATAAACAAAATCGACAATAGGGTGAATGAGTATCTGTTTGATATAAGCTATGAAAAATGGTCCATAGATCATTCCCATGTCAATAGGTCAATGTTCATGACTTCAAACTTCGCAGAGTCCTTAAATTCAGCAAATAGAGATGCAAGAGACCTGCCAATTAAAAAATTCCTACAATTTATGATGGATCTAGTCATGAGATGGAATAATGAACATAGACAACATTCAGAAGCAATATTTATAAAACTTGGAAACAAATACAATATGAGGGAAAATCTCATTCTGTCAGATAAAATGAAGGTATTACTTCTTATTTCTACTTCACAGACACTTGCATATTCGAATGTGCACACTATTTACTAATATATTTGTACATTGCAGGTGATGGGTTCTACTTACTATTCTGATGTAGTCATTGATGAAACTGGAAAATGAAACATTGTTTGCATGCATGAAAAAATGCTCCTGCCTACAGTTTCAAGTAGATGGCATACCTTGTCCACATGCTATGGCAATCCTAACTTACAAAACTATTGTGCTCCATATTACACAAGAGTAAACTTCTTGAAAGCATATGAACTTCCAGTTATACCACTTCCTGATGAAATAGTTTGGCACATTCTAGCAGAGATATCAGCTAACATTGTACTTCCACCAATCTGGAAACCAAAACCAGGAAGATAAAAAAAGAACAATCGTGGAAAGGGAATTATGGACTGCTTTAAGCAATAAATTTCATATGGGCACTGTGGAAAAATAGGACACAATTGAAGAACTGTGGAAATGCTCCAACAAGAATCTAATAGGATACTGCTGTAAGAACACTTTTATCTTTCCCATTTTTTTCCTTGAAAAAAGACTATTCTTTTCATCGCAATGTAATAGCAACAATATTATTTTACTTCAAATGCATTCTACTCTTATAGAAATCTGTGCATTATGGTGTTTCATTTAGCCATATTCTTTGGTGAGGTTCACTAATCAACTCCTCTGAGCTGGGGGAGTGTAATTTTTCTGCTACAATGCCTAAAAAAACTGCATATCATCTGTGTCAATCATGTATAATACCTATATACAGTTTGAATATATATAAGTACTAGTATTTCTCTTTTGAATTAATTAGCAAACACATAGCACCTCTATATTTTGAGTATAACTACTTTTATAAACTATATAAATACTTTATTACAACAATATATAAGTAATATATCTGGTTGGAATAAATGCATAAAATTGTAGAAATAGTGTGCTTAAACTGTGTAACAACTGTATAGGAACTGAATAAATATTACATATATACTGAATATTGATATAAATTTGCATAAATACTTCATATAATATTGTAACTACTGTATAAGACCTGTATATAAACTGCATATGACCTATGTATAGACTGTGTAACTACTATATAGGACCTATATATATACTGCATATAAAGTAATACATATGAACTGTGTAATTTCTGTATAGTACCTGCATATATATTGAATATTAAACTCTATAACTACTTTATATGACCTGTGTCAACAATGTATAAATTTTATATTTTGTTGGAATGTTGGAATAAATTTGCATAAATACTGCATATAAACTGCATATGACCTGTGTACAAATTGTGTAACTATTATATAGGACCTATATATATACTACATATAAAGTATTGCATATGAATTGTGTTATTTTTGTATAGCACCTGCATATATATTGGATATTAAACTATATAGGAACTGAATAAATGTTGCATAAATACTAAATATCAACTGTGATCAACATAAACTATCATTTCAGCATCAATTGTACAGAACTGTATCAATTACCAAAACATATAGTATTCAGCATAACATTTCATAATAAGAATCTCCAAGTGTATCAACACAAAACAAAAACAACCCTAAGCATTTCAACACCAAAACGTATCTAACATCTATGCTTCAAAGACATTTGTAACTAAATTTGCTGCTCTCCATTTTTTTTCTTCAACAATCGACCAGTAGATTCATCTTCACTAACTGTACATTGAATTTGTTTCTTCTTTCCATAATCCCACAGCAACACACCATACCGAATACGAATAGCATCAATATCATCTAGATGATTAGAAATTTTAAGACCATCAAGCAAATACTCAGCATAAGCAGCAACAAATACACCACATTCCTTGCAAACATAATACATCATCAGTATAATTGACAAAAAAATATGTAAAAATGAGCAATTGAATGTGCATTCAATATATTACGTGTTAGCTTGAGTTGGCAATCCATCAACATTATGAATATCAGAAGAATTAGCCACTGAAAGTCCATCGCTCCTACTTTCCCAAAATCCAATATAAGAAAGAAAGTGTGGAATTAATTCTGAATACGCTGCAACTAATTTCTGAACACGAACGACATGCCTTGAACCATGCATTGAATCATACACATATATGCACTGATCTTTAAAAGACACTCTCGCTAAAATCCAGTGAAACTTCTCAGTAAGATTAATTGGGAAAAGAACATTGTCAATGCTATTCCATGGGACGTTGCATCTCATAAAAAATCCAAGAATGTACTCAACAATTTGATGTTCTTAAGTGATAAGTGTTACATCTCTATTGTTCTCCACAAAATGCTTATACAAAGTCTGAATCAAGCAGTTAAACTAACAATCAGTGGTTGTAAATTTAACTGAATCACAAACAGGCCCGTATTTTGACTTTTTTCACAAATAGTAAAAGATAACATCCATATGCTGAAAATTCGAACAACAAAACCACGTTAAAATGCTAAAAATGAATACAGAACACTAATTTAAATCAGATAAATACAAGCTACTTATATAACATGCATCATATCAACTACTGCATATAAACTGTGTACCTACTGTGTAGGACCTGTATATATACTGAATAGTAACTACTGCATTTAAACTTTGTACCTACTGTGTAAACACTGCATAGGACCTGTATATACATTGCATATAAAGTGCTGCATATAAACTGCACATAAAGTACCGCATAAATATAGCATAAAACTTATATAACATTCATCATATACAAAATTTCAGTATTCCTATTAGCTTATCACTATCAAGTACAAAAATAAAAGATATATAACCTACTTAACTAACAAATTCATTACTTACTGAATCAGTTAATGGTACTCCTGGATATGCCAATGTGAAGAATTACTCTTTTATTTTAACAGTATCAACTCCATAGTCAAAATATTTTTGGAGAGCATTGACAGAATCTGAATAAACAGGCTTGGAAAAAATATTACAAAAATTGTAATATATGATAAAATAAAGTAAAACAAAAAGAAATTACAAACAAAAACTTATATCTGTTTAACGCGCAACGATCTCAGAAAAAACCTGTTTAACTTTAATAACACTTTCATATCATCAATTCACTCCGTAATACTCTTCACAAAAGGATTCTTTATAGACAAGAAACATTTACTTGGCTGAGCATTCTCTACACACTTATATGATTGACCTTCAACTTTTCCACAACCAGAATCAAATTTTGACAAAATTGGAGATTCACATACTGCCGCTGTCTTACGTAATCGGCGAGGAATAACAGGTGTTTTATCCAATATAACAGACGTAGTCACCATGTTTTCCTCAATCCCTTTAACATTATCACTTGCAGTTGCATCAAATTTTCTAACATTATCAGATACTAAATTAGTTGCATCAGTTATTGCAACACTCTTATCGGGTTGAGTGAACTTAGAAATTTCAGCGTCTGGAATTTCTGACCAGTCAAGCTCATTCTGGATAAGCACTGCCACATCACCTTCTTTTTGTGTCTTTTGATCACGAAAAGGTTGAGTAAATGTAGACACTTTAGAATCAGTAAAACTAGACCAATCACTATCAACCTTACTATTTCTACCCTCCCCTATATCCTTATTTTCACCTGAGCTTTGTGTGAACTTCAAAAATCAAAATTTGGAAAATTCTTCCAAGCACCATCCTTAAAAGTTTCAGTCACAGAATTAACATCGACATGACCACCTACTCAATCACCTACAAAATTAACTTTCTCTCCAACGTCATCCACCAAATGCCCAATTATGTCACCACCTACACAATCTGTTTCTTTCCCTACATCATCCATCAAAGTTTCACTTATATGATCCACTTCCGGTACAACATCATTTTTTTGTCCCACATTAGGTGGATCATTAACTTGATCATCACCTGTACCACCAATATTAAGTGTCTTATCATCTTTTTCATTTGAGTTGTCACCATCATTATCATCAATTGATGTACCAACCTGTAAGAAAAACTTTGTAAAATAAGTACAATAATGTATATAAGTTTTGTTAAAAAAACTGGAAAAATTCAGGAAAAGAATACCTTAGGCTCATTCTTTATATCTAGATCTTGAAAAATCAATTCAAATAGGGATTTCATAAACTTCGCCATTCGAGGAAACCTTTTTCGTTAACTAAACATAAAAGGAAAAAGTCAACACATCAATTAACAAAAACATACAAATATTAATAAAAACCTTCGACATACCATTTTAACTTTACTTCTCAAAAGTACCAATCATTATTTGAGCTCGACTGACTACATTCTTGTTTACTGGTGCTAGGCAAATTAATAGAGTGCACAACCGCATCCACAAGTTTGAAATCAGGTAATTGAAGAATTGTTTTTTCAAGAACTATCGGCGTAATGTTACACAACGCAACCTGCACATACAAAACAACACTTGAAATATAAGAAACACATAACAATTTAACAAAACATATATAAATTACAATTTAAAACAACGATATACCTGCTCTTGGCTAATATAAAAAAATGCAGACTTGACCTCCTTGTATGTTGGTCTATACTTTACAAACCAATTCAGTATACGTGGCACACCACTCGGTCAGCAAGATGGCCATCGACATAAGGACAACACTCATAAAACCAACACTAAAATGCAAGAGGAAAACCAACACAACAATACATAGTTTTTCGATGATAAACCTTAGACTTCATTCACTCCAACATCAGACGAAAATATAATTTTCCCCAAGGAAATGTTTCATAGTTGCCAGATTCAACCAATAAGAAATCATTCTTAGTTATAACATAACTATACGTGACAGAAAAAATAAAGGAATAAATGAAGAACAAAACAGAATTTTATAAAGCATCTTCATCACATCGCCACTTTTTATCCATGAAACTCTCTTCTAAATCAAGCTTTGTTACCTTGGACTTTCCTGGAAAATACAACTCCATCAACTTAGTTTCTTCACTAACAACAAACTCATTATTATAATTTCCAATACATTTTAAGCCGCTAATTATAGAAAAATCTTGTAAGCCGAACCGTAACCTAGTGTTATTCACTTTAATTCATATTTCATCATCTCGTTCACAAACAAGTTTCCTAAGAAACATTCCATGGATAAGTTGATTTTGAGGAAAAATACTTGGTAAAGATAAGAAATACCCAAAGAAACTATTCTTAAACAAATCAAGTTGGTTCTTGTCCAACTTAGATTTCAAGGCAGTCACAATTCTCCAGTTTGTGTGCACGCTGAGCTGACACTTGTAATGATCAGATGGACCAAGAAACAAATCCCAAACCTGCAATACATAAGTGTACTTTTAGGTATAAATATTTTAAAAAGCTACATATATTACTCATACAGTATTCATTACAATAATGTTGCTAATTTTATACAGTTACAGTATAATTATTCAAACTATACACAGTTCTTATACAATCTTGATACACAAATAGTTATACAGTCAATGTACACTAATTATACTTATACAATATAAATATTCAAACTATACACAGTTCGTATACAATCCTGATACACAAATAGTTATACAGTCAATGTACACTAATTCTACTTATACAGTATTCATTACAACAGTGTTGCTAATTTTACATAGTTACAACATAATTATTCAAACTATGCACAGTTCTTATACAATCCTGATACACAAATAGTTATACAGTCAATGTACACTAATTGTACTTATACAATATAAATATTCAAACCATACGCAGTTCTTATACAATCCTGATACACAAATAGTTATACAGTCAATGTACAACATGTTGCTAATTTTACACAGTTACAATATAAATATTCAAACTATACACAGTTCTTATACAATCCTGATACACAAATAGTTATAAAGTCAATGTACACTAATTGTACTCATAGAGTATAAATATCCAAACTATACACAGTTCTTATAAAATCCTGATACAAAAATAGTTATACAATCAATGTACACTAATTTTACTCATACAGTATTCATTACAACAGTGTTGCTAATTTTACACAGTTACAATATGAATATTCAAACTATACACAGTTTTTATACAATCCTGATACACAAATAGTTATATAGTCAATGTACACTAATTGTACTCTTACAGTATAAATATTCAAACTATACACAGTTCCTATACAATCCTGATACACAAATAGTTATACATTCAATGTACACTAATTTTACTCATATTACAACAATGTCGCTAATTTTACAAGTTACAATATAAATATTCAAACTATACACAGTTCTTATACAATCCTGATACGCAAATAGTTATACAGTCAATGTACACTAAATTTCACAAAAATCACTACCCAATATATTTCATATACAACACTGACACATATTATATACATCAATAACACACATATTTCAAATATACACAAATTCAACACAGCAAGTGAACATCTATCATACATAATTAATACATACAAAGCACAAACAATGTATCTCAAAATCAGTTAATTTGGGTATTTTTCTCTTCTAAGGAACTTTTTTTTTTTTTTGGATGATTGAGTATCATCTTCTCAGTCATTTGATCGATTCCTTTTTTTTATTTTCTTGGGAGGAACAAGAGCATCTCTTTCATCATTCACACTTATCTTCTCCTTTCCTTTAGATGACTTACCATCATCTTCATCATTTTTTAAATCACAGGTTTTTTTTTTTCGAATAACAACAAGATCTGAATCATCACTCACATCTGTATGTGCCTTTTTTTTAGTTGATTTTTTTTGTCTCGTCATTGATGGATCACCTACTAATTTACCTTGAGAGCTAGTAATTTGACTAGGACTAGCATGAACATTTTTCAAATCCTTCAATCGAACATCACGATTTGTTAAATCTTCAAAATCATCATTAGTAGCAACGAAATTAGGATCATATCTTATTCTTTTACTAACTAATTTCGTATCAATATTATTTTTTTCTTGATTTTCATAACTACAAACGTTGAAAAACCTAATCGTAAAGAACAATAAAAAAAGGTAAAGGAATTGTAGGTATCAGTTATTTCTTTTTTTTTTGGAAAAAAGACAACTGCAAACCTTTATCCTTTAGCGTGAACTGTATGTACAAGTTATTTCTTTTTTTTTGGGAAAAGAACAACTGCAAAGGGCGCGTGTGGATTTTTTTATCCTTTAGCGTGTGGCTTATTAAAATAAAGGGCACGTGTGGATTATTAAAATAAAGGGATAATAAATGGTATTTAAAACAACTGAAGTGTTACTTCTGTCCAAAACGGGAAATGTGGGCCATTATTGTCCATTACTTTTTGAAAAAGCTACGTGGTGTCCTTTTTTCAATATTTTTTCTTTTGAAAACAGTCTCTCTACTTCACCTTAGGTAGTGGGATGATCTACGTACACTATGTGGGAATACACTGGGTATGTTGTTGTTGTATGAGACATAAATATTTTTCATGGTCAAACAGACCTTAATGTAGTTGGTCATCATAGAATTTTCAGAGCACTTGCCAGATTTTGAATCTGATGGTGTAAAATTAAAGGAAAAATAACATCACATCACTAATAATTTTGCCATATCTTTATAATATTCATATCTTTTATTTAATTACATTTCATTTCATATTTTTATATTTCCCTCTCACTGTATTTGATACATTAGATATTTATTTTTATCTCCTCAGATCTCCCTTCTCATTATTCTCAAATCTATCAAATTTCTACCAAATTTTCATTGTATCTTTGGCTTTCTCTCAACTTCTTATTTTTCTCCCTTTCTCTTGTCGGAAAAGCATTATCTATGACGACGATAAGCTTCCACCTCCATGAATACCACTGTTTAACCACCACCAAACCCCCTGTCCTCTCTATTTCCTTCACTCTCATCTCTTCTTACCTCCATGTCTCCACATCTCTGATCCATTTCTAATCAAAAAAATAACTGGTGAACCACCACAAAAAAAACCCTGCCAAAGCTTCATCATCTTCAGTGAATTTCAAAAAATTTCATTGAGATAGGTGGAGATCTATCCATATCGGATAAACTTCTAGTCGAAAACGGCCAGAGTTGAACGAAAAAAGTGTCAAAACCATATAATGTATCAACAGTATTACAAACGCAATATATCAGAAACTTTTATGGATACATTTATCAAAAATATGTAAAATATATTCGTAGGAAAACTAAAAATATCTAAACATAATGTATTAAAAGTATTAGAACTTCTAATGTATCAAAAATTTATAGTCACACTTACCAGAAACATGTAAGATACATGTGTGGAGCACCTAAACTATTAAAATCAGAATGTATTAGAAGAAATTATAAATCTCTGGTGTATAGATACATATAATTATAAAATTCAAATACATAAGTTTATAAAACTCATATACGTAGATACATAAAATTATAATCAAATACATAAATAGATGAGATTATATATAGTTATATCATACGTGAATTTTTTTAAAAACCTGATTTAGTTAGTGATATCACACAGGTAATGTATTTGACATTTTTTATGTAATATTGAATAGTTAGTAGAGATGGAGTAATTAACTCATACTCCCTTAATTTCTATTTACTTGTCACCTTTTTAAGTTTCACGCTTCTTAAGAAAAATATTAAGTAGAAGGCAATTTGATTAACTTACTCATATTTATTACTTATTAGTCCCTCCATCCCAAATTATGTGTCATCATTTCCTTTTTAGTCCGTCCCAAAATAAGTGTTGCCTTTTCTTATTAGGCAACTTTTTAAAGACACAATTACCCTTTTACCCTTATTGGTCCCACTTAATTAAAAAAAAAATATTGACACATTTTCGATAAAGGATAATTTGGTAAACTTTACCAAGTCTTCCCTTTTTTCTTAAACTCCATGCCCGGTCAAATGGCGACACATAAAATGGGATGGAGCGAGTATAATTTAATGCGTTGCTTTTTTGTACTATATTAACATAGCTCCATATTTATTACTGTAACACCCCAGATTTTTTTTTTACTTTGAAATTTTTGAGTTTTGAGCTCACTTTCCATGCTACGACTGGCACCTCACGAGTCGTAAGGTGTGATCACACCTCGCAGGGAGGAACTCATGACCAAACCAGTAGAGTAGCCAAAGTTTCTGTTTGGAGTATGACTGGATCCTTACGAGTCATAAGGTGAGGTCACGAGTCGTAGAATGTGACTCGTGACCAAAATAGTGAAGGGGGTCCTAGAGTCTGCCCAGACTAAGATTCTAGGCAATGACTCGTACCCAAACATCGTGATTCGTGACAATGACTGACGACCAATTTCCTGCACTTTTAATTAAGGGTACTTTGATCATTTTCCTCTTTCCCTAATCCTAACCCACAATAATAAAACATTTAAAAGGGGTTATTTTCATCACTTAGACATTCATAAACTACTCTCAAACTCTCTAAAATTCCCAAGATAAGAACAACTAGGGTTTCTAAGGATTGACGATGTGGACCTTCAATTGGTAGTTTCTTTTCATAACTCTTGATATCTCAGACATGTATCTCTTTCCTAAAACTTATATTTCTAAAAGCATGCATTTAAACATGTTATCCATGCGAATAATTATTGGTTTTGAATTTGGGTTGAGGACTTTTGGATATTATTGGTTGAATTGCTTTCCCCATGGTTTCTATTGATCATTCATGCTTTGAATTGATAGTTCTTAAAATAATTGGGTGCATAAGTATGGAAATTAGAATGGTGATCATGTATTCCCTCAACTTTATAGATTTTGGTAATTAAAGTGGTAATAACCTCAATCCAACCTTATGAAATTGGCTTTAAAACATGGATTTATGCATATTGAAACCAAATTTGAACTATTGCATTTCATAAATGTCTAATGGAGTACAAATGGCTTTGAAAGACCTTTATGGCCATGACTTAATTTTGATTGGAATATGCGGGTCGTGGATTCCCCCAAGTAGATGGTCAATGAAAATGGCATTATGATATTATCTTGCAAGAAAAATTAGTATGACGATACCAATGGTATGTTCCTTAATGGATGGTACTTGGTTTAATGAATGAGAATGTGTAAATATTTTAATTGATCTTAAAGGGGGTTGTGTAGCTGACTATAAAGGTGGAGGTCCCGAGGGGCCGATACTTAAAACCATATTTGCTGGCGTAGGTGTTAGTATTAATGGTCGTATGTTTGTGTCACACCTTATATATATATTTATCATGGATTGGAGAAGGGTCATAGATTCCTCGGCCTTTCTTGATACCTCCGATTTGTGCGGCTAACACGCACTGGGGCCCAACCAGCAGGGAGGAAAATGGACCCAATCAGCAAGGAGGAGCTGGACCCATATATCCTGAGGGTATTAAGATGATAGAAAAGTACACAGTTCAAGTTAATATTTTAACTCTCTTGTTAAACCTTATTCCCTATTCTGGCATATTATGTATATGTATATATATATATGTATGTATATATGTGTGTGTATGTATATATATATATGTATGTATATGTATATATATATGTATATGATTGTGTGCATATGGTTTTTGAATGATTTTGGACTGATTGATCATGGTATTTTTATCCTTTTCCTGAGTTACGCGCTAGCGCTCACCCCGCTAGCCATCCCCGAATGCTGTATCCCTACGCGATGCAGGGTCCAAGGTCACTTTTATTTCTTATGTAGTGTTGGGTAATTTTTGTACTATCTGTGGGTCAGCTTTGAAATGGTGAGCATCTATTCTTCGGAAGGCCCTTATTTTATGGTCTTATCTTTACTTATGTCTTAAACTATTTCTATGGGTTCTTTTTGGCTATGGTCAGGGGCATGTCCCAACTTAGGTTGATGTTTTATTCTTATTGGCTTTTATGGACAAGGTGTTGGTGGATTGTGTTATGGATTCTTAGATCTCTCTTGTTATTGATTTATCTATCTTGTTATATGTTTGGAACTCAGCTGTATCTTGTTATATGTTCGAAACTTATCTACTACTAATTATATTGTGTTCTGGTTGTCTAGGCTAATGGGGGTGGTCTCCGATCCTTGGCAAACTTGAGATGCCCATCACGACTACCTAGTTTGGGTCGTGATAAGCTTATTATCAGAGCTAGGTTCATGGTCATTGGGTGTCCATAAATCCGTATCAAATAGAGTCTCTTTTGTGTGTAGCATGCCAGACTTATAAGGGAGAGGCTATAAGACATTTAATATAGTTTCCCTTTCTTGTGATCTATTTTTTTGGCTTATAATGTTTAAGGTCTTGAAAACTCCTCTAATATCCATTTGCTCACATTTCAGATTATGCCTCCTCGAAGATCTAATGCTCGTGGAAACTCCCCTATCCCACTTGACGACAATGTGGATGGAACTCACCCTGTTTATGGAGTTCAGACCCAATCTAGGTTCCCTGATCCTAACTATACTGCCTCTCATAGAGTTCCACGGTCCCTACCAGTCCTCCTTGGGCCTCTCGGGATGATGATATTCCTAGCCTACCACCCCAAGGAGATATTTCTAATGTCAAGTTTCGTCGATCTATTCATCTGCTGACTCAGTTGGTGACTTCTTAGTCTCATCATCCTAATCGTGTTGGTCCTGTTACTCTATATTCTAAGGTCACTAGTTGGCCAGTTTATGAAGTTGAATACTTTGACCTTTATTGTCTCTAAGGTTGAAGTGGATCCTCAAGATTTTATGGATGAGATATAAAATATATTCAGGGTGATGTATGCCACTAACTCAAAAGGTGTGGAATTTGTTACATATTAGCTGAAGGATATGACATATTAGTGGTATGAGGAGTAGGAGCAGTTGAGAGGGGATGATGCCGAGACAACTGAGTTGGATAAGTTTTTGAGTGCCTTTCTTGATCATTTCATTTCTCAGGAGTTGAAGGAGGCTAAAACTGAGAAGTTTGTGAATTTGAAATAGAGAAGAATGATTGTGAAGGAGTATGCTTGGAAATTCCACCAACTGTATTGTTATGCCCCAAAGATAGTGTCTAGTATGAGGACGAGGATGTGAAACTTTTTTTTGGGTTTGTATCAAGATTGGTACTAGAGTGTAAGGCGGTGGTATTGAATAATGACATGGATATCGCTATGCTGGTGGTGTATATGCAACAAGTTGAAGATGAAAAGAAGAAACAAGCAGAAATAAGAGAGAGACAAAATAAGAAATTTAGATATTCAGACCAGGGTGGAGGCTAGAAGAACAGTGGTAGAGATGGTGGGAAGTGGGGCAAGAAGAGGACTTGAGGAAGCTTGGCTTCATATTTTACGTCTAATGCCCCGTATCTAAGTCGTCAAGTGAGCGTTACTTTCAGACTGACAGTGGGTTTTGGGCACAAGGTTCCAAGTCTCAAGCTAGTAGAGCTCAGTCAACCCCGTATTATCCTTCTTGCTACACTTGTAGCTGGTTGCACTGTGGTTATTGCGATGAAGGAAAGAATTAGTGTTTTAAATATGGCTAGCTTGGTTATATACAGTGGAACCATCCTTCAGCTTAAGTTTCTACTGGAGATAATAAGGTTTCAATTTCTACTTCTTTAACTCTTGCGCCAAAGAGTGCTACTTTTAGTATCGACACTAGTCAGAGTCATCTTTATGCTCTTTCCATAGATTAGGAATTTGAGGCATCTCCTGATATCGTTATCGGTATGTTGAATATTTTCTCTTATGATTTATACTATCTGCTTGATCCACTTCTACCCTTTCTTATGTGACCTGTTATGTGCCTATTCATTTTGGTTTTGGTCCCGAGAGTGTTTTTGAGCCTTTCTCTGTGTCTACCCCAGTGGGTGATTCTGTCATGGATGGAAAAGTCTATAGGGGCTGTGTGGTGCCTATCTTTCATAGGGAGACATTGGTAGATTTGGTAGAGTTGGATATAGTGGATTTTAATATGATATTGGGGATGGATTGGCTCAATTTGTGTTACGCTTCTCTAAATTGTTGAACCCATAAGGTCAATTTCCAAATCCCTAATGAACCTATAATAGAGTGGGAGGGAAGTTCTTAAGTTCCTAAGGGAAGGTTTATTTTGCATCTTAGGGCCTAGAAGTTGATTTCCAAAGGGTGCCTACACCATCTAGTTTGGGTTGAGGACTTTAGTTCTGAAAGTCCTTCCTTCCAATTTGTCTCGGTGGTTAACAAATTTCTTGAAGTGTTTATCGATGATCTTATTGGCATTTCTCCCGATAGGGCAATAGAACTTGGGATTGATATTCTACCGGATACCTATCCTATCTTTATCCCTCCATATAAAATGGCTCCGACTGAGTTGAAAGAACTTAAAGAGCAGTTAAAGGATCTTCTTAATAAGGGTTTCATTCATCCTAGTGTCTCACTCTGGGGCGCTCCTGTGCTTTTTGTGTGGAAGAAGGATGAGTCTCTTTGAATGTGCATAGATTATCGGTAGTTGAATAAGGTGACGGTGAAGAATAAGTATCCTTTTCCTAGTATTGGTGATCTCTTTGACCAACTTCAGGGTGATAAATACTTCTCTAATATTGTTCTTTGGTCGGGTTATCATCAGTTGAAAATTAGGGAGGCAAATATCTCTAAGACTGCTTCTAAACTTGATATGGTCATTATGAGTGTCTGGTTATATCATTCGGGTTGACTAATGCTCCAGATATATTCATGAACCTGATGAATCGAGTATTCAGACAATTCTTGGATTTTTTTGTGATCATGTTTATTGATGATATCTTGGTGTATTTTAAGATTGAGTAGGATCATGCCAATCACCTTCAAATAGTGTTGCAAACTCTTAAGGATCAATGATTGTATCCCAAGTTTTCGACTGTAAGTTTTGGTTAAATGCTATGACCTTTTTGGGTGATGTTGTTTCCAGTGAGGGGATCATGGTAAATCCACAAAAAGTTAAGATGGTTAATAAGTGGACTAGACCCACGACTCCAATCAATATTCAGAGCTTCTTGGGTTTAGCTAGGTATTATAGGTTTGTGGAGAGCTTCTCTTCTATTGCTACTCTGTTGACTAAGTTGACTTAGAAAAAGATGAAGTTTTTATGGTCCAATGCTTGTGAGGGTAGTTTTGAGAAGTTGAAGAATAAGTTGACTTCTGCGCTTGTTTTGACCCTACCAGAGGGAACTGATGGTTTTGTTGTTTACTATGATGCATCTCGTGTGGGACTAGGCTGTGTATTGATACAACATGGTAAGGTTGTGTCTTATGCTTCTAGGCAACTGAATGTCTATGAAAGAAATTATCCGACTCATGATCTAGAGTTGGCGGCTGTGGTTTTTGCATTTAATATTTGGCGCCATTATCTATATGAGGTGTATGTTGATATATATTCAGATCATAAGAGCTTGCGATATGTATTCACTCATAAGGAGTTGAATTCAGGCAAAAGATATGGATTGAATTGCTCAAGTACTTTGATATGAGTCTTCATTATCACCCAGGTAAAGCTAATGCAGTTGCTGATGCTTTTAGTTAGTTGTCTATGGGTATCTTGTCTCATCTGTATAGGGAGAAACGAGTATTGGTAAAGGATATTCACCGGTTGGATAATCTTGGAGTTCATCTTTTGGATTTCGAGGATGGAGGTATGATTATTCACGAGGTGGTGAAGTCATTTTTTCTTGTTGAGGTGAAAGATAAACAAGTTTTGGATCCAATATTGATACAAATTAAGGATGATATGAGTCAGCAAAAGGTTATGGATTTTGAGATTGGTAGTGATGGCATCTTGAGGTACCAAGGTAGGTTTTGTGTTTCAAATATTGATGGGTTATGAGAAAGGTTTTTGACTAAGGCTTATGAGTTACGGTATACAATTCATCTTTGTTCGACGAAGATGTATCTTGACATAAAGGAGATTTATTGGTTGAACAACATGAAGAGAGATGTGAAAAATTTTGTGGCTAAGTGCATGGTTTGTCAGCAAGTAAAGGTTGAGCAATTGAGGCCTTACAGCATGACTCAAGAGATTGAGTTGCCCATGTGGAAGTAGGACATGATCAACATGGATTTTCTTACTGGACTTCCGCTGTCTCGAAATCAATATGATTCGATTTGGGTCATTGTGGATAGGGTGACTAAGTCTGCTCACTTTTTGCCTGTGAGGATTACTTACTTTGGAGAGGATTATGCTAAGTTATGTATTCCGAAAATTATCAAATTGCATGGTGCTTCACTTTTCATTATTTTGGATTGAGGTACGTAGTTTTATTCTTACTTTTGGAGTTTGTTTCAGAAAGGCTTGGCCACACGGGTGAACCTTAGCACTGGATTCTACCCTTATACAGATGAACAAGCAGAGAGAGGACCATTCAGACTTTGGAAGATATGATAAGGGCCCGTGTGATTGATTTTGGTGGTAGTTGGGTGGATCATTTATGTCTCATTGAGTTTGTGTACAATAACAATTATCACTCTAGTATTAGGATGACTCCTTTTGAAACTCTTTATGGTAGGAGGTAGATCCCCTAGTGGGTGGTTTGAGGTTGGTGAGACTAGATTGTTCGGTATGGACTTAGTTCACCAAGACACGAAAAAGGTGAAGGTGATTCGACATTGACTTAAGAATGCTCAGATTCACCAAAAGTCCTAAGCGAATATGAGGCGAAGAGAGTTGAAGTTCGAAGTTGGTGATTGGGTGTTCTTGAAGGTATCTCCTATGAAGAGAGTGATGAGAATGGAAAGAAGGGGAATCTCAATCCCCGTTATATGAGTTCGGATTAGATTTTCAGGAGAGTGGGCAATGCCATTTATGAATTGGATTTACCTTTGAGTATGGATTCCATTCATTTGGTTTTCCATGTGTCCATGTTGAGAAAGTGCGTGGGTGATTCTTCTTTGGTGGTGCTTGTTGAGAATATTGGTATTTCAAATTTCTTATCTTATGAGGAAGTTCTTATTGAGATTTGGATAGGTAAGTCCATTGTTTAATGACTAAAGATTTAGCTTCGATGAAGGTCTTTTGGAGGAACCATAAGGTTTAAAAAGCTACTTGAGAAGTTGAAGAGGACATGAAGTCCAAATATCCGTTATTGTTCCCCGGTTGGATAACTGTGCTTAAGGTATGCATATTTCTACTCTTTTTTCATTTTTTTGACTTTGTTAATGGTTTTATGAATGCATTCCTGTCGTACAATCGTACTAATATATGCCTCGATTCATCATTCGGAGATGAATAATCCTAGGTGGGAGAATGTAACACCCCAGATTTTTTTGCCTCTGAAATTTCTGAGTTTTGAGCTTACTTCCCAGGCTACGACTGACACCTACAAGTCATAAGGTGTGGTCATGAGTCATAGGGAGGGAGTCATGACCAAACTGGTGGAGTAGCCAAAATTTCTGTTCGAAGTACGACTGGACCCTTATGAGTTGTAAGGTGAGGTCATGAGTCATAGGGTGTGACTCGTCACCAAATCAGTAAAGGGGTTCCTAGAGTCTTCCCAAACTATGAGTCTAGGAAACAAATCATATCCAAACGTTATGAGTCATGACCTGACTTATAACGACTTGAGACCATTTTTCTTCACTTTTAATGGAGGGTACTTTGGTTATTTTCATCTTTTATCAATCATAACCGACGATCATAAAATATCTAAAGGGGGTTATTTTCATCACCTAGACAATCATAAAATACTCTTAAACTCTCTCAAATTCCCAAGGTAAGTACAACTAGGGTTTCTAAGGATTGGCCATCTAGAGCTTCAATTGGTAGTTTCTTTCCATAACTCTTGATATCTCATGCATGTATCTCTTCCCTAAAGCTTATTTTTCTAAAAACATGTGTTTAAACTTGTTATCTATAAGATTAATTATTGGTTTTGAATTTAGGTTGAGGACTTTTGGATGTTATTGGTTGAATTTCTTTTCCCATAGTTTCTATTGATCATTCATGAATTGATAGTTTTTAAACTAATTAGGTGCATGGTTATGGGTATTAGAAAGGGGATTATGGATCCCCCCAACTGTATGGATTTTGATAATTAATTAGTAATGACCTCTACCCAACCTGATGAAATTGGCTTTAAACATGGATATATGCATATCGAAACCAAATCTGAACTGTTGTATTTCACAAAAGGCTAATGGAGTACAAATGGCTTTGAAAGGCCTTTATGGCCATGACTTAATTTTAATTGTACCATGGGGGTCATGGATTCCTCCAAGTTGATATAAATGGAAATGACATTATGATATTCGCTTGGAAGCGAAATTGGTATGATGATACCAACGGTATGTGCCTTAATGGATGGTACTTGGTTTAATGAATAAGAACGAATAAATATTTTAATTGGTCTTAAAGGGGGTTATGTAGCTGACCATAAAAGTGGAGGTCCCGAGTGATTGATACTAAAAACCGTATTTGCTGTCGTGGAGATTGGTCTTAATGGTCATGTTCTTGTGTCACACCTTACATATATATATTTATCATGGATTGGCGAAGGGTCATGGATTCCCTGACCTTTCTTGATACCTCTGGTTCGTATGGCTAACACGTATTGGGGCCCAACCAATAGGAAGGGAGCTGGACCCATATAGCTCATGGATATTTAGATGTCGAAAAAGCTGCACAGTTCAAGTTAATGTTTTAAATCTCATGCTAAACCTTGTTACCTATCTCGACATATTATATATATGTACATGATTGTGTGTATATAGGTTTGGAATTATTTTGGACTGATTGGTCATGGTATTATTTTAGCCCTTCCCTAAGTTACATGCTAGCGTTCTCTCCTTGCTAACTGTCCCTGGATGCTGTATCCCATGCGATGCAGGATCCGAAGGTACTTCTGTTTCCTTATGCGGTGGTAGGTGATTTCTGAATTGTCCTCAAGTCAGCTTTGAAGTGGTGAGCTTCCATTCCCCGAAAGTCCCTCATTTCATGGTCTTGTCTCTACTTATGTCTCAGACTATTTCTATGGATTCTTCTTGGATATGGTCGGGGGCATGTACCAACTTAGGTTGATATTTGGTTCTTAGAGGCTTTTGTGGACAAGGTATGGGAGGATTGTGTTTTGGATTCTTAGATCCCTCTTGTTACTGATTTAACTGTCTTGTTATATGTTCAGAACTCAACTCTATCTTGTTATATGTTTGGATCTCGTTTGCTACTAGTCATAATATGTTCTTTTTGGCTAGGCGAATGAGGGTGATCTCCGGTCCTTGATAGACTTAAGATACCTATCACGACTATGTCCTGGTTCACCTCATGACAATTAGTAAAGGTAAAAGTGAAAACAAACAACTAATTATCCCTTGATTTTGTGAAATAAACAAGTATTAAGAAACATCTATTTTTTGTAATGATAACAACTAATTAGAAAAGGAGGAAGTATTGATACGAGATGAAAATACAAAAATGGAAATCACACGAAAACAAAGGAAAACACTAGATACGAAAGCACAAAATAAGAAAACGAAGAAATGGAATGATAAAGTAAAAGATAGATAGATTGATATAAGTTGATAACGAGAGGACAACTAAGGGTATACTAAACCCTAGACCTTCCTATCAATTACCGATAACACCAACTTCTTACGAGGACACAAACGAAAACGGATTCCCGAGCACTCACATTTCTCACGAATCAATAAAACTCCTAACAAGTTTCCATATAAGCACTCGCAAGTGTATCTCAATTCATCATCATTCATCAACTATCTAAAATGAAGAAAAAACTAGCTATTTATAGCCATGGACTACTTATTACTAGATGGGTCCAAAAGTGACCTTAAATGCTATTGGGATTGGGTCCAAAAGTGACCAAGAGCCAAAATAATGCAAATGGGCTCTATGTGGTGCCAATTCTCTCCCACGGCTTTGTGGACCTCGTAGCCTCCATGCTATCTTCCAAATGCGCCGTGGCTCAATACTAAAAGGGAGGACATCATCAAATATAGCCTTTGCCGTGCTCCAAGCTATCCTCCAATTACGTATTTTCTTCCTTAGGATGATCAAGTCGTGGATCCTTAGGTTTGGTCCTTGAAGCATAGATCCCAAAAGGATGAAGCCTATTTGGATCGTATCAAGTATAATAATGAAATTTATGTAAGTTACCAAAACTAATATGCATGTGAGATGTATTTAAAGAGTTATTAAATATTACTAAAAGATACTTCTTCCGTTTTAAAATAGTTTGCACTTGTTGACTTGACACTCCCATTAAGAGAATATTTTTTGTTCGTGTTTATTTTATCAAATTATCCTTGTTACTTATGCTTTATAAATATAAATTAGAGGTAATTGCGTTCAATGAAATTTTATTAAGTTTAAATCCGTACAAAATTTGGACTATATTGAATGCAAATTATTTTAGTCCCAAAAAAGTATTGCGGATTAATATAATTGAATTAATTATTTAAGTCCAAACATATTGAATTGAATTAATTAAAAATTACATAAATCTCTACTACTTTACCCCTATTGCACCATATTCCACTGTTTATTAAAATTTCATAAATCTCATTTTTTTAAATTTTTTTTCTATACATCCAATTACAAGAGATACATCACTGGTGATACATCCAGTAAAACAATTCATGTGAGCTAATTAAAGAAAATAACTTAAATTAACTTAATTAAGGAGTAAACCACTCTTCATAACTTCAAATTAAGAACCTAATTACCATGTCAAAACAAAACAATTCTTTGTTTTTTTAGTTATGTTTACGAACTCTTAAAACATAGAACAATCTTTTGCCATGTCTTTTTAGCATAGTTTCATAGATAATCAAATGAAGAACTAACCTGAATAGAGGGTTGTTATTAGTTTTAAATAGTTTTCAAATGAAAAAGAGAATTATAAATTCAAACCTATATTGTACCACATTAAAATTTATTTATGTAATATTGAGTGCTTAAATCAACTCAATAAATACATAATATATATTTGATTATACATAACTATTATTTGATCATTACTTAAACAATGTATATTTAAGTACTTCAAAAAATCATTTAATCATGATAAACTTGAACTAATTTGATGTAAAAACATATCTAGCAAGTGTTTACGGTTGGGTACTTGTAAACTTCTATGTTCCAAGTCTAGTGTGGTTTTTCATTTACTATTTATTTTTGTCTCTAATAATAAAATTTTTAAAAGAAAAAAAAAAGAATTACGTGTAAATTCGAAGCTTGCGACGAAAGTACATAATAAATTTATACTTTTTTAATTCTATTTTCTATGGGAGATTCTAATTTTTCAATTAGTTACCAAAATTATAGGAAGTTCGATGTACCATAAATCTTTCCTTTCCTATTTCGGAAAATCACGTCTTAAATATGTTATTTAAGAGATACAAAATATGTATTTGTATCAGACACATAACTAAGATATATTTTGTATCTTCAGTACATAATTATATATCTTAGTGTAAATACATTACATTATACTCTTTTCAATAAAACATAAATACAAGAGATACAACATATGCTTTTGTATCAGACACAGAGAACTAAGATATATTATATATCTTCAGTACATAATTATGTATCTCAGTGTAAATACATTAGATTATACTTTTTTCTATAAAAAACATAAATATAAGAGATACAAAATATGCATATGTATCGAAGAAATGTTTAATTTCATTTATTATATCCACATATTCGATACATATTATAGTCCAAAACAAGTTATAATAATGTATACATTATTGTAACTTGTTTTGGACTATACATATTGCAAAAGGACTAATACATATGAAGGGATAAATAGGACTTCCATGATGATGGTACAAGAGGTACAACCAATTCTTGATCTTCGAAAATACAACTAGTGACAAAGGATTTCGTGATATATCTTCACCTTTATCACATTTTGTGTCGACAAAATCAATCTAGATAAGGGTGTAAGTTTGTATACGATGCGAGTTAGTCAGATGGGTCTTGAGGGATTAAGCAGAGATCAAGTTGATCTCCATAATTTGAGTTTCCTCTTTCATGATGAACAATCTTTTTTGTTTTTTCTTCTCTCCGATTAAGTTTCGTTGTGAGATAATTATAATTCATGATGGGGTTAACAAGATTTAAAAGATTTCTTGATTCAATTAATGATTTTCAGAGAAAGAAGTGTGAGTTATGGAGAAGGGGGCGGGGGGGCGGAAGAGAGAGATAGGGCGGGTGGAGGATTAAACACCGAGAACCGGAGTAGTAAAGTTTTCTGAAAAATACTTTAAATGAGGAGGAGGTTAGAAATTAATGGTATTAAATTGTTGAAGAGAAGATACTAAGGCAAATTTTTAGGGGGACAATTAATATATCCAAATTTTTAGGGTTGAAATTATATATCTGAAAATTTAAAGAGAGAGAATGTAAATTAGGGATATTTACAACTTTTACAAAGTAAAGGGGTTTTAAATATTTTAGGTAACTTAAGTTGTGATTTTGTGAAATTTAGTCCAATATTTATTGATATAGTCCATTAATTTGGGTTACAATGATGAACCCACTTTGCTTAGCTCAAGATACCATCGTATAGTGGCCAAATTTGATGTCACGTGTAATAACGTGGCATTTAAAATCAAGTGGAGGAACCAGTAGGACCATACCATATGTCAAAATGATGCAATATGCCAGTGAAATCAAAGGTCCGATCAAATGTTGCCACGTCACTTAAATCTGATTCGCAAAAAAAAAAAACCTCTTTTCACCATGATTCTTTCCTTCCTACAACTATAATTCAAAAAAGGGACCAACAACTCTAACAAGAAGCAAGAGAGAGATCATGGATCAAACACACCAGATCTCTTTACAAGCTACAAATCGAGCATTCAAGTTCATCAAGAATCAAGATCAAGACCACAAGATTCAAGAACAAGCCCAAAAGCCCTTGAATTCAACTATAAGTTGATATCAAATCCATTTAATTCACAAATCAAGTTTAAATTCAAGATTAATTGTAACACTCATATTTTAAAATTAATAAAATAATTATTGTAATATTTTCTTGTCTTGATTATTATTTTTCTAGTTAAATTTTACTGTCTAAAAAATTTTGGCACGCCCAGTGGGACAATGTCTACCACTCATCTCATCTTTTTCAACATCAAAATTTAATAACACTAAAACTACTTTCAAGAAGGCCAACTCTCAATCGATTTCCTCCAAAGCTGTTGATTCCAAATTCTCTACTGAAGTAGAAAACATTCTTGGTGTTACTTTTGGAATCTTTGGAACCGTCACAAGGAGAAGAGCCAACATATTAGGACAACAAGCACATCAAGTTTCGTCTGCACCAACTCTAATTTTTGAATCTTCAATCCCAAAAGGAGCAACGTCTCAAGCAAGTGCGTCAGAAAAAGTGAACAATCTGACAGAGATAATTAAAAATACTTAGCTCTAGTTGAGCACTCTGGATCAAAAATCTCTGGCATAAAGAACAACGGCCGTTCAACCAACATATCATCTCCACTTAAATCGCGTAAGCTGAGCACTTCAATGATCAACTTATGCAATAATTTGAGTTACTTTCCGACTTCTTCAATGATCACTCAAGCAATGATAACCAATGCCTTATCTATGGAGGAACAACTTTTAAACTTGGCAAAGATAATTGAAGGTCTAACCAAATATGTGCAAAATCAAGAGCTTGAATTAATAAGTTGGTGGATAGGATGAATCGCTTAGTAGATGAGGATTCTATCCATGCACCTGAGAATGCTCCAGAAGTTCACGAGGTAGAACATCCTATAAAACAAACACCGCCAACTAAGGAGGTACAAGTTTCTTCTGAGGAAATGATCCCTATTGATCAATTGAAAGAGTTCATTAAAGGGGGCCCTCAAAGACAAGTACGATGTTTCTACCATGTCTTCCCTGACATATGCCAAGTACTATACTGCAAGGATTGATAGATTCAATAATATTGAATGAATATAATAAAATTCTCTTAATTTCATAAATGAGATAACTAAATTAAGATAATTAGTTTCAGCAAGAGGCCAACTAAAATGAAATGGAGGGAGTAACATTTACTTTCTATAGTATGTGTTAAAAAAAGACATATATTGGTACTTTATCAAATTTTGTCTTGTTTACTGATGTTTAATAATGCCTTAAGTCTTCAACATGCTCTTATACGTATTTTGAGATTTCATTTGGACCCTCATCTAGTTCGTCATATCAAAGAACAACGTTAGGATCTATGCTTTCATCTTTCTCGTATAAGTATTTTTATGATTTATGTTTGTTTAATGTGTTAAATTTTATCTAAAAAATGTTTTTAGGGTTTGAAATGTCACTGTACCAGATGTGTTCTTAAGAATATTTCATCACTTTCTTCATATGCATTAAATGTTATGTTTTTTAGCTTTTTGGTGTGTTTTTTGAATACATTTCGTTAACTAACTTGGCGTTTATTATATATACTGCAGTATGACCTATCAGTTTACCACAGAGGAGATTATATTTACCAAAATTCATCGTGGGAGGGTCTTTTCTTTTACGACATTCCTATCCCTACATATGTTGAAAACTGTATGCCAACACTAAGATATATCAATAAGGACAACTCTTCATGACTGAAATTGTTTTATTATACTAATGAATTAGAGAATGAAACTGTTGGGGGATTGTATCACCAATATTTTATCACTAAACAATCCAACTTGGTTTTAAATGACTAACATATCCTAGAACTAGTTAAAGATATAAAACATGTGGACTCTATTGACTTTTTTTTCAATCATGTTTTAAATGAACTACTACTTGATCCTGAAGGACCTATTAGTTGTTTAGTTAGACCAAAATTTATAGATAGTGAGAGGGTGGCAGTAAATGGTGTTGGTGAGTGACAAGACCCGACCCGAGGCCTTGTCATAATAGGCGTCTCAAGTTCGATCGAAATCGGAGTCCACCCTCGTTACCCAAACCTAACCTCCATCCGCCTGTACTGAGTTGGCTAAATTTCGAGCATATAACAAGATAGCATAACTATTAAAATTACATACTCTGGGGTAGGTCTATTACCGAGACCAACCCAACCGAGTCCAACTGTCCAAACCCATCCAATAGCCAAATCGAACCACAAACCATAACCATATGAGTTCCGTAATTATTATATATAATCCCAAAATAAAAGAGGATGAAAAAACCAACAATACAGTTAGCCCGTGTCAGCCCCAATACCAATACCAATACCAATTCTAAGGCTGACACCAATACCAATCCCACCCACGCCAACCCATAGTAGTTCCACAAAAGCCTCTAACCAAAAAAATTTTAAAATTTGGTTGAGACATGCCCCTAACCATAGCCAAAACCAATATCCGTAAATGAACCAAATTATGACATAACATCCATAAAATGGAGCCTTCCAAAAATATGAAAGCTCACCACTCTAATCCAGTAGCTGATCCCGCGATAACTAAGCAGGAGGAGTAGAATAACCGGTTCCTGTATTGCGTTGGGATACAACCGCCCAAATATGGGTTAGCGGGTGAACACTAGTATTAACTCAATATAAGGATCAAATAATGCCAACCAGTAAAACCAAGTAAACCAACCATATAAATATAAATCATACATACATATATATATTCATATATATATATGTATATATATATATATGTATGTATGTATGTGTGTGTATATATATATATATATAAACCCGGGAAATGGAACCATGTTTAGCATGAATTTAAAACCATTTACCTGAGTATGTGTAGCTTAACCGTCCTTAACCACCCATGGGCTATATAGGTCCTGTGTAACCCCCTGCACGGGACCCAATACGTGTAGCCACACGAACCAAAGATACCATAAGAGTAAGGGATTCCCAAGTATCCTCACCCCCATGATACATATATTCAATGTACTTAGAGGATTCCCGCGTACCTTATAGTATCATAAAAGGGTCGCCATACCCTACCCCGTATGTCAGCAAACATGAGTTTACAGTGTTTTTTAATTGAACCCCCACCTTCACGGTTAACTATCACACCCCGCCATTATTGTTCAATTAAAACTATTTTCAACCAACCAATCCATTGTACCATTTACCAAGGCTATTAATAGTGGTATCGTCATACCGACTATAAGTGTTGTCCCTAGCTAAACCTTTTAAGGTAAAGGGATTCCGGTGTACCCATTTACCAAGTTAACTTGGGGGAGTCCCATGTACCCACAAGTGTTTCATTATGTTTTCTTGGGGGCTTCCATTATACCCCACATGTGTCCCATCAAGTTTACTTGAGGGATTTCAATTTACCCCACAAGGATGTTTATTAAACCAAACCATTCTATTTAACTATTCCAAATAATTTAAACCATTTAGGGTTCCATTAACAAGTTCAAACCATGAAATAGTTTCATTAAAAATTCAATAATGTAGTGAAAACATTCTCATAGGCATTTTATCAAACACATTAGGGACATAGTATTTCCAAAACCAAAACCAATTACCAAATAACCATTCCCATGCAACCAATTATCCAAAACAACTATTAAATCATATAAAAGAATAATTAAAACACAGGAAAACCATAATCAAGAATTTATAACCAAAAATCCCAAATTATATTTGAAAACCCAAAACCATACAATAATCAAACCGTGGAAACATTGTATAAACCATGCCTTTAGTTGGAACTAACAATGAGGGAAGATAAAATGAATTAAACCAAGAAGATGATGGAGATAAATCACTAACACAAGCCCCAAATGAAATCCTAGCCTTCCTTTACCCAAAAGCCTTAGAGAGAATTGTCGAGTGTCTAAGAAAATTTTCTAAGTGTTAATGAATAGAATAATAGGCCAAATATCCTCCCAATAGGAATACAAGTCATGGGGCCTTATTAGGTTAATTGGTAAAATATCCAGATTGCCCTCACTTAAACTCCCAAAAATCCCGTTAGGTGGGTACGACTATCCATACCATTCGTACCCTCCAATATGAGTGGCACCCACTACTCGTACCTAAGTTCATATCCCTTGGACCGAACACTATCCAAGGTATGACTTACCCCAAACCATGTCGTATCCAATAAATGACTAGTACCCATAATCCATACCCCTGGTAGAATATAATCTCAAGAGGATTGAACACTGCCCACTATAAGAGTCTATGGTATGACTCATACCCTAGCTTACGAATTTTGGTGATCCACTCATACTCAGATCCAACTTGAGCTACCAAGCCTAAGATTAAATGAAGTAACCAAATGACCCGTATCCATCGATACGACTCGTACCACCTAAGTTGTACCCATTCTAGAAACCAAATACAACCTATTAACCAACACTGGTTAACATACAACTAGCCCATACCACTTGTATCGTAGTGCATGAGTCATTTTCCCTAGTCGTATCCTGTCTAGAAACCAGAAATCTAGGAAATTTTCTAAGGACCAGAAACTCAGGATGTTTTAGTGAGGCTATTAATTTAAAGAAGAAGTCTTTTAACTTAGATGAAGAGAGGGAGTCTATAAACCCAACTAAAGAAAGAAAGGATGTTAACATAGGTAAAAAAGAGAGAGACAGAGAGCCATATAATAATGTAGATGATCTAGATTTAGAAGATATTAAACCTAAAAGTTATTGATATAGAAGATGTTAACATAGAAAGTGTTGATCTTGGAGGAGAGGCATCAAATTATTTAAGTAGTAATTCCGATCTTGAAGACATTTCTCCATAAGATGGCTCAGACGTTGATGAGGATTTGAGGGCTTTGCGACAAGAAAGAAGAAACAACAAAAAAAGAAAGAAAAAATAAAAAAATATTAAAGTTAAAGAAATACCTGTGGGAGTTCCTAGTTGTGTAGATAGAGGCTTAGAGGATTTTGGAAAAAATAAGACTAATAAGTATGCTAGAAAATTGAATGGAGATGAGGAATATCTTGATAGGTTTGACTGATCTGATGATAGTGGGGAGGAGATTGATGTTGATTCTATTAGAGGAGTAGATCTACCTAAAAGAAGGAGAAGTAAAGAAAATAAGGTATGACAAAGTTTGTAAAGTGGCTGTTTTTGAACTTGAAATGACTTTTGTGGGTGCAAAACAATTTAGAAAAGACGTTACAGATTATGCTATAGATTATAGGTGGCAATTGAAGTTAAAACCTAATAAAAATAATAGATTGAGGGTGAAGTGCAAAAATACCTAATTTCAAGTAGTTACTGCTTGCTTCTGTTCATAGGGACTTATGATATTTATTGTTAAGAACTATCATCCTATTCACAATTCTATTACTTTAAGAAGAATAAAATATGTAATTCAAAGTTGATTGCTAGCAAGTTTAAGGATAGAATTATGTCTCAACCATATATAAGGAGCTGGAAAATTCAAGATTTAATAATAAAGGTACTAGATCTTTCTATTGGTAAAACTGCGTGTTATAAGGCTAAACAAAGTGTTATGAGTAAAATTATGGGTGATTGGAATCTGAAATTTACCAGTTTATGTGATTGTACAGATATAATCAAGCAAATAAACCTCGCAAGCTCTTGTTGGGTAATACTTTATAAGAAAACTGAACCAGAAAAAAATTTCTTTGTTTATTTCTATGTGTGCTTTCTTGCCTCAAGCAAGGATAGTTAGATGGGTGTAGAAAGATTATTGATTTTGATGGATGATTTCTCAAAGGATCTTGCAAGGTTAAGTTTTTAGTTTTTGTTAGAAAGAATGGGAATAACCAGATGTATTCTATTGCATGGGCAGTTATAGGTACAAAGACAAACACAACTGAGATTGGTTCATAAGGTATTTGATTGATGATCTAAATCTAAAAATTAGTGAAGGCTTGACTATAATGTCTGACAACAAAAGTTATTACAATTATTTAACTATCTTTTCTTATTATTTGATTACTTTAATTACAATTTCAATTGCAAAGCTAACTATAATTATACTTTTTGCAGGGTCTTGTTCCTGTTTTGATGAAATTGTTATCAAATATTGAAAAAAGATTATATACTAGACATATTTGAAGTAATTAACATATGTAATAAAAAGTAAAAGAAGGAAGAAAGAGAGATGTGCAAAAGCAAGCTCCAAAGTTCAGTTTAGAAAGAAAATGCATGCAATATCAAGACTAGGTAAGAAGGAAATAACAGAGGACATACTGGTTAACCTCCTTCTTCTTGATGTAGGGCATACTTCAAAACCCATTTCAAATATGATTTTGTATAAAATAGCACGTGTAAGACTTTCAATTCTTGGATCTTACCTGCTAGACAAAAATCCATAATCACCATATTAGAGAATATCAAACATAAAATAATAAACACACATATAGATATGATCAGATTTACTGAAACATGGATATCAAATATTGCACCTATGGAAAGAACTATTTCGAAAGACAAAAAGGACAATTCAAATTGAGACTATTTAAATAGGCATAAAATTCAATGAAATGGAGCTAATGATTTGAAAATTAGAAATGGGGGCTATATATTTGTTGTTCACTTGGACAAGAAGTATTGTGATGGGTAGATTATGGATGTTAAGAGGTATTCTTTGTTCTCATGCTATTTTTAATTATTATCACTTAAATGAAGATTCTGGTAAACATGTCGAGCACTAGCATAGAAAAAAACCTTTCTTGAGATTTATAATAATTTCATCAAACCAATCACTAATATGAGAATATGGATCAAAACCATAAATCTATTAGTAGAGCCTCTAGAATTAAGCAAGATGCCATGCAAACCTAGCAAGAACAAAATGAAGAATAAGGATGAGACAAAAAGTGGGGCAGACTATTGAAAAGAGGGTGTCAAGATGACCTGTTCAAGATGTAAGCAAGTTGACCATAACAAGTGACTAGACCAATATGTATAGAATTTTGTTTCTCATACTCCATCAAATTCTAATATAGTTTATGATATCGTTCCACAGAGATCAAAAGATATATGCTACAGATTTGTGATATCTTGACTATTATTTGAGAGAACCAAATTGATGAAAGGTAAAGTTGAAATTATAGGTTACTTATAACTAAAATAAATCACTTTTTGATAGATTAATAATTAAAATATTTAAGAATCATTGAATTCGCTTGTTAATATTTTTACAATAAAATTTCTGTTTCCAAATATATTTTTTCCTAAAGGATAATTGTTTATTGCTACTACAATTATATTTTTTCACTAAAAATAATTAATTTATTAATACTGTGAGGTTATGTCAATTAATTGATTTAATTCAAGTAACTATTAAATCAAATATTCTCTTGCCTGCATTGTGCTAAAAAGGATAAAAGACCTCCTTCGATTAGTCCTTAAATCAATAAACTTATTTGACTCAATCCATTCATGAGAATTAGGATTTAAAGAAACAAGATCAATTTTTTTTGAATAATAGGTAACTAAAGATTACTTTCACTCCACTTATTTTACTCATTAGATATTATATATTAATTTTGCTCCAGGAGAATTATAAAGTTAATATAAAGATAACTTAGAGATAATATATATGAAGATGAGGATAAGGATTATTTGAAAACTATTATCCCAGCACAGTTTGAAATATCAATACAAATCTTCCGGCCAAGATGAGTTAAGACTGAGATAGTATTATAAAAATATATATCAAACTTCATCAACTATATCAATGAAAAGAGATTACTCCATTATGGAGTAAGAAAAACTAAAAAGAAAATAATAAATATTTTTACTACAAGAAAATGATTAGAGAAAGAGACCAAGATCAACTCTTTCATTCTCCTTAGAAAAACTAGAAAGAAAGTTAGAATACTAAATCGATGATAAAAAATAAACGAACTTCCTTCTACAACATATGCCTATTTATAGATAGATTTCAACTTAGGCGTTGATGAGAATTACAAGAGATTTTCAATTATCATGAGATCTTGATGAGAATTTGACATGATGATTTATCATGAAATCTTGGTGCAATTTAAGCATGACAATTATTATGAAACTTTGGTGAGAAATTCAAAGACCTTTACGAGAGTGTTTATGATTTTTTCGTTCTAGTTTTTGTGTAGTCTTTGATGAATTTGTAGTGGATGGGTCTTCATTTCTTGTCTTATATCTTCTTTGTTAATTTTTCTCGTTTCTCATGCATTCTTTTTCCTGCAAGAATTGTTTGAAAATATTGGAAAATTGAATATATTTATTCATATTTTTTTATTTAAAATAATTATTTTTAATATTAAAATACAAAAATAATTTATATTCATACAATTCTCCCATGTTTGAATTTTTGCTAGTCCTCGAGATTTTTTTATGCTATTCCTGTAAAACACAAATTTAATCAAAAAAAATTATCATACTGTTGAACTGTATAAATCTTCTATATCCATCAAATATTTATCTTATTTCTTCTTTTATTTTTGTTCAATAAAAACCGCATCTGTTAATCTTTTCGGGACTTTTCTGATTGACATTTATGCTTGAAGAGAGTAGTATGAAAGTTGTGAGATCATTCAAATTGAAAAAAAATATTCGAGAGTGAAGAAAGATGTGGTAGAAATGATGATGCAATTTGTGAATAATCTATAAGCTTATCATCAATGAGAAAATTATAGAGTGAACTAGTAGATGGATCAATAAAATTGGGTGAAAATATTTTCATCATTGGGTTAGTGTAATCTCAATTCATCAATTTTTTGATGTCGTTACCGAGGAATGACATAGATCTACTTCAAATTAAATATTATATTACTAATTTGAGAATTTATTATCATAACTATTGTTGTTATTCTTAAATATTATTATTGCTATTATTGATGGTATTAATAGTTCTATTTTATTGTTATCATTATAATTATTAAGTAGGACTTGTTGTGCTCGTATTATTGTATACTTATGAACCTACTTATTAATATTTTTATTTTTATGAAAAAATAAAAAGATAAATTTTGTTAGTGATTTGTTTAACTGATTTTTAAATATCAGATTGTTTATGACCCACTCTTCCACGAAAGAATTGGTCAATTAAGATCATGAAATTAAAAGATCTTTGCGACTTTACTGAAAAGAGCGAATAGGTCTCAGTACATAACTTATGACCCAATGGAACACCACCAAGGAGATAATGTCAATCTATTTGAGATCCCACCACCAGTTCATGTAGAAAATTAGTTTGATGAAGTGGTGCCAAGGGCAACACAGAGAATCCTAAGGGATTATGCTAGATCAGATCACTTAAATTATGAATCAAGTATTAGAAAGCCACCAGTAGCAACCAACAACTTTGAAATAAAAAAAAGTCTAATTCAAACAATTCAACAACCTTGTATGTTTACTGGTGATTCAAGTGAAGATCCACATAGTCATGTAACTAATTTCTGAAACTTGTTGAAAATGCAAAGTATAATGGAGTGTCTCTTGAAGCAATAAAGTTAAGGTTGTTTCCTTTTTCTCTAAAAGGAGATTTCAAGGCTTGGTTCCGAAGCTTTCCTCAAGGTTCTATTATCATATGGGATCAGAGAACTCAGAAATTTTTAAACAAATATTTTTCTCCTTCTCAAAACAACAAAACAAAGACAAGATATATCTAGTTTCTTACACACTGATACTGAATTAGTTTATCAAGCTTAAGAGAGAGAGAGATTAAAACAATGTTAAGAAAATGCTCACATCATGATCTTCCCAAATACATGCAATTGTAAATTTTCTATCATGATCTAAAACCTCCAACTAGAAATATTATTGACGCAGCTGTAGGTGGATCCATAATGGGAAAACAACTAATGAGGCAATTTAACGCCCTGAATCTGGTAACCGGAACGCTACAAGATGCTCATGATCCCGAAGGATCATAAGCTAACCCATGACTAATATCTGTACCTGAATACTGCATAATATACTGTATAATGTGGAAATAAAGGCTGTAAGGCCGTAAGGTTCAAAACTGATAAAACAAAGCATAACATCTGGATGGGGTATGAATACCCAAAACAACTGAAAGAAACTATCTGAAACATGATAGTCTGAAAAACCTCTAACTGTCTGAATAAGGAGTTGATAGGGTATGTCCCCAACTAACTCCAACTACTATAATAGACTAAGTAATGATGAAATAAAGTAATTGTCATGTCCTCGAAGGATGAGGACTTACTGCTAACTCTGACTGCTGAAACTGAAATGCTACAAATGCTCTGAAGCTCGTGCTTATGAACCTATGGTATAGATTAAAACACCATAGTGCAAATGCATTAGTATAATTGAATATACTGGTATACATGTGAGGTAGGATGAATGCAAGGGTTTCATATGCATGAACTACACTAACTGACTGGATAACATGAACGTGAGAATACATGCATGACTATATAATAACTGTAACTGAGTTCTTGATAACATGATTAGTGAGTACTGATAACATGAGATATTGATATCTGGTATAACTTAAATAACTGATACTGAGCGACTGTATCTGACAGTCTAGGTTCTGATAAAACTAGCCGAGTTTCGTACTGTTCTGAGTTGACTGTATCTGACAGTTTTGAATTCTGTAGAACTATATAAGTTCTATTACTAAGACTGAGTTTGTGGGAAGTAGTCATCTAACCGACATACCCCAAATAACGCGTTATAGCTGAGTTGGGGTCCAATCTGTAACCCCAATTGGAAGGGTGTCAATACCGCGCCACTGGTAAAGACAAGCTGTGAGTGACCCTCATCTGACAGTATCCTTAAAATATAATGGTGGGACCCTCATCTGATAGTGTTTATCCACCTCATCAACTCTCATCTGTCAGTGTTGATGTCTCAACCTATGCTGGCTATATAGTTATGGAACACAAGGATTGCTTCTAAGGATCACTCCCTCAACTATCAACGTGTGTCCTCATCCTTAGGTTCACTCGGTGCTGAATCCTACTCCCATCTGAACAGACACTAAACATGATTTACTAAACTAAACTGGATTGGGTTCATGGAGTTTCATTGACTGATAGAATACTACTGATATTACTGAATTTCTAAGCTTTTTGAGATTTCTAGGTTTACTAAATTTTTCTGAGTCACATGACTGACTGAATTCTATTGAACATGGCTTGACTGAGGATATTGTGAAAACATGACACTGGCTCTAGGCACACAACTAATTTATCGGGTACAAGTACCCCCAGGACTCGATAGAAGGAAATTGACAAGGCATGACATTCTTGAATACATAACCAACATCAATAATCCATAATACAATAAGTTGGGGATTTCATGAAGTACATGGTTATCATAAGCTTGTATATGAATAGGATTGCATGTAAACATTGCATAATTTCATAAGGCTAATTCATGAGCAATCCAACAATATTAACAAGGCATGCTAATAGCAAGAAAGTCATTTGAACATAAAGGTAAAACATGAATCCATTACTTAAGTCATAATTTAACTATATTACATAAGTTCTAGTTCCTTAGGCATTTTATCAAACACCTTACATGCACAACTTAGGACATAGGTATAATCATCAATTAACATATCATGAACCACTCAATTCATGGATTTTAACTCATATGCTAACGTAGTTTCATAAATACACATAAAGATTCCAACTGGGGAATCATACAACAAGATAAACATGGTTAAAAATAACCCACAACACAAGTATTATGATTTATAATTTGAAATAGGGTTCTTGAGCTTTATGGATGAAAGGAATCCATAAGTCAACACTATGCATTCCTGAGTTAATGAATTTGGAAGGATTGATGGAGAGTTCTTGTGATTTGGCCCTTGAATTTAAGAGCTAGGGTTATTGTTCTTGAATAGATACAATTTTAATTTGAGAGACTAATGCAAAAGTGAGCAAATAGTGCACTCTTAGGGTCAAATTCTGTAATTAGGCGGAATTGTAGTCATGGGATAAGACCAAACAACCCCTGGGATTTAATATCGCAAAAATTGGAAATTCTCAATTTTCATCCTTGGCATGATGCACCACTATCGCTCCAAGCCACTGGAATTGGACAGTTGGGAATTTGCATGGTGGCGCGATGTGGAGCTATCACGTCGCCACTTTGTTTGCGACCTAGAAGTTTGGTGCGATGCGGAGACATCATGAAAATTCATTGGAAAAAGGAAAATTGTGATCTAGGCCTTTGGTACGACACGCCACTATCATGGAGCAACACTGGAAATTGACAATTTTCATTTAAGCTGGCTCCGCGATGCGCTGATGGCTCAGGTGATACACTGTCTCACTAAAAAGGCTCTAACTCTTCGCCCGGGTGTCGGATTTGGGAAAATTTGGTATCGATGGAAAGCTTATTAAATTTCCTACATTAATAAAAGTGAAAATATTAAAAATACCACATGTATAAAAGTGTATTAATCTTTAAAATAAGTCTTTGATATTTTTGGGACGAATTTAAGCTAGGTAGAAGTACAGGGTATTATAGGCATTGAATTTGTTGAATGAAATTTATGATAATGCTTTAAATGTCCATGATCGTGTAATCATCAAGAAGATGACTAACATAAATTAATTAAACGATTTAAACACATTAACCCAATAAATTTCTTCATTGACACATAAGTTTGAATCTTTTCAGGTAAATACCCAACAATTAAGCCAGTCCGAGGGTTGCGATATGTTTGAAGGAAGACATATGAACCATGAATATCAAGTGACCAATCAAAATGATGAGCAGGTTAATGCTATAGAATACAATCCATATCCTTTTAGAAGTCCAAAGACACAAAAACATCCAGGATTTTAGTGGAGCAACCCAAATGGTGCTAAAAACTCTCAAGCTTCCCCAAAGCAACATGTATAAAATCCACCTGGATTCTCAAATATAAATCAGGGATAATCAAACTTTAGACCCTTATCAACAAGTAACTTCATATCAGCAAAGGCCTCAACTTGATTATTCAAACCTTGATGACCTTTTGTACAAGCACATTAAGGCTACTGATGAAAAGATTAAAAATCACGGTTCAACTCATAAAAATTTAAAAACTAAGATAAGCTAAATGATAGCTCTTGTGTCAAAAAAATTCGAGGTCCCTTACCAAGTAACACAGAAAAAATTCCAAAAGAGTGGACTTATGATCAGGTAAGGAACTTGATGAACCTTATGTAGACTGGAAAGAAGAACAACAATCATAACAATAGGTAAAGATGGGTGAAAATGTTGAAGCACCCAATGAACCATCAAACCAAAAGAAGTTAAGAAAAATGAAGAAAAAATATTGAAAAAATGACCCCCTCCTTGTGATAATTCCCTTTTCACAAAAAATGAAAAGAGAAATGCTTGATGGTCAATTTGCAAAGTTCTTAAAATTTTTAAAACAAATTCACATTAACATTTCTTTCACTGGTACTTTATTACAAATGCCTTCATATACAAGATTTTGAAGGAATTTTTTTCAAGAAAAAGAAAACTGAAAGAACTTTTTATGGTAATGCTTACTAAGAAATGTAGTGCTATACTTCAAAATAAGCTACCACAAAAACTTAGTGATCCAGGTAGTTTTACTATTTCATGCACTTTGAGAGGCGTATATGTTTAAAAGGCACATTGTGATTTTGGAGATTCAATAAATTCGATGTCTTTTTCTATCTTTGAAAAATTAAATATCGGTGTAATTAAAGACACAAATGTTCTCTTCAATTTGCAGATCAAAGTATTTAGAAATTGAAGGAAATAATTTAAAATGTTCTTGTAAGAGTATATAAGTTTGTTTTCCATGTAGATTTTATAGTACTTGAGATGAGGAAATGTCCCGATGAATCAATAATCTTGAGTAGGCCATTTCTTGCTACTAGTAGAGCCATTATAGATATCCATCAAGGATAACTAATTTTAAAGGTAGCTAAAGAAAGAGTCTTTCTGATATGCACAAGATGCTAAGATTTTTAGGAGATCAGACATATCTTCATATTTTTTCAATTGATATAATTAGTGATCTGAAAGATGAATTCAAGTATGATCAATTAGTTTCATACTTAATAAAAAATGTCTGACTATGTCAGGCATCATACAGGATGATGATCTTATCATGACAAAAGTTAAGTTGTTAGAAAAAGATTTTGAGGATGATAATATAGCTAGAAAAAGCTCAATAAGAAATTGAACTCAAAATTATTCCATCTCATTTAAAATATATTTATCTTGAACAAGAATCATTTTCAGTAATTATTTCATCTTCTCTATCTACAAAATAGGTAGATAGTTTGCTTATAATACTACGCACATACAATGGAGCTTTGGGATGGACTCTAGCAGATATAAAGGAGATTAATTCATGTATTTGCACACAAAAAATTCTCATAGAGGACAACTACAAACCAATAATTCAACCACATAGGAGATTGAATCTAACGATGCAAGAAGTTGTAAAAATGAAATAATGAAACTTCTAGTGGCAGGTATCATCTATTCTATTTCTAACAATCCTTAGGTAAGTCCTACTCAGGTAGTGATAAAAAAAGAGGTATGGCAGTCATAAAAATAATGAACTTATTTCTACTACAACGGTTACAGGATGGAGAGTCTGTATTGATTATAAACGTCTCAATGATGCTACTAGAAAATATCATTTTCCTTTATCTTTTATTGATCAAATGTCGGAAAAAATTGTAGGATCTGACTTTTACTATTTTCTCAACGGCTATTCAGGTTATAATTAGATACCTATTGCACCAAAGATCAAGATAAAATAACTTTTAAATACCACATGAAACATATGCATATAGAAGAATGTCATTTGGTCTATGCAATGCCTCGACGATATTTCAATGTTGCATGTCAATAATTTTTTCTAAATGACTTCACACTTTTTGGCATGATATTTGAAGACTGTCTTCATCATTTGACCTTAGTTCTTAACAGATGTGAAGAGACAAACTTAATTCTTAACTGAAAAATGTCATTTTATGATAAAAGATGGAATTGTCATAGGACATAAAATTTTGGCTAGAGGAATAACAATTAATAAAGAAAATTAGTCACATAGCAACCTCCTCCTACAATCATTAAAGGAATTAGAAGTTTTCTTGGTCATGTAGGTTTATATAGAAGATTCATAAAAGACTTTTCAAAAATTTCAAAACCTCTTACTAGCCTTTTAATGAATGATGTTAAGTTTGATTTTTCAAGTGATTGTTTAAAGGCATTTGAAACTCTTAAAGAGAAATTATCAACCACAACTATAGTTGTATCTCCTGGTTGAAATTAATCTTTTGAGATCATATGTAATACTAGTGATACGACCCTGGGAACTGCGTTAGGTCAAAGGAAAGATAAAATTTTCTATCTCATTTGCTATGCCAGTAGAACATTGAACGAGGCTCAATTGAATTATGTCACAACAAAAAAATAATTACTGACAATAGTATTTACATTTGATAAATTTTGCTCCTATTTGATAGGAACCAAGGTCACTATTTTTACTGATCATGCATATTTAAAATACCACTTAGCAAAGAAAGATGCTCGTCCTACATTGTCAAGATGGATTTTACTTCTTCAAAAATTTGATTTTAAAATAAAAGATAAAAAGAAATGAAGAATTAGGTAGTCCATCCTTTATCAAACCTATAGAACCCCCTCTTGAGTCTTGTGAAATACAAGATGAATTTCCCGATGAAAACTGTAACACCCTACGTTTTTGGACTAGAATTCAAACCATTGTTCCTAAGTATACAGACCAGAACCCAATGATTCTATGTCTATATATGTTGATGATCAATTATATAGTGTGAAAATGTCCTTTTATATCAGTCGAGATCATAAAAATCTCCTAATTCAAAGACGAGTTAAGAACGCTTCTCTTTTTAAGTTTTAGTGAACATTTCAGCTTGGGTCAAATTTCAACGAACATTACTACTTGTACATAATGAGTTACATAGACTACTATATATACCAAAATAATTTTATTTGAATCTTCTTTTCAACGTATTTGGTTTCACCTTAATCTGATATCGGAGTGAAAGGTTATACTTATTTTACTTCATCATGTCTATCTGTCAATAAAGTGATGACCTGAGTTGATAAGCCGTCAACTAAGTGACGACTTATCATCCCAAGTCATCAGCACAACCAGAAAACCATCAAATTCAACTTCCAAGTGACGACTTGAGGTGATAAGCCATCGCCTAAGTGATGAATTATCAAATCAAGTCGTCACCCATAATCAATATGTGATAATTTTAGCCACAAAGTGACGACTTGAGGTAATAAGCCATCACTTAAGTGACGAATTATCAACCTAAGTAGTCACCCATGACCAGCAAGGGCCCAAATCCAACAATGAGTTGACGACTTAAGTTGATAAGTCATCAACTAGTTGATAAGTTATCAACTCAAGTCATCAACTAAAAATTTCAGCAATTCTTATTAACTTCGGAGGGGTATTTTGGTATTTTCCTTGCCTCAAACCCTACCTCTCCCATGACTTAAAGCATTATTATACTTTATTAGCCATCAATTATCAATTTTAGATGCCAAAAATCCTCATTCACTCTCAACATCAAGATTAGGGTTTCCTTTTAAGATCATTCCTCAAGAACAAGATTCAAACCATTCTTCAAGAGAATCAAGAATTTATGGTTCCCAATCCAAGAACGTTCAAGAAAAGTCAATTCTCTTTCAAGATTAATGCTATAAGGTATGTTAGATGTTCATCCATGGTCTCTTTTCATATGTTAGATGTTCATCCATGGGCCATTTTCACTCATGGAGTCCAAGAACCTAAATTTCAAGTTTCAAAGTATGATCTTTACATATTTTTATGAATTATGTCCATGAACTTACATGAATTTTGAATTTTATATTGTGTTTAAATGAAATTGTTGTTGTTATTAAACCCTACATATTTGAATTGTGTTGTTTGCTGTTAAGCCTTAATTGGTGATAGAGTATCAAAAGCATGGTACTACTACATGTATGCATTGCAAGTGTTTGATGAAATGCCTCAAAGAATGAGCTTTGAATATTGACTGCATGTCATGTCCTCAAAGTTTTAGTATGATCTTGTTGTTATTGCTATTGAGTCCTGGGGTTTATGAATACACAAAAACTTAGCTATTTACATAGTTTTAGTATTTATAGAATGGTTTCAGAAAAATCATGAGTGTCATTAGTTCAAGCAGTTATCATATTCAGTAAAACTTAGTTTAGCCCAGTAATCAGTGTCACTTCAATTAGGAGTAGGATTTAGCACCGAGCAAACCTAAGGATGAGGGCTCACCCATTGACTAGGACTGGGTCCTTAGAAGTAATCCCTAATTTTTAGAACTACGTATCCACCATAGGTTATGGGATGTCACCCGTTATTTTAGGATTAACACTCTCAGGGATCACCCGCTAGTTTAGGACTAATCTCAGGGGTCACCCACTAGATTGAGACTGACTCCACAACCATTGTTAGTACCCGTGGAATGGTACTAACACCCTTCCAACTGAGGTTATAGGTTGGACCCCAATCAGTTCAGAGTAGGGCATTTCAATTAGATGATGCCTCCACAGTCTCATTTCAGTATTCAGTATACTTTAGTTCAGGTTTGCATTGATCATAGAATACAATTATCAGTTATTCAGTTATCAAATTTTAGTATTTCAATTGATAGACTATTTTTTAAATCATGTTATATGCTTGGTCATTGTAATGCCCCAAAATCTTATTCCGAGATGTCACATGATGCTTAAAGCTACAAGTAGCCCCAAGCTAATCATTTGAGCCTGCTACTAAGTCTAGAACTCACTTTAAAACAAATGAATTAAGCAAACACACCATGTCACATCAAATCTGGGATAAAATAACTGAAAAACATCATCTGGATAACAAATACTTAGAATCTGGAAACTCTAACTGACAGTCCGACAAGCCTCTACTTACTAAGGAACTAGAGAGTTATTGAGACAAAACCCCTAACTGACTCGAACTGGACTAAAATCAATAAACAACTACTATGAAGACTGAAAATCTAAGAAATAGGTCCTCAAATCATGAGGACTTACCAACTGCAGAAGTGCAAATGAAGGTACTCGGAGATCACTGTCGTTGTTGAGACTGAGCACCTAAACCTACATTATGAGACAATGCAGCACATAGACATATATGTGGATCAGTACTTTGGGAATGTACTGAGTATATGGGGGTGCATGCAATAAGTAAACAATATCATTAATCTTTATAAAAATTATGCATGGTAACATAAAAGGCTTACATAGCTTGAGTAAATCTGGAATCTAAATCTTGTAAACCATGAATGATAAAGCAGATAGTATAAATCTTATGAGTCATTTCACTTGGTTCTAAAATCTGTATGCTCTGCTTGTTTCTCAAAACTTGTAAGCACAAATAAAATAAATCTTAAAACAATAACTTTCAAAGAAAATACTCTTATCTTAGGGAGAATAGGGGACTTCTTTTGAAACTTAGGGATTTTAGATCTTTAAGAGACTGAGGGAGTTTCTTCTAACCGACATAAACAATGTGAGCTGACATGGAGTCCAACATCTTACCCATGTAGGGGAGAGCTGTTCTAACCTTGACATCAAAATAGAACCTTAACTTAAGTGATCACTTGTCTTAGCCCACTAGGGGCAAATCATAGACCTACGGTGGCTCGTAGTTCCGGGGCATGAGACCTTAGAATCATACCCAACTCGGTGCTAAATAGTACTCCCATACTTAGGCTCAAAACTTTTAGGAAAATCCACCTTAAATAGTACAAGAGTGTATAGTGGAAGCCAACTATGTTTCTTTTCGGTTTAAAATAAGATAATGTGGACTCCTATCATAGCTTAGGGTTAAAGATCAATCTTTCTTTAAAACCAGGATACTTGCTTGTTAAAACATGCTAACAACATAAGCTTCATGAAATATCAAAATTTATACTTGGCTTAAAGCATATACACATACTCAAGTAATCTCAGTTTTATAATGAATCTTAAATCTTGACATCAATATTGGAAACACTAGAAAACATCAAATCATTATAGACATGTGCAATTCATAGCGTAAATTCTCAATTCACAACATAAATAAATGAAATAATCATGCAAGTCAAGACTTAAATATCTTATGAATTCATAAACTCAAAACAAAAAAAATTGGGCAAAACCCCCATTTGCAAATCATGAAATTCTTTAATAAAAATCAAATCTTTGGGCACAAGAGCGAAAGAATTGCTCTTTTTCAAACTCCACATACCTTGGATGATGAACTTTGGATGAACACTTGCTTTTGAGATGCTATTAATACTTTTGAAGGATTGTTCTTGAAGCTCTTGGTTTGGGAATTCTAATTCTTGAATTAATTTTGAAAAGTAGCGGTGGAATCTTTAGATTTCTTGAATTTTGGGTTGAAACCCTAGGATGTGTTCTTGAGAGAATTGAGTGGAATGACTATATTTTGGGGGGCTTAATCTCGTGTTATGACTGAATAGAATGGGGGGAATGACTTAATTTCCCCTTAGACGCAGATCTTTAAAGACTGAAAATAAAATATGCCCAGTGACGCACAGGTCGTCGTGTCGCATCGATGGTGTTGACATGATACTCAATGCATCTCTCCAAGTTAGCGTCGACTCATTGGAATTAACACTGATAACTGGGAAAAATATTAACCAACGTGATGGGCGATACGGCACGCCAAGATCGCGTTTGTCCACTATTTTGGAACTCCAAACATGGTCTAAACGGGGTTTGAAAAATCAAAAACTCACCCGAGATGTACTATAAACTTTTCCCATCATGAATCGACAAAGAAATCAACTATCGATGGTCGGGAAGGTCGTCAAATAAATCCTCAAAGTTTGAAGGTATTAAAAGAAAGGACTAAGTCCCAACAATTATTCAAATTTCTAAGTGTGAAACCTCTCTTGACATGCTCTAAAGGGCTTAGACAATGAGGAAACCTTGCGGGGTCTTACAGTCATGCATTCTCAGATTTTACAATATTCATGCATTCATGTTAGTTATTTAGTTATATCGTGCTATTCAGTTAGTTATTATTCATGTACATAAGCCCATGCATATCATCCTAACACCATCTAGCATACCGGTACATTCAAAGTACTGACCGCATAATCATTTCTTGTGCTATGATGTCTCATATCATAGGTTTAGATGCTCAGGTTCCCGACTGCACTTAGACATTCTATCACATTAGCATCAGCAACAGTGGTGAGTCCTCATATTTTGAGGATCGATTATGTTTAGTTTCATGCTTTCAGTTCAGTAGTTAGTTGGAGTTAGTTTGGGCCTATCCTATATACTCTTATTCAGTTAGTTGTAGAGGCTTTTGAACACTTCAGGCAGTCAACCAGTTTGCCATTTTTAGAAAATTATTTTCCAACAGTTGTTTTTAGATTTATGATTCACAAATATTTTAGTATTTAAAATCTTATGGAGTATTCAGATATTACGCATATGTTATTTTGTTGTTATTGTTCAATGCTCACAGCAGGTACCTGCTCATGGGTTAGCTTGTGGTCACTTATTACCACAAGCACCGTGTGGCATCTGGGGTGTAAGCTCGGGGCGTTACAAAAGCATTTTATCTGTTAATCCTATTATGACTGAACCAGCCTAGTTTGCAGACATTGCAAATTACTTGGTTCGAAAATGAATACCAAAATATCTTTTCTATCAACAAAGAAAAAATATATCTCTGATGCTAATATTATCTGTGGGATGAACCTTACTTATTTAAATTTTATGTAGATAATATCATTAAAAGATATGTACCTGAGTAAGATATGAATCAACTATTATATCATTGTCATGGTAGACCAATTGGAGGACATTATCCAGCTAATCGAACTGCTTTGAAGGTTTTAAAAGTAGGATTTTTCTGAACGACACTTTTTAAGGATGCACATAAATATGTCACACGATGTGATAATTATCAAAGAACAGGTAATATAACCAAGAGATATAAAATGCCATTATAATGTATATAGGTATGTGAAATTTTGATGTTTGGGAAATAGATTTTATGGGTCCTTTTTCTTCATCTCATTCTTTTGAATATATTCTTGTGGTTGTGGATTGTGTCTCAAGATATGTTGAAGCCACTTCCACCAAGAAAAATAATGGTCGAACTGTGTGTAATTTTCTTAGAAAAATATTTTTATCAGATTTAGTACACCGCTCATCATCGGTGATCAAGGAACTCACTTCATGAATAAATAATTTTCTAAATTGTTGTCAAACTCTGGTGTGACTCATAAAATAGAAACACCATATCATGCTCAAACTCAAGGGCAGGTTGAAGTTTTCGATCACGAATTAAAAATAATACTTGAAAAAATGATTGGAATCTCAAGAAAAAACTGAGCTTTACAACTAGATAACACATTATGGGCATAAAAAATAACATTCAAGACGACAATTGGTACTACCCCATGTAGATTAGTCTTTAGAAAAACTTACCACCTCTCTGTTGAATTAGAACACAAATTTTTTTTTGTCATTAAATGCATTGAACTTTTATATTGACACTATTGGTAAAAGTAGATTTTCTCAAATTAAGGAGTTGAAAGAGTTGAGATTGAAAGCTTATGAAAAAGCTAAAATTTTTAAAGAAAAATAAAAAAATCGCATGACAATCAAATTTTAAAAAATAAATATCAAATTGAAGATCAAGTTCTTCTTTACAATAGCAGATAAGTCTATTTCAAGGAAAATTGAAATCTAGACGGACAAGTCCTACAATATTACAGATGTTACTTTATATGGAACAATTAAAATTCAGCAGATAGATGGTGGAGATAAATTTAAAGTAAATAATCACATGTTAAAATTATATTTTGAAGGAAATTTAGAGCAACAATCATCAATTACCATGATAGATTGATGAAGTCCGCAATCAATAAGTCAAGATGATGACTCAAAATTATGGTTCCTCACTTTTCCGTAGTCATTGAGGTGAAACAATGGAGCCTCATAAGTAGGGTTTGGCATATTTTGGTTTAAATAGAAAAACTAAAAAATCAAACCAAAATTTTAAGTAATTAAATGCTTAACCAATTGATCTGGTCAATATCCAAATTAAAGTACAATCAAAATATTTCATGATGGCCTCTACAAAAACGTCATCTACATATAAGTAGCTTCATGATGATCGATCTGCCTGAGTAACTAGTTGGTTATCCATTTAATAAATTAGTATATATGAAATTATAATTTTAATAATATTATATATTATAGAATACTCTCTTAAAAAATTTAAGAAAAATATGTGTAGTATAACAATTTTCTCTCCACTTGAGCATTTTTTGTATTATAATTATACATTATTTAATTTAATAATTTTTTAAATTTTGGTAAGTTTATTAACACCAATATAAAAAAGTGTCATTATGATCCTATTGTTTGCATGTGGTGGTTTTCTTCAACAATTACTTTGTTGATACATGTAGGGATTGTTCCAAGTTTGGAATCAAGTGTCACATCTGATGAGTTCATAAGTAAGTTGTTTTGAAAAGAATACTGAGAAAAAAAAGGTCTAAGAAATAGAAAGAATTATGAGATGATTTTGTAAGATATGAAGAAAATATTGTTGAAAAATTTTGAAATAAAAAAAGTTCATGGAAAAAATGATGATGAAATATGAGGAAATAAAAATAATCTTAAAGGAAAAATTGAGGGTAAGGATTGATGAAATGAATTTTTTTTTGAAAAAGTTGGATGGAGAAGCATCAATGGAATTTCACAATTAATATGCGAGTAATTTGATGAGTTGAGATTACACGAATCCAACGATGAAAGTCATTTCACCTAATTTTGTTGATCCATCTACTAGTTCACTCCTTATTTTTTTTAATTGATGATGAGTTTATACATTTCTCACAAATTGGATTATCATCTCTACCACCTCTTCCTTCTCTCTCCAATATTTTTTTCAATTTGAATGATCTCACAACTTCCATACCACTCCAAGCTAAATGTCAATTAGGAAAGTTTCAAAAATGCTAAAAGATCCACTTTTTATTGAACAAAATAAAAATAGGAATAAAATCAAGATTTAATAGATATAAAAGATTTATATAGTTTGATAGTAAGATAAATTTGTTTGATTAAATTGGTGTTTTACAAGAGAAACAATAATTTCAAATTATATATATATTTATATATGAGTTGATGTAAGCAAATTCTTGAGCTTCAAAAAACTCGCCTCATAACCCGAGACCACTGAAACAGAACCTCCTTCATGTTCAATCTAGTTACAGGGGCTGAAATTGTAATACCCCGAGTTTGGTACCCCGGATACTACACGGTGCTAACAATCTCGAAGGACAACTAGCTAACTCATGACTGGTACATGCTACAATTACTGTATAATGATACTGACATATGCAGAATAATGGGCTGAAATGCCGTTCAAAACTGAAACATAACTGATAGTGCGATATAACAATACAAAAACTAAAATAACTATCTGAATATGATATAATCTAAACATCTAGTCTGAAAGCCTCTAAACTGTCTGAATAAAGAGTTGATGGGATATATCTCCAACTAACTCCGTTACTGAAAATTGAACTGAAATAATAAAATAATCATGCTATCCTCGAATGATGAGGACTCACTGTAATCTACTGCTGCTGGCTGAATTTGAACTGCTAAGAATGCTCTGGAGCTCGTACATCTGAACCTATGGTATAAAATATCATAGCATAAAAGAAAAGTATGCATTAGTACATGGGGATATACTAGTACGCAAAGTGAGGTAAGGATGAATGCAAGGGTTCATATGCATGAACTATATCTGACTGAATGTCATGAGAATATCTGAATGAGAATACATGCATGACTATATAGACGGTAACTGAAATCATGAGGATTCTGAATACTGAGTTTTACTAATAACATGGATTACTGATATCTGATATAACTAATATTGGGTGACTGTATCTGACAGTCTTGATTCTGATAGAACTAGCTGAGTTCCGTACTGAACTGAGTGACTTTCTCTGTCTGTCTTGAATTCTGTAGAACTATCTGAGTTCTATTACTGAGACTAATACTGTGACTGTGGGAGATAGTCATTTAACCGACATGCTCCAAATAAAGCAATATAGTTAAGTTGGGGTCTAATCCGTAACTCCAATTGGAAAGGTGTCAATACCGTGCCACTAGTAAAGACAAGCTGTGAGTGAGCCTCATCAGACAGTGTCTCCAAAGGAGAATGGTGGGACCCTCAACTGGCAGTGTTAATCCAGTGGGACCCTTAACTGGCAGTGTTAATCCACCTCATCAACCCTCAATTGTCAGTGTTGATGTCTCAACCTATGCTGGCTACATAGTTCTAAAAGTCAAGAATTGTTCTAAGGGTCACACCCTCTACTGTTAGTATGTGCCCTCATCCTTGGATTTGCTCGGTGCTGAATCCTACTCTCAACTGAATAGACACTGAACTGGTTATACTGAGATGAACTGGATTGAGTTCACTGAGTTTCATGGACTGATGGAATATTACTGAAATCTGTTAACTGACTGAGTTCATGAGATTACTGAGTTTTCCTAAGTCATGTAACTGGCTAAATTCTACTGAGTTCTGAAACTGGCTGAGAATACTACTGATCATGACGTGACTGAGATTATCTTAAAACTGACAGTGGCTCTAGGCACACAGCTAAATTATCGGGTATTAAATACCTCTAGGACTCGATAGCATGAAAATAAATAGGACATGAACTTCTTGAGCTCATAAAAATTGTTAACAATTCATAATACAACTATTGAGGGATTTCATGATGCACTTGATACTCATAGTCTTGTACATGAATAGGAATACATTCCAACACATCATAAGTTCACAATCTAGTCTCATGAACACTCCATCAATTCATTCCAAGACATAACATTAGCGTGGGAGTCATTTTGAACATGTAGTTATAGCCTAAGTTCATCATGTAGATCAATAAGGGTTCATAAAACACAATTCTACTCACTTAGGCATTTTATCATACACATGGAATGCATATACTTAGGCTTAGGCATGAACATTAACACTTTTACATCATGGCTACATTAATCAACCCAATTTCATGAAATTCAATATCACAAAAACACACTAAAGATTCCAACTTGGGAATCATACAACACATCAACATGATCATAATCAATCCACAACATGAATATCAAAATTTATAATTTAAAAGTGGATTCTTGGACTTGAAGGATGAAAGGGATCCTTGGATGAACACTTTACATACCTTAGAATGTAAATCCTTAAGGGTTCTTGAGGGAATTCTTGAATTTTGAAACTAGGGTTTCTTGCTTTTGAGGGAGAATGATGAATTTTGGGGAAACTTTTGTGAATAATGAAATATTTAGGTCATTTAGGGATCAATTTTGTGTTTGGGGCTGACCTGGTTCATGGGAAAATGACCTATTTACCCTTAAAGACGCGGTCATTTAATGACTGAAAATTGGGCATCGACGCGATTGGCAACACGGCGTGTTGATGGCATCGATGCGATACCCGATGTGTTTCGCCCTTATTGTGCTAAGCCTCAGTAGTTTTGACTCTGTCAACCTGCAACAATGTTAACCAATGCAATAGGAGATGCGACGCGCCAAGATCGCATTGGTCCACTGTAACGCCCCAATTCCCGAGAATCGGAATGCCACACGGTGCTTATGATCCCGAAGGACCACAAGCTAACCCTTTTTCTGATATCTGTACCTGTTCACTGCATGATATAATAAAATACATGCAAAAACTGGCTAACACTTGCCATAAGGTTCAACCATCTAGAAATATACAATACCTTAAACCACACACAAATATATCTTTTTGAAAAGCCTCTACACTGCCTGAACTGTGGAGTTGAAGGGATAATTCCCCAACTAACTCCGTCTACTAAAATCAAATACTGTAATAACAACATCCTCAGATGATGAGGACTCACTGCGGCACCCACTGCTGCTATACAAGTGACTTCTAAGATGCTCCAAGTTTCACTCCTCTGAACCTATGGTGCCCCAAAATAAAAGAACACCATAGCGTGAATGCGTCTGTACTAAGATGTACTGAGTATGCAAGCAGGGAGGGCTAAATGCAAGGGCTTATACATGAACATTTAATCAACATAATAATCATGAGAATAACGAACGAGTACACATATATGAATGCATAGTTCACAACCACTATAACAATTATAACGACTCTAGATACCACAGCTCGGATACCACTTTACTGTCCTCGGAACTCACTACTGTACTGGGGTACTACATTACTGAATCACAGGATACCAACACTGATCAATCGAATACACTCACACCCCTGACTCCTGAAGATTTATACTGACACAGAAACCGTGGGAAGTAGTTACATAACTCACCATGACTCCTCATAAGCAACTGAGTATGTGGGGGTACATGCAATAACTTGAATAATATCTTTGATTTCGTAAAACATGCGTACGGAAAATGAAGACTCACATGGCTTGAATTTCATTATCCATACTTCTCATAATATTATAGAGAGGAAAACATAAGTAAAATCCCATAAATCATCATAAAATCATCAATATTCATCATAAATTCTCATGACTCATCATAGGCAACTAAACTCATCAACTCAAGACTCAGAGCGACTCGATAGTTCAAAAACATACTCTTATGGACAGGGGAGTTTCCTATAACCACAACCCCACGTGAGCCGCGTGGAATACCAACGTTTGCCCTTCTAGGGAGAGCACTTCTATTGGCGGGAGTGTTGTACTCTTGCCAGGGAGTACAACCTTAAAGCTTTCATAATCACAATTCGGCTCTCTGGCCAACAATATCATCATCAACAACCCTACGGTGGCACATAGGTTTGGGGAAATACCAAATTTCCCTCTCGGTGCTAAGTAATACTCCCCGACTAGCTCAGAACGCGTTAGGAAATTCACCACAACATCACAAGGGTCTATCATAAAGACCAAATCAAATCTCTTTCTCATTTATCAAATCATATCAATTTGTGGATTCCTAACTCAACACATTTTAGCTCAAAACATTTTAATTTTCCTCAACATCCACATGGTATCAATAACAAAGTATTTCATCTCTGCGAGCTTAAAATCAATATAAATCATCCCGACTCTACGGATGCAAATCAATATTCTCAAATGATCATTCTTTCATTTCAATATTCAAATCATGACAATAGCTTTTGAAAAGCATTTAAGCTCTTCAAATCACAGTAAGATTTTGTATGTCGTAATGTAACTCAAATCATGGCTCTTATATCAAGAATCCTCAAAAAAATAATTTCATAGTAGTGGTATGCAATTTATGGCATAAAATCTCAATTCGAGAAAACACGATAATAAGGTTATTATGTATACCAATATTGGACGATTCAAAGTTCCATAAATCATATCTTGAAAACACTTGAAATATCAACTCATGGTAGAAATATGAAATTCACCATATCAAATCATAACTTGGGAATAATAAAGTAATCATGTACATCAAAGCTTAAACAATTTATATTTTTCATAACCTCATAATTTGTCATTAAAACATCTTGGGTATTTACCCACTTTACAAAATCATGAAATTCCAATGATAAAATCAATTCTTTGGGCACAAGAATGAAAAGATATTCTTGTTCAAAACCCCACATACTAAGTTCTCACAGAATTCATTTTAAGTTCTCAAATCATCGGAAATTCATCGATCGTAGCACGACTAAGATTATCGCGAAACTGACTCAGCTCTAGACCAGCAGACTATTTCGGGCATACGTACCCCCAACAATCAATAACATAAGTAATACGTAGTATACAACAACGCATACTCACATGCCCATAGGCCATCATGCACCATGCATTCATTAACACCTCACACCAATCATTTGAAGATCATATTCATATACAAGTATTGGGATCTAATGCCATTACATCATAGATCATTCAACAAAGATTCATATGGTTAAGGAAGAATACAACATAACATAGTTCATCCAATCGAGATACACACAAATAACATACATTCAACACATCATGATTCACTTCTCAAGGTTCTTTCCTTTAAGATCTTGATATGCAATTCGACCCATAATTAGACATTTCACACTTAGCGTGACCTAATGGCCTTATCATTTCCCTTAAGCACCATAGTAAACACGTAGCATGCAAGTATGGCATGAACTCATCACTTTGATCACAAGGGGTCATACGATCCATTCTTCTTTAACTAGGCATTTCTACAATTACCTTGCATGCACCATTTAGGGCATAGGTCAGTATGAACAATTATATGTGCTACAAGACCATCATTCATCTTAATTCCACCAACTAAATCCATAGTCCGCACTTACAACCATATTATAAGCCTTCCACACAACATCCCCAATTTTAGACAATAACATGGAGTTCATGTTGAACATATACATAGAAAGTAGTCTAGTCATTTAGAACTTATTTTATCCTAAGAACGTAAATTTATAGCCTCTTAGACAATTCCACAAACACCTTACATGCACTTTTAGGCATTGGTGAATTCGTCAAATTCTCATGTTTTCCGTCACCCCATATATCTCATCCAACACACAGAATCATCACATGCATGTATCAACAAAAATACACCATCACTACACACACACATATATATATATATATATATATATATATATATCAAGTAACATACATAATCCTCATTTATATCTCAACCATCAAATATTAATCAACATATATATATATATACATCATCAAAGTCTATAATATATATATATATATATATATACATAACTTGAACTTTCCAAAAGGGATTCGTGGACTCTATGGACGAAAGGAGTCCATAGATAAACACTTGCATACCTTAGATTTCGTAGCCGAAGAGATTGACAGAAGCAATTCATGAAGCGAAGCCTTGAATTGATTTTCCCCCAATTAGAACCCTAACCCTAACTCCTCTTCTTCTATATATATATGCATATATTTTGAGAGAGAGATATACGAGAAATGAAAGAAAATGAATGACAATTCTCAGCTCAAAGGGGGTATATATAGAGGGTTACAATAATGGGAAATGACCAAAATACCTTTAAAAATCAATTAATGTCAAATCTTCCCTTCAGTGATCTATCCGATAGGCTGAAGTAAATTGGCCATAAAGTTTTATTCCGATGTCCAAATTGGATGAAACCAATTTCATTAGAAAGAAAACTCTCAGGTATTTCCGTTGATATATAGTAGCTCACACAGTTCATTATGTACAAGAAGTTATTATCGTTTAAAGTTGGAGAAAAAATACGCCTGGCCTCAGTACTTTTTCCTGCACATTTTACTATTCATTACTATTCACCGTTCGATCGGAATGTTCGTAACTCATCGCTCGGGTGTCCGTTTTGGATGATCCACATATCGTTGGAAAGATTATTCAATGCTCTTCACAACAGTGGGTCTAACTATAGGAAATTAGACACGAAAAATTATAAATTATTCTAGAAGATAGGACCCAATACGTTTATGCACAAAATTTTGACGAAATTTTTTTTGGGGTATTACATCCACTGTTTTGAGACACAATGTGGTCTAAATAAGTTCTAAAAAATCCAAAACTTGTTCCGGAACACGTAATGACCTTCCTAATCATGAATCAACAAAAATATAAGCTATTAAAGGACATTAAGGTCGCGAAATGAGATTGCCAACCTTCAAAGGCCAAAAATAAACTAAGTTTGGAAACTTAGCTAGGATTTTCTAAGTCAGGGACACCCTTGAAAAGATTAAAGGACTGGATTAAGCTTAGGAATTTTGTGGGGTATTACAATATCTCCCCCTTGGGAACATTCGTCCTCGAATGATACTGATTGGGATGGAAGAAATGATATGATGAAGTACATACTGAACATGAACAACTGAAACATGACTGATATTACTGAGATTCATACTGAGCATGCATATCCGATGCATGATTTCATAGCTGAGCTGATACATAAATGCATGACTGAGAGTACTGATAAACTGATCACGCATATCTGATACGTGAATACATGACTGAACTGACTTATGACCATGCGACTGAATATATAATGGTAAAATACCAAGTTTGAAATGAAAACTACGCATGGAGCTGAATACCAAGTTTGTAATTCAAATTTGAATGAAACTGAATAAGCTTAAGGAAAGCTATTATCTTGAGCTGAGTCTGAGTTTGCGGAGAAGAGGTGAGGATACTTGGTCCGCATGTCTGCTTTTGCTTCCCAAGTAGATCCCTCAATGAACTAATTTCACCAAGGACTTTGACTAGAGGGACTTCTTTGTTCCTCAGTCTATGAGTCTAATAGTCAAGAATTTTGACTGGAATTTACTCATATGAGAGACTGTTCTAAATATATATGCCCTCAACAGGGACTACGACTTTTGGGTCACGAGACATGAAAAACTGGATGAACTGAAGCTAGTTCTGAAGGCAATTCAAGATCATAAGCTACCTTGCAAAAATGACTGAGAATTTTGAAGGGACCGACATACCGAGGACTGATCTTCCCTTTCTTGCCAAACCTATTCACTCTCTTCATGGGAGAGTTTTCAAGTACACATAATCACCAATCTTTAACTTGAGATCCTTTCTGTGCACATCTGCATGTGATTTTTGTCGGCTCTAAGCTTTCTTGAGCCTCTCTCTGATTAACTGAACTTTCTCTAAGGTATCCAAGACCCAGTCAGGCCCTACTACTGTGCCTCACCCACTTCGAACCAACCTATTGGAGATCTGCATATCCTATCGTAGAGAGCTTTGAATGGAGCCATTTGGATACTGGAATGATAACTGTTGTTGTATGTAAACTCAATCAAAGGCAAGTGGTCATTCTAACTACCCTTGAAATCAATTGAACAAGCCCTTAGCATATCTTCCAAGGTCTGAATGGTCCTTTCTTATTGACCATCTGTCTGAGGATAAAAGGCTGTACTGAGATAAACTCAGGTACCAAGACCCTTTTGGAATGCTTTCAAGAAATAAGAGGTGAACTGGGTACCTCTATTTGAAATAATAGATAATGGTACACCGTGTAATCTGACCAACTCCCTAATATAGAGTTTGGCATAATCCTCGGCTAAATAACAGGTATGAACCGGAGGAAAATGAGCTGACTTAGTCATTCTGTCTACAATGATCCAAACTGAATCGTGCTGACAACGAGTACGAGGCAAACCTATCACGAAGTCCATGTCTACTTCTTCCCACTTCCAAATAGGAATACTGAACTCCTGCATGGACCTACTAGACTTCTTATGCTCAATCTTAACCTGCTGACATGTAGAGCACTTAGCCACAAATTCTGCAACATCTCTTTTTATCCTACTCTACCAATAGATCTCCCATAAATCACGTTACATCTTAGTGTCCCCCGGATGAATCGAGTAATGCGCACCATGCGCTTCTGTAAGAACTCGTTACCTTAAGTCGTCTACACCTGGCATACAGAGATGACCTAACAATGAAAAACCCTATCTCCCCCTTGGGATAAATCCTCGACTTTCAGATCTATGACTAATTATTTCAACTTGACTAGACTAGGATCTCTTCATTGTTTTTCCTTAATTTTGGAAACTGTAAATGATTCAGAACTGTTCTGAACCCATATACTACCTTCTGCTGAGTCGACTAAGCGGACACCTAGTCTGGCAAGTTGATGAACTTCCTGAGCTAATTTTTTCTAACTGTCCTCAACATGAGAAACACTACCCATAGACAATCTACTAAGAGCATTAACCACTACATTGGCCTTGCCTGGATGATAAAGGACACTCATGTCATAATCTTTCAAGAGCTCTAACCACCTTATCTAATGGAGATTAAGATATTTATGAGAGAATACGTATTGAAGGATTTTGTGATCTGTGAACACATCTATATGCACCCCATATAAGTAATGCCTCCAAATCTTTAAGGCAAAAACTACAATTGCTAACTAAAGATTAAGAGTCTGATAATTCTTCTCATGGAGTTTAAGCTGCCTAGAGGCATAGACTATGACCTTACCATAATGTATGGGGACACAACCAAACCTACTCTGGATGCATCATAGTACACTACGAACCCATTTGAATCGTCTGGAAGAGCCAAAACTGGAGCTGAGGTGAGTCGAGTCTTCAACTTTTCAAAACTCTTCTCGCAAGGATCTGACCACTGAAACTTGACTTTCTTCTGAGTCAATCTAGACATAGGGGATGCAATAAAAGAAAATCCCTCAACAAACCATCTGTCATAGCCATCGAAACCCAAGAAACTCCTGATATCTGATGGAGAGACAAGGCGAGGCTAGTTTTTTACTGCTTCGATATTTTGAGGATAAACTCTAATACCATCACCAAAAATGATATGACCAAGGAATGCTACTGAACTTAGCCAAAATTTGCACTTACTGAATTTGATAAATAATTAATGATTTCTGAGAGTCTGCTATACTGTTCTGAGATGGTCTACATGATCATGCTCACTGCGGGAATAGACTAGAATGTCATCTATGAAGACTATGACGAACATGTCCAAGTACTTCTTAAACACATGGTTTATCAAGTCCATGAAAGCTGCTGGGGCATTTGTAAGACCAAATGACATGACTAAGAATTCGAAGTGACCATATCGAGTTTGGAAGGCTGTTTTAGAAATGTCACATTCTTTGACTCTGAGCTGATGATAGCCTAATCTGAGGTCTATCTTAGAGAAATAACTGGCACCCTGGATTTGTTCAAACAAGTCATCGATTCCTGAAAGTGTATACTTGTTCTTGATTGTGACCTTATTGAGCTGACGGTAGTCTATGCACATTCTGAGAAAACCATCTTTCTTTCGCACGAATAGAACTGGTGCACCCCATGGGGACACACTGGGTCTGTTGAACCCCTTTTCTAGGTGATCTTTCAATTGCTCTTTTAATTCTCTGAGTTCTGCTGGTGCCATTCTTTATAGAAGAATAGATATAGGTTGAGTATCTAGAATAACGTCGATGCCGAAGTCTATTTCCCTCTCGGGAGAAATTCCTGGAAGATCTTTGGGAAAGACATCTGAATATTAATTTACTACTGGGAGTGATTCAAGATTGGGAGTTTTGGAACTAGAGTCCTTAACTCGAACAAGATGATATAAACATCCCTTAGATATCATTTTCCTTGCCTGTAGGTAGGAAACAAGCTGACCCCTGAAGGCTGAAGTACTACCCCTCCACTCTAAGATGGGTTTATTTGGAAACTGAAACTGGACAATTCTGTTTCTACAGTCGACTGTGGCATAGCAGGAATGAATCCAATCTATGCCGAGAATGACATCAAAATCATTCATCTCTAATTCAACAAAGTCTGCTGAAGTGACTTTCTGAGATATCATAACCGGACAGTTCCTGTATACCCGCCGGGCTATGATAGTTTTACCCATTGGGGTAGAGACTGAGAAGGTCTCTACTAGAATTTTGGGACTGATCCGAAATCAACTGCTATATAAGGAGTAATAAAAGACAAAGAAGCTCCTGGATCTAGCAAAGCGTAAACATGTATATGAAAGATCTGTAATGTACCAGTGACCACATCAGAAGAATTTTCCTGATCTTGTAGGGACTAAAGAGCATATCTTCTATTTGGGAGTTGCCCACTGGTGGCGCTGGAAGTGGCACCTTACTGGTTCTAGCGACCAGACTGAGCTGAGGAACGGTTATGCTGACCCTGAAAACCTAACTGGGGACAATCTCTGACTCTGTGGCCTAGCTTGCCTCATCCGAAACAAACATTGTTATCAGCTCTGGATATACCCTGATGGTTCTTGCCACAAGTCTGACAAAGAGGATGAGTGCGGGCACTGCTAAAACTGTCTTGAGACTTAGAGCTTGGTGCCCTATCTTTGTTACCGTTCCTGAACTTAGAAACTGGAGCACTGGCTGAGGAAGGAGCTGGAACGGATGACTTAGGGTAAAGTTGAGAATGATTTTCACTCTCTGACTTAGGCTGACTGAAATTGAAGCTACCTGTTCTAGTCCTCTTATTCTGCTTTTCCCTCTCCTTAACCTTTTGCCCCTCTATATGTTGAGCATAGATCATAAGCCTGTCTAGGTCTATCTCACTAATCAATATAGCAGTCCTGTGCTCCTTAACCACACTATCATTCACCCCAGAAACAAATATACTCATCTTAGCCCTGCTATCTGTCACCACATGAGGAGCATACCTAGATAATTGAGTAAACTTAAGAGAATACTCTTTCACTGTCATATTGATAAACTCTAACACCTTAGCTTCTCTCAACTCTAGGGGAAGGAATCTATCTAAGAAGGCAATGGCAAACTCCTCCCACTCAATGGACCCTGCATCTTCGACCCTTTCTGCTTTCCACTATTTGAACCATGTATGAGCCACATACTGCAACTGATATAAAGCTAGCTCAGCACTTTCACTAGAAGTAACCCCCATGATATCTGTAACCTTCTGAACCTAATCAAGGAATTATTGAGGGTCCTCATCTGACTTAGACCCAAAAAATGATGGAGGATTCATTCGGGTGAAGTCCCAAATACTAGATGTAGCAGTGTTGGCCACTGGGTTGGACGGAATGACAGTTGGACGTTCATATGAGCAGCAACTGAATTATCAAGAGTAGTGAATGCATCTCTAAACTCTGCATGAGAAATGTGTTCATCCAGGGGATCTGCCTGAAAAGGCTGAAGGGCTGACTGATTTTCATTTCTCCTTTCATTAGTCCTTTTGAGAGGCATGTTCTATAAATGAAAGGAAGGAATTGATTAGACTGAGAGTTAAATTTGAGCTCATGCTCACTTGAACAACATAAATACTGAAAGAAGGGAAACTATTCCTAAAATATCTCATAGCCTCCTGTACATAAATGTGGCGCGCTACACACCCATGCACAAGACTCTACTAGATGCGACTTTCAGACTTCCTAGGACTCTATTGAACCTTAGGCTCTGATACCAAGTTTGTAATGCCCTGAGTCTGTTACCCCAGATGCTACACGGTGCTAACAATCTTGAAGGACCACTAGCTAACCCATGACTAGTACATGCTGCAATAACTGTATAATGATATTGAAATATGCGGAATAATGGTCTGAAATGCCATAAGGTTCAAAAATAAACATAACTGATTGTGCGGTATAACAATACCAAAACTGAAATAACTGTCTGAACATGCTATAATCTGAACATCTAGTTTGAAAGCCTTTAAACTGTCTGAATAAGAAGTTGATGGGACATATCCCCAACTAACTCCATCTACTAAAAACTAAACTAAAATAATGAAATATGTAGGTTATTTAGGGATCAATTTCATGTTTGGGGCTGACCTGGTTCATGGGAAAATGACCTATTTACCCTTAAAGATGCAGTCATTTAATGACTAAAAACTAGGCATCGGCGCAATTGGCAACGCGACTCGCTGATGCCATCGACGCGATACTTGATGTGTCACACCCTGATCATGCTAAGACTCAATAGTTTTGACTCTATCAACCTTCAACAATGTTAACCAATGCGATAGGAAACACGGCACGCCAAGATCGCATTGGTCCACTATTTTGAGACACCAAACGTGGTCTGAATGATTTTCAAAAAATTTGAAACTTGTTCAGAAACACCTAATGACCTTCCTGATCATGAATCAACAAAAATATAAGCTATTAAAGGACACTAAGGTCATGAAATGAGATTGCGAACCCTCAAAGGCCAAAAATAAACTAAGTCTGGAAACTTAGCTAGGATTTTCTAAGTCTGGGACCCCCTTGACAAACTTAAATGACTGGATTAAGCTCAACAATTTTGCGGGTTCTTACAGCAATAGAAGAAAAACCCTCAACAAATTGCCTATGGTAACCTTCCAACCCAACAAAACCGTGAACCTTAGTAGGTGACATAGGCCTAGCCTAACTACGAATAACCTTAATCTTTGGTGGGTCCACCATAATACCTTCCTTGGACACTAAGAAAACTACCGACTCAAGCCAAAACTAGCACTTTGAGAACTTGGCATAAAGCCGATGATCTTTCATAGTATGGATCACAGTCCTTAAATACTGCTTGTGCTCCTCCCTTCTCCTCGAATATACTAGAATGTCATCAATAAATACTATCATGAAGGAGTCCAAATATGACCTGAACATGCAGTTCATAAGAACCATAAAGGCTTCTGGGGAATATGTCAGTCCAAAAACATCACCAGGAACTCATAATGAGTCCTGAAGGCTTTCTTAGGGATGTACGGAACCCTAGATCTCAACTGATAGTAACCATACCTCAAATCTATCTTAGAAAACACTGCTAGGGCTGGGTATATTTTGGTTTAAACCAAAAAACTGAAAGATCAAACTGAGATTTTAATTTTGGTTTGTTTTTTCAGTTTTTTAGATTGGTTTTGGTTTTTAATTTTTGAAATTCGGTTAAATGGTTTGGTTTTTGATTTTTCAAAAAAATAATTCAGATAAACCGATTAACTTAAATTCTATAAATAATTAATAATAGATATATTTTATTATATATATATAATATTTAACATATAATAATATAATATAAATATATAATAGCAACCCTAATAACTAATAAGTAATAGCACGCCACATACAACTAACAACATATATCAGTCCAATAGTCAAATAAATGATCGAACCACAGACCACCAGTGAGATTGTCATTTGTATAACAACACCAGAGCCAGCGACCAGACGACTATTATGGGCTACAACCCGCAGTGCTGACTATAGTCTTTCCGGCAGCAATCACTCTTCTGAGTTCCGACTGTTTATGCAAACTTATGCATAATGAAGTTATATATTATGTTAAACTTATAGTTATATCATTTAGTTTCATACATGTTGAGTTATTTATATCTGGAAATGAAAAATAGGTTTGAATTTTTTTTTTAAAATCATTATTAAATGTCTAGTCATAACAAAGAGAGGTTCACTACTTTGATCTTCAAAACCAAAATAAAAATCGGAAATAATCGAACCGAATTTGTAGAAACCAAACCAAATTTATTTTGGTTTGGTTACGGTTGTCAATTTTGTCAATCCAAAAATCAAAAAACCAAACCGATATTAAACTATCAAACCAACCTAACTGAATGCCCAACCCTAAACACTGCTGCACCCTGAAGCTGGTCAAACAAATCATCCATATGAGGAATATGATACTTATTCTTCATAGTCACCTTGTTCAACTGCCTAATTCGATACACATGAACATAGAGCTATCATTCTTCGTTACAAAATAGACCTGAAGCACCCCATGGTGACACACTCGATTTGATGAAACCCTTACCCAATAGATCTTGAAGCTGACTCTTTAGCTCCTTTAGCTTAGAAGAAGCCAAATGATAAGGATCTATGAAATAGATTTGGTTCCTGGATCGAGGTCAATAATAAACTCTATATCATGCTCAAGAGAAAGGCCAGGTAGGTCAGTCAAAAACACATCTAGAAACTCGTAAACAACAGAAATAGAGTCAAGTGATGGACTCTTAGCACTAACATCCCAAACATATGCAAGAAATTACTCACAAACCCTCGACATTAGTATCCTTGCCTGAATGTATGAAATAATCCCCGACGGTGCACAACTAATAGAACCCTATCATACAACCGGGGTTACGCTAGGAATGGTTAAGGTAATGATCTTAGAAAAATAATTCAAGACAGTATGTTAAAGAAGTAACCAATCCATGCCTAGAATCATATTAGAATCTATCATATCTAGGACAATTAGATCAATCTGAGTATCAAACTCCCGAACAATCACCAATAAAGAGCTATATACCTGATCCACTACTAAAAAATCACCTACGGGGGTAGATATACATAATATCACAAATAAAGACTCTAAACATAAATCCGACTACAGTGTAAAATAAGCAGAAATAAATAAAAATGTGGAATCAGGATCAAACAATGCAAAAAATTGGCTGATGGCATACAAAAATCATATCTGTAATCACAACATCCAAGCCTTAGCCTCTGATTTACATGGTACAATATACAAATGGCCAGTCCACTACAGGACAGGGTGACTGTCTGACTACCTATCCTACCTCCCTGGAAACCCTCTGTAGAAACTTGAGTCCACCCTCATGACCCTATGCAACACCCCTAGCTAGTGGTTACACTAACCTAATCGGCTGTGTAGTCTAAATTGAAGGCTCAATCATTATAAGCTGGGGACACTCATGAGAAAAGTGACCAATAACCCCACAGTCATAGCATGCCCCAGTCACACTACTCTATCTAGAAGGTCCGATATATTTGGAATAACCACCCCAACTTAATGATTGTTACTCAATACCTCTCTACGGGTAACTGCTACTCTGACCACTAGAATCACTATAACTGGGCTGACCCCTGTTTGATATATATAGTGATGCCTAAACTGGCTAACTAGGTTGACCCTGATGCTGATAAGGCAACTGTAATACCCTGCATTTTTAGACTAGTCTTTGAACCATCGTTCCTATGTGTATAAGCTCCAATCCAAGTGATTCTTATTTGAATACAAGTTTTATGATCATTATCCTAGTCTATGAAGTAGTTTAGAGGTGAAAAATGTTCATAGCAATAAGTTAGAACAAAGTTAAGCCAAGACTATTTGATTCGTCCAAAATTTGATATTCGATTCCATAAGGGTCTACTTCAAACGTGTATAACTCTTTATATACATGGAATTTTTCATACCCATACCTACCAAATTATAGATAATTGAATTATCTTTTCAACGATACCAATTTCGCCAAAATCACTTGAGCAAAAAGTTATGGCCATTTTTGTGACTGAGGCAGTACCAAAAGGCTATAAGCAGGGCGCCTCCCAGGCTAGAACGAGGGTTTAAGTAGGGCGACGCGTAGGCTAGAATGGGGTTCCAAGCAAGGCGCCGTCCTGGGTATAGCCTTGGGCCAATTTTCAACTTTCTTCTCCAACTCATTAAGGGTAAATGTGGTATTTTTCAACCCCTAATCATCTTTAACACGGGATTTAATCCATAGAACACCAAAATAAGATTAGTTTCTCTAAAAATCACCAGGAACACTCATTAGGGTTTCAACCTAAAAATCCATATATCTCAAGATTCAACCGTGAGTTTTTGATAATTCTTCGAGATTCAGAATCCCCATTCTGAGGGCTACAAGAAGAACCTATTATTTTCACGAATAGAGTCCCAAGGTCAAGAGTTCATTCAAAGATTCAAGTTTAAGGTATGTAGAGTTTGAACAAGAACACCTCTTTCATTCTTGTGCCCAAGAGTTTTAGTTTTCTTAAAAAATTTCATAATTCCAAGATGAATTCATATTATTTTGCTATATTTCAAGTTTATGAGATTATGGAAATTGTTAGTCTTGAATTGCATGATTTTCTTATTTAATTATGACCTAAGTTGAGAGTTCATGATATAGATTTCATATTCCTATGTTGATATTACATTTTCAAGAATTTCCAAGAATTGATGTTATGAATTGAGTCTCATTGAGAAATTATGATTCTTTGAGAATGAATTATAGATATTCTTTAAAGTATTTCAAGAAGTGTACTTGTATCTCTATGTTATTGTGATTTTGAATCTTGTTGATAATAACCTACAAAGATTTCAAGAAAAGAGTTGTTTTGATCCTAAGTTAAGAAAGGAATCCACACCATTTTGATTTAAGTTAAAAGAAAGCATAATTGGCTTCCATTACATACTGTTGAGTTGTTTAAGGTGGATTTTCTTAAAAGTTATGGTCTTAAGTAAGGAAGTATTATTTAGCACCGAGTTGGGCTTGATTCCAAGGTCTCATGCCCTAGAACTACATGCCCCCGTAGGTTCCTAATTTACCCCAAGTGGGTTAAGATAGTGATCACTAAAAGTGAAAGGTTCTACTCTGATGGCAAGGATAGAACAACTCTCTCTAATGTGGGCAAGACGTTGGACTCCATGTAAGATCACATGGTTTATGTTGGTTAGAAGAAACTCCCAAGTTTCCAAAGTAGTCCCACACTCTATCTAAGATAAAGGTATATATATTTTGAAAGCTATGATTCCAAGATTTCTAAGGTTCTCAAGTGTCAAAATCTTTAAGTTTTCAAAGAAGTTCCTAGTTTTCATGAGATTAAAGTGTATGTTCTAAAAGATGTTGTTTTAAGACTTTATCTATACTACAAGTTTGAGAACAAAGAAAGAATGCAGATTTAGAATGAGGTGAAATGACTCACATGATTTACATTACCTATTTTCTTATTCATGAATATGATGGTTTTAATTCAAGCTATGTGAGCCATCTATACTAGCATGCATGTTTTCTATAAGGATTTATGATATTGATTATTTAATTGCATACGCCCCCATATACTCAGTACATTCCCAAGTACTGATTCACATACTCGTTTGTGTGTTAAATTTCCTCATAATGTAGGTACAAGTTGTAGCGCATATATCATATTCAGTCAGTTCATAGCTTTCAGTCAGCAGGTGATGAGTCCTTATAATTCAAGGGCTTGAGTTAGTTATACATTTTGAGAAGTAGTGTATTTTATTTATTCAGTAGTATTGAGTTGGGATAGTTGGGAGTCATGACCCGGCTACCTATAGTCAGTACTAGTAGAGGCTTCATAGACAGTCAGTAGAGTTAATTTATTCAGTTTAAGTAGTATTTTGTAAAAACAGAGTTGTAATCTTGTAAAGTTTAGATTTGTATTGATCAAGTTCAGAAAAGTTTTATGTTTTTGCTGATTTTATACAAATTTAAGCATTTTATTTAGTTGCTTATGAGTCATGCCAGTAGAAGGGTTAGCTTGGGGTCACTTGTGACCCTAAGGACCGTGTGATATCTCAGGACCCGATTTTGGGGCGTTACAGCAGTTTCTGGGGGTAGCTATCGTGAACCCTCCTCCTATAGACTGTGATTTATTATAACTTCCCTGGTAACATAATCTATTAGTCCTGCCCCCTTGGGCCTCATGATCCATTTCCTTTGTAGAATAAATATTCTTCACACTCTTAAAAAAATACTTTCCTGAAGTCACCAAACTCTGTGTAGCCCTACAAAGCGATAATATCAATCCTTAATAAAGCATCATATCTGTTTATACTTTGTAGGTAGAATTATGGTGGCGTGCCTGGCTAACTTAATGAAATCTTACCTCATACTTAGCCACAAATATAGAACCCTGTCTCAAATAAACAAACTCATCTCAAAGAAGTTTACGCATGTTGTGAGGCATATACTTCCCCCAAAAAGCCTCAGAGAACTGAGTCCAAGTTACTGGTGGGGATCCGGCTACTTGGAATCAATATAACCTCTCCACCACCTCCTCGCTGCTGTGTCTATATGATAGAAAAAAAATCCACACCTCATGACTCAACCAACCCCAAATTCTATATCGCTCCTCGCAACTGATAGGAACTCAAAAGCATCCTTTCTTAGGGTATCGACAAACCTGGGTGGAATCAGTCTAAAAAATCATCCCAACATCTTTTTTACTTTTGAAGAAATAATTGGACAACTAATCTTGACTGTGGGACTACTGTTGTTGGTGGAACCTCTACCCTAAGCGCTGCTGTCGCAAGCTATGCCCCTAAATCAACACCATCTCTTGCTACTGGCAGACCTTCCTCATTCGGTGGGCCAAAAACTAACCCTAGTAACTATACCAATGTATCCTAAAAAATCAAATAAGATATAAAATTGGGTAGAGCTTGGTCAGCCCCTTGGCACACGTATTATTGTGGTGGAATACTGAGCCCTCTCAGTCTTAGGAGCTATGAAATAATCAGGTGATGAATCCCTGACATAATCTCAAATTGGGATATTGCTTTATCTTGCCCCTGACCCCTAGGTCAACTTCAATCTCTACCCAAAACTCTAGCAGCAGGCTAGAGGTCCCAATCCCCAACTCTCAAACTTTATTTCCTAGCCATATACGTGAAGAGTGAACCAATAAAGATTAAAAACTAACTTAGACCCAACGCATGTTCTCTACTAAATATCAACTCTAGTAACACTAGTACTGGTGAAACCTAGGCTCTTATATCAAGTTGTCACGACCTATTTTCTTAAGTCACAATGATGCCTACCTTATCTCACTAGCAGGCAAGCCAAGTCATAGTCCAGAATAATAAGTAACGGGCTAACAGGAAGAAATTAGAAAATATAACATATAATGATAGTAATAGTAACAATAAGTGAAAACAGAAAAGGAAGCATATATAATATATCAAAATGAGAGAAGGAAAAAAGATAAAATATGAAAATGAATCCCTCCCAAGACCTGGTAAGGTCAGTACTAGATCTACTACTAAAAGATACCCAGAGAACTGGACAAAATTTGAAATATACACAACATATACAAGTAGTCTTAAGTACAAAAGACTAAACTAGAATAGATAGAGAAGGACCAACCTCGGACGACAGTAAGCTCACCCTACTCTGAATTAGTACTGAAAGGTAGGAACCACTTTAACGCCGAATGCTAGTACTTGGATATGCATTAGGAAAAAGATGAAGTGTAGTAAGAGTACTATACTCATAGGCATTATCGTCCGATTGAGCTCAATACAGGAAAAGTATAACAAAAATGTGAGGGTGTAATCCAAGCTCAATATAGGAAAAGTATAACAAAAATGTAAGGGTGTAATCCAAGTCAATGGTAAACAAGGATAGAAAGGTAAACAACTATCGAGCTATGCAAATACGATAAAAGAAATAATTATATGTGATATAGAAATATATATAATGTAGCAAGAAAAGGCAAATCAAATATAACCTAACTGGTCCCTCAAAAGCTAGTTAGGCACACTGAAGAAGATAACTAACCCAACCATGCCCCCATTAGTCGACGGAACACACAAAAAGTAATTAAAAAATAAAAGTAAATAATCCATAACTGAACCAATCCCAAGAAATCATAGTAGTCATCTAGATGTACATTAGGCTTGAACCAGCACTAATGGATAGTAACGAGTGTCCAGACGCCAGGTTCGAACCAGTAGTAGTGGATAATAACAAGAGGACATACAACAGATTCAAACCAAAAATAGTGGGTAATAATGAGAGGCCACATGTATGATGTACAATAGAACTCATAATCATATATCGGGCTCAAATCGAAACTCAGAGGAACCACTACTCCCAGAACAACAATAATTAGTATTAGAACTCCCAAATCATCATAACCAAATGTCGGACTTGAATTAGAACTCATAATAACCCTACCCAATTGTAAAGCTAAAATCAAAATCATAACATATCTAATGCGAAAATGATATAAAAATTCACAATTAATGACAAAAATAAAGTATATGCTGAACCTAAATCAAAACTAAGATACATTTAAATAACCATTCACATATCTTTATTAAAAAAAGGACGAATTCAAAGTTTTGCAACTTAATTTCATGTTCTAACGTGATAGATGCTATATTACTAAAAGATAAGTTATCAGAATTTACTAGAACGGGATCCAAACCGGATAAATAAAGTATGATATATATATATATATATATATTAAATGGTACGTAAATTACAAGTACTTGTCCAAAACTATCATAATAATACACAATTATCGTAAATAATTTCAATTTAAAGATAGGTTAATCCTAGCCTAGCTGGACGCCAAAGCTAAGAACCTCTTTGAGAAGCCTCCGAATAATGTCCCACTAGAACCCAGACTTGAATAATTGATGTGAGTAATTACTTTTCTTTTGGGGACCGTGTTTGATATCAAAATATACTTGCCCAAAATCATGTTTTCAACACATTTTTTATGTAAATTGCTGATTTTAGTCCTATTCTCAAATAAAGAAGGAATTTTTTTTAAGAACATGTATCGGTAGTATATATGTAGGCAAACGTATATTGCTTAACACAATATAACAAGCTGCCTAACCCACTATGGCTTATTGTCACTTAATATGACACTAATCTAACCCTTAGACTATTCTAACCCACTAATTGGCACTTAAGAGTACAAATGTCATTGCATAGGTTCGTGATAAAATAAATACAACATTTTAAATATATCATAATTAATAAAAAATTATTTCTAATAAAACTTCTATTATATAATAATAGTATTTTAACATATCTAGATTCACTATCTCCGCTTAAAATATTAATAAGTTATAAAACTATTTATAAAGTAATCTAGATGTATTATAATTAATGAATTATATCAACAAAAAATATATTTTGGAAAGATAATAAATTATATTTCTAGCAAATTCCAATTTAGATTAAATATTTCACAATATATTTTGTATCACTAAAATTCTCGAGAGAACTGTCCGAAAATTGAGCTATCAGTTTCAATAAGTCATAAATAACTTGGAGCAGTTATAGAAAATCTCTAGACATCAAAAATGCATGAAAATAAGAAAAATAACCTTGAGGGTCATTATAATAATCAATATAGACTCTCCATCCTTTAACCGTTCTAGTAGGAACGAGTTCATTATTTTCATTTTTTATGACTGTCATATCTCTTTTTTTGGCACTACTTGAATATGAATTAACCAAGGACTGTAAAAAAAAAGGTAGATGATACCTGCTGCTAGAAGTTTTATATTTTCACCACTTTTTGCGTTGCTAGATTTAATCTCCTTTGAGGTTGAATTATTGGATTTTAATTGTCTTCCATGAGAATTTTGTGTGCGAAAATATCCGATTTAATCCCCTTGATATCTTCTGTAGTACATCTCAAAGCTCTTTTGTATGTGTGTAGTGCTGCAAGCAAATCATCTTCTTATCCTATAGTTAGAGAAGATGAAATAGCTGCTGAAAATGATTCTTGCTCAATATAAACATATTTTAAATGAGATGAAAGAATTTAAGTTCAATTTTTAATTCAATCTTTTCTGATTGTATCTCACCATCCACAAAATCTCTTTCTAATAATTTAACTTTTTTTAATAATGGGATCATCATCTTGTATGGTGCCTGACATGGTCTAACATTTTTCTATTGAGTCTAAAACTAATTTGTCATCCTTAAATTCATTTGTTAGATCACAAATTATATCACTTGAAAAATATGAAGATGATGTCTCATCTTCTAAAAATCTTAGCATTTTTTGCATATAGAAAATGACTCTATCTTCATCTACTCTTAAAATTAGTTGTCCTTGATGAACATCTATGATGGATCTACTAGTATAAAGAAATGGTCTACCCAATATTATTGGTTCATTCCCTCATCTTAAGTACTATGAAATCTATAGGGAAAACAAATTTATCTACTCTTACAAGAACATTTTTAGTTATTCCCTTAGTTTTTTTTTGTACTTTGATCTGCAAATTAAAGAGAAACACTTGTGTATTTAATTTTACTGAGATTTAATTTTCCAAAGATAGAAAAAGGCATCAAATTTATTGAAGCTCCAGAATCATAAGGTGGCTTTTTAAAATATACACCTTCCAAAGTACATGGTCTAGTAAAACTATATGAATCACCACGTTTTTGTGGAAGCTTATTTGGAAGTATGACACTGCATTTCTCAGTAAGCATTACCACAAAAACTCTTTCAATTTTCTTTTCTTGGCAATTCTTTTTCAATTTTTTTTTTTTGCATATGAGGGCATTTGTAATAAAACATTAGTGAAAGAAATGTTAATGTTAATTTGTTTTAAAATATCTAAAATTTTTGTAAATTGACCATCAAACTTTTCTCTTTTCATTTTTTTGTGAAAAAGAAATTGTCACATGGAGGGGAGTCATTTTTTCAATATTTTTTTCTTCATTTTTCTTAACTTTTTTTATTTTGATAGTTCATTGGGTGATTTCAACATTCTTACCCATGTCCACCTATTATTTTAATTGTTGCCCTTCTTGCTGATATGCATAAAGTTTATCTAGTTCCTTACCTGATCGTAAGAAAATAACCTTAAGATGCTCTTTTGGATATTTTTATTTATTATTTGATAAGGGACCTTGAATCTTTTCTAACATAAGAGCTATCAATTGAATTATCTGAGTTTCTAAATTTTTAAGGATTGAATCATGATTTTCAATCTTTTCATCAGTAGCCTTAATATACTTGTACAAAAGGTTATCAAGGTTTGAATAAACATGTTGAGGCCTGATATGAAGTTGCATGCTGATAAGGTCTGGAGTTTGATTGCCCATGATTTTGATTTGAGAAGCTAGCTGGATTTTGTAATGTTGCTTTGTGAAGCTTGAGAGTTTTCAACATCATTTGGATTGCTTCACTTAAATCTTGGATGTTTTTGTTCCGTTGGACTTCCAAAAGGATATGGACTATATCCAATGGCGTTAACCTTCTCATAATTTTGTTTGTCACTTGACATTCATGGTTGAAATGATTTTCTCTACACATATCACAAGCCTCATATTGGCTTGATTTTTGTGTATTTACTTGAAAAAATTCAAATTTTTGTGCCAAAGAAGTAATATGTTAGGTTAATGTGTTTAAAGCATCTTCTTGATTTATATATGCTGCCTTCTTGATGATTACACAATTAGATGGCTATTGAATAGCATTTTTAGAAATTTCATTCAACAAATGCTATGCATTTTTAGTTGTTTTTCCCATTGTGAATCCACCTGTAGCTGCGTCAATCACATTTATATACGAAGGTTTTAGACCATGATAGAAAATATATAATTGCATCTGTTCAAGAATGCCACGACGTGAGCATTTTCTTAACATTTCTTATAATCTTTCTCATTCTTGATAAATTGATTTAGTATCAGTCTACAAGAAATTAGATATGTCCTCTGATGTTGGGTGTATTTATGCACTTAAGTGTGGTTATCCTAGCTTAGTGAGCCTTGTTTTAAAATAATTAATGTGCTTTATGTGTTAATAATGATATGAATGTGCATCTACGTGTTCAAATATGTGTTTACAAGGTTTAAAGATGTTTTCACATGAGTCAGGTTCAAATTGATCATTTAGAGTCAAGACGAGAAATCTAGTATTCTTGATTGAGCTTCTAGTTCATCGTCTTGAATGTTGTGTTATTTTGAGCTCTAGTTCATTATGTTTAGTGATATAAGAGGATTGGTGGGTTGATTATGATGATACATGTAGGATATACCAGCTTTAAATCACGTGGAAATGTCACAAAAAGGCATGGAGTGAACCAACAGACGCACTAGATGCAACATGACAAAAATAGGATGCTTGGGAGATCATTGGCATAACGTGTGAACGGTAAAAAGGCAATGACTGATTTCCAGAAGCTCACCACGATAACATTGTATCACGGTGATAGAAGGATCACAAAGTAGCACATTTTAGTGGCTCAATGCAATTAGGCCGCGTTGCAAGCTTGTAGCGATGAACCTACTAGCGCAAGGTGATGAGGAGAAAAAGTAGGAATATTTTTTACCCAGCTATAAAAGGAACACATGGGATCAATTAAATTAGATTTGATGGCTTGGGACTGGAGATAAGGAGGCTGCACACAAAAATTAGGTTTTATTATTCTTTGTTTTAGATTTTTACTGAATTTGATCATGAATTCAAATACTTGGATGATGATTATGTCAATTAGCGGCTAAACACCCCCTTTTCGGGGTTAAGGCCAAGAACATGTTTGCTATTAGTTTGAATTGATTTTGTTTTGATTTCTTATCGTATTTGGATGTGTGTTCATCCTTGTTTTAATTATTTTAAGGATTGCGCACCCTTAGAATACATATATGTCGACCTTTTGTTCTCGGGAGGGGGAATAGGATGATAAAATGTGGGGATGAACAAAGTAAGGTTCTTTTTCCTTTAATAAATAAGGAACTCTAATTAACATCTAGGAAAGGGATGTACCTTGAATCCTTACTTGATTCACATGTAGGATAATAGATTTAAGCACTTAAATAGATTATTACATCCCCGCTCAGTGATGTAGTTGTAGTATCTAAGTTAGGTAAATGATTAGAGGTCAGGAGACCATGATCATGCAATAATCCCTATGAATCAACAACTAAGATAAGCAATCTAACGAATGAGGTTCAATAGCGTAGTATGACTGTTTGAAGTGCCTTAACCTTGGGCGTTACTCTATTGAATGTCTCAAGCTTTAATTTGTGTACTGTTTACTTTATTTTAGTTTATAAAATCAAAACCTTTTTTGGTTACTTTGTATGAAGTTAATCTTAATAAGTGAACTAGAATTCAATAGTTGTTGGAACAAGTCTCTATGGGATTGATACTTGTCTTTATTTAAGGCCACTATATTACTTGGTAGGTCACGTACACTTGCGTGTGCGCTAGGGTACTGTCATGTTTTTGGCGCCGTTGTCGGAGACTTGTAATTTGGCAACTATTTTATTTTTCATTTTGATTTTTGGATTACTTTGGTGTTTTACGCTTGGTCTTGGTTTCGTATTTACAGGAAACAGGTTTTCAAAGTAGTAAGCTGACAAGGGCTTGAGAATTGGTTGAACCAAGCCCCAAACCTGAGCAACTTTTTCTTCAACGAAGGATAAAAATAATCCTTCTCCCCCATATTTCGTAAATCAAAGATGATCAATATAATCCTGTTCTCATGTCTGAAGAACAAGTAGCTCGTAGGACAGTTAGAGAAGTGAAGATCCCACTTCCAACAAATTTGACTCCCCCATTTAAGAAATTGGCTGCTGGAGTTAATTTTGAGCTAAACAAGAATATGGTGTAGCTTATTATTAGCAGTGGATAGTTCACCGGGCTTTCACATGAAGATCTACAAGTCCACCAGCAGAATTTTTTGGAAATCAGTGACACAATCATCCCTACGAGTGTGAATACTGACTATGTGAGGCTGACACTATTCCTCTTCTCACTATTAGGGGAGCAAAGAAGTGGTTGAATGCTGAGCCAAAAAATTTAATTATATCATGGGATGACTTAGATCGAAGATTCCTCATTGATTTTTCCCGTTTGACAAGACTGCGAGACTTTGTAGTGAGATTGAGTGCTTCAAGCAAAAGCCAGAAAAAAATTTATATCATGCTTGGGAACATTTCAAGGCTCTTCTATGGTACTGTCCATACCATTAATAGTCCACAGAGATATTAGCTAATACTTTTGTCTAGGAACTTGACCATAACACAAAGATTTTGTTAGATTCAGGTGCATGTGGTCAAGCTCTTGAGATGACGTATGATGAGTTGTATTCTTTATTGAAACAAATTGTACAAGATAATCCTGAGTGGCATTTAGACTCAAGGAATGCTAAAAAGAAGGTTGTTGATGTTTTAGAGGTATACCAATTTATTGCTATATCTTCCTAGATCTTTGCATTGTAAAATTAGATAAGCAGTATGAAGTTGGGAGTTTCACATTCTACAGCCACAGTCAATGCAATCCAACAAGCTGTAGGTTAGTGTGAAGTTTATGGTACAAGTGGCCATTCAGTGGCTATATGTGCTTCCAATCCTTAGTCTGTAATGTATGTGGGAAATGATCAAAGACAGAATTATGGGAGCGCCTACAACATGAAGTGGCAGACTAAGCCACTAAATCAGCCGTGGAACGCCCAACAACAGCAAATTCAGTAACCAAAGGCACAAGGAAATTAGTCAACTATCAACTTGGAAGAGATGATAAAATAGATCTAACTAATCAAACACAGTTGGCTGCAGAGGTAAAGAACCAACAAACGGCCATGAGAAGCTTAAAGTTGCAGTTGGGCACACCAGACACTAAATACCAGGCCTTAAGGTGGTTTTCCAAGTGATACTGAACCTCCTAAATAAGTAATAGCAATAACTTTGAGGAGTGGTAAAGAGCTTAATGAAGGACCTCCCAAGGTAACTAAGGAGGTAGATGCTAATTCGAGTCTTAAACATGTAAATGACCAAGTTCCTGAAAAATCTAGGAAGTCTAAGTACTCGAACGAAAAGTTACTAAAGAAGTGCAAAAAATACCACAACTACCTCTCTCACAGAAGCATATAAGGGCAAAGAAGGATGCGTGCCTCAAGAAGTTCTTTGGCACGTTCAGAGAGCTACACATTAACTTACCTCTTTTAGATGTTTTGCAGGGAATGGCTAAGTATGATAAGTACTTAAGATATGTGGTTGATAACAAAGTTAAGTTGCAGGATGTGGAGGTGGTAGCACTCGCTGAGGAGTGTAGTTTTGTGGTTACTCAAAAGATTCCCCAAAATCTTAAGGACCCTGGGAAGTTCACTCTCCCCATTCAAATTGTCAACAATGAGGTGGTTCAGGCACTTAGTGATTTAGGGAAAAGTATCAACTTGATGCCACTACCTTTTTTCAACACATTGGGCTTGGAAAATCCAAGACCAAGCTCTGTGTTATTGCAGTTGGCAAATGGGACCATAGTCCATCCTGAAGGAGTGATAAAAGATATTCTCATAAAGGTTGATAAATTTATTATTCCTGGTGACTTTATTATTCTAGATTTTCAAGCAGATGAACAGGTGACAATCATTTTAGGGCATCCATTCTTAGTGATGGGAGGGTCATTAATTGATATGAGAGAACGTACACTCATAATGAGGTTGAAGGATGAAGAGACAGTTTTTAAAGTGTAGAAACCGCTTAATACACTATCCCAATATAAATACTTGTGCATGTTTACTGTGATTGGAGGGGATAAGTTTAGGGTGGTGGAGCCTGTTCCACAAAATACCTCTTCGAACTTCCTTATCGAGAAGGCTAAGCCACAACGACCTAAGCCTGATTATAATACCCGTGCATTCTTTCTAGCTTGAAATAATCTCAAGGATGTTAGGACTTTATTTGGAATACGAATCTATTTTTGTACACATGGTATTTTTAATATTTTCACTTTCCATTATGTGGGAACTTGAATAAACTTTCCATCAATACTAATTTTATCAAAATCCGATGTCAGATGAGGAAGTTATGGCCGAAATACAGAAGGAAAAAAACTGCCAGGTGCGACGGTGCAGGCCGACGGACCATCGAATAAGCAACGGTTCATCGCTCGCATCGAGGTAGTGAATCAGCTTTCTGTCTTAGTTCAACGAAGAGGTCCGATTGACCGTTGACCCAGCGATAGATCGTCGCACCCCACCGTTGTGCAGAGACAGTAGGTCCCAATTCTGCTCCCGTTCGACAGAGAGGTCCGACGGACCGTCGACCCAGCGATGGACCGTCGTACCCCACCGTTGCATAAAATGTTTAGCTATTTTCAGTCATTTTGATAGGGGTATTTTGGTCGTTTACCACCCGCCTATATATACCCAATTATATCCAATTTCAGCCACTTTGTTCATTACTATTTTACACCAACAAATATTAGGGTTTCTCTCTAAAATTAATCCTCAAGTACAAAATTCAAAATATTCTTCAAGAACTAAGAGATTCAAATCCCTCAAGTTCAAGAACATCAAGAATCTCAATCCAGGTATGCATAGTGTTCATTCACGGACCTCTTTCGTCCATGAAGTCCAAGGATCCCTTTTCCAACTTCAAGTTATGGTTTTTCTTTATGATTTCATAATTGGGCTGTTCTTGTTCATATTGATAAATAAGAAATTGAATTCTATTCCATGTTTGGTGATAATTACTATGTGGGTTTAATTATTATAGACTTAGATTCATGCCAACCTATGACTAAACACTTGAATGATGAAATTAAAATGTGACCATGATATTTAATTGTTGTACAATGATGTTTACATGTACCATGCCTACAATACGTTTGATAAAATGCCTAGGTGAAGGAAAGGTGCCTAACTATCATGAAATCATGAAATCCCCATGTATGTACAAGTTTATGCCTATCACTTGTTTGATGAAATGCTTCAATGAATGTATTATAGCTTATAACGTTAGTCATGTGTTTAAGTAAATCATACTTTGTCAGTTTCCTTCCATCGAGTACTAGGGGTACTTGTACCTAAAATATTAGCTGTGTGTCTAGAGCCATGTCATATTTTCATGATACTCTCAGTCAAGCTATGAATCCTTAGACTTCAGACAGTCTTATGACTCAGAAAATCTCCATGATCTTATGAATTCAGTTAGTTGTTAGATATCAGTAGTATTTCGTCAGTCAACGGAATTCAGTAACTCAGTCCATGTTCAGTTTAGTTCAGTTAATCATGTTCAGTGTCTATTCAGATGGGAGTAGAAATTAGCACCGAGTAAACCCAAGGATAGGGATACATACTATCAGATGAGGGTGTGATCCTTAGAAGTCATCCTTGTTTTTCATAACTATGTAGCCAGCATAGGTTGAGATATCAACACTGTCTGATGGGGGTTGATGAGGTGGATAAGTACTGTCAGATAAGGTCCCCATCATTCTCTTTTGGGGATACTATCAGATAAGGGTCACACACAACTTGTCCTTACTGGTGGCGCAGTATTGACACCCTTCCAATTGGGGTTACAGATTGGACCCTAACTCAGCCATAATGGTGTATTAGGGGCATGTCAATTAAATACTACTTCCCACAGTTTCATTATCAGTCTCAGTAAAAGAACTCAGATAGTTCTTTATACTTCAGGACTGTCAGAAACAGTCAACTCAGATACTGTACGAAACTCAGATAGTTCCATCAGATTCAGGACTGTCAGATACAGTCACTCATGTTATCAGTTATATTCAGATACATTCATTTATGTCATCATTCATGTTAGTTATCAGTATGTCATGTCATCAGTATTCAAATTTCGAAATTATGTTATCACGATATTAGTGTCAGTTATTATATTTCATGCATGTATTCTCACACTCATGATAGTCAGTCTATTATTATTGTTCGTACATATGAACCCCATGTATTTAGCATACCTCATATGCATACCAATACATTCAATCGTATTGACGCATTCGTGCTATGGTGTCTTATACCATAGGTTCAGAGACACGAGCTCCAGATCAGCAGTAGATTCCAATTTTAGCAGTCAGAGTAGAAGTGAGTCCTCATCCTTTGAGGACATGATTATTTCTATATTATCTCATTAATTAATTTATTAGTTGGATTTAGTTGGGTACGTGGACATCAACTCCTTACTCATATAGTTTAGTCATGTTTGAGGCTTTCTAGACCATCATGTTTTAGACTTTAGTATTTTCAGCTTTGTTTTAGGTATTCTGTTACCCCACACAGATGTTAGATTACTCATGTTATATTTTTAGATTGAACCTTATGGCTTTTTAGTTCATGTTTCTGCACTATTTAGTAATTTATGTAGTGTACAAGTACAAATATCAGTCATGGGTTAGCTTGTCGTCCTTTGGGGTCATGAGCATCGTGTAGCATCTCGGGTACCAGATTTAGGGCGTTACAAACTTGGTATCAGAGCCTAAGGTTCAATAGAGTCCTAAGAAGTCTGAAAGCCACATCTAGTAGAGTATTGTACATGGGTGTGTTGCGCGCCACATTTATATGCAGGAGGCTATAAGATGTTTTAGGAATAGTTTCCCCTTTTTTAGTATTCATGTCGTGCCAGTGAGCATAATCTCAAGTCAATCTCTCAGTCTAATCCATTTCTTGTCCTTATTTCAGAATATGACTCCCAAGAGAAGAAATCAGTCAGCCCCTCAACCTGAAGAACCTTTGGGTGATTATGTTTCTCATACAGAATCCAGGACTGTATTTACTACTCTTGATCAGTCCGTTGCTTCCTAGAATGAACGACCAGCCGTCTTTCTAGCCAATCCAGTGGCCAATTCAGCAGCATTTAGAATTTGGGACTTCACCCGAATAAATCCTCTAATCTTTCTCAGGTTTAGGACAGACAAAGACCCATAGGAATTTCTAGATCAGGTGTAGAAGGTGACAGATGTCATGGGGGTGACTACTATTGAGAGTGCTGAGCTAGATGCATATCAGTTGCAAGATGTTGCTCATACTTAGTTCAAGTAGTGAAAGTTAGATAGGGCAGACAATGCAGGGTCAGTTGAGTGGAAGAAGTTTGCTTTAGCTTTCCTTGATAGGTTCTTTCCCCTAGAGCTTAGGAAAGCTAAGGTGCTAGAGTTTATCAACCTCAGGTTGGGCAATATGACAATAAACGAGTATTCTATTATGTTTACTCAATTAGCCAGATATGCCCCTCATGTGGTTGCAGATAGCAGGGAAAGGATAAGTAAGTTCATTTCAGGGGTGAATGATAGCGTAGTTAATGAGTGCAGATCCGCCATGCTAAATAGCAACATAACCTTAGCTAGACTTATGACCCATGCTCAACAGATAGAGGAGAAAAGTATTAAGATGAGAGAGAAGCAGAATAAGAGAGCGAAGACAGGTAGTTTTAACTTCGCTCAGCCTAAATTAGAAGAAGGAAACCATTCTCAGTTTCATCCTAAGTCATCAGTTCTAACTCCCTCTACAACCAGTACTCTAGTTCTTAAGTCCAGAGAGGGAAACAAAGATAGAACGCCAGGCTCTAAGACCCAGGGCAGTGTTAGCAGTTCCCTAACTAATCCTCTTTGTCAGACTTATGGTAAGAACCACAAGGGTGTGTGCAGAGCGGGCAGTGATGTCTATTTCAGTTGTGGAAAACCAAGCCACAGAGTCAGAGACTTCCCTAAGTTAGGTTATCAGAGTCATCTCCGATCCTCTACTCAGTCTGGTCGCCCAAATCAGTAGGGTGCCACCTCTAGTGCTACTAGTGGGCAATACCCAAATCGTCTCTATGCTCTTTAGACTCGACAAGATTAGGAAAATTCTCCTGATGTAGTTACTAGTACATTACAGATCTTTCATGTGCATGTTTACGCTTTGCTAGATCCAGGAGCTTCTTTGTCTTTTGTTACTCCTTATATAGCAATTGATTTCAGAATCAGTCCCAAAATTCTAGCAGATCCCTTCTCAGTCTCTACCCTAGGGGGTAAGACCATCATAGCCCGGCGGGTTTACAGGAACTTCCCGATTATGTTATTTCAAAAAGTTACTTCAATAGACTTAGTTGAATTAGAGATGATTGATTTTGATATCATTCTCTACATGGATTGGATTTATTCCTGCTATGCCACAGTCGACTATAGAACAAAATAGTCCACTTCTAGTTCCCTAATAAACCCGTCCTTGAGTGAAAGGGTAGTGTATCCCTTTCAGAGGTCAGCTTGTTTCCTACCTTTGGGCAAGGAAAATGATATCTAAGGGATGTGTCTATCATCTTGTTCATGTTAAGGATTCCAATTTCGAGACTCCCAGTCTTAAATCAGTTCCAATTGTAAATGAATATTCAGATGTCTTTCCCAAAGATCTTCCTGGAATTTCTCCCAGAAGGGAAATAGGCTTCGGTATTGATCTTCTTCTGGATACTCATCCAATCTCTATTATGCCATACAGAATATCACCAACAAAACTTATAGAATTGAAAGAATAGTTGAAGGATCTCTTATATAAGGGATTCATCAGACCCAGTGTTTCCTTGTGAGGCATACCAGTACTACTCGTGTGCAAGAAAGACAGTTCTCTTAGGATGTGCATAGATTACCGTCAGCACAATAAAGTCACGGTCAAGAACAAGTATCTTCATCCCAGAATTGATGACTTGTTTGACCAACTTCAGGGGGACAACTATTTCTCTAAGATAGACCTCAGATCCGGCTATCATCATCTCAGAGTCAGAGAATGTGACATTTCGAAAATAGCTTTCCGTACTCGATATGGTCACTTCGAATTTCTAGTCATGTCATTTGGTATTACCAATGCCCCAGCCGCCTTCATGGACTTGATGAACCGCGTGTTCAAGCAGTACTTGGACATGTTCGTCATAATTTTCATAGATGATATTCTGGTCTATTCCTGCACTGAGAGTGTCATACAGACCATCTTAGAACAGTACTTCAGACTCTTAGAAACCATCAGTTGTTCACCAAATTCAGTTAGTATGAATTTTGTCTAAGGTCAGTAGCATTCCTTGGTCATATAATTTTGGTGAAGGCATTAGAGTAGATCCTCAAAAGACTGAAGCAATAAGAAACTGGCCTCACCCTATCTCTCCATCAGATATCAAGAGTTTCTTAGGTTTGGCTGGCTATTACAGATAGTTTATTGAAGGATTTTCTTCTATTGTATCCCCTATGTCCAGATTGACTCAGAAGAAAGTCAAGTTTCAGTGGTCAGAACCTTGCGAGAAGAGTTTTTAGGAGTTGAAGAGTCGATTCATCTCAACTCTAGTATTAGCTCTTCTAGATGGTTCAGAAGGGTTTATGGTGTATTTTGATGCATCCAGAGTAGGTTTAGGTTGTGTCCTCATGCAGTATGGTAAGGTCATAGCCTACGCCTCCAGACAGCTTAAACCCCATGATAAGAATTATCCTACTCATGATCTTGAATTAGTAGCCGTAGTCTTTGGCTTGATGATTTGGAGGCATTATCTCTACGGTGTTCATATAGATGTCTTCACAGATCATAAGAGCCTTCAATATGTCTTTTCTCAGAAAGATCTCAATCTCCATCAGAGAAGGTGGTTAGAGCTCTTGAAAGATTATGACATGAGTGTCCTTTATCATTCGAGCAAGGCCAACATAATGGCCGACACTCTCATTAGACTGTCCATGGGTAGTGTTTTTCATGTGGAGAATAGTAAGAAGAAGTTAGCTTAGGAAGTCTATTAGCTTGCCAGACTAAGCGTTCGCTTACTCGATTCTTTATAGGATGGTGTATGTGTTTAGAGTAGTTCAGAATCATCTCTAGTTTCCGAGGTGAAAGAAAAGCAAGATTGAGATCCCAACCTTGTCAAGTTGAAAGAGTCTATCCAGAATCAGAAAATAGAGGTTTTCTCCCAAGGGGGAGATGGTGTTCTTCATTGTCAGGGTCGTCTCTGTGTTCAAGGTGTAAATGACTTAAGGCAGCGAATTCTTGTAGAAGTGCATGGTGCACGCTACTCTATTCATAAAGGGGCCACTAAGATGTACCGCGACTTGCAAGAGATCTATTGGTGGAGTGGGATGAAGAGAAATGTTGCAAAATTTATGGCTAAGTGCTCTACATGTAAGCAGGTTAAGATAGAGCATCAAAAGCCTAGTAGTCCTATGCAGGAGTTCATTATTCCTACTTGGAAGTGGAAAGAAGTGAACATGGACTTCGTGACCGGTTAGCCTCGAACTCGTCATCAACATAATTCAGTTTGGGTCATTGTAGACAGAATGACCAAATCAGCTCATTTCCTTCCAGTTCATACCTTTTATTCAGCCAAGGATTACGCCAAGTTCTACATCAAGGAGCTGGTCAGATTGCACAATATTTCATTGTCTATTATCTCTGACAGAGGTACCCAGTTTACCTCTTATTTCTGGAAAGCATTCTAAAATGGTCATGGTACCCAAGTTTATCTTAGTACAACCTTTCATCCTCAGACAGATGGTCAAGTAGAAAGGACCATTCAGACTCCACAAGATATACTAAGAGCGTGTACAATTGATTTCAAGGGTAGTTGGGATGACCACTTGCCTTTGATTGAGTTTGCATACAACAAAAACTATCATTCCAGTATTCATATGACTCCATTGGAAGCTCTCTGTGGTAGAAGATGTAGATCTCCAATTGGTTGGTTCGAAGTTAGTGAGGCCTTAGTCATAGTGACTGACTTGGTATTCGATGCCTTAGAAAAAGTTTAGTTGATCAGAGAAAGACTCTGGGCTGCTCAGAGCCGATAGAAGTCTTATGCAGATGTTCATAGAAATGATCTCAAGTTCGAGATTGGTGATTATGTCTACCTCAAGATCTTTCCCATGAAGGTAGTGAAGACATTCGACAATAAGTGAAAGCTCAGTCCCCGATATATCGGTCCCTTCAAGATTCTCAGTCGCTTTGGCAAGGTAGCTTATGAGCTCAAATTGACTTCATATCTAGCCTCAGTTCACCCATTCTTCCATGTCTCTCTTCTCAAGAAGTGCATAGGTGACCCATCAGTTGTAGTCCCTATTCAGAGCATAGATGTTTAGAACAACCTCTCTTATGAAGAGATCCCAGTCGAAATCCTAGACTATCAGACTCGTAGATTGAGGAACAAAGAAGTCCCTCTAGTCAAAGTTCTTTGGTGAAATCAGTCTGTCGAGGGATCTACTTAAGAAGCATAAGCAGACATGCGTACCAAGTATCCTCACCTCTTCTCCGCCAACTCAGATCAAGCTCAAGGTAATAGTTCTCCTTAAGCTTACTTAGTTTTATGTTCAGTGTTCATCACAAACGTGGCATTCAGTTTCATGCTCATTTAACCATATTAAACTTGGTATCAAATACCATTTCATATTTAGTCACGCATAAATGTATCCGTTCAGTTATATAATTATGCATCAGACATGCATTCTCATTGTGAGAAAACTTAGTTCCTCAAAATACTCAGTCATGCATTCATGAATCAGTTACACATGCATTAGATATGTATGTTCAGTATTATATGTTCATCTTGTCAGTCATATCAGTCATGAGATCATGTTCCAGTTATCCATGTTTAGTTCATGTTCAGCTTATTGTTTCCCCTCCCAGTCAGTATCATTCGAGGATGAATGTTCTCAAGGGGGAGATATTGTAATACCCGTGACTTTTTCCTTGCTTAAAATCATCTCAAGGATGTTAGGACTTGCTTTGGAATACAAATCTATTTTTGTACACGTGGTATTTTTAAGATTTTCACTTTTCATCTAATAACACTCAAACTACACCTCTCTTACTAGAATGTAAGCAATCGTTATCAATATATAACCCAACTAGGTTGGGGTCGAATCCCACAGAGAATATGGTGTGAATTTAAGTTATTTGCAGATATTTCAACTGATAGTTAGCAATTTCCTATGAATGGGGGTTTGTGGAAAGGGAACAAATAATTACTTCTCAATTCAGTGTTTGAGAGGTCCGACGGACTGTCGACCCAGAGACGGACTATCGCATAAAACATTCAACTATTTTCAATCATTTTAATAGGGTGATACGCCCAAATTACAACTCTTGATAGAAAGCGTAAACGGTCGATGTAAAATATAGAATCCAACTAGGTTGGGTGTTGAATCCTATAAGGAATATTGTGCTCACTAAGTGTTGTAATCGTTATTGGACTGTTGATCAGAGATTCCTAAGAAGAAAAAGGGTTTTTAACTTATAAAGTAATTAATTGTAACAAGAGTATTCCACTAATGATTCTCTTTGTAATTCATAACTTTATGAGATTAAACAAACCAGGGTTATGGTCACTAAAATGCTAGCACCATTCGAGTTGTGAATCATTTATGAGTTCCACTTAGCAAATTCAATTGCAAGAGAGGTTGAGTCCTATTCTTTATCCCTTAGTTTCTCAACCTAAGTGGATAGATTATCCTCTAATTCTCTCAAACTCAAAGGATGCATTGTTCTTTCAACCCATTTCTCATGTAATCTAATCCTTTTAGGGCATTGGCTATTACTCTAAATGTTAAAGCCCTTAGAATTCATGTAAACACTTTCTTCTCCCAACAAACACTTTCCTTTCAGACAAGTGATGTTCTAGGGCTCACTCTTCAAGTTTGCAACCAAGAAAAGTGATGAAATTGAAGAAAGGTTTATGCAATATCATTTAGTTATGGAACTTTATTTGATTCCCAACCCATAGATGCGTTTCACATTAAGGATCCCATAACCATAGTTATGGGATTTTAGCCACAATACTCCATAGACGAAGAAGAAATAATTCTTGTATTATTCATAAATAGATTAAGAATTTACTTACAAAGAATCCCAAGAATCAGTTCTTGAATCTTCAATAATCAATGTTCAATGATAAATTTCTTCAAGATCTCTAGAATCCCCAAAGTACTAGGTTCACCAGAGTTTCAATAGATGAGAAAACTTATAAAAGATAAAAAGATGCGTTCTTAACCCTAAAATTTGGTATTTATATGTTCCCAGCTAAAAAAAGTATTAAAAATTTAAAAGCAGAAAAGCCGCATCCCAGTTGATGGTCCATGTGGTGGTCCGTCAAAGTGTTGACGGTCCACTATCTTGTCCGCCTCTCGTTTCTTCCAAATCGCAGTTTCTGGATAAGACCTGACGGTGACACTGGCGTTCCATCGCAAGGCTGACGGTCCACCATACTGATGGTCACTGAGTCTCTCTAAAAGGTGGTTTCTGGATAAGCATTGACGGTCCATCTGGTGGTCTGTCGCATAGCTGACGGTCCACCATGTTGATCGTCACTGAGTCTCTCTGAAAGGTGGTTTCTGGATACAGGTTGACGGTCCATATGGTGGTCCGTCACATGGCTGATGGTCCACCATTTGGTCTATCACTCAAGACATTAGCATGCCATGTTCTGGTTCGCCTTCACGGTTCACCTGGTGGTCCGTCGCAAGCCTGACGGTCCACCATTTTGACCGTCAAACTCACTTTTCTGCTACTTTTTCCATCTTTCTTCTGTGGTTATCTCCTTTTACTGAAAACACTAAAAACTTTATTAAATAACACTTTTGTTTCTTGAAAACATACAATTTTCCTAAGAAAATGATACTAACCGTTCTGTAAGATACCGGAACATCAACACCCTCAACTTAAGATAATTGCTTGTCCTCAAGCAACTCCGCACCTAATTGCACACATGAACAATAAAATGACATTTAACCAATCCTTGAGACATTTTGATGCAACTATTCACTCATCAGTTCAATCATATGCATTTAACACATCAGGATTCACACCCAACATCTATCATAGTTCAGCCCCACAAGCATTAATGTTACATTCTACAGAGAACAACAAAGTTAAGTGAAACTTCAGTTGCCCTCACAACAATGAAATCCACCACTCATTGTATGATGTGGACAAAGTCTAACTCTCACACTCACAAAGAAGTTACAACCATAGTCCAAGTACCCATAGGCTTTCCCTATCCATACGACACTACCTCAAGGTTGACTCACTAGGATCAAATAGGTCTTTTCAAGGCTTGCAATAAGGTTTCGGTTTAGGTGGGGTATGCTTTTGGGTAAAGTGACTCATTGAAACTTAACTCTCCTTGCCCTAGCATCTTTTCAGCCTCAATATGCTATTGTAGCATACTATATTTTTTAACACCCTCGACTCATGCCGATGCATTCAGCAGCTAATTGACTCTAATTAGATTCTAACTTACTTTCCACGGCTCTTTCCTTTAGCCACCCTCAACTTAGATTCTTTGTCTAAGTTGGAAATAACAATGTATTAGTATTTAGCCAAGGCTAGATCTGAACATTGAAAACCTACGGAGAGTAACTCACAGTGACATGATTTTAAAATGGGTTTTAAAGGCACAAGATGGGTTAAAAAAAAGGTAATCATTTTGGCAGGGATGTTTATTTAGGCTAGATGGACTCAAGGTACAAGGAGGCCTATTATCCTATCCCAATGACTCCCATAGAAGACTGTATCAATGAGTAGGGCAAGTTCTAGGTCTTAACCTATGAAAAAACTACAAGTAAAATCTCACACTCACAGGCAACAAAATTAAACTTCCTTTGCAATTCTTAGAATGTTCATCGCATGTCTCATGCTTCTTCTAGACTAATGCTAAATGCAGAATTACTGAGAGTTCTGTACACATGTTTACATGATAGAGTAACTAATTACATACACATGCTCATAGTCTTATGCCAACATCATTTATTATCCATATTTATAACAAAGTACTGAAACAGAAACATTTTATAGATAATCTTAAACACAGATATTTACAACACAAGCTACAAAATTTGAAATGCAACAAAGAAAAAAAACTAAATATGCCGCTTTTACTAGGTAGTAAATGATTGGATACAGAATATCAGAAAAAACATCCAACCATGATGTGAATACACCCACCCCCACACAGAAAGATATGCATTATCCTCAAAGCAATAGCTTACCGTACATAGTTGGACTGGGTTATTCTCTTTGCCTCCTATTCCTCTGAGGCATCTTTCAGGTGGGGTGATGTTCCTGCGTTCTTCCCCTGTGCAATCTTGGACCCTATGGTGGTAGGGGCACTCACAACCTCAACCTCCACAATTGGAGGAATCGTCTCCCAAACTAATCCTGCACTTCGCCCCCTTTCTGGGGCAGCACTAGTAGAGACTCCTGCCACTTTATTTTTTATCTCTCTTTTCTTTCTTTCAGCTTCTTTTCTTTACTTCTTTGCAGATATTTTCAATTTATGTTGATCTAACTCCTCGGGTGACATGGCTTCTCTCTTCCTCCTTTTTCTTCTTTTCTTGCGGCTCTTTCATCCATTTGCTTCTTGCCTTTGTCTTTCACAGGTCTTCCCATCAAGTCTAGAATGCCTTATTCTTTATCACTTACCGCTAAAGTTAGGTCAAATGTAGGCGGATATGACTGTTTCTCCTTCAACTCTGCTATGTCAGCCTTTGCCTGCTCAAACTCTGCCATGAGCTTGGCAAAATCAGGGAGAGACAATGAATCTAACCTTTTGTTGATGCGGGCCTCCATGTTATCCATTCTAACTTGAGTAGTTTGAAATGGTCTGACTGCTTCGGCCACAATTTCATCCACAAAAGGCTTGAAATCTCCAGCCCATTTTTCTAGCTGTTTCTGAAACCGCTTTTGGTTTTTTACCACCTTAATGAAATTGTGCTGGTTGAATCTGTACTCCGCAAACTCCAGTCCCCCAGCAAACTGTGTTGACTATGACCCTGCAGATGTGCCCTGGGGCACATAATAAGGTGGTACATATGTGGTGATAGGTAAAGGCATACCATCAGGCATTTCTGTGGTCTCTGGAACTGGTGCAGACCGAGGCTGATATGTCAGAGGTTTGGTCATCCAAATTTCAAATTTTGATTCGTCCTTTAACTTCTTGATGTCCTTCCTATGTATAGCCTGTACTTCATTATCAACCCCACGGATCAGTGGCACACCAGCTTGTTTGCATAACCCAGTGATCAAACATGGAAAGGGTATAGAAGTGGTCACTTTATGTGCCCGCACGAACATCTCATCTTCAATTAGCTGGCCAAAATCAATTGGCAGTCCTGAAACCAAACTGGATACTGCTACTGCTCTGTGATGATCCAAGTTTCCATCTCCTTTTGTTGGCATTAACCTCAACCGAACAATATCCCACCAGAACTTAGCTTTAAAACTAAGAGTGAACTTTGTGATGCGCTCTTTGGGATTAGTCAACCAGGAAGGATTTCCATCGTTGGTTAATAAACAAGAAGCCCAACGTCTCTGACCGAAAGCATTTTTCATTCAATACTCAAAATCCGGGACAGCGGGTGGAGCCTCATATCTTGTCCCGAATAGCATCCTGTTAATTGTTCGGGCTGAGATATCAACAATGACCCTTCAAACCGGAACATACTCCCTATTTGGTCTATTTGATATTGGAGTTCCCTTTGGGCATTCCTCTTTTACCAAACACAGATAATTTGCGAAGAATTCCCTCACCAAATTTAGTTGGTACTCTTCTGGTGGCCTTCTCACCCATGCCAGTCCATATTCATTGATCTGGTTCTCTAACTCGGGATATTCATGAAGTTCTATTGTCATAATCTAATGTTCCTCTATGAATGATCTTCTGATCCCTCGAGCTGTGGGTGTCAACCCGTCATAAAACTTTTTTCGTGCTCCCTCTATTTGACACTTGATGGCCTCTCGAACATGTGGATCCTTCCGCCTAATAAAATTATCACCCTCCGGTATAGCTTCAACATTAGGATCGTCTATTTGATCCCCCACAATAACATTTTCAGTTCACCTGCTACCGGCAATGGTTGAGTTGTAGCAATAGTTGCCTCATCGGGGGTTGAAATTAAACTTCTAGAGGTACTCTGACCCCCCTCTTCAGACTGGGAGAGTATGAGAGCTTCTCTTTCATTTTGCATAGTGTTGTAAGATAGAGCGGACACATTCCTACCTCGTTGAGATCTTTCTCCTCTGGTTTGTGGGGTTTTTTGGAGCCATATCACCTGAAAACTTCTTAAGAAATCAGTTCTGCATTCAACACAATCAAAATAATGCATAATGAGGTCTAACGGTAGGTTTGATGGCCCACCAGTGGTTGGACGGTCCACCAACTCTGCCGTCAGTCGTTAAGCAGTGTTCCAGAAAAATTTGCATCTTCTGACGGTCTACTTGGTGGTCCTTCACAAAGTTGACGGTCAACCAAGTCGACCGTCATGGCTAATACAGAAGGTGCATTTGTATCACGTCTTCTGACGGTCATATTGGTGGTCCATCACAGAGTTTGTGGTCCACTAGTTTGACCGTCGCACCTTTGTCTTCATCCATCCTTCTGGGTTCGACCATTTTGTCGAACAATAGCACCTCAGATTATTTTTTTAGCTATTAACACAGCTCTAAACTCATACTTTAAGCACGTTGGCCTCAGTTTACAACTAATATTGCTCAGATTTCACACAAATTGGTACCTTGTGTCATTCGAACTTATTACACTAAGAATAAGCTAAAGAAACAAACCAAGCTCTTACACTTATTAGGGAAATTCAGAAGAAGAGGTTTCTTTACTTACCAGATTTTGCAGTCACACTTTGTTCTTGAAGCTTCAGAGAGAAAACTAACTCACAAATTCAAGCACTAGCTTTTCCTTTTATTTGTGGTGAAGAGAGGGAAGGAGTAACTAGTATAAATATAGGAAAAAAATGGAGAAGATAGGGAGTCTCAGATGGGATAACTCCCTTTAGGTTCTTTGAATCTTAAGGAAGTGGACAGCCAAAGGCCATGGAACGGTTACCATAGATGTACCCGCTCAAATTTATTCACAAAGTCACACTTTGGGTTAAATACAGAGTACTTATAAATAGTACCAATTTAACCCAACCCAATTCAGAGTTAGGGTTAAAGTGACGGTCACATTGATGGTACGTTAACACTTTGACGGACAACCACTCTGAACGTCATACACTACCTGAGTTTATGTTTTCCTGTTTTAGTGTGACGGTAAGTGGGAAGGTCCACCAAACCTGTGATGGTCCACCATATTGACCGTCACTTCTTACCAGAATGTGGGTCACCAATCTTACTTCTGACAGCTGTTGTGATGTTCCACCAGGTTCGTGATGGTCCACCACTCAGGCCGTCATGGCTTATCCAGTAAATGATTTTTCTTGCCAGTTATTGACGGTTGAAAGTGGTGGTCCGTCAGGGGCCTGGTGGTCCGTCAAGTCATCTGTCATAACGTTCCAGCAGATCAGATGTATGCCTATCTTCCTTTTTACTGCATTTCAGGCCCTGCACACTTCACAAATACATAAAAATTGTACAAGAACATAAAATAGACTCTAAATATGGTTACAACAACATGTTGTGGGTTGCCTCCCACTAGCGCCTGATTTAACATCGCGACACGACTCAGGTATCTCGAGTACTCAGACTTCATCGAGATAAAAGACATCAACACTTTTTATTAAGTCTTTTGGACCAATATAACATTTGATTCTTTGCTCGTTCACTTTGAAGACACTACCATCTTCATTTTCAAGCTCGACTACTCCAGATGAGTAGAATTGGATAATTTTGAATGGACCCAACCATTTAGACTTCAACTTACCGTGAAATAGCTTCAGTCTAGAGTTGAAAAGAAGTACCAAATCACCTTTCCTAAATTCTCTCTGTGCAATCCTTTGATCATGGTATTTCTTCATCTTCTCTTTATACAATTCGGCTCTTTCATAAGCCCTGAGATAGAATTCATCCATCTCATTTATTTGCTCCAATCTTAGATCAGCTGCATTCTTCCAATGCATATTCAGACTTTTGAGAGCCCACAAGGCCTTATATTCAAGTTTGATTGGCAAATGACATTCCTTCCCATAGACTAGATGATACGGTGACATGCCAATTAGTGTCTTAAAAGCAGTTCGATACACCCACAAGGCGTCATCTAGCTTTCAGGACCAATCTTCCATCACAGTTTTGGCGAGAATGGCCTTGATCTCACGATTCGACACCTCCACTTTCCTACTAGTTTGTGGGTGGTATAGAGTTGCTACTCGGTGTTGCTTTACTCCATACTTCGCCAAAACTGCCCTGAAATCTTTATTGCAAAAATGGGATCCCCCATCACTTATGATTGTTCTTGGTACTCCAAAATGGGAGAATATGTTCTTCTTCAGAAATGCTATAACTCTTTTTCCTTCATTGTCAGCCAAAGCAATAGATGCTACCCATTTTGAGATGTAGTCCACAACTACTAGGATGTATTTTGACCCATATAAGTTTAAAAATGGGCCCATAAAATCGATGCCCCATACATCAAACAACTCTACTTCCATCATTTTGGACATTGGTATCTCGTTGCGTTTGGAAATTGATCCTTGCCTCTGACATTAATCACATCTCCGAACAAACTCATATGCATCTATGAATAGCGTAGGCCAATAGTAGCTGCTCTGCAATACTTTCTGGAAAGTACGGTCACCTGTATGGTAACCACCAATAGGTGAAGCATGGTATGCTTCAAAAATACTCAGCACTTCTACATCTGGGACACAACGCCTAATAACACCATCTGCACATTGCCGAAAAAGATAGGGCTCATCCCAGAAATAATGGGTCACATCATGAAGGAACTTTTTCCTTTGATGAAAGGAAAGATTATCCGGCATCATCTCACTTACCATGTAGTTTGCAAAGTCAGTATACCATGAAATCTGCTCGAGCTTCGCAGCTAGTATCTTCTCATCCGAAAAGGGATCATCAATATCTAAATTGCCCTTGATTTCTTGTTCGGATTCAAGTCTGGATAAGTGATCAGCCACCTAGTTTTCACATCCCTTACAATCCTTTAAATCAAAGTCAAATTTTTGAAGCAACAATACCCACCGGATCAATCTCGGCTTTGCATCTTTCTTAGCCATTAAATACCTCAGAGCTTCATGATCCGTGTGGACCACCACCTTGGTCCCTAGAAAATACGCTCTGAATTTCTCAAAGGTGTAAACTACAACCAGGAGCTCCTGTTCGGTGACAGTGTAGTTCTTTTGAGCCCTATTCAGGGCTTTGCTGGCATAATAGATTGGATGAAACAACTTATCCTTATTTTGGACCAACACAGCTCCAAGCGCCACCCCGCTAGCATCACACATTAATTCAAACAACTTTGTCCAGTCAGGAGTAATAATAACTGGAGCCTCCACTAATTTTAGCTTAATGCATTCGAACGCCTGTCTGCAGTCATCATAAAAAGAGAACTTGGCCTCCTTTTCAAGAAGTTTGCATAATGGGTTTGCAATCTTTGAGAAATCTTGTATAAATCTGTGATAGAATCTTACATGGCCAAGAAAGCTACGTACCCCTTTTACAGAGATGGGGGGAGGTAGTTTCTTGATGACCTCAACCTTGGACCTGTCCACCTTAATACCTTTTGCAGAAATTTTATGACTGAGAACAATGACTTCCTTCACCATAAAGTGGCATTTTTCCCAATTAAGGACCAAATTAAACTCTTTGCACCGCTGTAATGCTTGACTTAAATTCAGCAAGCACAAATCAAAGGAATCTCCAACAACTAAAAAGTCATCCATGAACACCTCCAAGGTGTCTTCAACCATATCAGAGAAGATCAACATCATGCACCTCTGGAAAGTGGCCGGTGCATTACATAAACCAAAAGACATCCTTTTTAAAGCAAATGTGCCATATGGGAACGTGAACGTAATCTTCTCTTGATCTTCAGGAGCAATGGAGATATGGTTATACCCTGAATAACCATCCAAGAAATAGTACCAACCCCTACCTGCCAATCGATCGAGCATCTGGTCCATGAATGGCATTGGAAAGTGATCCTTTAGTGTCCACAAATTGAGCTTTCGGTAGTCCATACACACCCTCCACCCAGTGACAGGCCTGAGTGTGATCAACTCGTTCTTCTCGTTGGCTACTACCATTATGCCGCCTTTCTTGGGCACACACTGTACAGGACTCACCCATTTACTGTCTGAGATTGGGTACACCACCCCTGTATCTAGCCACTTGATGATTTATTTCTTCACCAACTCTTGCATAAGTGGGTTCAGGCGATGCTGATGCTCAATAGTAGGAACATAATCTTCCTCTAGTTGAATCTTGTGCATACATATTCCAGGAGGAATACTAATGATATCTGCAATAGTCCAACCAATAGCTCTCTTATACATCTTAAGAACAAAGAAGAGAGCTTCCACCTGTTATTCACCCAGATCAGCAGCAGTAATAATCGGAAGTGTATTTCCACTACCCAAGAACATATACCTCAGATGACTGGGTAGCTCTTTTAACTCTAATACCGGTGGCTCTTTAATGGATGGTTTTGCCGGTGGTGAAGGTCGATTCTTAAGGTGATGATAAAGCTTCTTAGGGGCATAGGAATACGACCCCATTCCTGTCAAAGAACAGACAGTTTATTCATACTCATCAATATCCTCACAATCAAAATTCATAAGCACAACAGCTAATGGTTCAACAGTAAGCTGCTCCTCTATAGATAGTTCCTACCCGTAATCATAATAAACATCAACTATAGAGAATACATTCATTTATTTGTACTGCTTCATTTATTTGAAAACATCAAAATGTACCACTTCGTCATTCATCCAAAATAAGATCTCATTCGCTCGCAAATCACACAAAGCCTTGACAAAATCCAAAGATCCAACCGTGCAAGGAATAGTGAAAGCTCTCGGATCTGCCTTCTTCTGTAATAAGGACCTTGTGGAAATAACACTAAAATGATGGAAATTATCCATCGATTCATAGCTTGCTGCCCTTTTCTTTGTCAAAAGGTCCTTCATGAATTTGGCATACCCTGGCATTTGATCCAGTGCCTCTACCAAAGGCACATTAATAGTCAGATACTTTAGCATGATCATGAATTTACTGAACTTGGTGTCATCAGCCTTCTTCTTCAATCTCTGAGAAAAGGGAGGTGGTGGTTTTGGGAGAGTTTTCTCCACCACTTCCTTTTCTTTATTTTTATCATCTTCAACTGCATCGGACTGCTGACAGTTGGGTGTAATATCATGAATGATCTCGTCAGAGTTTTCAGCCTCTATGGGATGATCCTAATCTGCTTCATTAACATTCTCTACTATACCATCAGTTGCCGAATTACCCACAAATGGGTTTTCCAAAACCTTGCCACTCCTGGTAGTAATTGCCATACACGACCCATCCTTCCTTAGATTTTGCACTGTGTCACTGGGTAGAGTTCAAGCCTTTCTTTGATTAAATACCGCAAAAAATTGACTGATTTGCTGCTCCAACTATTTTATGGAAGTGGAATGCGAATCAACCAATTGATTCATTGAAGATAAATTATTTTTCACCTCAGCTACTCCCGTGTTAGTTGTCTCTACTCCCTTCAATAGTTTAGCCATCATTTCCTCCATGGACATCTTCCCAGAGTTACATGCAGAAGCTTCACGACTCCCAGGAGGAACATATAAGCCACTCCTATCATTCTTATTCTTCTAATTTCCTTGATCTCGATCCTTGTACCCAAATTTCTCATAGTAGTTCCGACCTTGGTTTCCTTGGCCACTGCCTCAAAAACCCCCATGATTATTCAAGTAATTCTCTTCCTCCTTAGAATTGGAGTCAGCTCTTCCCTGTGATGCAACAACTTTAACCTTCTCTATCTTTCCTGATAATAAATGCTTAGTAAGAAGGTCCATCTGCATTTTTATGTGAGCTATATCTTGGTCACGTTCCTCTTCTCTTCGCCTCTATTCTGCAGTCATGCCAATAGATACAATAGAGTTTTCTACCTCATAATTCCTGGTATGCCAAGATCTACTCTGCTTTGTCATACGATCAAGCATTTCATACGCCTCAAGAAAAGTGAGGTCCATGAATGACCCACCCACAACATTATCCACGACTGGCTTAGTCACCGAATTCAAGGCCCTATATAATATCTCTTTCAGGTGGATGTTGGTCATCTAATGATTCGGGTACTGTGTGAGCTTCTTTTTGAACCTCTCCCAAGTTTCATGAAGAGCTTCAGTTAGAAGCTGCCGAAAATTACTGCTTTCATCTCTTAACTGTGCCCTCTTGGATGGCGGAAAGAACCTTTCTAAGAAATCATCTTTCAATTGTCTCCAATTCATAATAGAGTCGGGGGTTAGCCCATTCAACCATAACATTGCTTCTCCAGAAAGAGACAACGAGAATAATTGCAGCCGAATAGCATTTTACCCCACTCCCAGATTGTCAAACGACTTGCATGTTGAAATAAAGTTGATCAAATGCATATTCGGGTCATCAACAACAAGCCCACCGAACAGTCCCTTCAGATGCTACAACTGGATCATCGTACTCATAATATTAAAATTGGCTCCGGGTGCTAAGGGCGGAGGAATAATAGCCCCTGTGGCACCAGCCCCATCCAACTCATCATCATCATCATCAAGAGCAAACTGAACAACTCAGCGTTCTGGTCTCATTCTAGCCTGGCAATTTCTGTTGACATTCCTATTTACTTGTGTAACTTCATCATCTGCACGCCTTGGATTTATTAACTCATCATCACCCAGGTCTTCATCGTCTGTGTTTACTTCCCAGCCAACATTATCAGTATTTTGCTGGTTTACTTGAGCGACTTCTAGAGCAACTAATCTAGCCTACTCCTGCTGAGCATCTACCCTTTCTGGATCCCGTTGACCATCCATTCTGCCAATAAGATATGGTTCAGGATTAATAGGTAATAATGATTGACCCGATCTTCGAGTATTTGGCATGCAAAACACTCAATCTGCATGAAACAAAAACAACAAACAAAAAGTAAAATTAAGAAATCTTTGACCAAATGGTCAATTAACAATCACAAACTTTGTTGACAACCGTACTCCTCGGCAATAGCGCCAAAATTTGATACCCCCAAATTACAACTCTCGATAGAAAGCGTAAGCGGTCGCTGTCGAATATAGAACCCAACTAGGTTGGGTGTCAAATTCCATAGGGAATACTGTGCTCACTAAGTGTTGCAATCATTATTGGACTGTTGATCAGAGATTCCTAAGAAGAAAATGGGGTTTTAACTTATAAGTAATTAATTGTAACAAGAGTATTCCACTAATGATTCTCTTTGTAATTCGTAACTTTATGAGATTAAACAAACCAGGGTTATGGTCACCAAAATGCTAGCATCATTCGGGTTGTGAATTATTTATAAGTTCCACTTAGCAAATTCAATTGCAAGAGAGGTTGAGTCCTATTCTTTATCCCTTAGTTTCTCAACCTAAGTGGATAGATTATCCTCTAATTCTCTCAAACTCAAAGGATGTATTGTTATTTCAACCCATTTCTCATGTAAGCTAATTCTGTTAGGGCATTGGCTATTACTCTAAAGGTTAAAGCCCTTAGAATTCATGTAAACACTTTCTTCTCCCAACAAACACTTTTCTTTCAGACAAGTGATGTTCTAGGGCTCACTCTTCAAGTTTGCAACCAAAAAAAGTGATGAAATTGAAGAAAGGTTTATGCAATATCATTTATTTATGGAACTCAATTTGATTTCCAACCCATAGATGCATTTCACATTAAGGATCCCATAACCCTAGTTATGGGATTTTATCCACAATACTCCATAGACGAAGAATAAATAATTCTTGTATTATTCATAAATAGATTAAGAATTTACTTACAAAGAATCCCAAGAATCAGTTCTTGAATCTTCAATAATCAATGTTCAATGATAAATTTCTTCAAGATCTCTAGAATCCCCAAAGTACTAGGTTCACCAGAGTTTCAATAGATGAGAAAACTTATAAAAGATAAAAGATGCGTTCTTAACCCTAAAATTTGGTATTTATATGTTCCCAACTAAAAAAATAATTTAAAATTTAAAGCAGAAAAGCCGCGTCCCAGTTGACGGTCCATATGGTGGTCTGTCAAAGTGTTGACAGTCCACCATCTTGTCCGTCACTCGTTTCTTCTAAATCACAGTTTCTGGATAAGACCTGACGGTGACACTGGCATTCCGTCGCAAGACTGACGGTCGACCATACTGATCGTCACTGAGTATCTCTAAAAGGTGGTTTCTGGATAAGCATTGATGGTCCATCTGGTGGTCCGTCGCATAGCTGACGGTCCACCACGTTGATCATCACTGAGTCTCTCTGAAAGGTGGTTTCTGGATACGGGTTGATGGTTCATATGGTGGTCCATCACATGGATGACGGTCGACAATGTGGTCCATCACTCAAGACATTAACATGCCATGTTCTGGTTCGCCTTGACGGTTCACCTGGTGGTCCGTCGCAAGCCTGACGGTCCACCATTTTGACCATTAAACTCACTTTTCTGCTACTCTTTCCAGCTTTCTTCTGTGGTTATCTCCTTTCACTGAAAACACTAAAAACTTTATTAAATAATACTTTGGTTGCTTGAAAACATACAATTTTCTTAAGAAAATGATGCTAACTGTTTCGTAAGATACCGGAACATCATAGGGGTATTTTGGTCATTTACCACCCGCCTATATATACCCAATTATATTCGATTTCAGACACTTTGTTCATTATTATTTCACACCAACAAATATTAGGGTTTCTCTTTAAAATTAATCCTCAAGCACAAAATTTAAAATTTTCTTCAAAAACTAAGAGATTCAAATCCCTCAAGTTCAAGAACATCAAGAATCTCAATCCAGGTATGCATAATGTTCATTCATGAACCCCTTTCATCCATGAAGTCCAAGGATCCCTTTTCTAACTTCAATTTATGGATTATTTTATGATTTCATGATTGGGGTATTCTTGTTCATGTTGATAAATGAGAAATTGAATTCTATTCCATGTTGGGTGATAATTTCTATGTGGGTTTAATTATTATAGACTTAGATTCATGCCAATCTATGACTAAACCCTTGAATAATGAAATTAAAATGTGACCATGATGTTTAATTATTGTACAATGATGTTTACATATACCATGCCTACAATATGTTTGATAAAATGCCTAGGTGATGGAAAGGTGTCTAACTAGCATAATATCATGAAATCCCCATGTATGTACAAGTTTATACCTATCACTTGTTTGATAAAATGCTTCAATGAATGTATTATGGCTTATGATGTTAGTCATGTGTTTAAGTAAATCATACTTTGTCAGTTTCCTTCCATCGAGTACTGGGGGTACTTGTACCTAAAATATTAGCTGTGTGTCTAGAGCCATGTCATATTTTCATGATACTCTCAGTCAAGCTATGAATCCTTAGACTCCAGATAGTCTTATGACTCAGGAAATCTCCATGATCTCTTGAACTCAGTCAGTTGTCAGATATCATTAGTATTCCATCAGTCAATGGAATTCAGTAACTCAGTCCATGTTCAGTTTAGTTCAGTTAATCATGTTCAGTGTCTATTCAGATGGGAGTAGAAATTAACACCGAGTGAACCCAAGGATGGGGATGCACACTATCAGATGAGGGTGTGATCCTTAGAAGTCATCCTTGCATTCCAGAACTATGTATCCAACATAGGTTGAGACATCAACACTATCCAATGAGAGTTGATGAAGTGGATAAGAACTGTCAGATAAGGGCCCCATCGTTGTCTTTTAGAGACACTATAAGATAAGGGTCACCCACATCTTGTCCTTATTGGTGGCGCAGTATTGACACCCTTCTAATTGGGGTTATAGATTTGACCCCAACTCAGCCATAATGGCGTATTAGGGGCATGTTGGTTAAATACTACTTCCCATAGTTTCAGTATCAGTCTCAGTAAAAGAACTCAGATTGTTCTTTAGACTTCAGGACTGTCAGATATAGTATAAAACTCAGATAGTTCCATCAAATTCAGGACTGTCAGATACAGTCACTCATGTTATCAGTTATATTCAGATACAATCATTTATGTTATCAGTCATGTCAATTATCAGTATGTCATGTCATCAGTATTCAGATTCATAAATTATGTTATCATGGTATTAGTGTCAGTTGTAATGTTTCATACATGTATTCTCACGCTCATGATAGTTAGTCTGTTATTATTTTTCATGCATATGAACCCTATGCATTTATCCTACCTCACATGTATTCTAATACATTCAGTCATATTGATGCATTCACGCTATGGTGTGTTATACCATAGGTTCAGAGACATGAGCTCCAGATCAGCAGTAGATTCCAGTTTCAGCAGTCAGAGTAGAAGTGAGTCCTCATCCTTCGAGGACATAATTATTTCTACATTATCTCATTAATTACTTTATTAGTTGGAGTTAGTTGGGGACATGTCCCATCAACTCCTTACTTAGCTAGTTTAGTCATGTTTGAGACTTTCTAGACTATTATGTTTTAGATTTCAGTATTTTTAGCTTTGTTTTGAGTATTCTGTTACCTCACACAGATGTTATATTATTCATGTTATGTTTTCAGATTGAACCTTTTGGCCTTTCAGTTCATGTTTCTGTACTATTCAATAATTTATGTGGTGTATAGGTACAAATATCAGTCATGGGTTAGCTTGTGGTCCTTCGGGGTCATGAGCACCGTATAGCATTTTGGGTACCAAATTCGGGGCGTTACACTGACATGATGCAGGTTGATGTACTTGAAAAGGCTATAGTTGAAAAAGCTGTTGACCTTGAGAGTTCATACTCAAGAGGTCAAAAACAAATAAGAATATGGTCTCCAAGTGTGAGGAAAAAGGATGAAGGATATTTGGTTAAGTTGAGTTGGGTTGTGCTGCGATACCAAATTAGGCGCTTCTTGGGAGGCAACCCAAGTTAAAGTAGGTATGTTTTATTTTTAGTTTCTTAGATTTTATTTCATATAATTTTTGTTTTGTTGAGTCATAGGTTGATGGAAAGTTTGAGTAGCAGAAAACCTGAGCTAAGGAGTATGGCTAAGACAGAGTGTGGGGTCCCAGGACCCTCTTAATAAGAAAAGATGCTACTAGCAAGTCCTAGAGGCCCAGAGAGTATTTTTATCTTTAATTTTGAGTTTACTTTAGGGACAAAGTAGATTTTTAAGTGTGGAGTGAGAAAATTCCAAGTTTTTGGGTTAAAATTTATTTGTTAGGAATAAGTGAGATGTTCTTGTTAGTGCTATATCTGACTGCGTGATGCAAGTGTTTTGGTTGTAAAGAGCATTTGGATTACTACTTTTTAGACTCCTAGGCTCATAATTATGACTCTTGTACTTGTTGTCTTAAAGTTGAATTCATGCTATTGTTTGGTTGAGAATCTATGATGATCCTATGTAAGTTGAGCATGTGCCATATGCGTGTGAGGTGTTTGTATATTCTTTATTTCATGTGATATCTAGAACTTTCCTGGTATATGTGCAAAGCAAAATAAAAAGTGTGGGTTTAGGAGATGAAATAGGAATTTCCTTAATAGGCTTGTTTTATACGTTATTTTTGACCTACCCGTGTGCATAATCCTAGGAAGCCCCATTGAGCCTTTAACTTTTTCTTTATCAGCCTCATGTGTAGCATAATCCCCTCTTTGATTGACCTGAATTTGATCCAAAGATCCTAATCACTTAGTGACAAATTAGTGAGTTAAGAAGTGTAAAATTGAAAAAGAAAAAGTTGAAAGTGAAGCCCCAATGTGATAGTTATTATTGTTCAATAGAATTATTATGTGTGGTGGTGGGGAGTTGGGTAAAGAAAAGAATATAAATTTGTTCAAATTGAAAGATATATACTTAGCATACTCCCACCATTGTTTATGTGAATGAGATTAATGAGATGGGGCAAAACAAAAGACATGGTTAGACAAAAGTGGTGTAAGTTGGTTGTTAGAGATTGAGCTAATTGTGATAAATTGATATATTAAAGCGCTTAGGGAAGATAGTCACTATTAAGCCTAAATAGTTCCTACCCGTCTCGTAGCTTACATTATAACTTTTAAAGACCTATTTGATATTAAGCCTTAACATTCTGATGTTAGTGGAGTGCTACACTAAGGGAAACCCTATGGTTCATTGCGTGTAACTTATGAATTTCTTGTGAGAGTGGGCGTAACTTGATTCTTGCACCCATTATATTATAAGTTGCATTTATATAAGTCATTATGGGTAACTCTCTTGTTGTGAGGGTACATGTTTGATGAATATGGGTGAGTTGTAATGATATTTTTTACCGAGTAATTAGCATGAGTTTTCCAAGTTGATGAGTCAATTCTTGAGGCTAGGATGTTTTGGAGTAGTGTTCTTGAACCTTCAACTGTGTACATAACATGCTTAGTGTAGTAACTTGCATCTTGTGTAGTCATTGTAGTACTAGCTTGAATGTCTTAAGATATAGTAGAAGTGTAGAGTCTCCATATATTATGATGTTCATAGTGAAGAGTTGTTTGAGGACGAACAAGGCTTTAAGTGTAGGGTGGTGATGTTGGGTGTATTTATGCACTTTAGTACAATTATCCTAACTTAATGAGCCTTGTTTTAGGGACAATTCATGTGCTTTATGTGTTAATAATGATATAAATGTGCATTTACGTGTTCAAATATGTGTTTACAAGGTCTAAAGATATTTTCACATCAGTTCAGTTCAAATTGGTCAATTAGAGTCTAGACGAGAAATCTAGAATTTTTGATTGAGCTTCTAGTTCATCGTCTTAAATGTTTTGTTGTTTTGAGCTTTATTTCATTGTGTTTAATGATATAGGAGTCTCGGTGAGTTGATTATGATGATACATGTAGTATATACAAGCTTCAAATCATGTGGAAATGTCACAAAAAGGCTTGGAGTGGAACAACGGACGTGCTAGATGCAACATGACAAAAATAGGACCCTTGGGAGCTCATTGGCACGACGTGTGAACTGTAAAAAGGTAATGGCCAATTTCCAGAAGCTCACCGCGATAGCATTGCGTCCCGGTGATAGAAGGATCATAAAGTGTTGTATTTCAGTGGATCAATGCAATTAGGCCGTATCGCGAGCTTATAGTGATGGACCCATTGGCGCAACGCGATGAGGAGAAAAAGTGAGAATATTTTTTACCCAACTATAAAAGGAACACGTGGGATCAATTAAATTAGATTTTGATGGCTTGGGACTGGAGAGGAGGTAGCTGCACACTAAAATTAGGTTTTATTATTCTTTGTTTTAGGTTTTTAATTGATTTGATCATGAATTCAAATACGTGGATGATAATTATGTCAATTAGTGGCTAAACACCCCCTTTCCGAGGTTAAGGACAAGAACATGTTTGTTATTGTTTTTAATTGATTTCATTTTGTTTTCTTATCATATTTGGTTGTGTGTTCATCCTTGTTTTAATTATTTTAAGGATTGCGCACCCTTAGAATACATCTATTGTTTGATCCCAACCCAACCATCCAACATATACCCTGAGTCGGATGAATTTCGAACATATAACAAGATAACATATTTTATACAATTTCCAGACTCTAGGATAGGTCCATGATCGAGACCGCCCCAATCGAGTCCAACCATCCAGGGCCAACCAATAACTAATTACCAAACCAAAACCATAAGTCAACAACCAAAACAATAGCTAAATTCCAATCCATAACATAACATAATATAAGAGGATGGAACAATCATAAATTTAGTCCAAAAATGTCATCCCCAATACCAAAGCCAATACTAAGGCTGAAACCACTACCAATACCGATCATTCCAACCTATAGTAGCTCCACAAATCCTCTAACCAAAAGAAAAATAATATCAGTTGGGACATTCCCCCAGCCATATCCAGTACCAATATTCTTAAAATATCCAAAATATGAAAAGATGTCCATGATATGAAATAGACCCTTCTGGAGTATGGAAGCTCACCACTTCAATCCAACCGTGCTGATCCCTAGATTTGGTCACTATGCAAGAGGAGTAGAATGGTCGGTTTCTACATCACATGGGGATACAATTTTCCGAAATAGGTTAGCTGGTGAACGCTACAAGTACACAGGATAAAGATAAAGTAATGCCATTCAGTAAAACCAAGTAAACCAACCATATGAATACAAACCATACATACATATATATATATGTGTGTGTGTGTGAGTGTGTGTATATATATGTGTGTATATATCTATAGCTATGTCGAGAAAGAGAGCCTGGTTTAGCATGCATTTAAAACCATTAACCTGGGTATGTGTAGCTTAACTGTCCCAAGTACCTTATAGAAACATATATGGTTGCTATGGCCTACCCTTATGTCGGAAAACATGAGTTTCCAGTGTCCTCGCAATTATTTCCCAATTAAAACCATTACCATCCAACCAAACCATTATACCATTATTATTAACCAAGGCTATGAGTAGTGGTATCATTATACCTACTATAACTGGAAAGTAATGTCCTTAGATAACCCTTTTATGTAAAGGGATTCCCATGTATCCACCCATAGATTACATTATAAAGTTAACTTTGGGTAGTCCTATGTACCCCACAAGTGTTCCATCATTAAGTTTTCTTGGGGGAATTCCATTTACCCCACAAGTGGTTCATTAACATGTTTGCTTGGGGGATTCCCTTATACCCCATAAGAAAGTTTAATTAAACATAACCATGACCACAAAACCTTACTATTTTAAACATTAAAAACCATTTATACCTTTTAGGGTTCCATTACCATACCATACCATGCAATAGTTCCATTAAAAGTCGAATAATATAGTATAAGCATTATCATAGGCATTTTATCAAACATGATTGGGGCATACTGTTTTCCAAAACCAAATCCAATTACCAATTAACCATTCCCATGCAACCAATTGTCCAAATCACCATTAAAGAGTGTAATTACATAATTAAAACATGGTAAAACCATAACCCTGCATATATTTGAAAACCCCAAAACCATACAATAATAATGCCATGAAAACATTGTATAAAACATGCCTTTTATTGGAACTAAAAATAAGGGAGGAGTATTGTAACGACCCGAGACTACCCCGTAGTCATTACATGGTGGTTACGGTTTCGGGAGACCACAAGCTAACCCATAAGCTGGTACCTGCTGTGAGAACTGAATAATATAATCATGAATTACGGAAGAATAACTGCAGTGCCATAAGGTTTTAAATATCTAAATTCAAACTGAAATATAAATCTAGGAAAATAACTATCTGAATCTGATAAAGTACTGATAAACTGAACAACCAACTGACTGTAATGTCTGAAAAACCTCTAAGACTGACTGACAGAGAGTTGATGGGACAAGTCCCAACTAATTCTACTGACTACTGAAATAAAGATATGAAATAAGATAGCCTGTCCTCGGGTGATGAGGACTCACCATTGCTACTGTACTGCTGAGAATCTGAGGGACTAAGTGTGATCTAGGAACCGACCATCAAAACCTATGATATAAGACATCATAGCGTAAAAGAAAGGTATGCGGTCAGTACTTTAAATGTACTGGTATGCTAAATGAGGTAAGCTAATATGCAAGGTTTCATGAATAGGAGTAACGATCTATCTGAATATACATGTAAAGCATGAAATACTGAATAGAGAACATGAAATCTGTAGATACTGAACATGCATGGAAGTTTGTCAAATACTAAAAATACGTGAAAATCTATATGCACTGAGGATGCATGACCAAGCATATGAGATGAACTGGATGAAATCTTCACACTGAACTACTAAAAATAACTGAAATCTATATACTTTGATCAAACAACACTAAGACTGAATAACTGAGCAGGGACTGTAACTGAGACTATATTTGAGACTGTGGGCGTTATCATCTAATCTATATTCCCCAATTTGAGGTAATCAGGGTCCAACCTGTAACCCCAGTTGGAAGGGTGTTAATACCGTGCCACGGGTACTAACGCTGGCTATGTGGATCCAATAAACTAATATAATGTCCAAAGGACTAAGGGTGTCAAGCCTGAACTGACGGGTGACTCCTCTGAGATACTCAAGCCTAATCTGACGGGTGACTACTCATATCCTACGCTGGATACATAGTTTTGGAGTATAGGGACTACTACTAATGACTCTGCCTATCTGACGGGGAAGCCGCTATCCCTACACTTGCTCGGTGCCAAATCCTACTCCCAACTGAATGACACTGAAATGCTAGACTATTCTGAATTAACTGACTATTTTGATAATGCTCGTGATATAATATGAAGTTATTCTGAAGATACTAAGACAACATTAAATAAACAACTATGGTTTTGGGTATTCAATACCCCCAAGACTCAAAATAATAGTAGTAGAATGACATTAAAATATTGAAGGTCATAGCATGAAGACTCATTAAAACAATTGTTCTTGTAGGCATTTTATCAAACACTTATAGTTTATGGTTAAAATAATCATAGAATTACTAAAGAACTGGCATAATTGATATGAAATTATCATGGTAAACACTAAGTCATGATTTAATTCAACAAATGATAATACTAAGACATGAGGAATCGAATAACAACACTAACTTCATTAAAACATGGTATTTAATCAAAGTTCATGGAGATTAATAGATGAAATCATGATTTAAAATTAAATAACTTAAAAAGATCATAACTTTATAATTAAAAAGGTTACTTCAGCTCCATGGGTGAAAGGAGTCCATGGATGAACATCTAACATACCTGGGATAATGGATTTGGGAGGATTGATGGAGAGTTCTTGAGAAATTGCCTTGAATTTGAGAGATAGGGTTTCTTGTTCTTGAAAGAGGGATTTTTAATTTGAGAGAAAGTAAATAATGCTAAGTGTTTAGGCTATTAGGTGTTAAATCTAGTGTTTAGGATGAGTTTAGGGCTTAGGAAGAAGACCCAAATACCCTTAAACGTATTTAGAAACGAAATCTGAAAATTGAAAAACTCAATTTTGGGCCTTAGCACGACGCACCACTATCAACCTAAGACACTGGAAAATGGACAACTGGGACCTGGATAAACATCGCAATGCAGTGCCATCACGGTAAAGCTTTGGATTGCCAATTTGGCCTGCTCTGCAATGCGCCATGATCGTGTACCTCTACTGGCAATTGACAATTACGAAGCTGACTAATGGAGCGACGTACCACTCTTGCAAAGTAACACTGGAAACTGAAAAGTCCTATTTGGGATGCCTACGCGATGCACTGAGGGTTAACATGACGGTGTTTAATGACTGAAACTTAAAATTGCCATAACGTTTTACCCGGTTATCAGATTTGGGTGAATTTTATATCGTTGGAAAGATAATTGAATTTCCTACTCAACAAAAGGATCTAAACTGGAAAATAATGAGCATTTAAGAAAATTTATATATGAATACTCATGCACTAGGACTTAGATTATGCTAGGGAAACACTGGGTGTTACAATATCTCTCCTTCGGGATCATTCATATGTATATGAGTGCACAGAATGCATGAATGAATTGATTCATGAGTGAATGACTAAGATTACTCATTGAATATGCATGTGTGATGCATGGAATGCATGAATGAATTGATTCATGAGTGCACAACTGACATAAACATGATGTGCAATTGAAATTGAGCATGCTAGAGAAAAATCTTAAGAAGATTTGGTACCTTATATTGAATTTGGATTAGTGGAGAATAGATGAGGGTACTTGGTCCGCATATCCGCTTCTGCTTCCCAAGTGTCTCCCTCAACGGACTGATTCCACCAAACAACTTTGACTAGTGGAACTTCTTTGTTCCTTAGTCTACGAACTTGATGCTCAAGAATTTCAACTGGAACTTTCTCAAAGGAAAGATTATTATGAATATCTACACTTTCTAAGGGAAAAAATATAGCTAGATCACCAATACACTTTTGTAACAGCGAGACATGGAACACTGGGTGTACTAAGGCTAAATCTGAAGGCAACTCTAGCTCATAAGCTACCTTTCTGAAACTACTGAGAATTTTGAAGGAACTGACATATCAGGGACTGAGTTTCCTTTTTTTGCCGAATCTCCTTACTCTCTTCATGGGAGAGATTTTAAAAAACACAAGATCACCGACCTCAAACTTGAGATCATTTCTCCTTACATCTGTATATGATTTTTGTCGGCTCTGGGCAGCCTTAAGTCTTTCTCTGATCAACTGAACCTTTTCTAATGCATCAAACATCAAGTCAGGACCTACTACTGCGACCTCACCTACTTCAAACCAACCAATTGGAGATATACATCTCCTACTATAGAGAGCCTCAAATGGAGCCATATGGATACTGGAATGATAGCTGTTATTGTATACGAATTCAATCAAAGGCAAATGGTCATCCCAAATACTTTTAAAAACACATGCTCTCAGCATATCCTCAAAATTCTGAATGGTCCTTTTTGCTTGATCGTCTGTCTGAGGGTTAAAGGTTGTACTGAGGTGGACTTAGGTACTAAGACCCTTTTGGAATGCTTTCCAAAAGTGAGAGGTAAACTGGATACCTCTACCTGAGATGATAGATAAAGAAGCACCGTGCAACCTAACCGACTCTTTGAGATAGAGATTGGCATAGTCCTCGACTGATTAAGTGGTAAGGACTGGCAAGAAATGAGCTGATTCAGTCATTCTGTCTACGATAACCTAAATAGAGTCATGCCGACGGGTACGAGGCAAACCTATCACAAAGTCCATGTTCACTTTCTCCCATTTCCACATGGGAATACTGAACTCCTGCATGGACACACTAGGTTTCTGGTACTCAATCTTAACTTACTGGCATATAGTGCACTTAGCTACAAACTCTGTAATATCTCTTTTCATCCCACTCTACCAATAGAACTCCCACAAATTGTGGTACATCTTAGTGGACCTTAGATGAATAGAGTATTGCGCACCATATGCTTCTACAAGAATTTTTTGCCTCAACTCATCTACACCAGGAACACACAATCTACCCTAACAAAGTAAAACACCATCTACCCCTTGGGAGAAAGCCTTCACTTTCTGGTCTCTGACTGATTCTTACAACTTAACTAGATTAGGATCTCTATCTTGCTTTTACTTTACCTCAAAAACTAGAGATGACTCTGAGATACTCTACACCCATACACTACCTTCTGATGAATTGAGTAAACGAACCCATACACTACCTTCTGATGAATTGAGTAAACGAACACCTAGTCGGGAAAGATGATGAACTTCATGAGGTAACTGCTTTTTACCATCCTTAACATGAGCTACACTACCCATGGACAATCTACTGAGAGCATCTACCACTACATTGGCCTTTCTCGGATGATACATAACACTCATGTCATAATCCTTTAATAATTCTAACCACCTTCTCTGATGCAAGTTCAATTCTTTCTGAGAGAACACATACTGAAGACTTTTGTGATTTGTGAACACATCTACATGCACCCCATACAATTAATGCTTCCAAATTTTTAAGGAAAACACTACAGCTGCTAGCTCAAGATCATGATTCGAATAATTCTTCTCATGAGGCTTAAGCTGTCTGGAGGCGTAGGCTGTGACCTTAACTCTCTGCATGAGGACACAACCCAAACCTACTCTGGATGCATCACAGTACACAACAAAATCATCTGATAGAGTCAAGACTGGGGCTGAGGTGAGTCGAGTCTTCAACTCCTGAAAACTCTTCTCGCATAAATATGACCACTGAAACTTAACTTTCTTCTGAGTCAATCTGGACATAGGGGATGAAAACCCTTTAACAAACTGACGGTAATAGCCAGCTAAACCCAAGAAAATCTTGATATCTGATGGAGAGATGGGTCTAGGCCAGTTTCTCACTGCTTTAGTCTTTTGTGGATCAACTCTAATGCCATCACTGGAAATAATATGACCAAGAAATGCTACTGATCTTAGCCAGAATTCACACTTACTAAATTTAGCGAACAACAGATGGGCTCTAAGAGTCTGAAGAACTATGCTGAGATGGTCTGCATGATCACTTTCGCTACGAGAATAGACACGAGTGTCATCAATGAAGACTATGACGAACATGTCCAAGTACTAGAAATTTGAAGTGACCATACCTAGTTCGGAAAGCTATTTTTGAAATATCACGTTCTCTGACTCTAAGCTGATGATAGCCTAATATGAGGTCTATCTTGGAAAAGTAACTGGTACCCTGAAGTTGGTAGAACAAGTCATCAATAATAGGAAGTGGATATTTATTCTTGACTGTGACCTTGTTCAACTGACGGTAGTCTATGCATATTCTGAGAGAACCATCTTTCTTACGTATGAATAGAACAGGTATGCCCCAACGGGGAGATGCTGGGTCTGATGAATCCCTTCTTTAGGAGATCCTTTAACTGTTCTTTCAGTTCTTTAAGTTTGCTGGAGCTATTATTTATGGCGAAATAGATATAGGCTGAGTATCTAGGAGAAGGTCTATTTCAAAGTTGATTTTTCTTTTGGGAGGAACTCCGGGAAGATCTTCAGGAAACACATCTGAGAATTTTTTTATTACTGGGACTAACTCAAGAGTAGGAGTGTCTGAGTTAAAATCTTTGACTCGCACGAGATGGTAGACACACCCCTTGGATATTATCTTTCTGGTTCTAAGGTATGAAATCAATTGAAGCCTAAGAGCTGTAGTACTACCCCTCCATTCAAGGACTGGTTCATTTGGAAATTAAAAATGAACTATTCTGTTTCTATAATCAACTGAGGCATAGCATGAGTAGAGCCAATCCATGCTGAGAATGATGTCAAAATCTGTAATCTTTAACTCCATGAGATTAACTGAGGTAATTTTCTGAGATATTATGACCGGACAGTTCCTGTATACCTGTCTGGCTATAATGGAAATGCCCACTGGGGTAGACACTAAAAAGGGCTCTGCAAGAGTTTCAGGACTGACTCCAAAATTGATAGCTATATATGGAGTTACAAAAGAAAGAGAAGCTCCAGGGTCTACTAAAGTATAAATATGTAAGTGAAAGACCTGCAACGTACCAGTAACTACATCAGGAGAATTTTCCTGATCTTGGAGGGACTGAAGAGCATATAATCTATTCGGACGCTGACCATTGGTAGTACTAGAAGCGGCACCCTACTGAGTCGGGTGGCCAAATGGAATTGACGACTGATGGGATTGTCCCTGTTGGCGCACATACCTACCTTTCTAAGCAACTACCCGACACTCTCAAATCCGATGGCCTGGCTTGCCACACCCGAAGCACACATCACTACCCTCTCTACACTTACCCTGATGGTATCTGCCACACTTCTGACATAAAGGATTGGTACGAGCACTGCTAACATTGACCTAGGACTTAGATCCTGGTGCCCTATCCCTATTGTCATTTTTGAATTTAGGTATTAGGGCACTGGCTGAAGAAGGTACTTGGTCTGAAAACCTCTGATGAAATGGAGAATGGTTACCACTTTCTGACTTTGGTTGATTGAAATGAAAACTACCCATCCTAGCTCTCTTGTTTCCTCTCTCCCTCTCCTTAATCTTTTACTCCTCTATCTGTTGAGCATGAACCATCAGCCTAGAAAAGTCCATCTCACCAATCAGCATTGCGGTCCTATACTCCTTGACCACACTATCAGACATGCCAGACACAAACTTACTCATCTTGGACCTATTGTCAGCTACCACATGAGGACCATATCTAGCTAACTGAGTAAACTTGAGAGAATACTCCCTCACACTCATGCTGCCTTGCCTCAAATTAATGAACTCTAACACTTTGGCCTCTCTCAACTCCAATGGAAAGAATCTGTCTAAGAAAGTCGTGGAAAACTCTTCCCATTCTATAGGCCCTGCATCAATACCGCTATCAACTTTCCACTACTTAAACCTAGTATGGGCTACATCCTACAATTGATATGCAACCAACTTGGCACTCTGACTAGACGTCACCCCCATAGCATTCGTTACCTTCTGAACCATATCTAAGAATTCTTGTGGATCATCTCCAGACTTGGATCATGTAAAAGAGGGAGGATTCATCTGGGTGAAATTCAGAATTCTAGTTGTAACAGTATTGGCCACTGGGTGGGCTAGAACAACAGCTGACCATTTATTCTGTGCTGCTACAGAGTTTGCTAAAGTAGTGAATGCAATCCTAAATTCTGTGTGAGAGACATGCTTGTCCAGAGGATCTGTCTGGACGTGCTGAGGGGCTGGCTGAGTTCCTATTCTTCTTTCATTCTTTTTGGAAGGCATGTTCTGTAAACGGAAGAAAAAAATGGATTAGACTAAGAGTTTAACTCTAGCTCATGCTCAATCGCATAACATGAATACTTGAAAGAAGAAAAACTTCTCTTAAATGACTTGTAGCCTCTCACCATAAGTGTGGTGCGCTACACATCCATGCACACGACTCTACTCGACGTGGCTTTCAAACTTACTAGGACACTTTAAAACCTTAGGCTCTGATACCAAGTTTGTAATAACCCAGGACTACCTCCTAGTCGTTACATGGTGCTTACAGTCCCAGGAGACCACAAGCTAACCCATGAGCTGGTACCTGCTGTGAGCACTGAATAATATAATCATGAATTACGGAAGAATAACTGAAGTTCCATAAGGTTTTAAATATCTGAATTTAAATTGAAATACAAATCTAGGAAAATGACTGTCTCAATATGATAAAGTACTGATAAACTGAACAACCAACTGCCTGTAATGTCTGAAAAGCCTCTAAGACTGACTGACAGAGAGTTGATAGGACAGGCCCCAACTAATTCTACTGATTACTAAAATAAAGACATGAAATAAAATAGCCTGTCCTCAGGTGATGAGGACTCACCACTGCTACTGTACTGTTGAGAAACTGAGGGACTAAGTGCAATCCGAGAACTGCGTGTCATCACCTATGATATGAGACATCATAGCGCAAAAGAAATAATTTGAATGTACTGGTATGCTAAATGAGGTAAGATAATATGCAAGGTTTCATGAATAGGAATAATGATCTATCTGAATATACATTTAAAACATGGAATAATGAATAGAGAACATGAAATTTGTAGATACTAAACATGCATAAAAGTCTGTAAAATGCTAAAAAATATGAAAATCTGTAGACACTGAGGATGCATGACAAAGCATATGAGATGAATTGATGAAATCAGCACACTAAAATACTAAAAATAACTAAAATCTGTATGCTTTGATTAAATAACACTAAGACTGAATAACTGAGCTGGGACTATAACTGAGACTATTTCTGAGACTATAGGAGGTATCATCTAACCGGCATTCCCTAATTTTAGCTAATAGGGGTCCAACCTGTAACCCCAGTTGGAAGGGTGTTAAGACCGTGCCACGGGTACTAACGCTGGCTGTGTGGATCCATTAAACTAATATAATGTCCAAAGGACTGAGGGTGTCAAACTTGAACTGATGGGTGACCCTTGGGAGATAGTCAAGCCTAATCTGACAGGTGACTACTCATATCCTATGTTGGCTATGTAGTTCTGGATTATATGGACTACTACTAATGCTTCTATCTATCTGATGGGGAAACCTCCATCCCTACACTTGCGCGGTGCTAAATCCTACTCCCAACTGAATGACACTGAAATGCTAGACTATTCTGAATTTAACTGACTGTTTTGATAATGCTCATGATATAATTTGAAGTTATTTTGAAACTACTGAGACAACATTAAATAAATATCTTTGGTTTCAGGTATTCAATACCCCCAGTACTCAAAATAATAATAGTAACATGACATTAAAACATTGAAGGATATATCTTGAAGACTCTTATTAAAACAATTGTTGTTGTAGGCATTTTATCAAACACTTGTAGTTCATGGTTTAAAATAATCATAGAATTAATAAAGAACCGGCATAGTTGACATGAAATTATCATGGAAAACACTAAGTCATGATTTAATTCAACAAATGATAACACTAAGACATGAGGAATCGAATAACAACAATAACTTCATTAAAATATGATATTCAATCAAAGTTCATGGAGATTAATGGATGAAATCATGATTTAAAATTAAATAACTTAAAAAGATCATAACTTTATAATTAAAAAGGTTACTGGAGCTCCATAGATGAAAGGAGTCCATGGATGAACATATAACATACCTGGGATAATGAATTTGGGAGAATTGATGGAGAGTTCTTGAGAAATTGCCTTGAATTTGAGAGATAGGGTTTTTTGTTCTTGAAAGAGGGGTTTTTAATTTGAGAGAAAGTGAATAATGATAAGTGTTTTGGTCATTTAGGGGTTAAATCGCGTGTTTAGGACAAGCTTAGGGCTTCAAAAAAAGACTCAAATAACCTTAACGTATTTAAAAACGTAAGCTGAAAACTAAAAAACCCAATTTTTGGCCTTGGCGTGACGCGCCACTATCACACCAAGACACTGGAAAATAGAAAACTGGGACCTGGACAAATGTCGTGACATGATGCCATCGTGGTAAAGCTTTGGATTGCCAATTTGGCCTGCTCCGCGACACTCCATGATCGCGTAACTCCACTGGAAATTGACAATTACGAAACTGACTGATGGCACGATGCACCACTATCACGAAGTAACACTGGAAACTGATAATTGTCATTTGGGCTGCCTACGTGACTCGCTGTTCGTTAAAATAATGGTGTTTAATGGCTGAAACTTAAAATCGCCATAACTTTTTACTCGGTTATCGCATTTGGGTGAATTTTATATATGAATACTCATGCACTGGGACTTAGATTATGTTAGGGAAATATGGGGTGTTACAAGTATATTTCCATAAATTATGAAGATTATGGAGAGAAATCACCCGTACAATCCCCAAATTGATCCTTTAGATGAAACCTTAGACTTTCTTTACCCAAGTGCCATAGAGAGAATTGGAGAGTGTTTCTAAGTGTTTTAGATTAGAATAACAAGGTAAATGATGTCCCAAGTGTGATATAGGTCGTGGGGTCATAACAAGCTAAGAGGGGAAATGTCCAGATTACCCCCATCTTAAACTGTATAACTTCTCGCAGGTGGGAACGACTCAACCATACCATTCGTACCCTAGGGTATGAGTGGGACCCTTACTCGTACCCTGGTCCTCCCTTAAACCTCCCATTGGTAAACATACAACTATGCAATCCAAACCATCTCTAAGGATATGACTAGTACCATTAACCCATACACATAAAAGAACCAAGAGGGGTTGACACTGTCCAAATAAGAGTTGGATAATACTACCCATAAACTATCTCGCACCCATAGTGAGCCACTCATACTCAAATCCAAGTCATTTTACTAAGCTTCAGATTAAGTAAAGAAAACCCCAACCATATGAACCGTCAACCACCATACGAATCGTACCCACCTAAGTCATAGACATTCCAGAAACTAATCCAAAACCAACCAACACTGGTTAGCATACGACCAGAGCATACAAATCGTACCCTAACATACGACTGGAACCCCATGTCGTATGGTATCCAGTGAGACCAAAACCCAGGAAATTTTCTAAGGTTCCAAAACCCAGGGTGTTTCAGTCTCTCCCACTAGGATCATTCATCCCCGAATGACGGACAAGGTAGTACAAACATAACTTACACCCCTTAGATACCTCTACCCCTTACCTTTAACAAAGATACAAAAAGCCATTCTTTTATTTTGGCCAAAACTAGGAAATAAGAATGTCATAAAGAATACATACCTTCTACACAAATATCTGGAGCCAAAAACAAATTTAGATACTTGGACTTCATGTCCTCTTCCGCTTCCCATGTATCCTCTTCTAACTTGTGGTTCTACCATAGAACCTTAACTGAGGCCACATCCTTGGTACGTAATCAACAAACCTGCCAATCCTAGATCTCAACCGAGATATCTTTATAAGACAGAGTATCTGAGATACCCAATCCATCCAAAGGAACCATCGAAGAAGGATCACCAAGACACTTTCTCAACATAAAGACATTAAATACCTGATGAATGAAGCTCAAACTAGAACGCAACTCTAATTCATATGCCATATTAACGACCCTTCTCAAAACTATATAAGAATCAATATACCCAGGACTGATATTCCACTTCTTACCAAATCGTATTAATCCCTTTATGGGAGACACCCTTAGGAGTACCCTATCCCAACTCAAACTCCAAGTCTCTATGTCTTACATCTGCATAGGACTTTTGGCAACTTTGGTTAGTCTTAAGCCTATACCTAATCACCTTCACCTTTTCCATATCCTAATAAACCAAATTCGAGCAAAACATATCTGCCTCACCAACCTTGAACCACCCAATAGAAGATCTACACCTCCTACTATATAACTTCTCAAAAAAGGCATGGTAACTATTATTGTAAGCAAACTCTACAAGAGGTAGATTCTAAAACCAATTACCACTATAATCAATCACACATGCATGAAGCATGTCCTCCAATGTCAGAAGAGTACTTTCTGCTTGTCTATCCATCTATGGATGAAAAACAGTACTCAGACTAACCTTAGTCCCCAAACCCTTCTAAAATTACCGCAAAAAGTGAGACCAAAACTGCATACCACAATCAGAGATAATCAAAACAGGTACCCTATCCAACTTTACAATCTCATGAAGATATAACCTCCTATAATCCTCAGCCAAAAAGTTAGTCCTCACTGGCAAGAAGTGAGCAGACTTTGTCATCCTATCCTTGATGACCCAAATTAAATCAAACTGATTCCAAGACCGAGGAAGATCGGTAACTAAATCCATATTAACCGCTTCCCATTTCCATTTTGGCAATTTAATTTCCTGATACAACCCACTAGTCCTCATGTGCTCGACCTTTACTTGCTAGCTCAACATGCACTTGTCTACAAAGTTAGCCACATACCTTTTCATACCACTCTACTAATACATTTCCATGAGGTCATGGTACATTTTAGTTGAACTGGGATGAACAACATAGAGTGATTCATGCACCTCAGCTAGATTTCTTTCATGCGACTATCCATGCCAGGAACACATAATCGGCCTTGATACCTCAAAGTCCATCACTACCAACCTCAAATAGAATCACCTTTTACCTAACTTATCACCCTTGATCTTCATCAATATAGGATCTAACATTTGCCTCTTCTTGATTTTTGCACCAAAAAATAACTGCACCACCTCCTGAACTATCATACACCATCTTCGAAGTCTAGAAGATGAACCCAAGATTAGACAAACGGTGAATATCCTTTACCAACTCTTGCTTCTTTTTTTCCATATGAGCCAAACTCCCCATGGATAACCTGCTAAGAGTATCAACAACCATGTTAGCTTTACCTAGGTGGCAGTGAAGACTCATATCATAATCCTTGAGAAGCTTTAACCATCTCCTCTGCCTTAGATTTAGTTTCTTCTGAGTAAACACATACTGTAGACTCTTATGATCAGAAAAGATGTCCATGTGCACTCCATATAAATAATGTCGCCAGATTTTGAAGGAAAAACCACCGCTAAAAGCTCCAAATCATGAGTAAAATAATTACTGTCATGTACTTTCAACTGTCTGGAAGCATAGGCAATGACCTTCCCATGCTGTATCAAAACACAACCAAGTCACACCCGGGATGCATCACAATAAACCATAAATTCCTTAGTTCCTTCAAGCAAAGTCAAAACCAGAGCCAAAGTAGCTTATCCTTAAGCTTCTCAAAATTTCCCTCACAGTCATCAGACCATAGAAATTTTACTTTTTTCTCAGTCAACCTAGTTAATGGGGAAGCTATAAAAAAAAAGCTCTTTACAAACCTTCTATAATACCCAGCCAAACCCAAAAAACTCTGAATGTCGATTGGATACATGGGCTTAGGCCACCTTTTAACCACAACCACCTTTTATGGATCCACCATGATCCTTTTACTAGAAATAATTTGACTAAGAAAAGTTACAACGTTCAACCAAAACTCATACTTGGACAAGTTGACATACAACTGCTGCTCCTTTAAGGTCTGCAACAACACACGGAGGTGACTTGAATGATCCACCAAACTTTTAGAATACAACAGGATGTCATCAATGAACACAATGACAATAAGATCTAGAAACTACCTGAAAACCTTATTCTTCAAATCCATAAATACCACCAGGGCATTGGTCAACCCAAATAACATCACCAAGAACTCAAAGTTTCCGTACCAAGTTTGGAAAGCCGTCTTAGGGATATCCACCTCCCCAATCTTAAGCTAATGATACCCTAATCTTAGATCAATCTAAGAAAAGAATTTGGCACCTTGCAACTGATCAAATAAGTCTTCTATCCTTGGAAGAGGATACTTGTTATTAAAAATTACCTTTTTCAACTACCTATAGTCAATGCATATTCGAGGGAAACCATCCTTTTTGTGCACGAATAAAACTGGTGTACCCCACAGAGATATACTAGGATGGATGAAACTCTTATCCAAAATATCTTTAAGTTGCTTCTTGAGTTTCCTCAACTCAGTTGGATCTATTCTATAAGGAGGAATAAATATTAGATGAGTGTCTAGAACCAAATTAATACCAAACTCAATATCCCTATCCAAAGGAACTTAAGGAAGATCATTTGAAAAGACCTCAGGAAACTCATTTACCACCAGAACCAAATGAAAAGAAGGACCTTTAGAGTTAGAATCTTTAACTCAGACTAGATGATAGAGACATCCTTTAGAGATTAACCTTCATGCTCTAAGATATGAAATAAACCTGCTAGAATGACATCAAAATCCACCATATCCAGTTCAAACAAGGCCACCAAGGTTTCCCTACTACCAAAAGATACCGCACACCTCTATAGACTCTTTTAGCAATAATAAAGTCACCTACCAAGGTAGAAACAAAAAAAGGATCCAAAATAACCTTGGGATCAAAACCAAAATAAATATCCATATATGGGGTCACGTAAGAAAGAGTGGATCCCAGATTTAGCAAACAATATAAGTCACAAGAAAAGAGTTGTAGCATACCAGCCACTACACTAGGTAATGCCTCAGATTCATGTCGAGTAGCAAAAGTATATAACCTATTATGACCTATGTTGGTACCAGTAGAAACAGATGCAAATTCAGCACCCTTTGGTGTAGAAGCAGAAGATGAATCAATCGAAGCCTTACTTCTTCCCGAAGCACCCTTACCAATTGGAAAATTCCTAAGCATATGGACTTACTGACCATATTTGAAATATTTTACCCTCACTTTATCACAAAAACCCCTATACAACCTACCACAAAATTGGTAAGGAGGGCATGAGAGGATAACTGAGCCCCACTCGCCCGAGATTAGAAACCTTATGCCTGGAAATTATTGCCACTCTGTTGATGCCTGTCACTTAACTATTTTAGGTAAGGAGCACTAGTTGTAAGAAGGAGCCAGAATTCCCCAACTTATTTTTTGGACACTTACCACCATACCAACCACCTTACTATTGAGCACCCCCTTGTTCAGATGGCCTGAACTTCTTACCCTGTCTTTTCCTAAACTTAACCTGCTTTATCTTTTCTACCTCTACCTATTGCATATAAAAAACCAACCTAGAAATATCCATGCCCTTGATCAGCAATACAATCTTGCTTTTAAGGATTAACTCCTGAGTATACCTTGATAACTGATGAAATTTCAAGGCATATTCCTTGACCGATATCTTCCCTAGTCTCAAATTAACAAACTCCTCCACTTTTTCTTTTCTGAACTCTTAAGAAAAGAAGCGATTCAAAAAACCATTGGAGAAAGTCTCCTAAAATGATGAATCCTCAACATCACTCCTTGCCTCATCCCATTCTTCGTACCATTGGTACATCAAATCATTTAGCTGATAAGTAGCAAACTTCACTTATTTTATATTCGTGTCCTGCATCACCTTAAAGATTTTCTCTATTTAATCCAAGAAACCCTGAGGATCCACCTCCACCTTCACACTAGTAAAAGTAGGAGGATTAATTTTCATAAACTAGCATACCCTTGTGGCCTTAGCATATGAAACACCAGATGCACCCCACTCATCTTGAGTAGTAACCAATTAAGCAATAACATGAATTAATTGACAAAATTCTGTATTAGTTACCTCACCCTAAGAAGGACTAGTAGCAACTGATGGAACTCCAGGAACACCAAGGACTTCTAGGACAAGTATGGATACCCTGTGTAGTACGTTCCCCATCAACATTGTCCCTAGTTGGGACAAAAAAGTTACCTTGCATATCAAATCATTGAGGCATGATCTGAAAAGAGAACAAATAGGAATTAGAAAGTACCTTAGACCTTGAAGCTTGAAAATAGAATACCAAGAAAGAAAAACATTCCTAAATGTCTTTTAGCCTCTATATTATGAGTGTGGCATGCTACACCCCCCTAAAAGAGACTCTACTCGACACGGTTTTACTGTAACACCCTACTTTTTTGGGATAAAATTCTAATCATTGTTCCTACGTATGTAAACTCTAATCCTATGATTTGTATTTGAATATATGTTCCATGATATTTATCCTAGTATGTGAAGTGATTATGAGGTAAAAAATGTTTAAAGGAATCATGTAGAGTAAAGTTGATCTAAGAGCCTTTGATTTGATCAAATTTTGGTATTCGATTCCTTAAGGGTCAATATTGAACATGTATAACTATTGAAATACGTGAAATTTTTCATCTCAAGACCCACTAAATTATATAAAATTTAATTATATTTTCAACGATACCAAGTTCTCGTTAATCCGACACCCGAGCAAAAAGTTATGACCATTTTCATAAGAAATAGTAAGCCTCTACAATAGGATTGCGTCGTGAGGACTATTACCTAGGAATGGGGTTCGCATCATGAGGGTTGTTCCCTGGGAATAGGGGTCATATCAAAGAGTCTATTCCCTCACTATTCCATCTTATTAAAGGTTCAAAGGGCAATTGGGTCTTTTTTCCTCAACCAAAGTCATCCAAAACACAATTTAGGACATTCATCGAGGCATTATCTGCCCCTTTCCCTCAAAATTATTTAATAGAAATGATTCCCCTTCCCAAGAACAAAATTCAAGTTCCATTTCCCCAAGAATCCAAGAGTTCAAGATTTCAAGTTCAAGCTATCTTCAAGAATCTAGCTATTGAGGTATGCGGGGTTAATGCACAAGGACAGTCTTCCATCCTTGTGCCCAAAACTTGTTTAAAAGTTTAAGTTATATGATTTACAATTAGGATTTAATACCAAAGTTATCTCGTTTTGAGTTTATGAAATTATTATGTGATTGAAGTATTAAAGTGCATACTTGTTCTCATCTAATTATGTCTTGACTTAAAGAGTTTCTATTATGACTTGAATACCATGAGTTTGATTTAAAACATTAATTAAATACTTCCAATTAAGTTTTAATCATGATATTGTATTACAAGTTATATGAAATAAGGTATAAGATTTAAGGTTTAAGTTTAATCACTAAGTTTACAAGAAAAGTTTGGTCTCTTGATTCAATGACAAGGCTTGAAATCCACAATGGTTTATCTTACTTATGTTTTAAAAAGAAGCATAATTGGTTTCTAGTATACTAACCCTTATGCTATTTTAAGGTGAATTTCTTAAAGTATGAGCATATAATTACTAAGGGAGTATTTAGCACCGATAAGGGAATGCATATGAGAGTATTCTTAATTCCTAGAAACTACGAGCCAATGTAGGTTAAGTTTTTCCAATATGGATGAATTTAAGTACAGTTATCACTTAAGTTAAGGTTCTATACTGGTGTCAAGGGTAGAATATCTCTCTCCAATGTGGGTAAGATATTGGACTCCATGATAGCTCATATGTTTTATGTCGGTTAGAAGAAGCTCTCAAAAGAAACAATAAAAAGGTAAACATTTTAGAAACTAAGTGTTATGGCTCACAAAGTTTATTTTTATGCTTCATTAGTCATGTTTATGATCTTCAGTATTTTGTTTTATTCAAGTTCAAGGTGAATCCTCTAGAATTAACATGAATTTGTTTGAAAGTATATTTATAAATTCTGTTACTGTTTTACTTATGCATTTACCTCCACATACTCGGTACATTCCAGAAGTACTGACCTACATATATGTCTGTGTGCTACATTGTCTCATAATGTAGGTACCAATTGTAGACCACACATCATAATTATATAGTTTACAGCTTCCAATCAGCAGGTGATGAGTTCTTCTGATTCGAGGTATCGATTCAACTATAGTTTTAGTAGTATTTTTTTTATTCAGGCGTATTGATTAGGGATAACTTGGGGTCATGTCCCGGCTACCTATTATCAGTATTAGTAGAGGCTTCATAGACGGTCATTTAGAGTTGATGTATTTATTTTTAGTTTTGTTTTGTATAACCAAAGTATGTTTTGAATAGTATTGTATTGAATATATTTATCAGAGACATTTCTTATGCTTATTTCCTTAAGATTTATGTAACACATTCAGTTACTCACGAGTTATGTAAGTATCATGGGTTAGATTAGTATCACTTGTGGTTCTAAGAATTGTGTGACGTCTAGGGAGTAGTCTTGGGGTGTTACATTTGTGGACCCCCAATTGACCATATACTTAAATCTCTGATACCAACTTGACCCGACTCGACCCGGGTCCTTGTCGTATTGGGCATCTCAAGTCCAACCAGGATTGGAGACTACCCCCGATACCCAACCCAACCATCCAACATATACCCTGAGTTAGATAAATTCCAAAAATATAACAAGATAGCATATTTTATACAATTTTAAAACTCTGGGATAGGTCCATGACGAAGATCGACCCAATCGAGTCCACTGTCCAAGCCCAACCAATAACCAATTACCAAACCAAAACCATGATCCAACAACTAAAACAATAACAAAGTTCCTGTCCATAACATAATATAAGAAGATAGACCAATGATAAATTTTGTCCAATGGTACCAACCCCAATACCAATGCCAATACTAAGGATAACACCACTATCGATCCTGCCCATTCCAACCCATAGTAGTTCCACAAAGCCTCTAACTAAAGAAAAATAATATCCTATTGGGACATACTGCCAACCATAGACAAAATCAATATCCATAAAATACCCAAAATATGAAAAGATGTCCATGATATGAAATGGAGCCTTACGGAGTATGGAGGAGTAGAATGACCGATTCCTGCATCACGTGGGGATACAACCGCTTAAGTATGGTTTAGTGAGTGAATGCTAGCAAGTAATAAGGATAAAGTAATGACATCTAGTACAACCAAGTAAACTAATCATATGCATACAAACCATACATACATATATATAAAGCCACTCTGGGAAAGGGAGTCGGGTTTAGCATGCATTTAAAACTATTAACTTGGGTATGTATAGCTTAACTTTCCCATAACCACCCATGGGCTATATAGGTCCAGTGTAACCCCCTGAACGGGCCTCGATGCATGTAACCGCATGAATTGGAGATACCATAAAAGTAGGAGATTCCCGAGTACACTTTGCTCTCCATGATACATATATACAATGTACTTAGAGGATTCCCATGTACATCATAGTATTATATATGGTTGTTATGGCCAAACCCTCATGTCGACCAATATGAGTTTCCAGTGTTTGTCCATTGGACTTGTACCTTCAAGGTTAGCTATCACACCCCGCCATTAATTTCCAATTAAAACCTGACATGACCCGAATCAGGGACTTGTCGTAATGGATGTCCCAAGTTTTATTGGGATAGGAGACCACCCTCGTTACCCAACCCAATATCCAGTCGCCTTCCCTGAGTTGGCTAAACTTTGAGCATATACAAATATAGAATAACTATCCAATTTACAAACTCTGGGATAGGTCTATTACCGAGACCGACCCAACCAATAACTAAATCAACAAAACCATAACCATATGAGTTCCATAATAATTATATAAAATCCCAAAATAAAAAAGGACAGAACAACCATGAAATGCCCCGAGAGTACACCCTAGGCGCCACATGGTGCTTACAGTCCTGAGAGACCAAAAGCTAACCCATGAGCTGGTACTTGCTGTGAGCGCTGAATAAAACTGATGACAAAGAGAACATGTGCGGAATTTAACTAAAGCGCCATAAGGTTTTAAAAATTGTAATCAATACTGAATTATGAAGTTAACATTTGAAAACATACTAAAAATCTAACTAACTGTCTATACTAGTCTGAAAGCCTATAACTGAATAACTGTGGAGTTGATGGGACAAGCCCCTAACTAACTCCGACTGTCTACTAAAAATGAGAAAAATTAGAATAACATAACTAGTCCTCAAAACATGAGGACTCACCACTGCTGGTTCTACTGGTGCACTGGGATATCTAGGTATGGTCGAGAACCCGAGCATCTGAACCTATGATATGAAATATCATAGCACAAGAAATGAGTATACGATCAGTACTTTGAATGTACTGGTATGCTAAATGAGGTAGGTTAATATGCATGGTTTCATGAACATGAATAATAACTATTTGAATATATATATATATATCTATACATACATATATATATATCATGAAGTACTGAATAGAGTGCATTAAATTTGTAGATACTGAGGATACGTGAAATCTGAAAATACTGAGGATGCATGACCAAGCATATAACATGTTCTGAATAAATCTGTAAATACTGAAATACTGAAATTTGATAACTGAATAACTAATAAGCTGTATGCTATGGTCAAGATAAACTAAACTAAGTTCTGAACTAAATACTGGAACTGAAACTGTGGGAGGTATCATCTAACCGACATACCCCACTCTGAACTGATTGGGGTCCAAAATATAACCCCTATTAGAATGGTGCTAGTACCGTGCCACGGGTACTAACAATGGATATAGAGTCAGTCCTAACTAATGGGTGACCCCTGAGATCAGTCCTAAATTGGTGGGTGATCCCTGAGAGTGTCAGTACTAGCTAACCGATGACATCTCATAACCTACGCTGGCTACGTAGTTTTAGAACTTAGGAATTACTTCTAAGGACCCAGTCCTAACTGACGGGTGAGCCCCCATCTCTAGGCTCTCTTGGTGCTAAATCCTACTCCCAACTAAACTGACATTGATTACGGGACTGAGCTAAGCTTAATTGAAAAGGGAATTGACTCAGATTTCTAAACAGATCTAAGTTTGACTAATATGATAATGGACTGAATTGATAGTGCTCATACATGTCTGAAACTATTCTAAAATCCACTGAGACTAGGTAAACAACTAAATTTTGGGTATTAATAACCCCCAGGACTCGATTAAAAATAACAATAGGGTCACATGAAAGCTTTGAAACCATGGAAGAAGATCATTGTTCACAATTATTCACTTAAGAATTTCATCAAACACATGGAGAACAAGACTTTAACATGAGGATATTTCTAGACATGATGAGATAGCATGATCACATGACAAAGTCATAAAAATGAGGGTTTTATTTTGAATTCGCATGAACATGATATGGAAACCATAATATTTTAAACATACCTAAGCTTTAGGGACATATTAAGTAGTCATTGTTCAATATCCTTTCATCTAGGCATTTTATCAAACACCTGATATTCATAGTGTAGGCTAAGCATGGGAATAGTTTAAAGCTTGTAGTAATAGCATGATATTGGTACTAAATCACCAATTAAGGCTCTAAATCAGTAAACAATATCATTCAAATGTGTAGGGTTTAATAACAACAACAATTTCGTGTAGACATAAAATAAACTTTGAAATTCATGAAAGTTCATGGACATCATTCATAAAATATGTAATAAGGGCTGCTTTCAATGAAAATAGATTGTAAACATCATGTATAATCAAAATTCATAAAATCTTCATGCAGATAAACCATTATAAACATGTAATTTCATGATTTAATACATAAAAGATGGATTCTTGGACTCCATGGGTGAAAAGGGCCCATGGATGAACATCTAACATACCTTAGGGTTTTGATCTTGCAAAAGAATTTTAGTTCTTGATCGTTCTTGGGTGGAGAATCATGAGTTCTTAAACTTTCTTGAGGAATTAATGGTTGAACTTGATGAATTTAGGTGGTGGCTAGGGTTTCTTTTGAAGAGGAAATTGTGAAAATATTGAATATACTGCTTTAACTAATGATTAATCCCATTTTTAATTGAATAGGATGAAGGGAAAAGGACTTAAATGCCCTTGAAAATTAAAATCGGGACTGGAAAATTGAAAATCCCAATTTTGACAGCAGGCGTGACGCGGTATAATCGCATCGGGCCACTGGAAAAGGACGAGCCCAAAATGGCACTCCTCCGCGATGCGACACTATCGTATTGCATCTCTGGAAACTGACGAGCCCCATTTTACCCATCAGTGAGATGCGATGAAATCGCGTTGCCTCACTGGAAAAGACGAGTGCCATTTTTGGGGTCTCCACGATGCGGTGCGGCTCATTTTGATCTACTGCTTTCACTAAAAGTGCTATAACTTCTCACCCGAGTATCAGATTTGTGCGAAATTGGTATTGTTGGAAAGATAATTCAATTTGCTAAAATTTGGTGGGGATTGAGCTGGAAAATTCTTAAGAATAAAAGATATGCTCTTTGGAAGTTTACTATAGCAATATTCTTCTCAAAATGCAATCGGTAAGGAATATTTTGATTCATCTAATAGCTAGGAGTTATTTGAGGCCTTAATATACATCAAACTAACTCATAAAACTACCAAGAGACCATAAAGTACTATGCATGAGATTGAAACATGGAACTAACATTGGTTATGATATTCGGGGGTATTACAAACCAATAATACCATCAACCGGTATCAGCCCCAATACCAATGCTAATACTAAGGCTGACACTTCTACCGATCCTGCCCATTCCAATCCATAGTAGTTCTACAAAAACCTCTAACCAAAATAATACCAAAATATGGTTGGGACATGCCCCCAACCATATCCAAAATCAAATCCATAAATAAACCAAAGTATAAAATAACATCTATGAAATGGAGCCTTCCCAAAAGATGAAAACTCACCACATCAATCCAGTAGTTGATCCCAAATGTTTGATAGCTAAGCAGGAGGATTACAATAGCCGATTCTTGCAACGTGTGGGGATACAGCCGCCCAAGGACGGGTTAGCGGGTGAATGCTAGCATGAACTCAGGATAAGGATAAAATAATGCCAACCAGTAAAACCAAGTAAAACAACCATATGTATACAAACCATACATATATATAATTATTCCAGGAAAGAAAATTGGGTTTAGCATACATTTAAACCATTAACCTGGGTATAAGAAGCTTAACCTTCCTTAACCACCAATGGGCTATATGGGTCCAGTGTAACCCCATGAACGGGCCCCAATGCGTGTAGACATATGAACCAGAGATACTATAAGAGTAAGGGATTCCCAAGTACCCTCACTCTTAATGATACATATGTACAATGTACTTAAAGGATTTTTGCAAACCTCATACTATTATAAAAGGGTCGCTATGCCCTACCCCTCATGTCGGCAAACCTGAATTTCCAGTGTATGTTCATGGAACTCCCACTTTCACAGTTATCTATCACACCCCACCATTATTTCCCAGTTAAACCTATTTTCAACCAACTAATATATTATTCCATTTATTACTTACCAAGTCTATGAGTAGTAATATCATCATACCAATTATAATATGCAAGTATTGTCCTTAGCCAAACCTTCAAGGTAAAGGGATTCCTGTTTACCCTTTTACCAAATTAACTTGGGGGAGTCCCATCTACCCTATAAGTGTTCCATTATTAAGTTTCTTGGGGGAGTCCTATGTACCCCACAAGTTGGTCATTAATATGTTTACTTGGAGGATTCCATTGTACCCCACAAGGAATCCAATTAACCTTAATCATGACCACCAAACCATTCCAAACCATTTAACCATTTAGGGTTCCATTATTAATTTTAAACTATGCATAAGTTCCATTAAAATCCAATAATGTAGTGAAAACATTCCCATAGGCATTTTATCAAACACATTGGGGGCATAGTATTTCCAAAACCAAAGCCAATTACCAAATAACCATTCCCATGCAACCAATTATCTAAAACCACCATTAAAAAAATATAAAAAATTAATTAAAACATGGGAAAACCATAACCAAGCATTTATAACCAAAACCCTCAAATTATAGTTGGAACTAACAATGAGGGAAGAGAACATTCCTTAAACCAAGAATATTATGGAGATAAATGTCACGCCCCAAAATCCCATCGGGCCGGACTGGCACCCGAAGCCGAGAAGGCCCGGGAGAACCCGTTCAAATACCTGTATTTTCCCTTACATTCACCAAAAATTTGGGCAGCACTTCGTTACATACAGAAGGGTCTAATTCCCTGTATCAGCACAACACGCACAGATATATATATATAATATAATACTTGGCCGTCGGGGCCACCACATATACAAATATAACATCACTATATAAACTCCCATGACTTGACCCTTCCTTATGTCTACAAAGCCTCTAGGATATACATGACAAAATGACATAACTAGGGTCGGGACAAACCCCCGCCCACACATGACTCCTGTACAATAACAAAACATAAGGAACCAACTCGGAAAGCTCCGAAGCAAACTGGAGCTCACCAACAATAGCTGTATGATCTGGCTCCTATCTATACTGCGAATGACCTGAAGCACCTGTGCCTGCAGCATGAAATGCAGGTCCCCCGTGAGGGACGTCAGTACGAAATATGTACTGAGTATGTAAAGCTGTAAATAATCATATGTAATATAGGGGATCAGGAAAATCAGACGCAAGTGAATAAATCATAATAGAAGTGAACCACACTTCATAAACACTTTTAGGATCATGTACATTATCATTAATCTGAATTGGGTTCGTGAATTCGAACACATTTGTGGAACGGTATACATTCGTTCATTTCATTCTTTACAATTATCATTCGCCATTACCTCCTCCTCCCGAACCTCCAACCACCTAACAATAATCAATATTGTACCGTACTGTGACCATTAGGCTACCTCCAGTACATATCAACTGGGATCGACCCATGCTAGGCTTATGCCCCTGGGATACCACCCACACGTATATCAAGTAACACACATAAGAGATCTTTCCAACAACTTAGTTCAAAAGCTTTTGAGATTATTACATTAGTGTTCATGCCAATATAGTACCTTTGGAACAATGATACATCAATAGGAATCAAGTAATAGACCTTCTATACAATAACGATGTTATAAAGACTCATTGGTACATCAACAATGTGTTTCAGAATCATCAATATCACAACAATGAAATAGGAGCCTTTTGGTATATCAATGAAACATTTTTACACTTTATAGAATGGAAACAACTTCGTTGGTAATGTAGAACAATACATGTTTTTGGACAACCTTGGAATCTTACTTGATGGAACATTGGTGTTTTCATGCCAAAGAACATTGTTAGAGTATGCTTTACATACCTCGTTGTAGATTCGGATACCAATTCAATACAACTTCCCGCCTTTACAAATCACTTATCTACAATGAAATATTTGGCATCTAGTATTAGCAACCCAACACCACAATTCTCTTCCATAATTCCATACAACCACTATTTGCAAAACATTCCAAAAACCAACTTGAACAATAGGTTTATGTGTATATATATATATATAATCATCATTTCAATACCACATCATCCCTTCACAATTCAACATAATCCAACATCATTTCCCAATCATCTTTCAACAATAATCAAATAGCATACTTCTTATGCTCACATGCATACATATATATATATACATATTCATATAAATAACACCAACATAATTTACATTCTTACCATAAAATGGCCCTTTGACTTCGAAGTCCTGTTGGAACAAATAAGGGATGCTTCTCGAAGCCCTCGAGACGATGAACACAACTACGGAATCAATTTGGACTTTCCACGGTTGAATCACAAGATAATTGGAGTTGAAATTAGGCTAGGGTTTCCTTATTCTCAATAATATGATGATAATTGATGGATATAAGACCAATTATATCTGATTTTGGGGCGTGAAAAAAGTGGTATCAGAGCGGTTCGTCCTAGTGAGTCTACAAAGCCGTGTCTACGTAGAGTCTTGTTTATCGGTGTGTTGTGCACCACATCTATAAACAGGAGGCTATGGACATTTAAGAATTGTTTCTTTTCTTCATGTCTTAGATCGTGCGATAGAGCTTATATTGTATGTGAAGTCATAGTTGACCACTGAATCAGTTTGTTCCTCTTATTATAGTAATGATGCCGGTTATCAGAAGCAAAAATACCGGTAAGCAAGTAGATGTGGCTGCCGGAGAGGGGACTAGTAAGTCACCCACTATACCAGCTAATCAAAGTGAGGCTCCAGCTGAGCATGCATCAGAAACTTCCCCCAGTCCGGAAGAAATAAGGGGGAGGAGAACTATATCCCCAGAGCCACCTATTAATGCTGTTGATCAAGATCTTAGAAATGCAGTGCAACTTTTGACTCGTATAGTTGCTGGGCAAGTCCAAGGGCAAGCTATTCCTGCCGCGGGTTCTAGCGGTACTGATAGGGCGGCTAGTCTTCGGACGCAAGATTTTCTTAAGATGGATCCGCCTACTTTTACCGGATCTGATCTTAACAAAGATCCGCAGGACTTTATTGATCAGATCCAAAGGGCCCTAGAGGTGATGCACGTATCGGGCAGAGAGACAGTGGAGTTAGCCGTGTATAGATTCAAAGGTGAGGCTATATATTGGTATGAAGACTGGAAACGGTCAAGGGGCATTGATGCACCCCCAGCTACTTGGAAAGAGTTCAAAGAGGCATTTATTGATCATTATCTTCCATATGAGACTCGTCAGGCCCATGCGGATCAGTTCTTAAATCTTCGACAGGGTAATACAAGTGTGAGGGAGTATAGTCTTCGATTTAATTCCTTGTCCAGATATGCTCCTAATGTTATAGCTACTATGGATGACAGAGTTCATCGGTATGTGAATGGATTGGATTCGTATTTGGTTAGGGATTGTACTATTGCTGCACTGAATAAAGACATGGATATAGCTAGGATCCAAGCATTTGCACAAAAAATGGAAGATCAGAGGCAAAGAAGAAGAACACAGGAATTTGAAAGCGGATCTTCGAAGAGGGCCAGATCTACAGGGCAGTTTATGGCGCCACAGGGAGGTTTTAGACCTCAATTTTCTGCTAGACCACCTAGGCCATTATTTTCTTATTCTGCAGCTAGTGCTCCACCACAGCATCAGGGGTTCAGAGGCAGTCAATTTGGGCAAAGAAGTGAGGGTCATAGTTCGCGACCTGTGGGTTATCATGGGCAAGGGAATATGAGCCAATCGAGACCTGCTCGAGAGCCATGCAATAAATGTGGAAGGCATCATATGGGCGTATGTCGAATGGGAATAAATGTTTGTTATTGGTGCGGTATGATGGGGCATATGATGAGAGAATGCCCACGAAGGGGCGCAGGTGGCATAGCACAACCTTCAGGATCAGCTGTTGCATCATCGTCACCGGTATCTTATTCTGGTAGGGGTGCACGACCTGCGGGTCACGCTAGTAATGAAAAAAGAGTCGCCAGTTCCAGCGGGACTCAGAATCGTACTTATGCTTTAGCGGATCGACAGAATCTAGAGGCTTCCCCAGATGTGGTTACGGGTACGTTGTCCATATTTTCATTTGATGTATATGCTCTAATTGATCCCGGTTCTACATTATCATATGTTACTCCTTTGGTTGCTGGAAAGTTCAAAAGGACCCCCGAATTGTTAGATAAACCGTTGGAAGTGTCTACCCCGGTTGGGGAATCTATTATTGCTAGAAGAGTTTATAAAGATTGTGTAGTAACTGTGTGTGATCGAGACACGATGGACAATCTTGTGGAACTAGAAATGGTAGATTTTGATGTTATAATGGGTATGGATTGGTTGGCGTCTTGTTATGCCAAAATTGACTGTTGTACGAAAAAGATGTATTTACATTTTCCTGATGAAGCAGTTATTGAATGGCAAGGTAAGATTGGCGCACCAAGAGGTAGATTTATTTCTTATTTCAAAGCGAGAAAAATTATTTCCAAGGGCTACATATGTCATTTAGTTAGAGTAAAGGATACGGAATCGGAATCATCAGATCTTCACACGGTACTAGTGGTAAATGAATATCCTGATGTATTCCCTGAAGATCTTCCAGGTTTGCCTCCTGAACGAGAAGTAGAGTTTGGTATTGATGTAATACCAGGCACCCAACCAATCTCCATTCCTCCGTATAGAATGGCCCCAGCAGAATTACGAGAATTGAAAGAGCAATTGAAAGATTTGCTAGAGAAGGGATTCATAAGGCCTAGTATGTCCCCCTGGGGAGCACCAGTGTTATTTGTGCGCAAAAAGGATGGCTCGCTGAGGATGTGTATTGATTATCGGCAATTAAATAAGGTGACTATTAAGAATAAATATCCTCTCCCAAGAATTGATGATTTATTTGATCAGTTACAGGGCGCCAAGTGTTTTTCTAAGATTGATTTGAGGTCAGGTTACCACCAAGTGAGGGTCAAAGAAAAAGATATACCCAAAACAGCTTTCCGAACAAGGTATGGTCATTATGAGTTTCTAGTTATGTCATTTGGGCTAACAAATGCACCTGCAGCTTTTATGGATTTGATGAATAGGGTGTTTAAGCCATTCCTGGATGTATTTGTGATAGTTTTTATAGATGATATTCTAGGTTACTCTAGATCAGAAGAGGACCATGCCAATCACTTACGACAGACATTGCAGACTCTTCGTGATTGTAAGCTTTATGCAAAGTTCTCTAAATGTGAGTTTTGGTTAAATTCGGTGGCATTTTTGGGTCATATTGTATCTAGTGAAGGGATAAAAGTTGATGCTCAAAAGATAGAAGCTGTGAAGAACTGGCCAAGGCCCACAACGCCTATGGAGATTCGTAGTTTTCTCGGGTTGGCCGGTTATTATAGGAGGTTTGTTAAAGACTTTTCTTCCATTTCAGCACCCTTAACCAAGCTAACCCATAAAGCATCCAAATTCCAATGGGATGATGCGTGTGAGGAGAGTTTCCAAGAATTGAAGAATAAGTTGACTTCTACACCCGTATTGGTACTTCCAGAAGGTACAGAAGGGTATACAGTGTATTGTGATGCTTCCAGAATTGGTTTAGGATGTGTATTGATGCAGCATGGTAAGGTAATAGCATATGCTTCTAGACAATTGCGGCCACATGAGAAAAATTATCCTACACACGATCTTGAGCTGGCAGCAGTTATTTTTGCTTTAAAGATATGGCGCCACTATTTATATGGGGTTCATGTTGATATATATACTGACCATAAGAGCTTGCAGTATATTTTTAATCAGAAGGATCTAAATTTAAGGCAGCGGAGATGGCTTGAACTATTAAAGGACTATGATGTTGATATCTTGTATCATCCAGGGAAAGCAAATGTGGTAGCTGATGCGTTAAGTCGTAAGGCTATGATGGCGCCTATAGAAAGGCAAGGGATGGTTAAAGATCTTCACCAGTTAGCTAGTTTGGGAGTTCGCCTTCTTGAAACTCCGAATAAAGAGCTTATCGTACATAATGCTGCGGAATCTTTATTAGTAGCTGAAGTGAAAGAGAAGCAATATGCAGATCCTATTTTATTACAGCTTAAGGAGAACGTTCAGAGTGGTGCGACCAAGGCATTTGAGCTTACGCGAGAAGGAGTACTTCAGTGCCAAAACCGATTGTGTGTGCCGGATGTAGACGGGCTAAGAAAGAAGATTATGACAGAGGCACATTTTTCAAGGTATTCCATTCATCCAGGATCAACCAAAATGTATCAAGATTTGAAAGATATGTATTGGTGGAATGACATGAAGAAGAGCATTGCAGAATTTGTAGCTGAATGTCCAAATTGCCAACGAGTTAAAGTGGAACATCAAAAACCCGGAGGCTATATGCAATGCATAGATCTTCCAATTTGGAAGTGGGACATGATCAACATGGATTTTGTTACAGGTTTGCCTCATACAGCTCGGAAATTTGATTCTATATGGGTGATTGTGGATAGGCTTACTAAATCCGCACATTTCTTACCCGTTAAGACCACTTACACAGTTGAAGAATATTCGAAGCTGTATGTTAAAGAAATAGTCCGATTACATGGAGTGCCAACTTCTATTATATCGGATCGGGGAACTCAATTTACTGCAAACTTTTGGAAGTCTTTCCAACGGTGTTTGGGAACACAAGTGAATCTGAGTACAGCTTTCCACCCTCAGACGGATGGACAAGCAGAGCGCACCATTCAAACACTTGAAGATATGCTACGAGCATGTGTTATAGATTTTAAAGGCAGCTGGGATGATCATTTACCTCTTATTGAGTTTGCCTACAATAATAGCTATCATTCAAGTATCAAAATGGCACCATATGAAGCTTTATATGGGAGAAAGTGTAGATCACCAATAGGATGGTTCGAAGCGGGTGAAACTCTTATGTTCGGACCGGACCTTGTGTATCAAGCCATAGAAAAAGTCAAGGTGATTCAGCAACGGTTGAAAACAGCCCAAAGTCGGCACAAGTCATATGCGGATAGTAGAAGAAGAGAGCTAGAATTTTCGTTAGGCGATTGGGTATTTTTGAAGGTATCGCCAATGAAAGGGGTGATGAGATTTGGCAAGAAAGGAAAGTTGAGTCCACGATATATAGGCCCGTATAAGATTATTCGAAGATGTGGGCAAGTTGCTTATGAATTAGAGCTACCTCAGGAACTCTCATCAGTGCATCCAGTATTTCATGTATCGATGCTTCGAAAGTGCATCGGAGATCCGTCCCTTATTACTTCTACTGAAGATGTGAAAGTAACAGAAGATCTTACCTATGAGGAGATGCCTATTGCTATATTAGATCGTCAAGTTAAGAAGATGAGAAATAAAGAAGTAGCATCGGTGAAAGTACTTTGGAGAAATCAACAAAGGGAAGAGATTACATGGGAAGCGGAGGAAGCAATGAAATCGAAATACCCTTATTTGTTTAAAGGTGAAAAAGAAGTGCAAGGAGGGCAACTGGAACACTAACAAGTGAGTTTTTACATATGCATAATATCTATATGATGACGTGAATATCAATTATGAATTCGAACTTGTTTCGGCTAAATAACTACATTTACATTCGAGGACGAATGTCCTTAAGGGGGGAAGGATGTAACACCCCATACTTAATTACGTGCATTATCCATGGTTATATGTGTTGGAGTATAAGTATTGATCCTAAGGTATATATGAGTTTAAGTATGAGTATTGATTATTTTGAGATGGTTTCAAGTGTATAGTTTGATTATATGTGTATAGGAATCGACTGTATGTATATCGGAATTTGCCCGTCGATGTTTTCATACGAAGTTTATTGAATAAGCTTTCCAAAGATATAAATATTTCCAAAAACGGATAAGTTTCGGATATAATCGAGCACGTTCGAAACTATAAAACGGCGGCCGGGATAATTGTGAACAGTAAATGTGCAGGAAATTCAAACTACTGAGGCCTGCCAGTTTTTTGGGTCGACTTTGAACGATCGTAACTCTCTCAATATAATGAACTGGGAGGGCTGAGACCTATCAAAAGAAAGATCTTTGAGTCTTCTTTCCAATGCAATTGGTTTCATCCAAATCCAACATCTGAGTAAGGAGTTATACTCGTTTTACTTCAGCCTCTCAAAAATGTTTTTTAGGGTCAACTTCAAACGATCATAACTCCTTGTAAAGGATGAACTGGGTGGCCTACTTTATATGAAATGAAATCCCTTTGAATTATCTATCCAAAGATACCAATTTCACCCAAATCCGATATCGGAGCAAAGAGTTATGGCCGATTTACTTTAGCCTGTCAAAACAGTCCACCATGGACAGATTCGGATTTACTTAAATTTTTAAGGGCAATATGGTCATTTTCCATCATCTCTTGGACGAAAATTGGTCATTATATAGATATAATTGGTCTTATATCCATCAATTATCATCATATTATTGAGAATAAGGAAACCCTAGCTTAATTTCAACTCCAATTATCTTGTGATTCAACCGTGGAAAGTCCAAATTGATTCCGTAGTTGTGTTCATCGTCTCGAGGGCTTCGAGAAGCATCCCTTATTTGTTCCAACAGGACTTCGAAATCAAAGGGCCATTTTATGGTAAGAATGTAAATTATGTTGGTGTTATTTATATGAATATGTATATATATATATGTATGCATGTGAGCATAAGAAGTATGCTATTTGATTGTTGTTGAAAGATGATTGGGAAATGATGTTGGATTATGTTGAATTGTGAAGGGATGATGTGGTATTGAAATGATGATTATATATATATATATATACACATAAACCTATTGTTCAAGTTGGTTTTTGGAATGTTTTACAAATAGTGGTTGTATGGAATTATGGAAGAGAATTGTGGTGTTGGGTTGCTAATACTAGATGCCAAATATTTCATTGTAGATAAGTGATTTGTAAAGGCGGGAAGTTGTATTGAATTGGTATCCGAATCTACAACGAGGTATGTAAAGCATACTCTAACAATGTTCTTTGGCATGAAAACACCAATGTTCCATCAAGTAAGATTCCAAGGTTGTCCAAAAACATGTATTGTTCTACATTACCAACGAAGTTGTTTCCATTCTATAAAGTGTAAAAATGTTTCATTGATATACCAAAAGGCTCCTATTTCATTGTTGTGATATTGATGATTCTGAAACACATTGTTGATGTACCAATGAGTCTTTATAACATCGTTATTGTATAGAAGGTCTATTACTTGATTCCTATTGATGTATCATTGTTCCAAAGGTACTATATTGGCATGAACACTAATGTAATAATCTCAAAAGCTTTTGAACTAAGTTGTTGGAAAGATCTCTTATGTGTGTTACTTGATATACGTGTGGGTGGTATCCCAGGGGCATAAGCCTAGCATGGGTCGATCCCAGTTGATATGTACTGGAGGTAGCCTAATGGTCACAGTACGGTACAATATTGATTATTGTTAGGTGGTTGGAGGTTCGGGAGGAGGAGGTAATGGCGAATGATAATTGTAAAGAATGAAATGAACGAATGTATACCGTTCCACAAATGTGTTCGAATTCACGAACCCAATTCAGATTAATGATAATGTACATGATCCTAAAAGTGTTTATGAAGTGTGGTTCACTTCTATTATGATTTATTCACTTGCGTCTGATTTTCCTGATCCCCTATATTACATATGATTATTTACAGCTTTACATACTCAGTACATATTTCGTACTGACGTCCCTCACGGGGGACCTGCATTTCATGCTGCAGGCACAGGTGCTTCAGGTCATTCGCAGTATAGATAGGAGCCAGATCATACAGCTATTGTTGGTGAGCTCCAGTTTGCTTCAGAGCTTTCCGAGTTGGTTCCTTATGTTTTGTTATTGTACAGGAGTCATGTGTGGGCGGGGGTTTGTCCCGACCCTAGTTATGTCATTTTGTCATGTATATCCTAGAGGCTTTGTAGACATAAGGAAGGGTCAAGTCATGGGAGTTTATATAGTGATGTTATATTTGTATATGTGGTGGCCCCGACGGCCAAGTATTATATTATATATATATATCTGTGCGTGTTGTGCTGATACAGGGAATTAGACCCTTCTGTATGTAACGAAGTGCTGCCCAAATTTTTGGTGAATGTAAGGGAAAATACAGGTATTTGAACGGGTTCTCCCGGGCCTTCTCGGCTTCGGGTGCCAGTCCGGCCCGATGGGATTTTGGGGCGTGACAATAAATCACCAACACAAGCCCCAAATAATCCTTATAATGAAACCCTAACCTTCCTTTACCCAAAAGCTTTAGAGAGAATTGTAGAGTGTTTAAGAAAAGTTTCTAAGTGTTAATTAATAGAATAATAGGGCAAATAACCTCCCTATAGGAATATAAGTCGTTGGTCCTTATTAGGTTAAGTGGGGAAATTTTTGGATTACCCTTACTTAAACTCCCCAAAATCCCATCAGGTGGGTACGACTATCCCTACCAGTCGTACCCTTCAATACGAGTGGTACCCACCACTTATACCCAAGGCCATCTCCCTTGGACCCAACACTTTTCAAGGTACACCTCACCCCAAATGATGTCGTATCCAAGTATACGACTAGTACCATGATTCGTACCCCTGGTAGAATAGAATCCCAAGAGGATTTGAACACAGACCACCATACGAGTCCATGATACGACTCGTACCCTAGCTTATGGATCATGGTTAGCCACTAGTAATCAGATTCAACTTAAGTTACCAAGCCTAAGACAAAGTGAAGTAACTAAATAACCTATATCCACCGATACAACTCGTACCACCCAAGTTGTATCTATTCTAGAAATCAAATCCAACCCACCCACCAATACTGGTCAGCATACGACTAACCCATACCACTCATATCCCAATGTACGAGTCATTTCCCCTAGTCGTATCCTTTACAAAGAACAAAAATCTAAGAAATTTTCCAAGGGCCAGGAACCCAGGGTGTTTCAAAACCATTACCATCCAACCAAACCATTGTACCATTATTAGTAACTAAGTCTATGAGTAGTATCATCATATCGACTATAGCTTGCAAGAAATGTCCTTAACCAACCTTTTTATGTCAAGGTATACCTATTTAACCATAGATTACATTATCAAGTTAACTTGGAGGAGTATTATGTACCCACAAGTGTTCCATCATTAAGTTTGATTGAGAGAATCCCATGTACACCATAAGTGGTTCGTTAATATGTTTACTTGGGGGATTACCTTGTACCCTACAAGGAATTCCCTTGTACCCCACAAGAAAGTTTAATTAACCATAATCATGACCACTAAGCCTTATCATTTCAACCATTTCAACCATTTATACCTTTTAGGGTTCTATTACCAAACCATACCATGCAATAGTTCTATTAAAAGTCCAATAATATAGTAAAAACATTATCATAGGTATTTTATCAAAAATGTTGGGGGCTTAGTGGTTTACAAAACCAAATCCAATTACTAATTAACCATTTCCATGCAGCCAATTGTCCAAACAACCATTAAAGCATGTAATTACATAATTAAAACATGGGAAAATATAACTAAACATTTAATATCAAAACCCCATCATATATTTGAAAACCCCAAAACCATACAATAATCATGCCATGAAAACATTGTATAAAACATGCCTTTAGTTGAAACTAACAATGAGGGAGGAGTATCTTGCATTAGATTATGAAGATAGTGGAGAGAAATCACCCGTACAAACATCCAATAGCCTTAGAGAGAATTAGAGAGTGATTCTAAGTGTTTTAGATTAGAATAATAGGGTAAATGATGTCCCAAGTATGATGTACGTTGTGGGGTCATAATAGGTTAAGAGGGGAAATATCCAGATTACCCCCAACTTAAACTGTCTAACTTCCCGCAAGTAGGTATGACTCCACCATACCATCTGTACTCAAGGTTATGAGTGGTACCATTACTCGTACCCTGGTCCTCTTTTAGACCCCTTACACTGGTCAATATACGATTATACAAGCCAAACTTTATCTAACAATACAACTAGTACCCTTAATCTATACCCATAATAGAACCAAGAGGGGTTAACACAATCCAATATACAAGTTAGACAAAATGAATTATACCCTATTTCATGACCTATGGTGATCCATTCGTACTCAGATCCAAGTTATTTTACTAAGTTTTAGATTAAGTAAAGTAAACCCCAACCATAGGACGGACCCATCAACCACCATACGACTCGTACCCATTATAAAAACTAATCGAACCCACCAACCAATACTGGTTAGCATACGACCAGAGCATACCAATAATACCCTAAAATTTGACTAGTACCCAAAGTCGTATGGTATCCAGTAAGTTCAAAACTCAAGAAATTTTCTAAGGTTCCAAAACCCAGGGTGGTTCAGTGCTACCCTTGGCACCACTCATCAAATTTATCTTCTACATGGACTGATGGTGGAATATCTGGTAGATTGACATTATCTATTTTTGGTGTTCTATTTGGTCACAATTTATGTCTTGATAAAATATTCACTCTTTTATGTAAAGATGCAAAGACCTTTTAATTTCAGGATATTAATTGATCAACTCTTTTGTGGAAGAGCGGGTCATAAATAATCTAAATTTAAAAATCAATAAACGAAATCACTAACAAAATTTCTCTTTTTATTTTTTCTTAAAAATAAAAATCTTAATAATCAGGTTAATAAGTAAAAAATAATATGATCACAACAAATCCTACTTAATAATTATAATAACAATAATAAAATAGAAATATTAGCATAAAAAATAATAGTGATAATAATATTTAAGAATAACTGCAACAACTATGATAATAAATTCTTAAATTGGTAATAAAATATTTAATCTGAAGTAGATCTATGTCAATCCCCAACAACAACATTAAAAATTTGATGAGGCCAATGTGTATAGGATTCTGTTGCTCGTGCTCTATCAAATTCTAATATAGTTTATGATATCATCCCACAAAAATTGACCAAACCTATGATTTTACACCATTTTAGTGCTTAACAAATTCTTTTTTAAACATTAGAAATATAATTTTAAATGACAAACCCTTTACCCAAATATTTGAGAAAAATTCCTGCCTTTCATTTTCATCTCTCACCAGTTCTCATGCACTTGAAACTATGAATCTATCATTGCTAGTCAGCTTCCACTAGGGTTTATTCCATTCATCAACATCTTGAACCACCCATAACTTATCAAGAATATGAGACTAACTCACCATGTTTTGATTAATTCAATAGAGGAACATTCCATTTATCTTCCAATGTTAAGTGTTTAACATCCTCTACTCCTTAAGTGTTTAACATCCTCCACTCCTTATTGGATCTCATTATTGTTAGGTAATACATAAAATAAAACACTTAATTGAGTCAAATTATCATACCATACACTAGCACTACCATATCTTGGTTCCCACCATATTTGTAAATCAAAATAGTTTCTTTCTTGTAGTATGTATTTCCATATTTGTGAACCCCCTGTCCATTCAAAAGTTTGTGTATTGTGCCTCTTACAATATTTGATCCATATGAAATTTGCCCATATTGAGTTTTTGATTCTTAGAAGCAATCCTTGTATTCCAGAACTATATAGCCAGCATAGGTTGAGACATCATAGCTTGATATATGAGGGTAGATGAGGTGGCTTAAACTATTATATGAGGGTTCCCACCGTTCTCACTAGATTTACCTATTATACTAGGGTACTCACATGTTGTCCTTACCAGTGGCGCGGTATTGACACCCTTCCAATCAGGGCACAAATTGGACCCCAATTTAGTTATTATAGTGCATGTGGGGCATGTTAGTTAGATGACTACTTCCCATAGTTTCAGTATCAATCTCAGTAAAAGAACTCAGATAGTTCATCATATTTCAAGACTGTCAGATACAGTCAACTCAGATACAGTACAAAACTCAGCTAGTTCCATCAGATTTAGGACTGTTAGATACAGTCACTCATGTAATCAGTCATATCAGTTATTAGTATGTCATGTCATCAGTATTCAAATCCAGTAATCATGTTATCATGGTATTAGTGTTAGTTATTATGTCTCATGCATGTATTCTCACGCTCATGAAAGTTAGTCAGTTATTATTATTATTGTTCATGCATATGAACCCCATGTATTTAGCCTACCTCACATGTATACCAGTACATTCAGTCATACTGACGCATTCGTGCTATGGTGTCTTATACCATAGGTTCAGAGACACGAGCTCTAGAGCAACAGTAGATTCCAGTCTCAATAGTCAGAGTTAAAGTGAGTCCTCATCTTTCGAGGATATGATAATTTATTTATCTGTTATCTCATTAATTAGTTTATTAGTTGGAGTTAGTTGGGGACATGTCCCATCAACTCCTTACTCAGACAGTTCAGTCAGTTAGAGGCTTTCCAGACTATTATGTTCAGATAGTTATGTCAGTTGTTTTGGGTATTTCATACCTTGCTCAGATGTTATATTTTACTTCATTTATATGAACCTTATGGCCTTTTAGTTCATGTTTTTGCATTATACAGTCTTTTATGCAGTATACAGGTACAAATATCAGTCATGGGTTAGCTTGTGGTCCTTCGGGGTTATGAGCACCGTGTAGCATTCTGGGTACTAGATTTGGGGCGTTACAGTGGACCTTAGAATTCTTCGGCATCATATGGTATATTTTATATTAACCCCTAATTTATGTATTCACCATTATTGGAACCCTTGGAGGTTGCACCACACAGTGAGGGACTAGGTCACTTAAGATCAATCACAAGGAAAATGCAGTAAAGCAACCAAGAAGTAAGAAATAGTGCAGGAAGAGAAAAAGCACAAGAATTTTTATGTGGGAACCCAGAAAGGGAAAAATTACGACTTGCCCTCACAAGCACCAAAGAAATCCACTATAATCAACCTCCTGATTACAGTTTAGATTTCATCCTACCTCTAGGCTCATTCACTAGTAGTAACTTTTCTACAAGCTCATCTTGGTAACTTTACCAAGGACTCTTTCTACACTGATTAACTCTAATGAGAAAAAGCTTAGACAACTCTATCTAAGCACCTTTCTCAACAAACAAAAGAACTACTCTTATAACATGAGTAGTTCAGTTACAGACCAGCACTTAAGAATATTTTCTCACTCTTTAAGCATATTACAAAGATAAGAACATGAGTAATGCTTGAGCAATCTTGAAATGGAGTTTTTGCTGCCTCTCTCTACTCTTTAGAATTTTAAGAAACCATTTAATAAAGAGGCATTTCTTTCCTTTTATATCTGAGTGATGATTAGGGCTTGAAATATCATTGGACTAGCTATCCAAATTAGTACAAACTAGCACTTGCAAGTTTGTTACATAAGCGGAAAAAACTGTACAGACACCTTGTGCCAGATGTACTGTACCTTGCACATCTAGGGACTTGGTCCCTTGCAATTAGCTGCTCATCATCAAAACTACATATATTAATTTTCTCCTTTTGATAATGATAAACCAACATTCATATTTGAGGCATCAATGCATGTTCATCATATTTAATCTGTGTGATTACCACTTGAAGATGAATGTTAGCCCTATTATTATGCTTCCTGCATTATGCAATATAGGGACCGGTCCCTTGTTGTCTTTCACAACAAAAACCTCTGATTTTTTCCACTCTGTCATCATGCACCTTCATTTTATGCATTTGCAAACTACACACTCCTTGCACTTGCACACTTCCCCTTGTCAACATGACTTTGACACCTCACATACTTTCCCTGTTAGCACCTCACATACTTCCCCCTATCAGTATGCTATTCACATTTACCTAGAATACCTGAACATCTTTACATAACACCTGATACCTAGTCCTTACTTAGTATTCCCCCTTTTGGCATCATTGAAAAATAAGAACAGTAAACCATGAGCAAAGATAGTACAAATTAGTTAACTCATGGCTATTGGGGTAACATTAACATGTAGAACAACTTTAACATAATGGGAGACAAATGAGGTATACAAAATAAGATTCATACATTCATACAAGTTAGTACCATTACAGTAAACTAAAATAATCACCATAGAAATAATTGTCTTTAAAATCCATTATGAGAACCAAGATGTGAAACTGACACTAGGTTTATGAGGGAATAAAGATAACAGGGCTCAGGTAGAGGAAGGATTGCATGAAAAGGACTTAAACAGTATTCCATTTTTTCATTTTCAGTAATGTGAGCATCGAATAACTATTTGGTAAGGTCCTTCACTTCAGCATTCCATCCTTGAACTTTTACCAGTTAGTTATACCACTTTTGCCTGTAGTTTTGCATTTTTATATACAAGTTCATCAGTGGCACCTGGTCCTTCAAAAGACAACTTCTTATTCTGCATTTTTAAGTGCACTAATTCAGCATCTTTAGCAGCCAATTTGATCCTTAACTCCTCCATTTACATTACCAACTTCTCTTAAATAGATAGAAACTCAGACACTTGAGACTCCAATCCAATTTTTCCTTCATGCGTTCATTCTCCACAAGTATTGTCAAACTGAATCTATGGTTAGCTATTCCAGATGTTTCCTTTGTCCCAATTACCCCAAGGTGTTCAAATACCTTGTTCAAGAGATTTCTATATGGAATTCCATGTTTACCTTCCTTTTCATGAATGACTTTATGCATATGCTTTACCATTAGGGCAAAAAGATTTATCAATTGAAACTTGCTCAATATTTCAACCAAGAATAGGTCAACACCAAAAGAAATTGCTCTTCTTTAACTAGCCACATCCTTCATCATCTTTCTTTTGTTCTCATTACTTACCTCTTACTTTTTAGTCATAACTTTTCTCTTCTTGGGACAAGATCCCTTAGAGGCTTTCTTCCTATTAAAAACTATATGTTTTAACTTCATTCAAAAAGGTTACCAGGCTTTGACTTAGAGGACCTAAGACAAAGATTCTATGGATTTGGTTGCTGAAGGATCAGGGTATTCAATGAGCGCATATTTAATTTGATTTTTTTGGAGTTTTATTAATGTTAGGCATTTGTTTTTGTAAGTGAAAGAGAATGAGAAGGACCGGTTTGGTTTAGAAGAGGCAATGAGTGATGAGTTGAGACTAAGAATGAGAAATAGCATGATTTAGCAATTTGAAGAGGTGACCATTGTCATCAAAAGATGTTTTTTTTAAAATGACACATTTGATCTTAATAAGAGACACTCTTCATTTTGCAAAAGAATTGACATCTTATATTTAGATAAAGAAAAACACATGGCTTTCTAGATAAAATTTTATGATTATTAAAGCATACTGTAGTGACACTAAACTGAGAGATGAGACCAGACCCGTCTCTTTTTTGAGTGAATCTTCAAATTTGTGCAAGTTACATTTATCCACTTTCAAATCTATTTCCATGGGTGTATACCTGCAAAGGTATGATACTGATTTTGACTAATATGCACCCACTTTATCAAAGATACCCGTCTTCTTATAATAGCCAATTTTATAGAGAGACATTGATTCATAGATTAGGTTAAGTCAGTATCATGCTTAAATCTCTACGCACTCTTTTTTTGCTTAGAACTTGTTTCTAAAGTAGGTCTAGGGACCAGGTCCCATACTTGACTTAATTTAGGCTGCTGAAGCTTCTATGTAATACCCCATACTTTTCTTAGTCCTATTTAGCTCCTAGTGTGTCAAGGGTCAACTTTAAACGTAAATAACTTTTGATATATGTAGACTTTTCTAGCTTTAGACCAACCAATATATGGATAATCAAATTAGCTTTCCAGCGATATCAATTTTACCTTAATTCGATACTCGATTGAGAAGCTATGGTACTTTTAGTGAAGACATGTCTCAAAATGGCCAGCACCGCGTCGCGGTGACATGCAAAATGACATTTGTAAAATTTTAGTGGACCACCATGATTTAGCCACGTCACGGTGAAAGTCCAGTTCCCATTCATCCTTTTTCTAGTGAGGCGGCGCTATCTCACTATGTCATAGTGAGGGACGAAATGGGACTCATCCCTTTTTCAGAGGTTCAACGAGATTTCATCGCATCGCGCATAGTCCAAAATACAAGTTATCCATTTTCCAGTTAGCCACCGCGATAGTAGCGTGTTACTGTGGGTGCCAAAGCTGGGATTTCTAGTCCCAAAGTTGATTTTAAAGGGTAGTTTGGTCTTTTTCCAAGCCTCCAAATGGTGTAAACCCCAGAATTAATCCTATTCTAACCATGATATGCATTTTTCATCAAAATTAATTTCCAAGCAAACCCTATAACTCAAATCTTCATCTTCAAGAAATCCAATTTACTCCATTATTCTTCAATGATTGTTCAAAATCAAAGATTCCCAATTCAAGAACTTGAATAATCAATCTTCAAGAGCATAACTAGAAACTCAAAGTTCAAGCTTCTTCATCTAGTCATCAATTAAGGTATGGAGGGTTTTGAACAAGGATAAATCTTTCATCCCTGTGCCCAAAACTAGATTTTAATTATAAATTCACATGATTTTATATAAATTTCAATTTAGGGTTCATACCTATTTATTGTTAATTGAACATTTTGAGATTTCATGTAAATTTGGTGTTGAATTACATGTTTATTTTCGTAAATTCATGCGTATGACCGTATTTTCCAGATTTTGAGTTGAATTATGAATATTTTCATTATTAAGCATGAAATTTATGATGATTTAACATGAAATTGATGCATGAGTTATCAAGCCCTTGTTGAATGTTGCTATTTCAAAAATGGTTATGCTTTTAAGCATCTTATGATATGTTTATAGACAGCTTTGTATAAAGATTTGATCCTTTTGATCTTTAGCTAAGATATGAAATCCACTTTACAGCTTAAATTCAGTTTTGAATAAATAGATACACAACTAGCTTTCAGTATGAAATATTATGACTTTTAAAAGTGGATATCCTACAGAATGAGCATACAAATTAAAGGGAGTAGTATTAAGCATCGAGTGAAAAATGTGGGTTTAGCACATCCTACTTTCCTAGAACTACGAGCCAACATAGGTACAGATTCAGTATTCCCATTTCTATATGGATGACAATTTCAGATGTGATCACTTAGCTCAGGTTATACTCCCTGGCAAGATATGACACCTTTGCCCAACGCGAGGTTTTCCCCTTTGAAAAATGAGACGTTGGACTCCATGATTTCTCACATGGTTTATGTCGATTAAGAGAACCTCCCTACTAGTAAAAAAATAGAAAAGCTTTTAAAAGAATTTCCCTAACAGTAAAGATTTTCAGAATAATTTTTAAAAGTATTTTCCTACAGCTTATATAAAAGAGTAAATATTAATAGAAAAGCTTTCAGAAACTAAGTGTAAAGGATCACAGTTTTATTCAGATATTTCTTTACATATGACATTAGCTATGAGATTTCATATTTCAGTTTACATAAAAAAGTGAGTCCTTTCTACACTTAGACAACATGATTTACAGATAGAACACTAGTACATCTTTCAAAAATTAAATGTTATGACTCACTAGATTTATGCAACATGTTTTTTCTATTCGTGATATGATTTTCAGTTTTCAAACATTCCAGCTTATGTGAGTCATCTTTATTTAGCATGCATTTTTTTACAAATTTATGATAATAGTGAGATAATGATTTACTTATGCATTCACCCCCACATGCTCTGTACATTCCAAAAGTACTGATCCACATATACGTCTATGTGAAATATTGTATAATAATGTAGGTACCATTTTAGTTGTAGACCATATATCATGATCAGACATTTGCAGATTCCAGCCAGCAGATGATGAGTCCTCCTACTTTAGGGATTTTAGCTAGATGTTAATTATGTACTCTATTTTCTTACTCATATGTATTGATTAGTAGTAGTTAGGGTCGTGTCCCAGCTACCTATAGTCAGTATAGTAGAGGCTTCACAGATGTCGGATAGTGTCAATTATGAAATTTAATTCCACTCTTTAGTTTTTTTAGAATGTAAAAAATTGTATTTTTCACAAATTCCATCATTTTTATGTTTTGTCACAGTAAACTTAGTTATTTGTACATCTTTAATTAGTTTCTTAACAGTATACCAGTACAAAGGTTGGCTAGGGATCACTTGTGGTCATAAGCACCGTGTGATATCTTGGGGCCCATTTTCGAGGCATAAAAAACTTGGTATTAGAGCACAGAGTTCAAGTGTCCTAGGGTATCTGTGAAGCCGTGTATAGTAAAGTCTTTTAGAACGATATGGAGACGTTTGTACTTTTCTTTGAGTGTCTATAGGGCATTTAAAAAATATTTTTTTTTATCTCTAGATTGTGCAGTAAAGTTGTTCTCTCATAAACTCCTATCTATTTGTGTATTACCCCAAAATTCTCCATCTATGACTTTTCGAGATAACATGAGTACTGGATTCTATTTTTTTCTAAGATGATGCTCTCGGATTTACTATCAGTAACATTAGAAGCTACAAAAGAGGCTTGAGAGGATCTTACTAGTGTGTTATAATTCCCTCAAATCAAAATTCATGTCCTCATCTATATGAGTTATTCAGCTAAGATAGAATTAGATATGTATTCAGATTGCCCATTAACCTTTTTCATATAGATAGTGCTCATGAGAGGAGGTAGTATAAACCTAGATTGTTAAATATAGTGTGCATACGAGGGATATTTTGAGCTTTAGTGTTATGATTTACGAATAGTAGAACCTTACTATGGTTGGAAGTATGGGTATGGAAGACTAGTGACAAGAAAAGTAGGAATGACGATTGATAGAAATATAGAGATAAACTTATGCATGTTATTGAGTCGTGTTAAAGTGATATGTCCTTGTGTGTTAGTTTAGTGGAGGGGGGAGAAACAGTTATTAGTTAAGGTAAATTGTTGTTTGCTTAAAGTACGAAAGGAGTTATTGATGGTATTTATTATGTTAGAAAAGTATTGGTTGTTGATGAAAGCATTTGGTGGTTTAGTATTATTAATTTAGGATTCCCTTGAGGCTGTGAAAAGGAGTTTGGTTGAAACTTATAGAGCTATGAAAGTAACATAGGTGGATAGATGGTTAAATAGTCGTAATGTGTAGAAGGAGGAGATGCTAATATATAATAATAAGTTACACCATGCGATCATATTATCAATTGTTGTTATTATGAGCTTGTGTTGTTAATTATGTTTAGCACTAGATGTTAAGTTGGGACAGTGGATGATCATCAAGGTGGAAGTAATGATTGCTCGGTTAGTGATGCTAGTTAAATGAAAGTGATCTAGTAGGCTTGAATAGTATATGCAAGAGTTTAAGTCCATTTTATTCATAATTAAGTATAATGTTGTATGTATGATGTAGAGGTATGCCCAAGGTGATATGGATTTGCTTCATTTTCTAAGGTTATTACGTGTTGTGTGTGGTTAGTAGTACCATTGATTTGCTAAGTGGAAGGAGGCTAGTTATATAGTATTTGATTTTCTTAATAGCTAAGTTAACATGTTATGGATAGATGATGTTGAGCCTTTTTGGTATAATTTTGATTCTTGCAGTTTAGGGAAAAATATAAGTTTAGAGATGTGATATTTGTAGGATATGACAAAAGTAATATGGCCCATTAAAGGTTTGGGGATATCTATGTTAAGTGTTAAAATCTAAGTTTGAATCCTCGAAGATTGAGCAAATAGAAATCAGAGTTAAAGATCTAGATGGTTTGACTCTAGGATATGGCAATACTCATGAAGATTCTAAGTTAGTAAGTGTTCAAGTTATTATAAGATGACTATTGGGCTATAGAAAGATAGAGTTGTATCTCAGAAAGAAGTATTAGTAGTGGGTTTTACACTTTTAGGTGTAGTCTTTCAGAGTAAGTTAATTATTCACGTGTATTGTTGTATTCTAAAATCTAGAGTGCAGTGAGTGTAGTTCATTTTAGATTTTAGTAAAAGGATTCCATAGACTTGGAATGTTGGCTTAAAGATAAGGGGGAGATGATAGAATAAGGAACCAAGTCAGGCTTTCAGATTCTAGTAGTGATGCCAGTATGTTATAGAACATCAAAAAGAGAGGATGAGGCCCAACTCATTCTTCTTTCAACATTTGTATTTTAGTTATCCCAATATCTACTCATGCCTTATGTGTCAGTTCCATGATTAGAGTTCATGTTCATTCACATGATAGAGAATTATGTACTCTCCCAGTTCCTAGTATGAGGAGTTCTAATTCATTCAGTAGTCGGAATCACATTTCATAAGTAATGAACTCCAAATTTAGGTCATGCAGCTCATAACTTAGGTACTCATGCTTTATAGTATGTTCAATTCCAATACTCATGCAACACTCTTAACGATTAGTGAAATTTAGATCTATATCATGTACGCCCTCAGATTAGATCTCTTTAATGAATCCATGTTGTGAATACTCTATTCCCCAGGCCTTAGTAAAGTGTCAAGTTATGCTTAGTATCCCTTTATGCTTTAGGCCCTAGTATCCTAACCTTTCAGTGACCTCTCCTTAGATCAAGATAGTGATAATGAACAATTGTGTAGATGGGAAAGAGTAAATATGTTATGTTGGGAAAGATGGTTGTATGCTTGTTTTATGTAAGTCTATAAGTGAAGGAATATTGAGGTAAAGATTTTTGTGTATGACTTGGTTAGTTGAGAATATTTTATGCGTGTCTTTTTAAGAATAGTGCATGGAAGTTGTTATTGATAAAGGTATTAGAGAATATAAGAAACATGCTTTTATGGGTATTTGTTTGGAAGTGCATATATGGTTATGAATATAGATTTGAATTTCATGTTGGTGTAAGTGGATGAATGCATTGCACGTTAGTAAATTCCTAGTAAGAGGTTGAATTTAGTTTTTAAAGTGATAAGAAGAATTATCCTAAAGGTGAGTAGTTATTACAATGCTTGGGGTACTGAATTCATGGTTCAGACTAGTATTATGGTGTTATATGCATACCTTGTTATTTCTAGTTAGGCTTGACCATGATGAGAGAATTTAGTTCAGTTTAGACTTTAGTAGACGGATTTATCAATGCCCATGTGAGAATTATAAGTTGAATCAAGTGAATATGGTATTTAAAGGGATAGGATAGTTGAGGGAGTATTTGAGAAGTGTTGCTTAGCTTGAAAGTAAGAAGTTGCATTGCTTAAGGCTATGATTTATAGGTCTATATTCCATGCCATGGAGTTGTGGCAATGTTGAAATTTCTTATTCAGATGTCTTATTCAGATCATGCCCAGAGTTCATTGCTCCCTAATATCGTTAGATCTTCCTAAAAGAGCGTTGAAGAAATACCCCATTGGGAGTGAGCATTCAGTATGATCCAGTCCATATAGCCTGCAATCCAATTTAGTAAACAAACAGATAAGATCCTTTAGATTTCCAACTTTCCATCTAGCCGTACTACCCAAAGTTTTGTGAGTAAGGCCATTCCATGAGGTAAAATGTTTGCATTTGTGCAAATTACAAATTCAGCTCAGTCTAGGCATCAAGCATCAGTCTCATATTAAGATATTTAGTCATGATTCAGTTCATAAGTATTCAGTGAATGCTCTTAGTTTTCCAAGTATTCTAGCATAGATAGTGTAATACCCATTGTATGATCTTAGTCTTATTGTCTCATGATTCATGCCTGCATAATTTATCACTTCACAGTTCTATATGTATGATTGCATCATCAATATTTCAAGCGAATTCTAAACTCTCAACATGAATCCTCTCCTTATAGCGAGTAAAGGTAAGTCAACTTAGAAATCAGTTTCATGATAGAGGTTTCTAAAGTTTCAGACTTATTCATGTAAGTATGTTCCCAGATGTTCATGTTCAGTATATAATCTCAGTTACCTTAGTTTAGAATTCTCAGTCCAATCAGTCTCATTCGAGGATGAATGTTCCCAAGGGGGAGATATTGTAATATCCCGCACTTTTCTTAGTCTTTAGATCCTAGTATGTCAAGAGTAAACTTTAAAAGTAAATAAATCTTGATACGTGTAGACTTTTCCAGATCTAGACCAACCAATGTGTGGATAATCAAATTAGTTTTCCAGCGATACCAATTTTGCCTCAATCCGATACTCGGTTGAGAAGCTATGACACTTTTAGTGAAGACAGTGTCTCAAAATGGCCAGTACTGCATTGCGGTGACATGCAAAATGACATTTGTCAAATTCCAGTGGACCACTGTGATTGGACCACATCGCAATGAAAGTCCAGTTCCCAATCACTCTTTTTCCAGCGAGACGATGCAATCTCACCACGTTATGGTGAGGGACAAAATAGGATTCGTCCCTTTTCCAGTGGCTCAACGCAATTTCACCACATCGTGCCATATCCCAAAATGCAAGTTGTCCATTTTCCAATAAGCAACCACGATACTGGCACATCACTGTGTGTGCCAAAGTTGGGATTTCCAGTCTCGAAGTTGATTTTAAAAGGGTAGTTTGGTCTTTTCTCAAGCCCCCAATTAATGTAAAATGCAAAATTAATCATATTCTAACCATGATATACATATTTTCATCAAAATTATTCTCTAAGAAAACCCTAGAACCCAAATCTTCATCTTCAAGAAATCCAATTTCCTCCAGTATTTTTCCAAGATAGTTCAAAATCAAGGATTCCCAATTCAAGAACTTCAAGAATCAATCTTCAAGAGCACAACTAGAAACTCAAAGTTCAAGCTTCTTCATCTTGTAATGTCCCAAATTTGGTACCCAAAATGCTACATGATGCTCATGAACCTGAAGGACCACAAGCTAACCCATAACTGATATCTGTACCTGTACACTGCATAATATAACATAATAATGCGAAAACATGCACTGAAAGGCCATAAGTTTCAATACTGAACATAATCTGAATAATATAACATTTGAGTGGGGTAATAGAATACCCAAAACAAAACTAAGAATACTGAGTCTGAAACATGTTAGTTTAGAAAGCCTCTAATTGACTAAACTATCTGAGTGAGGAGTTGATGGGACATGTCCCCAACTAACTCCAACTAATAAAATAATTAATTAGATAATAGAAAAATAATCATGTCCTTGAAGGATGAGGACTCACTTCTAACTCTGACTGCTAAAACTAGAATCTCCTGCTGATCTGGAACTCGTGTCTCTGAACCTATGGTATAAGACACCATAGCACGAATGCATCAGTACTTTGAATGTACTGGTATGCATGTGAGGTAAGCTAAATGTATGGGGTTTATATGCATGAACAATAATAATAACTGACTAACTAACATGAGCATGAGAATACAGGCATGAGACATAACAACTGATACTGATACCGTGATAACATGATTACCGAATCTGAATACTGATGACATGACATACTGAGAATTGACATGAATGATAACATGAGTGAATGTATATGAATATAACTGATAACATGAGTGACTGTATCTGACAGTCCTGAATCTGATGGAACTATCTGAGTTGACTGTATAACATAGTCTTGGAATCTAAAGAACTATCTGAGTTCTTTTACTGAGACTGAGACTAAAACTATCGAAAGTAATCATCTAATCAACATGCCCCTAATGTGCCATTATGGCTGCGTTGGGGTCCAATCTGTAACCCCAATTGGAAGGGTGTCAATATCGCACCACTGGTAAGGATAATCTGTGAGGACCCTATGCTGGTAGGTACTCAAAATAAGAGTGGTGGGAACCCTAAACTGATAGGTTAAGACACCTCATCAACCCTAAACTGACAGGTTAGATGTCTCAACCTACGCTGGCTACGTAGTTCTGGAATACAAGGATTGCTTCTACGAATCACACCCTAAACTGGTAAGTGAGTTCCCATCCTTGGGTTAGCTCGGTGCTAATTTCTACTTGATAATGCTCAAACTACACCTCTCATATAAGAATGTAAGAGATCGTTGTAAATATATAACACAACTAGGTTGGGGTCGAATCTTATAGGAAATATGGTGTGAACTTAAGTCGTTTGCGATTTAATCAACTGATAGTTGGATGTTTCCTGAAATGGGGGTTTTAGAGATTAGAAAATAATTGTTGGTCACTTTAGTTTCAGTGTTTGTAATCAAGAGTTTATGGAAAAACTAGAATTATGTTCACTAGGGGTTTTGGTACTTGACAGATCCTAATTGTGATTCAAGATTCTCACTCTAGGTAGGAACAATAGATTGTATTTATTGAAGTTATGCCTAAATGTCTCTCGACCTACTTAAGCATTTAATTACCTAATCCTCTCAGACTTAGGGAATTTATATTCACTAACCAGACTTTACCTCAGTTTAATTAACCTTGTTACAACATCAATTATTAAATGGAAGGTTGGTAGCTTCCAAGTCGCTGTCAATAATTCACTTCCTACTGTAGTTGATTTATTATCTCAAGCAAATCAAAGTAGGTACTATCTATCATTTGCAACCAATAGACAATAATTGAAACCTCAAAATTATCAAGGAGTCATATCACCGTTAGAATCTTGAACACTTAGCATCTTACCAAGACTTAACCCCTAGATCCCATAATTCGGGTTAGAGGAATTTAGCAACTCATAATGTTATAATCAATACAACAAGCTGAATTCATGATTTGAAAGATGAACTTACAGCAAGATGAATAGCAACGAGTGTTTATCAGATTAGATCAAAATAGAAATCCCAAAATATTGATGATAATCTCTTCAAAGTTAATTGTTTTTCAAGCCAAGAAACTAGAGAGAAAAATAACAAAATACGTGTGTCCCTAAATAGGCTCAGAACTCCCTTAGAAAACCCTAAACAATACTTTAAATAATTCAGCCTAATTAAGGAAACAAAATCACATAGTTTAATAATTTCTCGAATTAGGCGATGACATTTGTGACACCTTATTATGAGTTTGACGATTTATCACAAATGTCGTCAGCTCCTTCTTCAGTTTTAGCACTTCCTGCTTAAGGTTGATGATGAAACCTGACGACTTATCAGGAAATGTCATCACAACTTTTAGCTGAGGTCCATTCTCTATCTAAGACTGATGGTATCTCTGATAACTTATCACAGGGCTGACGACTTATCAGGAATGTCGTCAGACACACTTCTTTTCTATTTGCTTCAGATTTCAACTCTTTTGCTTCCATCCTTGTTGGTTCTCTTGCATCTTAGCTTCTACTGCAAAATCAAAGATAAAACAATAAAAAACGAAAAAAGTTGCTTAAGACCTTGCAATTATTCTCAGTTAAAAGCCTCAAATGTGTTAGCATCTGCTCACACATCAACACCCTCAACTTAAAACAATTGCTTGTCCTCAAGCAACTCAAACACAACTAAGAGGATACAAAGTACATTCGGTAGTAAATCATCCATATTATCTCAAAATATATTCACCATCTCCAAGGTCAGTCAATTCAAGAACAACTGTGTATATTATTGAAGAACAACAATGCAACACACAGGAATCAAGATACGACATTAATATAACAACCATGCATAGACCAGTATTACACTATCCAAACAAGTTAGCAACTAGTAACATATCTGGTGTGTCCTCAAAACAAAGAAATCCCCCTTTTCTCATATCAACAATCATATATGTAACCATGGGGACAATCAAAAGACACTCACTTTCAGAATGAAGTTCCAATCAATATATGCCAAGTACCATAGGCTTGCACTTATTTTCATTACCAAGGTTTTAAGACAGGTCAGCTAAGATCACTATAGGATTTCTCTTTGGCTTGTAATGCAGGCTAGGGGCTGGTATGATACTTGATGATATTTAAAGTGACTAAGCCTCCTTGACACTACACTATATCCTGGGATTCACTTATCAACCTTTTTCTATTCTTCTCTTTTCTTGATCACACTTATTCAGTATGGGTGCTATCTTTCCTACAATCACTTTTTTTTTCACAACTTTTCCTTTCTTGTTCTTTTCCACTGCACCCAGCATTTTATTATTTTCTTTTATTCTACCTATCTTCATACTTATTTTACATCACGTACCCCTATGATAGACACCTTCAACTTAGGCCATTTTCCTACATCAAGGTGCACGGTATCCAAGGAGGACCAGGGCCAAAATAGGTTCATTATGATATAAACGGGAAGGTGACAAGTGTCATAAAAAGAAATAGGCTAATTAGGCTCAATGTAGGGATCAAGGGATATTCTACATACAGGGAAGGTCATTTAGGATAAAAGTGGGCTAATATCAAAATGGCCTATGATCCTTTCCTAACCCCTATCCTTCAACCGAGGTAAGATTAACCAGGCAAGTTCTGGCTTCAGCATACAGAGGGGACTAAGTAAGATCTCACACGGACATGGCACACAAGTATATCATAAGCTACTACTCATTTATTTTATGCAACTGTTTAGCAATGATTATTGCGTCACTAGAGCAAATGTCATACAATGATGCACAGTGGTTACACTTAGATGCAAATCACATATTTAAACCTTCATACCATTGGAGAGGTGCTCGAAAATCACAAAAACAAGTTAATTACCTTAGTTACTTGTATTTCTCCTAGTCAGTTACAAATTTTACAACAATAATTTACCCTACACCCTCAACTTAAAATCAAAGAAAAACTGAACTAAGGGTTAGGGTATACCTAGAGTAGATCAAGAACAGGGATCATAGGTCCCTGACCCTTCTGCTGCATCCTCAACTGCCTTTTTTCCATCGGGAGTCTCCCTCCTTTCTGATGCATTTGGCCCAACAGTTGTTGAGGGCTTACTAGTTTAGGCACCTACGGCTCTCGCTCGGATGGCTTCCTCCCATTTCTCATTGTCAACTAAGGACTCAATCATCGCCTTCTTTATCTATTTATTTTGGCCTTCTTTCTTGCCCTCTTCTCTGCTTTTCTTTCTTCATCACTATCGGGCCTTTCTTTCTTACCCTTGCCTTTCTTCTCACCCTTCTTCTTCTTCTTTTTCTTCACTGGTTCCTCTGTGAGATCAAGAAATAGGATTTATCCCTCAGATTCATCAACATCCGGATCTGTTGACACCATAAATTGGTGTTGTTTTAGCTTTCCAATCTCTATTTTTACTTTGTCTAGGTCTGATCTGAATAGTGCAATCTCTGGAACTGACCTCTCTTTCAACCGTACATTAAAATGGTTCTCCAATTCATCAATTCTACCCGACAGAGCCTTGTAGGGATCAAGTGTAACCTTAACCCTCTTGTCTACCACATCTACAAATTGTCTGGCAAAGAGTTGCAGTTGAGATTCACACCATTTGGCTTGTTTTTCTACTCTCCTAAAGTTCATCAGGTTGAAGGAGAATTCTGTTGTTGGAACTACAGCTGAAGGTTTTGTCTCATTTCCAGGCACTGGATCTTCTCGTGCTTAGGATCTCGGTGGTACAACTTCAAAATCTTGTACTTCTACATTAAGTGCTAGCTGGTACCTGTAACCGGTGGATCTGTTGGAATCTCTGCTCCTCTGTCAAGTGTCAGCCTCAGCTGATTTTTATCATATCGGATAGGATTGTGGGTCTTCTTGTCAAGCATTTCTTCGTCTAACCCTACAACCTTCGGCATATTGGCCAACTTACACAACCTCGTAATTAGACAAAGGAAAGGATATGCCGTATCGGACCTTGAGACCTGAATATTTATCTCTTCGGTAATAATCTCTCCTAAGTTCAATTTGAGGTTAGCCACAAGACTTGCGACTAGTATTGCTTAATCATCCCCAAGGATATTATATCCATCTGTGGGCATCAACCAAATACGTACAATACCCCACCAAAATCTTTCCTCTGGATTCAGGGAGTCCTTGAAGATCCTTTCACTCGGGTTGGTCAACAGTTCAGGTTCTCCATCATCTATGAGTGTGGATAACCAAGACCATTGATTTTCTTGATGCTTCAACCGAGCATATAATATATGTAAAGTGGCCTGAGGAGTGAAGTTTGGGCCATGAAGGAATCTGTTGCTTATCATTTCAGAAACATCCACCATTACACCCCGTACTGGAATTTTATCCAATAATGGATGATCTACGGATTTCTCCCCTTCTTTACATATGTTTTCCAAGCAAACCTGATAGTTCTCATAGAACTCCCTAACTAGTGTAGGGAAAAATGAGTTTCCTCTTTTTGTAGTCCATCCCAAGTCGTAGTCACGAAATTTCTGCCCTACTTTAGGATATATGCTCAACCCTTTAGTAATGATCCTTTTTTTTTCAAAGATTGTCCTTTTAACAGCTCTTCTGTTAGTTCTGTGAAGCCCATCAAAGAATATTTTCTGTGCTTTGAGAATTTGCCACCTAGTGCTGTCTCGGACTTTGGGGTTCTTGAATTTAACCATAGTTCCCCAAATCGAAGATTCTTCATCATCCTGTTTCTCAGCAGAAGGGGACTCAGATGATGGTCCCTTGGATTCAGGTTGCCCAGACTCATGTTCCTCAGAATCAGGATGATCCGAATCATTCTCTTCAGATTCATCATGTTCAAACTCTTGTTGTTTAGAGTTCGTCTGCTCCGAAGCTGTATGTCCAGACGTTGTTGGCTCAGTATCATTCTCTTTACTCTTTTTCACCTCAACTGGTGGGGATGGTGAAGGCTTTTTCGAGCTTATCTTCTTTCTTTGCTTTCTGAGCAGTGGCTCTTCTTCCTCATAATTGGATTCCTCATCGAAGAGCTTCCGGGGTACACTTCCCTTGGTCACTTTCTTTGTAGATTTTGAGTTCTTTCCTTTGGGTGCCATTATAAGACCTACAACAAGAGAAAAACCATTAGTTGACACTCAAGAGTATAAACACAAACACATCAATCATTGAAGTTCCACACCCCTTGAAAGGGTTTATTCATGCTTCATATCATAGGTGTGACGACATGGTCTGGTAAGTCATCATGATTGTGATAACTTATTAGCCATGTCATCAACCTTAATAGAACATGCTTTCTTTCCTCGACTTGTAATGACATAATCTGATAAACCGTCACAATTGTGATAGCTTATCAGTTATGTTGTCAACTCAGAACACAATGCTCAACTTAATATTAACTTGATTTTTAAACCAACTTCTTTTTACAATCACATTGATTACATTTTTTAGCTAAACTTTAAAGTCCAGGCTTGCACAACAAACCCTAGTTCCCGATTTTCACTCATTGGCAAGCTAAAATTGACTCAATACTCTTGGGAACCTTGTTTCACATCATTTTATTACTTACCAACTGAAGAGAAGAGTTAGGTTTTGAGCATACCTGATAGATTCCTTTAACTTGGTTACACGAGTAAGAGGAAGTAGATGAAAGAAGATTTCTTGATTTTGACTTCAAACCCACACACACAAGGAAGTTTTCTTTTGTTTTACTTGGAAACACTTTAGAAAGGGAAGAAAATAACTAAATATGGAAGTAAATAAAACTTAAAGTAAAGAATAATAGAAAAATGGGAATTTGAAAAAGTTTTCTTTCGGGACGGGTCAAATTTATTTACTTGGGCCCAGAATTTTCTGATAGCCAATTTGGGGTTTTTCTGATGAAATTTTCTAATGGCTTATCACAAGTGTGATAGCCCATTACAAATGTCGTCAGCCTTAACAAAACATACTTCAGATCTCATTTTTCTGACGATGAAACTAACGATTTATCACAATTGTGATAGCTCATCACATATGCCATCAGGATCAATTAACTGGACATATCAACTTCACCTTGACCCCAGCATACCTTATCAGTTCCTCACAATTTCTATCTAACTATAAATGAAAGTAACTTGCGTTAAAACATAAAAATTTTGGGTTGCCTCCTAATAATGCTTGATTTAATATTGGCACGACTTGGTTATGTTGACTACTCAGACTTCGGTAAGACAACCTGCTGATACCTATTTAGCATCTTCATAGAATACATCCACGATTGAGAAAACACTTATATCCTTTTGCTGTGTCATGGATGAGTGTATTTTAATTATTGTTTTTTTGTCATTGAGCCTGAATTTCAGCTCATTTAGCTCCATGTCTACTATCACTCTCCCAGTTGCAAGGAATGGTCTACCCAGGATGATGGGCACTTCGAAGTCCACCTCATAGTCTAGGACTACAAAATCAGTAAGCAATATAAAATCGACCACCTTTACCAATACATCATGTAATATGCCCAATGGCCGCTTTATAGACCTATCCTCCATCACCAACTGCATGTTTGTCGGGGTAGGATCCCCCAAACCCAGTTTATTGTACACAACAAGTGCCATTAGGTTTATACTGGCTCCCAAATCGCATAACACTTTTGTAAAATTCAGGGCCAAATAGTGCACAGGATGGTAAATGATCCCGGCTCTGCCTTTTTATGCACTAAAGACCTTATGGAGATAGCGCCATAATTATGGAGATTTTTCTTAGGCTTATGGATAACCTTCCATTTCTTCGTGATAAGGTCTTTTATAAACTTAGCGTATCCTGGCATTTGCTCAAGTGCCTCAACCAATGGCACATTCACTGTCAATTATTTGAGCATTGCCATGAACTTGCTGAATTTTGCATCATCAATTTTTTTCTTCAATCATTGAGGAAAGGGAGGTGGTGGTCTTGGGAGAGTTTTCAACACTACCTCCTTCTACTTCTCTTTCCCTTTCTTCGGAGCAATATCAAAACCATCCAGCTTCTCAGACTCCACTGGACCACCTTCTTCCGATTTATCATCCACTACCTTATCAACTATATTTTTTCCCACAGAAGGGACAGGTAATATCTTACCACTTCTAGTGGTAATCTCCATACATGAGCCATTATTCTACAGATTCTAGACCGTATCACTTGGTAATATTCTGATCTTCCTCTAATTATGGTGGAGTGTGAGTTTACCAACTGACTGATAGATGATAGATCAGTCTTCATGGTGGTCACACCAGAGTTGGTAGCCTCCACTCCTTTCAGCAACTTAGCCATCATATCCTCCATGAACATCTTTTCAGAACTTGTTGTAGTAGCCTTACAATTTCCAAGAGGAACATATAGCTCGCTCCTATAATTACTACTTCTCTAGTTTCCCTGCTCCCTATCTTTATAACCAGGCTTATCATAATAATTACAACCTTGATTCCCTTGGTTATTGCCTCAGAAACCCCCTGATTATTAACATAGTTTGCCTCTTCTTTTGCATCAGCATAAACTATATCTTGAGATCCTATAGTTTTCACCTTCTCAGTCTTTCCTGTTAGCAAGGGCTTGGTTAGCAAGTCCATCTACGTTTTTAGGTAAGCCATGTCTTGGTCACGCTCCTCATATCTTCTACATTATTCCATAGTAATACCCACAGAAATAGTGGGGATTGCTACCACAGAGTCTTTAGTATGCCATTCCCGAATCTGTTTGGTCATTCTCTCTAGAATTTCTAAAGCCTCTGGGAATGTAAAATCAACAAATGAACCACCACCAGAATTATCTGTAATTGGTTTTGTTACATAGTTAAGAGCCCTGTACAAAGTCTTCATCAAGTGTATGTCCGTCATATTGTGGTTCAGACACTACGTCAACTTCTTTTTGAATCTCTTCCAGGTTTCATGCAAGGCTTTAGTTGGGAGCTTCCTAAAGTTGTTGATCTCATCCCTCAACTATACCCTTCTAGAATGCGGAAAGAACTATTTTAGGAAAGATTCTTTCAACTGCCTCCAGTTGGTTATAGAATCGGGTGTTAGCTTATTAAGCCACAATGTTGCCTCCTTAGACAGAGACAATAGAAACAATCTCAAATGGATAGAATTCTGAACCACTCATGGGTTATAAAAAGATTTACAGATGGTGACAAAGTTCACCAGATGCAAGTTCAGGTCATCCCCAGGAAGGCCACAAAACAACCCCTTCAGATTAAGGAGTTGAATCATAGTACTCGTAATGTTGAATTTTGCTCCAGGTGCCAACGGTGGAGGAGTAATTGTACCCTTTGAACCTGATCCATCCATTCCATCGTCATCATCATTGAGGTTATACTAGATCGGCTGGTAATCTTGCCTTTCTCAGAACGAACGGTTCCTATTAGCATTATGTTGTACTGGTGGAGCTACTTGCTCTGCATGCCTTGGGTTACCAGGGTTTAACAACTTATCATCTCCCAAATATTCATCCTCAGGATTTGGATGTCATGCTTATTGACCGACATTCTGCACATTCACCTGAGCTCTAGCTAAGGCTGCTAATCTGTCAGCCTCCTGCTGGTCTGCCATTCTTTTAATTCGTTGTGGTTCTGGATTAAATGATAATAATGGTTCTATGGAAGTTTTGGTTCTTTGCATACACCACAAAAGTACTGGAGAAAAAACAACAACAAATAAACGTAAAACTAGAAAACTTGACTAACAGTCAATTAGCGCACACAAACTTCAATTTACAACTGTAGTCCCCAGCAACGACGCCATTTTTATAATGCTCAAACTACACCTCTTATATGAGAATGTAAGCGATCGTTCTCAATATATAAGCCAACTAGGTTGGGGTTGAATCCCACAATGAATATGGTTTGAACTTAAGTCATTTGCGATTTAATCAACTGATATTTGGATGTTTCCTGAAATGGGGGTTTTGGAGATTAGCAAATAATTGTTGGTAACTTTAGTTTCAGTGTTTGTAATCAAGAGTTTATGGAAAAACCAGAATTATGTTCACTAGGGGTTTTGGTACTTGACAGATGCTAATAATGATTCAAGATTCTCATGATAGGTAGGAACAACAGATTATCTTTATAGAAGTTATCCCTAAATGTCTCTCGACCTACTTAAGCATTTAATTACCTAATCCTCTCAGACTTAGGGAATTTATATTCACTGACTAGACTTCACCTCAGGTTAATTAACCTTGTTAAAACGTCAATTATTAAATGGAAGGTTGGTAGCTTCCAAGTCCCTGTCAATAATTCACTTCTTACTATAGTTGATTTCTTATCTTAAGTAAATCAAAAAAGGTACCATCTATCGTTTGCAACCAATAGACAATAATTAAAACCTTAGAAATATCAAGGAGTCCTATTACCTTTAGAATCTTGAACACTTAGCATCTTACCAAGACTTAACCCCTAGATCCCATAATTCGGGTTAGAGGGATTTAGCCACTCATAATGTAATAATCAATACAACCAGTTGAATTCATGATTTAAAAGATGAACTTACAACAAGATGAATAGCAACAAGTGTTTATCAGATTAGATCAAAATAGAAATCCTAAAATATTGATGATAATCTCTTCAAAGTTAATTGTTTTTCAAGCCCAGAAACTAGAGAGAAAAATAAAAAAATACGTGTGTCCCAAAATAGGTTCAGAACTCCCTTAGAAAACCCTAAAAAATATTTTAAATAGTTAGGCCTAATTAAGGAAACAAAATCACAGAGTTTAATAATTTCTCGAATTAGGTGACGACATTCCTGACACCTTATCAGGAGTCTGACGACTTATCACAAATGTCGCCAGCTCCTTCTTCAGTTTTAGCACTTCCTGCTTAAGGTTGACGATAAAACCTGACGACTTATCAACTCTTTGATGACCTATCAGGAAATGTCGTCACAACTTTCAGCTGAGGTTTATTCTCTGTCTAAGGCTGACGGTATAACTTATCACAGGGATGACGACTTATTAGGAATGTCATCAGACACACTTCTCTTCTATTTGCTTCAGATTTCAACTCTTTTACTTCCATCCTTGTTGGTTCTTTTTCATCTTATCTTCTACTGCAAAATCAAAGATAAAACAATCAAAAATGATAAAAGTTTCTTAAGACCTTGCAATTATTCTCAGTTAAAAGCCTCAAATGTGTTAGCATCTTCTCACACATCACTACTCCCATCTTGATAGACACTGAACATGATTTATTGAACTGAACAGAACATGGACTGAGTTACTGAAATTCTGTTGATTGACGGAATACTACTGATATATAACAACTGACTGAGTTCATGAGATCAAGGAGATTTCCTGAGTCATAAGACTGTCTGAAGTATAAGGATTCATAGTTTGACTGAGAGTATCGTGAAAACATGACATGGCTCTAGGCAAACAACTAATGTTTCAGGTACAAGTACCCCCAGGACTCGATGGAAGGAAACTGACAAACATGACTTACTTGAATACATAATAACCACCATGATACATTTATTGAAGCATTTCATCAAACATGTAATAGGCATAAATTTGTACATACATAGGGATTTCATGGTATAATGCTAATTAGACACTTTTTCCTTCATCTAGGCATTTAATCAAACATATTGTAGGCATAGTACATGTAAACATCATTGTTCAACAACTAAACATCGTGATTCAATTCTAATTTCATCACTCATGGGTTTAGTTATAGGGTAGCATGAATCTATATCTATAATAATTAAACCCACATAGAAATTATCACCCAACATGGAGTAGAATTCAATTTCTTATATATCAACATGAACAAGAGCAGCCCAATCATGAAATTCATAAAGAAAACCATAATCTTGAATTTTAAAAAGGGATTCTTGGGCTTCATGGATGAAAGGGGTCCATAAATGAACACTATACATACCTGGGTTGTGATTTCTTGAAATTCTATGGAAGAAAACTTGAATTAATGGCTTGGAATTAAGCACCTAGGGTTTCTTGTTCTTGGGGATTGATCCTTGAGAGAAACCCTAATTTGTTATTATGGAATAATAATGAACAAAATGGTTGAAATCGGATATAACTGGGTATTTATAAGCGAGTGGTAAATGACTAAAATACCCCTGTTAAAACAATTTAAAATAACTTAGCGAGTTATAAGATGTTGGGGTACGATGGTACGTCCCTGGGTCGACGGTCTGTCGAACCTCTTCGTTGGACTGAGATAGAACTGGGACTTCTGCCAATGAGCGAGGTGGGGTGCGACGGTCCATCGTTGGGTCGATGGTCTGTCGAACCTCGCCGTCGTACATTTCTAGAAAGTTAACTTACTGCCTCGATACGACGGTCATGATCAATGGTCCATCGCTTGTCCGAAGGTTTGTCACCTACACTGTCGCACTTGGGCGATTTTTTTGCTTTCTATATTTCGGCCATAACTTCCTCATCTGACACCAGATTTTGATGAAATTGGTATCAATGGAAAGCTTATGCAATTTACCATGTGATAGAAAGGAAAAATCTTTAAAATACCACGTGTACAAAAAAATGGATTCATATTTCAAAGAAAGTCCTAACATCCTTAAGATAATTTCAAGCTAAGAAAAAGGCACGAGTATTACAATATCTCCCCCTTTAGAACATTCGTCCTTGAATGAGACTGAATGAGAGGGGAAATAATTAGCTGTACATGAACTGAACATGGATAACTGGAATATGATCTCATGACTGACATGACTGACAAGCTGAGCATATGTTACTGAACATGCATATCTGATGCATGTGTAACTGATTCATGAATGCATGATCGAGTGTTCTAAGGAACTAAGTTTTCTCACAATAAGAATGCATGTTTGATGCATAATTATATAATTGAACTGATACATAAACGCATGACTGAATATGCAATGGTACTTTATAATGAACATTGAACATGAAACTGAGTAAGCTTAAGGAGAACTGTTACCTTGAGCTTTATCTGAGTTGGCGGGAAAGAGGTAAGGATACATGGTACACATGCCTGCTTCTGTTTCCCAAGTAACTCCCTCGACGAACTGATTTTGCCAAAGAACTTTGACTAGAGGAACATCTTTGTTCCTCAATTTGTGAGTCTGATAGTCTAGGAATTCGATTGGAATCTCTTCATAAGAGAGGCTGTTCTGAACATCGATGCTCTGAATAGGGACTACGATTAATGGGTAACCTATGCACTTCTTGAGAAAAGAGACATGAAAGAATGGATAAACTGAGGCTAGATCTGAAGACAATTTGAGATCATAAGCTACTTTGCCAAAACGACTGAGAATCTTGAAGGGACCGATATATCGGGGATTGAACTTTCCCTTGTTTCCAAACTTCTTCACTCCCTTCATGGGAGAGATCTTTAGATAGACATAATCACTAATCTAGAACTCTATATCCTTTCTACAAATATCTACATAAGACTTCTGTCGGCTCTGAGCAGCCCAGAGTCTTTCTCTGATTAACTGGACTTTTTCTAAGGCGTCGAATACCAAGTTACGCCTATGACTGAGGCCTCACTAACTTCGAACCAACCAATCGGAGATATAAATATCCTACCATAGAGAGATTCAAATGGAGACATCATAATACTGGAATGATAGCTATTATTGTATGCAAACTCAATCAAAGAAAAGTGCCTTGGAATCAATTGCACACGCCCTTATCATATCTTCTACAGTCTGAATGGTCCTTGCTTCTTGACCATCTGTCTGAGGATGAAAGGTTGTACTGAGATGAACTTGGGTAACAACACACTTTTGGAACGCTTTCCAAAAGTGAGAGGTGAACTGGGTACCTCTATCTGAGATAATAGACAACGAAACACCTTGTAATCTGAATAACTCCTTGATGTAGAGTTTGGCATAATCCTTGATTGAATAAGAGGTATGAACTGGAAGGAAATAGGATGATTTGGTCATTCTATCTACAATGACCCAGACTGAATTATGCTGATGAGGAGTTCGAGGCAAACCTGTCATGAAGTCCATGCTTACTTTTTTCCATTTACAAGTAGGAATAATGAACTCCTGCGTAGGACCACTAGGCTTTTGATGCTCTATCTTAACTTGCTGATATGTAGAGAACTTAGCCACAAACTCTAGAATATCTCTCTTCATCCCACTCCACCAATATATTTCCCACAAGTTGTGGTACATCTTAGTGGCTCCTGTATGAATAGAGTAGTGTGCACCATGCATTTTTGCAAGAATTTTCTGCCTTAAGTCATCTCCACCTGGAACACAGAGGCATCCCTGACAACGTATAACACCATCTTTCCCTTGGGAGAAAACCTTTACTTTCTGATTCTGGACTGATTCTTTCAACTTAACAAGCCTGGGATCTTTATCTTGCTTTTCTTTCACCTTGAAAACTAGAGATGATTCTGAACTACTCTGAACACATACACCACCCTCTGAAGAATCGAGTAAGAGAACACCTAGTATGGCAAGTTGATGGACTTCCTGAGCTAACTTCTTCTTACTATCCTCCACATGAGAAACACTACCCATAGACAATCTACTAAGAGCGTCAGCCATAACATTGGCCTTGCTCGGATGATATAGGATACTCATGTCATAATCCTTAAAGAGCTCTAACCCGCTTCTCTGACGAAGATTGAGAATTTTTTGAGAAAAGACATACTGAAGACTCTTATGATCCATGAAGACATCTACATGAACACCGTAGAGATGATGTCTCCAAATCTTCAAGGCAAATACTATGGCTGCTAACTCAAGATCATGAGTAGGATAATTTTTCTCATGGGGTTTAAGCTGTCTGGGGGCGTAGGCTATGACCTTACCATGCTACATGAGGACACAACCCAAGCCTACTCTGGATGCATCACAATATACTATGAAACCATCTGAACCATCTGGAAGAGCTAAAACTAGAGTTGAGGTAAGTCGAGTCTTCAACTCCTGAAAACTCTTCTCACAAGGATTTGACCGCTGAAACTTGACTTTCTTCTGAGTCAATCTGGATATAGGGGATGCAATCGAATAAAATCCCTCAACAAACCATCTGTCATAGCTAGCCAAACCCAAGAAACTCTTAATATCTGATAGAGAGACTGGGCGAGGCCAGTTTCTTACCACTTTGGTCTTTTGAGGATCTACTCTAATACCATCACCAAAAATGATATGACCAAGGAATACTACTGACCTTAGCCAAAATTTCCACTAACTGAATTTGGTGAATAGCTGATGATCTCTGAAAGTCTGAAGTACTATTCTGAGATGGTCTGCATAATCGCGCTCAGTGTGGGAATAGACCAGAATATCATCTACGAAGACTATAATGAATATGTCCAAGTACTGCTTGAACACACGGTTCATCAAGTCCATGAAAGTGGTTGGGGCATTGGTAAGACCAAATGACATGACTAGAAATTCGATGTGACCATACCAAATACGGAAAGCTATTTTTGGAATGTTATATTCTCTAACTCTAAGATGATGATAGCCAGATATGAGGTCTATCTTAGAGAAGTAACTGGCACCCTGAAATTGGTCAAACAAGTCATCGATTCTGGGAAGAGGATACTTATTCTTTATCGTGACTTTATTGAGCTGACGGTAGTCAATTCACATTCGAAGAGAACCGTCTTTCTTGTGCATGAATAAGATCAGTGCACCTTACGGGGAAATGATGGGTCTGATGAATCCCTTATCTAAGAGATCCTTCAACAACTCTTTCAATTCTCTGAGTTGTGCTGGTGCCATTTTGTATGGAAGAATAGAGATAGGCTGAGTGTCTGGAAGAATATTAATACCAAAGTCTATTTCCCTTTCGGGAGGGATTCCTGGAAGATCTTCGAGAAAGAAATCTGAATATTCATTAACAACTGGGACTGATTCAAGACTGGGAGTCTCAGAACTTGAATTCTTAACATGAACAAGATTATAGACTCATCCCTCAGATATCAATTTCCTTGCCCGAAGGTAGGAAACAAGCTGACCTCTGAAAGCGGACACACTACCTTTCTACTCTAGGATGGGTTTATTTGTGAACTGAAACTGGACTATTCTATTTCTGCAGTCAACTATGACATAGAAGGAATGGAGCCAATCCATGTCAAGAATGACATCAAAATAAGTCATCTCTAATTTGACCAGATCTGCTGAAGTGACTTTCTGAAATATCATAACCAAGAAGTTCCTGTATACCCGCCAGGCTAGGATGGTTTTACCCACTGGGGTAGAGACTGTAAAGGGCTCTGCTAGAATTTCAGGACTGATTCCAAAATCAACTGCTATATAAGGAAGGATAAAGAAAAAAGAAGATCCTGGATCTAGCAAAGCGTAAACATGTAAATGAAAGATCTGTAAGATACCAGTAACTACATCAGGAGAATTTTCCTAATCCTGTCAGGACTGAAAAGCATAGAGTCTATTTGGGCATTGCCCACTAGTAGCATTGGAAGTGGCACCTTGTTGATTTGGGCGATAGGACTGAGTTGCGGAATGATTATGCTGACGCTGGGAACCTATCTGAGGACACTCTCGAACCCTTTGGTCCGGTATGCCACATCTGAAACAAACATTACTTCCAGATCTATAAACTCCATTGTGGTTCTTACCACAAGTATGACAAAGGGGATAAGTTCGGGCACTGCTAACATTACCCTGAGAATGAGAGCCTGGCGCTCTATCTCTGAACTTAGGAGTTGGATCACTGGCTGAAGAAGGAGATGGAACTGATGGCTTAGGATGAAACTGAGAACGGTTTCCTCCTTCTGACTTAGGCTGAGCAAAGTTGAAACTACCGGTCTTTGCTCTCTTATTCTGCTTTTCCCTTATCTTAATCTTTTGCTCCTCTACCTTCTGAGCATGGGTCATAAGTATGGCTAAGTTCATGTTACTATTCAGCATGGCGGATCTTCACTTATTAACCACACTATCATTCACCTCTGACACAAACTTACTAATCCTTGCCCTGCTATCTGCAACCACATGAGGGGCATATCTGGATAATTGAGTAAACATAAGAGAATACTCTTTCACCGTCATATTGCCCTACCTGAGGTTGATGAACTATAGCACCTTGGATTTTCTAAGATCTAGGGGAAAGAATTTGTTTAGGAATGCCCTGACAAACTCCTCCCATTTTATAGGACCTGCATCATCTTCCCTCTCAGACTTTCACTGCTTAAACTAAGTGTGAGACACATCCTGCAACTGATAGGCATCTATCTCAGAACTCTCAAAAATAGTCACCCCCATGATATCTGTCACCTTCTGCACCTGATCAAGGAATTCTTAGGGATCTTCGTCTGTCTTAAACCCAAGAAAGGTTGGAGGATTCGCTCGAGTGAAGTCCTGAATATTGGCTGCAGCTGAATTGGCCACTGGGTTGGCCAGAAAAATAGTTGGTTATTCATTCTGGATAGCAACAGACTCAGAAAGAGTAGTAAATGCGACCCTGAATTCTTCATGAGAAACATGTTCTTCGGGCTGAGGGGCTGACTGATTTCTTCTCTTGGGAGACATATTCTAAAATAAGAAGCAGAAATGGATTAGACTAAGAGATTGACTTGAGATTATGCTTACTGGCACAACATGAATACTGAAAGAAGGGAAACTGTTCCTAAACATCTTATAGCCTCCTGCACATAAATTTGGCGTGCAACACACCCATGTACAAACTCTACTAGATGTGGCTTTCAGACTTCCTAGGACACTATTGAACCTTAGGCTCTAATACTAAGTTTGTAATGCCCCGAAATGCTACACGGTTCTCATAACCCTGAAGGAACACAAACTAACCCATAACTGATATATGTACCTGTACACTGCATAATATAACATAATAATGCGGAAACATGCACTGAAAGTCCATAAGGTTTAATACTGAACCTAATCTGAATAATATAATATTTGAGTGGGGTAATAGAATACCCAAAACAAAACTGAGAATATTGAAGTCTGAAATATGATAGTCTAGAAAGCCTCTAACTGACTGAACTATCTGAGTGAGGAGTTGATGGGACATATCCCCAACTAACTCCAACTAATAAACTAATTAATAAGATAATAGAAAAATAATCATGTCCTCAAAGAATGAGGACTCACTTCTAACTTTGACTGTTGAGACTGGAATCTACTATTGATTTGGAGCTCGTATCTCTGAACCTATGGTATAAGACACCATAGCGCGATTACGTCAGTACTTTGAATGTACTGGTATGCATGTGAGGTAAGATAAATGTATAGGGTTCATATGCATAAACAATAATAATAACTGACTAACTAACATAAGCGTGAGAATACATGCATGAGACATAACAACTGATACTGATACCATGATAACATGATTACCATACAGATGATATGATATACTGAGAACTGTCATGACTGAAAACATGAGTGACTGTACCTGAATATAACTGATAACATGAGTGACTGTATCTGATAGTCCTGAATCTAATGGAACTATCTGAGTTCCATACTGTATCTGAGTTGACTGTATCTAAAAGTCCAAGAATCTAAATAACTATCTGAGTTCTTTTACTGAGACTGATACTGAAACTATGGGAAGTAGTCATCTAACCGACATTCCCCTAATGCGCCATTATGGCTGCATTGGGGTTCAATCTGTAACCCCAATTAGAAGGGTGTCAATATCGCGCCACAGGTAAGGACAAGTTGTGAAGACCCTATGCTGGCAGGTACTCAAAATGAGTATGGTGGGAACCCTAAACTGACAGGTTAATCTACCTTATCAACCCTAAACTGATAGGTTAGATGTCTCAACCTACGCTGGCTACGTAGTTCTGGAACATAAGGATTGCTTCTAAGAATCACACCCTAAACTGGCAGGTGAGTTCCCATCCTTGGTTGTTTGGTGCTAATTTATACTCCCATCTGAATAGACACTGAACATGATTTATTGAACTGAATAGAACATGGACTGAGTTACTGAATTTCCATTGACTGACGAAATACTACAGATATCTGACAACTGACTGAGTTCATGAGATCATGGAGATTTCCTGAGTCATAAGACTTTCTGAAGTCTAAGGATTCATCGCTTGACTGAGTGTATCATGAAAATATGACATGGCTCTAGGCACGCAGCTAATGTTTCGAGTACAAGTACCCCCAGTACTCTATGAAATAAAACTGACAAACATGACTTACTTGAATACATAATAATCATCATGATACATTTATTAAAGTATTTTATCAAACATCTAATACGCATAAACTTGTACATACATAGGGATTTCATGGTATAATGCTAATTAGACACTTTTTCCTTTATCTAGGAATTTAATCAAACATATTGTAGGCATAGTACATGTAAACATCATTGTTCAACAATTAAACATCATGATTCAATTCTAGTTTCATCATTCAAGGGTTTAGTCATAGGGTAGCATGAATCTATATCTATAATAATTAAATACACATAGAAATTATCACCCAACATGGAGTAGAATTCAATTTCTCATTTATCAACATGAACAAGAGCAGCCCAATCATGAAATTCATAAAGAAAACCATAATCTTGAATTTATAAAAGGGATTCTTGGGCTTCATGGATGAAAGGGGTCCATGAATGAACACTATACATACCTGGGTTGTGATTTCTTGAAATTCTGTGGAAGAAAACTTGAATTACTGGCTTGGAATTAAGCATCTAGGGTTTCTTGTTCTTGGGGATTGATCCTTGAGAGAAACCCTAATTTGTTGTTGTGGAATAATAATGAACAAAATGGCTTAAATCAGATATAACTAGGTATATATAGGTGAGTGTTAAATGAACAAAATACCCCTATTAAAATGGTTTAAAATAACAGAGCGAGTTATGCGACTGTGGGGTGCGACGGTCTGTCAGACCTCTCCGTCGGACTGAGACAAAACTGGGACTTACTGTCAATGAGCGACGGTGGGGTGAGATGGTTTGTCGCTGTGTCGACGGTCGGTCGGACCTCGCCGTCGTACATTTCTAGAAAGTTAACTTACTGCCTCGATGCAACGATCATGATCGACAGTCCGTCGCTTGTCCGACGGTCCGTCGCCTGCACCGTCGCACCTGGGCGGTTTTTCTACTTTCTATATTTAGGCCATAACTTCCTCATCTGACACCGGATTTTGATGAAATTGGTATAGATGAAAAGCTTATTCAATTTCCCACATGATAGAAAGGGAAAATGTTAAAAATAACACGTGTACAAAAAAATGGATTCATATTTCAAAGCAAGTCCTAACATCCTTAAGATGATTTCAAGCTAAGAAAAAGGCACGAGTATTACACCTCTAGTCATCAATTAAGGTATGTGGGGTTTTGAACAAGGATAAATCTTTCATCATTGTTCCCAAAACTATCTTTCAATTATAAATTCACAAGAATTTCAATTTAGCATTCATACCCATTTATTGTTAATTGAAGATTTTGAGATTTCAAGTAAATTGGGTGTTGAATTACATATCTATTTTCGTAAATTCATGCATATGACCATATTTTCTAGATTTTGATTTGAATTATGAATATTTTCATTATCACACATGAACTTTATGATGAGTTAACATGAAATTAATGCATGGGTTATCAATCCCTAGTTGACTGTTGCTATTTCAAGAATGATTATTCTTTTAAGCATCTTATGATATGTTTATAGACAACTTTGAATAAAGATTTGATCCTTTTGATGTTTAGCTAAGATATGAAATCTACTTTACAGGTTAAATTCAGTTTTGAATAAACAGATACACAACTAGCTTTCAGTATGAAATAATATGACTTTTAAAAGTGGATTTCCCACAGAATGAGCATACAGATTAAAGGGAGTAGTATTTAGCACCGAGCAAAAAGAGTGGGTTTAGCGCATCCTAATTTCCTAGAACTATGAGCCAACGTAGGTACAGATTCAGTATTCCCATTTCTATATGGATGACAATTATAGATGTGATCACTTAGCTCAGGATATACTCCCTGGCAAGAGTATGACACCTCTCCCCAACATGAATTTTCCCTTTAGGAAAATGAGACGTTGGACTCCATGATAGCTCACATAATTTATGTTGGTTATGAGAACCTCCCTACTAGTAAAGAAAAAAAAGAAAAGCTTTTAAAAGAATTTCCCTAACAATATAGATTTTCAGAATAGTTTTTAAAAGTATTTCCCTACAGCTTATAGAAAAGAGTAAAGATTAACAGAAAAGCTTTCAGAAACTAAGTGTAAAGGATCAAAGTTTTATTTAGATATTGCTTTACATATGACATTAGCTATGAGATTTCAGATTTAAGTTTACAGATACAGAAGTGAGTCCTTTCTACACTTAGACAACATGATTTATAGATAGAACACTAGTACAGCTAAATGTTATGACTCACTAGATTTATGCAGCATGTTTTTGCTATTTGTGATTTGATTTTCAGTTTTCAGACATTCCAGCTTATGTGAGTTATCTATATTTAGCATGCATTCTTTTACAAATTTATGATAATATTGAGATATTGATTTACTTATGCATTCATCCCTACATACTCAGTATATTCCAAAAGTAGTGATCCACATATACATATATGTCCTACATTACTTAATAATATAGGTACTAGTTTAGTTGTAGTCCATATATCATTATCATATAGATGCAGATTCCAGCCAGCAGATGATGAGTCCTCCTACTTCGGGGATTTCAGCTAGATGTTATTTACGTACTCTATTTTCTTACTCATATGTATTGATTAGTAGTAGTTGGGGTCACGTCCCAGCTACCTATAGTCAGTATAGTAGAGGCTTAACAAATGTCAGATAGTGTCAGTCATGAAATTTTAGTTTCTCTCTTCAGTTTTATCAGAATGTAAAAAATTGTATTTTTCACAGATTTCATCATTTTTATGTTTCTGCACAGTAAACTCAGTTATTTGTATGTCTATAATTAGTTTCTTAATAGTATTCCAATAGTCCTATGCATCGTATGACATCTCGGGACCCATTTTCAGGGCGTTACATTCTCCTTTTGAGATGAATTTACTAGGGACCAGATCCCTAAAAATTAAGAATCGTCTACATCTTTCATCTTGTTGATCATCATTTTTATCACCACCAAGGATCAATAATATTCTCGACTAATCAGGAACTAATGCACCCTTTCATCAATCCACAAAATTTTTTTTGGTTCATTCTCTAGAGCATTTTCATTTATCAAATCTGAAGGTCATTCTAGGGCTTCCTTGATCACAAGCTTCACACACCCCCTCATTGAAATCAACTTTCATAACCCGAGTACTAGGTCCTTGAAATTAACTTTTCACAATAAGGCACCTTCACCAGAAGTGTCTTGAGAAAAAAACATAGTCAGGACTTCCATCATTGAGCTTTGAACCCTTTCAATCACAGATCAATTCTTGACTGCAATCCCCTTCTCATTCCTAAAATCATTATCACTTTTCAGATTTAGGAATCTACTTGAGTTTGAGTTTCCAGTAGTAGGACAATGGAGCGATCAAATACTTCTTAGTCAATCTAGGTAGTGATAGCTTCCTCTTTACCTTTTCAGATACTCGAAGCCCTAGGATGAGCACTCTCCTACTGAATGTATTCAGTATTCCTTAATTTGCCTTAATCCAGTGCTGGCATCTTTCTTTCAAATATCCATCTCTTCCACAATGAGTGCACAAAAGTTTTTCCCCTTTGCTTCTATCATCATGAACAACCTTTCCTTTAGACTCAAGGGGTTGGAATTTTTTTTGATATCCCAGACCTCTACCATCATTAACACCTTGAATAGTTAAGTCAGAGGGGATTAGTTAGGAATTAGTCCACTTAAGAGACTTGTTCAACTCTTCTTTCAAGTGGACCAGGTCACTCTCTAACTCTTTATTCCTGTAAAGTGCTGACATAAGGTGTATTTGTAAAAAATTTGATTTCTCCTTAAGATCAATCTGAATCCTTGAGGATTCTTTCTTCTCTTTACCATCTACACCATTTATCTTCTTTAGATTACTTATCAAATTAGATTTTTAGATTTTATCTTCATGAACAACTCTTTATTTCCATAAGTTTAGAGAGTTAAAGCAATCAACTCATGCTTTTGATTCTCTACTTTCTCTTCTAAGGCATTTTTCCCAATAGTTAGTTCACATACATAGTCTATCAATACACTTGTAAGTATTTTTTATATTCCTAGCAGAGTAGTTATCTAGATTTTTGCTTATATCAGAGAGAGTTACCTCATCTTTTTCTTCATCATCTGTATTTACCATGAAAGCAAACAAGGTATCATAGATACCTGGAAATTATTCTACTTTTAGAATAGAAATATCTCCAGTATTCTCATCTTCACCTGAATCACTAAAAGAATCTCTCCATGCTCCCAGAGCTTGCTTTACAGCATACTCAGCTGCTTTCTTCTTTTTTGAATTTTCATAGACCTGGTCCCTGATATTTCCTTACTTTTAGCCTTGAGGTAATCCTGATGATTCATTTTGTGCATGGGAAAGTTCTTGGTGAAATGCTCAGGACTTTCACATTTGTGACGAACCTTCATAGTGACACCTTTACTGCTGCTACTTTCACTTCTTGGAACTGGCCACTTTTTCTCATGGATCTAACAATTCTATTTGCCAAGTAGGCAACATCAATATCTTCTTCATTTAAACCTGACCTTAAAGCTTTTAGCGCCAAAGAATTTTCCTTTTTGACTTTTTTTTTCTCTTCTCCTTGCTGTTTTTTGAGTTCATGAGTTTTCAAGTTCCCAATAATTTCATCCATAGTGAGGGTCTTCAGGTTTCTTGCCTCAGTTATGGCATCTACTTTTATTTTCTATGACTTGGGAAAAACAATCAGAATCTTCCTTACTTTTTGTAAAATAAAATCACTTCTCCAAAGAAGTGTAACTTATTTGTGATAGAAGTGAATCTTGTATGCATTTCTTGTATTGTCTCTCCGTCTTTCATACTAAAGGTTTCATACTGTGTTGTCAACATATCAACTTTAGAGTCCTTTACATCTGTAGTTCCCGCATGAATAGTTTTCAAGTAGTCTTAGATTTCTTTAGCATTTTCAAATGCAGAAATCCCTGCTATACCCATCCGACCCTATACCATAAACTAGTAATTTTTTAGCCTTATAGTTTTTCTCAATCTTTATTCTATCTTCATCATTATATTCTCTCCTGATTTGTACTACCATTCTTGTCATTTCTCATTTTTTGACTTCTTTAACTGGAACATGAGGACCATCAAGGATTATCTCTATCAGCTCACTATCTTCAGCCATAATGAAGTCAAATAACCTAGTTTTCCACCACCCATAATACTTTACATTAAATCTAAGTGGTCAAGTAGTAGATTTCTATTCTTATAGATTAAGTGGATTAGCCATGCTAACCAATACACTCTAGGCGTGAACCTTTTAGAGTGACCTTTTTCTGATACCAATTGTTGGAACCCTTAGAGGTTGGACCATACAGTGAGGGACCAGGTCCCTTAAGATTAATCATAAAAAAATACAGTAAAGCAACAAAGAAGTAAGAAACAATATAGGAAGAGTTAAAATACAAGAATTTTTATGTGAAAACCTAGAAAGGAAAAAACCATGGCTTACCCTCACAAGCACCAAAGAAATCCACTATAATCAACCTCCTGATTATTGTCAAGATTTCAGCCTATCTCTAGGCTTGTTTTTCTAGTAGTAACTCTACTACAAGATCATCTTTGTAACTCTTCCAAGGACTCTCTCTTCACCAATTAACTCTAATCAGCAAAAGATGAGACAACTCTACCTAAGAACCTTTCTCTTAAAAACCAAAAACACTATTCTCATAACATGAGTAGTTCAATTACAAATCAGTACTCAAGAGAACTCACTCACTCTTTAAGTATATTACAAAGATAAGAACATAAGAAATACTTGAGCAATCTTGAAATGGAGTTTTTGCTGCCTCTCTTCACTCTTTAGAATTCGCGAAAACCATTTGATGAAGAGGCGTATCTATTCTTTTATAGATGAGTGATGATTAGGTCTTGAAATATCATTGGACCAGTTGTCCAAATTAGTACAAAATAGCATCTGTTAGTTTATTACACAAGCGAATGAAATTGTGTAGACACTGCGTGCCAGCTGTATTGTACCTTGCACATCCAGGGACCTAGTCCCTCATAGTTAGCTGGTCATCATCAAAACTACAAATGGAAACCCTTTATATATCTATAACCCAAATTAGGATAAGGAGTCTTGGTTACTTTATATTAACTTAGAGTAAGAGTAGTGATCATTATCATAGGTTTTGATTAGTACCTCAGTTCCAGGTTGGCTTCTTTAGTTCGACTCCTCTAGTACCATGTTTTATCCAGTTTTCCTCTTTTCATTGTTGATATATTTTTGTATACTAATTGTTTGAAATATATATTTATGTTGATCTATATATTTTTGGGATTGAGGCCTTGGTTTTAAGACCAATTGGATACCGGGTTAGTTCTTTTTATTTGAAACGAGTTGTCTCTTAGTCTATAGACACCTAGGTCCTTAATTTTTCATTATTTGGATAATAGTGATGGCATGAATACATTTATATTCATCTTTGGTGGTATGATTTATGAGGGAAAATTTCATTTTACTACTATTTTTAAAAAAGGTTTTATTCTTATTTTCTCTCTTGAACTAATTTTAAAAATGAAACTCATACCATCCTTAATATTGGATGAAAATATTTTTAAACTAACATGCATCACTTTGAAAACTCAAACCAAGGCTGATTTTGGTTCATTATTAATATGCTCATTTATCTTTATTTACTTATATTGGTTGAGGAAGATTCTGACCCTTTTTACACTATTCTATCATTTTTAGCCCAGTTCGATCTCGAGCTCTAGATTTTATAGATTACTAGCTAGTCTCAATTTAATTTTGAGCACTTATTACAATCTTGATTATATCTAATACTAACACAGTGGATGGATTATGGATAACTATTGGAATTCCTTTTTTATGCCAAGAAGTATATATGAATATCTTGAGTCCCTTATAGGTCCCTCTATTTGGAGACCACGTGTCGAACAAAGGGATACCCCATTGGTCCTTCCTTTTAAGACATTAAGCCGAATGAGGTTTATATACTAGGTACAATATGGCACTCGATTGGTATGGTATCTTTGGATTTACTTTTCATTTATTAGGTCATATATATATTGCATATCACCAGTATAATTCTTTGATGTTTGTAACTACCGATCTTATGGGAGGTTTGTGAAGTTATGTTTACTATTGTGGGGGTTCAATTAGGTTATTCTATGATTATTAGTTGCTTAGTTTGTGGTAGGATGGTTGTATGTATTCTGTGAAATTTTTTTCCCTATTGATATTATGAGCCTTGCCATTAGACTACCTTGTGATTATTCTTATTTTGAGTTAGATGATCTGATTATGTTAAAGCTAGATCCTTATTGTTTATGATCTTTGTGATATTATGATATTAGTCTAGTTTCCTCAAGTTTGTACCTTCATATTAATCAACCTATGTAGTTTTCACAATCCAATTTCATGAGTCACGATAGCACTTACTTTATTCCACCAGTAGGTATGCCAAACTGTAGCTCGAATTTATAAATAATAGGCTAGTTGGTAGAAACTGGCATAAATGTCGAAATTACACAACAAATTAGATTATAAGTCATAAAGTATAGGAATTATAGCATAGCTAAAGACAAATAAAAAAAAGAGTAAGAATATTTCATGACCTAGTAAGTTCAGTGTTGACACATAATTATGTCCCTCCCCAAAGTCATTTTTTACCATTTTTTACCCCATCTTACCACGTAACTTCACCCATGTGATAAGTTCCACACAATAACAAATCCAACAAATTCTTAACAATTTAACCACCTCATCCTAACAAAATAGCAACCTACCATAACAACTTTGACACATCACACCCCTACACCTATCCATATACCCCTAACCCGTACACCCTTAGGCCCTCCTCACATTTTCCCTTTTTATATCTTAACAGAATTTACACATGGGTTTCTACCACCGGAACCCAACGAAAAACAAAAGAAACAGTGATGTCACGTTTGAAATTGGGTATGGATTGCTCATTGGTTTGCGATTTCTGATTTGGTTTTGGGAGAAAAACATAAAGGATATATCGAAGCTTAGTTTGTTCGTTTATTGAGGTTCAGTTTGAAATTTTAGATGCGGTTCTAGTCGAAAATATTATTCCAATTGAAAAACATTTGAGGTCCAATTTCCATTTCTTTCTTCATAATTTTATGATTTTTACGTGAATGATGGTGTGAATTGTTGTTTGCTTTGATTCGATGTTTGATTTTCGTGATTATGGATTTCATGGTGGAATGATATTCTGTTTGTGTTGAAAATGAAATTTGGGGGCGGAAATGGAAAATTGATAAAATAAATGTAATTACCTTTTTGCATAATTGATTGATTGTTTAATTTAAAATTAACGTTGATTGGGTCGAACCCAATAATATCATGCTTTAGGTAGAATAAATAGGAAAATGATAGGTTGGGTAGACAAATTTAGGAACTATAGATTTTTGGGTAATTAAATGTTTGTTTGATGACTTTCGTTTTATCACATTTGAATTCCTTGTACTGATTTAACCAGGGAATGACCCAAGGTAATTTGTATCTATTTATCGGGAATGCCCCAAAGTATCTTGTACGCGAAGGAAGTTCGTGATAAAGGCTCAAGGTGTCAGGTAGAGCATAGTTCAGGGTTAGTATAGGTTAGTATAGGTTTATTTCAGTATATTTTATTTCAGATTGTAATAATTGGACTAGACACTATTTTTGGAATTGTTTCTATTTGGTTTGTTTGTTTTCTTGTTTTGTATGTTTTATTGTTTATACATTCCATAGTTTCATACTAGACAATATACTCTACAGAGCATCCGTGGTTGAACCACGGGATCAAGGGGTGCCTAACACCTTCCGCTTAGTCAACAGAATTCCTTAACCAAAATCTTTGTTCGTGGATCAGTTTTTAGAGTCAAACCATTTTGAAAAGAATTTCCAAAGGTGACTTGGCACAACCGATTTATGCCAAGTGGGGACTCTGAGTTTAAATGTAACAATCCTCTTTTGAAATATATTTTTCCTTTGGTCACTTAATAATAAAACCCTTTTGAAGCTTAAAATCAAATCTTTTTGGTTTAAAAGGGGGTGTCACATCGGTACAAGAGCCTCTATAAAAATAATAAGAGTACTACAAAGTCAATACACAATAGTCTCAAAATATAAAGACCAACAAAACACAAGGAGATAAAGTCAACTCCGGCTTCAAGAGCTCACCCAATATTTGAAATTTGTCTGGCACTAAAACAATGTCAACAACGGCAGCTAGTACTTGGATTTGCACCAAAAAGGGTATGGAAGTGCAATATGAGTGCCACAAGTAACAATAATCAGTTAGTATCATCAGATGACTGAGGTAAATAATCATATGGATACAATAAAATGTGAGATCATAAGCTAAGTTAGGGAAAAGGGCAAACCTTGATAAAGATCCAAATACTGAAAATAAATAACTGAATAATCAATATAAAAAGAACTTAACTATCTTTAGCATAATTGGCCCTCGTAAGCCCAAAATATGCAATAAAAAATAAATAATCAAATGCGGGGCCCATAAGCCCGGAGATGTAGTCAAGAAGAAGTGATAATAGTAAATGCTCCAACCATTCGAAACTCAAAACCATAACTGTTGACCTTTCCATACCATAAAAACTAGACTCGAACCGGTTCAATAACTATCATAAATGACCTCTTAATGTTAAACTCAAATTAGAAATAGTATCTCATATGCCGAACTTGAATCGAAAGTTAAATCATCAACTATCAGATGAACCAATCTTACATCATTGTTTGCTGGACTTGAACCGGTCTTAATATCTCCCAAGTACAAACCCAGAATAAGTCATAATATGCCTACAAGACTCGTTGTGCTTAAAAATGTGAATAAGATAGAATATAAAGGCCTATTGAGTCTATAAGGAGATAATAGTAGTCTTGGCGTAAGGTGGGCCGAAAAGGCCTACTTCTAACCTCAAAAATTCAATCTAATGAAATGTATACCCCAAATGAGACTAAGGTTCAAAATCTTACTACAAGGTGCTAACTGAGCCTTATTAAGTACTAGGATAGCAATTCCTCCTAAGGAACGGGTAATTAAGTAAATGCACCTAATTACAGTTTGCTAACCGGCTAAATAGCCCATATTCTCTAGATATACCACTAAGTCATAATTACTAACTCAAAACCAGCATAATATTATATTGATATTATAATTAAGCCCAATCTATGAGAAAGGCAAGCCTCACCTACCTACATGCTGAAGAAAGCCCGATAAATTCTGTTAAATTAGCAATTTCTCCTATCGAGAAGCCTCCATACGATGCCACACTATCAAAATAGTAATTTCACCATTAATACGAGAATAATGATACCCATATTGCTTTTTATGCTTTGGGTCCAAAGTCAAGTCAACATCCCTTGTATTCTCATTTGTGAAATCACACTTTTGAAATCTTCAACACTTCCCTCTATGCTCAAGAATTATTTATCCTCAAGAATGGGTAAATTTCGAGCTCAAACTATACCAAAATCATCCTCTCAAGAAACTAGGAATTTGTGACTAAATCAAATAATTAAATCATTAATTAGACCGAGACTTATCAAGATTGTGACAAGGAAATAATTATTCTGAGCTCACCAACACCCCACGATAACCCAAGGATTAGCTCCACACTTCCCATGCTCTCTTTGGCCTTATGGATATTGATAATTGTGAAAAATGGTAGAAAACTGGGTAAGGGATAAAATAAATGCCCTCCCAGGTTCTGCTTAAGCGGTCACTTGACCGCTTAAGCAACATAGTACGGCTAAAGTGGTCCCCAGCATGGCCGGCCTTCTGCTAAAGAAGACACCGATAGCTGTTTTAGCAGTCAACCTCCACTAAAGTGACACAAGTAGTATTATCCTTGGCTACTAAAGCGATAAGTTGGCTTCTAAAGCGAACTCCACTAAAGCGACCAAAGGTCAGCTTTTGCAGATGCACCAGCTGAACTTGGATTTTGCCAAGTTCCCACAGACCCCTCAGGATTTATTTGGAATCTCGTGAATGCAAATAAACTATGATACCTTATAAAATTCAACATTTCAACTCAATGTCTACATAAAAATCTCCATTCGGGGTCGTTTTGATGAAATATAGACCACACACTTAGGGCCACATTTACCAAAATCCGACCAATAGCCCAAAATGATTCCAAAAGCCCCATGACCCTTACCAAAGGTATTCCTAGCGTAAAATCGATGTTTTAGAGCTGATGGAAATGTCAAAATTGTCATACGAGGTTGTTAACATAATGTTTACACCCGACATCCAATCCTTACTAGCAAAGACTTTAAAATAAAAAATTGTCTCTAAAATCAAATAAATTATTTGATAACTGAACTGTTAGCTCTAACAAGTTATAAGTGACTTGAGGCAACTATAGGAAAGATCTAATTAATGAAAAAGTGTGGAAAAGCAGAAAATGATAAGGAGGGTCATTATAATATCCACTACTAAAAGAACTTTCATCTGCGAAAGTAAATGGTAAGAAGTACCTGAGGCTTGAATAAGTGAGGGATACTGGGCCCACATCTTGCTATTGATCTTTGAATTATCCTCTTCTAATGGGTGGTGTCTCCAGTGAACTTCAATCACTGGAAAATCCCTAGAGCACAACTGTCAAACATCCCTGACTAGGATGAGAACTGGCTCCTCCATGGAGGTTAATTTCTCATCCAACGGAACTAAGTCCCACCAAATCAAATATGACTTATAGAGAATGTAATGTCGTAACATAGAAACAGGAAAAATTAGATGAACAATGACAAAATTTGGGGGCAAGGCCAACTCATAAGCCACCACTCCAACAATGTAAAGTATCTCTAAAGGTCCAATATATCTGGGCTAAGATTGCCTTTCCTCCCAAACCTCTTGATACGACCCAAACCAGGTCCTTTTCGTAATAGACATCCTAAGTACAACAAATACTAGAGACCACCACCATTACCCAACCCAACTGACCTACGTGTATCCTGAGTCGGATGAATTCTAAACATATAACAAGATAACATTATTGTATAATCCAAGACTCTAGGATAGGTCTATATCCATAACCACCCAAACGATTCCAGCCATCCGATACCCAATCGATAACCAATGACAACAAAACCATAATCCAAACCATAACAATATGAGTTCCATAATAATTATATATAGTCCCAAAAATAAAAGAGGATGGAACAATAAGAAATTAGTCCTACGATATCAGCCCCAATACCAATTCCAATACCAAAGATGACACCAATACTGATCCCGCCTATACCTACCCATAGTAGTTCAACTAAAGTCTATAACCAAAAGAATACCAAAATCCGATTGGGACATGCCCCCAACCATAGACAAAACCAATATCCATAAATAAACTAAGTATGAAATAATATCAATGAAATAGAGCCTTCTAGAAATATGGAAGCTTACCATTTCAATCCAATAGTTGATCCTAAAATTTGATTGCTAAGAAGAAGGAGTAGAATGATCGGTTCCTACATCGCATGGGGATACAACTTTTAGAAGATGTTTTAGCGGGTGAACGCTAGAATAAACTCAAGATAAGGATAAAATAATGCCATTCAATAAAACCAAGTAAACCATACATAATATATAAGCGTGCCGGGAAAGGAAACTGGGTTTAGCATACATTTAAACCCATTAAACTGGGTATGTGTAGCTTAACCATCCTTAACCGCCCATGGAATATATGGGTCCAGTATAACCCCCTAAACGGGCCCCGATGCGTGTAGCCGCACGAACCAAAGATACCATAAGAGTAAGGATTAATAAGTAACTTTCACCCTCTATGATATAGATATACAGTGTACTTAGCAGATTCCTATGTACCTCATAGTATCATATAAGGTCACTATTACGTACCCCTCATGTCGGCAAATATGAGTTTCTAGTATTCATCCATTGGACTCCCACCTTCACGGTTAGCTATCACACCCTGTCTTTATTGCCTAATTAAAACCATTTCAAACCAACCAAACCATTGTTATTAATCAAGGCTATACATAGTGGTTTAGTCATACATACTATAACTTACAAGTATTGTCATTATCCAAACCTTTTAGAGATCAAGGGATTCCCATGTACCCATAGATCACATTATCCAATTAACTTGGGGGAGTCCCATGTACCTCACTAGTGTTCGATTATTATGATTACTTGGGGGATTCCATTGTACCTCACAAGAATGATTGTTAAACCCAAAACCATTCCATTTTGACCAATCCAAACTATTTAACCATTTAGGATTCCATTACCAAGTTTAAACCATGCATAAATTTCATTAAAAATCCAACAATGTAGAGAAAACATTCTTATAGGCATTTTATCAAATATACTAGGGGCATAGTATTTCAAAAACCAAAGTCAATTACCAAATAACCATTCCCATGGAACCAATTATCCAAAACCACCATAAAGCATATAAAAGCATGATTAAAACATAGAAAGACCATAACCAAGCATTTATAACCAAAACCCCCAAATTATATTTGAAAACCGAAAACCATACAATAATCAAACCATGAAAACATTGTATAAAACCATGCCTTTATTTGGAAATAACAATGAGGGAAGAGAACATGCCTTAAACCAACAAAATGATGGAGACAAATCACCAATACAAGCCCCATAACAAAACCCTAGCTTCCCTTACCAAGAACATTAGAGAAGATTAGAGAGTGTTTTTCTAAGTGTTAAAGAATAGAATAATAGGGTAAATAACCTCCCAAGTAAGTTAAAAGTCGTGGGGCCTTATTAGGTTGAGTGAGGAAATATCTAGATTTCCTCACTTAAACTGCATTAAGATCCCGTCAGAGGGATACGACTATCCATACCAATAGTACCCTCTAATATAAATGGTACCCACCACTCGTACCCAAGGCCATCTTTCTTAGACCTAACACTGTCCAAGGTATGAATCACCCTAAACCATGTCGTATTTATGCATTCGATTGGTACCCATGATTCGTACCCCTGGTAGAATAAAATCTAAGGACGATTGAATACTGCCCACTATGCGAGTCCATGGTACGACTCGTACCCTAGATTAGGCTCATGGTGAGCCACTCGTACTCAAATCCAACTTAGTCTACCAAGTTTAAGATTAAGTAAAAAAAATACCAAAATCAAACAACCCGTGTTCATCGATACACCTCATACGACCTAAGTCGTATCCATTCCAGAAACCAAATCCAATCCATCAACAACCACTAGTAGCATACGACTAATCCATACCACTCATATCCCAGTGTACGAGTCGTTTCCCCTAGTTGTATCCTGTCCAGAAACCAAAAATCTAGGAAATTTTCTAAGGGCTAGAAACCCAAGGTGTTTTAATCTCCCCAATTAGGAAAATTTGTCCCCGAATGACGGACAAGGTAGAATAACCACAAACACGATTCATTTACATTATCAATTATCAATCTATTCTTTAACCGAGTTAGAAAACACAGATGGAAAGATATTAATCTTTCCTTTAACAAACTTTGAAAACAAAAGTATGTTGAAGAACACATACCTTCCGTACGAATCTCGGGAGCAAAAAATAAATGCGGATACTTGGATTTCATGTCCTCTTTTGCTTCCTATGTATCCTCTTTCATATTATAGTTCTGCCATGAAACCTTAATCGAGGCCATATCCTTGGTTCGTAACCAACAAAACTTCCTATCAAGATCTCGATCGGGACCTCTTCATAAGACAAAGAATCTGAGATATCCAAGCGTTCAAAATAACCACTGAAGAAGGATCACTAAGATACTTCCTCAACATAGATACATGAAATACTAGATGAATGGAGCTCAAATCAGAAGGCAACTCCAATTTATAATCCACATTACCAACCCTTCGCAAAATAGTATAAGGACCAATAAATCGGGGATTGAGCTTCTCCTTTTTACCAAACCGCATTACTTCCTTCATGGGAGATACCTTTAGGAATGCCTTATACTCAACCTCGAACTCCAAGTCTCTACACCTTACATTTGCATAGGACTTTTGGTTACTTTGGGAAGCCTTAAGCCTATCCCGAATCACCTTCACCTTTTTGTATAGCCTGATAAATCAAATTAGGAACAAACATATTTGCCTCACCAAGCTCAAACCAACCAATAAGAGATCTATACCTCCTACCATACAATGCCTTAAAAGGGGCCATCTCAATACTAGAATAATAGCTATTGTTGTAAGCAAACTCTACCAAAGGTAGATGCTCAACCCAACTGCCACCATAGTCAATCACACATTCACAAAGCATATCCACTAATGTTTGAATAGTCTTTTCCTCTTGCCCATCCTTCTAAGAATGAAAAGTAGTATTCAGAATCACCTTGCTACCCATTCCCTTCTGAAAAAACATCAGAAATGAGATGAAAACTACGTATCTTCACAATCTCCTTAACATACAACTTCGTATCATGCAGCTTCACAATATCCTTAACATACAACTTCACATAGTCCTCTACCAAAAAGTTAGTCCTCACTAGCAAAAAGTGAGCAGACGTCGTCATCCTATCCATGATGACCCAAAGCAAATCAAATTAGTTCCGAGATTGAGGAAGACCGGTAACAAAATTCATGTTGATTGCCTCCCATTTCTATTTGGGCAAATAGATTTCTTGATACAATCCACCAGGCCTCATGTGCTCAACTTTGACTGGTTGACACACCATGCACTTGGCTAAAAAATCAGCCACACCCCCTTCATACCATTCTACTAATATATCTCCTTGAGATCATGATACATTTTTGCTCAATAGGGATGAAAAACATAGAGCGATTCATGCGCCTCAGCCAAAATACTTTGTCAAAAACGTTGACATCAGGAACACACAACCTTCCTTGGTACCGTAAAGTACCATCTATACTAATCTCAAAGACCATTACATTTTTCCCACCAATATCACTCTTGATTTTCATCAATATAGGATCTAGCACTTGCTTTTCCTTGATCTTTGCACCAATAGATGACCTAGCCACTTTCTGTACTATTACCCCACCATCCTTAGAGTCCAAGAGACGAACTCCAAGCTTGACCAAGCGGTGAATATCCTTAACCAATTTCAACTTTTCTTTCTCCACATGAGCCAAAATTCCCATGGACAAACTGCTAACAGCATCAACAACCATGTTTGCTTTACCTAGATGGTAATAAAGACTCATATCATAGTCCTTGAGAAGCTGCAATAATCTCCTTTGCCTAATATTTAGCTCCTTCTGAGTGAACACATACTATAGACTCTTATGATTAGAAAAGATATCTATGTGCACTCCATACAAATAATTTCATAAGATTTTTAAAGCAAAAAACACTGCCAACAGCTCCAAATTATGAGTAGGATAATTCCTCTCATGCACCTTCAACTAACTGGAAGCATAGACAATCACCTTTTGATGTTGCATCAAAACACAACCAAGTCCCACTCGAGATGCATCAAAATAAACCACAAATCTCTTCGTACCTTCTAGCAAGGTCAAAACTAAAGCCAAAGTTCACTTATCCTTAAGCTTCTCAAAACTCCCTTCACACGCTTTTGGCCAAGAAAACTTTACCTTCTTCTGAGTTAACTTAGTTAAAGGATTAGCTATTGTCTAAAAGTTGTCCACAATCTGCCTATAATACCCAGCCAAACCCAAGAAGCTTTGAATGTCGGTTGGAGTCATGGTTCTATTCCACCTTTTAACCATAACTACTTTTGAGGATCCACCATGATCCCCTTACTAGAAATAATATGACCAAGAAAAGTCACAGCGTTCAACTAAAACTCACACTTGGAGAATTTGGCATACAACTACTACTCTTTATAGGTCTACAACACCACACGGAGGTAATTGGCATGATCCACCTCATTTTTAGAATACACCAAGATGTCATTAATAAATATAATAAAAAATATCTAATAACTACCTAAAAACTCTATTCATCAAATCCATAAATGCCACTGTGGCATTAGTCAAGCCAAATGACATAACCAAGAACTCAAAGTGCCTATACCCAGTAGAAAAGTCATCTCAGGGATATCTTCCTCCCTAATATTAAGATGGTGATACCCAGACGAAAGACCTATCTTAGAAAAGAACTTGGCACCTTACAACTGATCAAATAAGTCATCTATACTTGGAAGAGGATACTTGTTCTTGACTGTTACCTTATTTAATTACCGATAGTCAATGCATATCCGAAGGAAACCATCCTTATTGCGCATATTCAATACTGGTGCACCCTATGGGGATACACTAGGACAAATAAACCCTTTTACCAGAAGTTCCTTATGTTTCTCCTTGAGTTCCCCCAACTCAGCCAGAGCCATTCTATAAGGAAGAATAGATATTGGACAAGTTTCCGGAACTAAATTACTACCAAACTCAAAATCTCTATCTGGAGGAACACCAGGAAGATCATCTAAAAAGACCTCACAAAACTCACCCCTGGAATCGAGTGAAAAGAAGGACCCTCTGAGTTAGAATCTTTAACTCAGACCAAGTGATAAAGACACCCTTTGGAGATTAATCTACGAACTCTAACATAACAAATAAACCTAACCCTAGGAGCTAGGAAACCACCCTTCCACTCTATAACTGTTTCACTAGGGAACTAAAGACAACTTTACGAGTTCAATAATCTAAAGACACAAAATAAGAGTGTAATCAATCCATCCCCAGAATAATATTAAAATCTACCATGTCAAGCTCAAATAGATCTACTAAGGTCTGCTTGGTACCAATAGATACCACACGCCCTCTATAGACTCTTTTAACAATACCTGAGTCATCTACTAATGTAGAAATAGAAAAAACATCCAAAATAACCTGAGGATCAAAACCAAAACATACAGCCACATATGGGGTCACATAGGAAAGAGTGGACCCCATATCAAGCAGACAATACACATCATAAGAAAAGAGTTGTAACATACCAATAACGATATCAGGTGATGCCTCAGATTCCTACCGAGATACAAGAGCATACAACCTATTTTGACCAGTGTCAGTACTAGAAATAGGAGTAGACTCAAAAGCAGAATCACTAGGCACAAGAGCAGAAGATAAGGCAACTGGAGCTTTGACTGCTCCTGAAGCACTATAATACCCCCAAAAAATCCAAACCAATAATAGCGCCATGTTTCAACCTCATGCATAGTACATAATAGTTCTTTTATAGTTTTATGAGAAAGTTAGATGTATATTAAGTCTTCAAATAACTCCCAGCTATTAGACGAATTAAAATATTCTTTATCGATAGAATTCTTGGGAAGGATATTGCTATAGTCAACTTTAAATGAGCATATCTCTCGTTATACTATGAATTATTGATCTCACAACCTACCAATAGATAGATAATTGAATCATATTTCCAACGATGCCAATTTCACCTAAATCCAATATCAAAGTAAAAAGTTATACCCAATTTACTCTAGCATGTCCGCCTGGCAAATGAGAGATGACATGAGCTGACAACTTATCATAAGTCTGATGGCTTATCAGTCCATGTCGTTAGGCTTAGATAGAAACCAAAAATTCCAACTCCCAGGTGAAGACCTGGGCTGATGAGCTATCACAGATCGGACGGCTTATCAGCCTTGGTCGTCAGCTGATAATTTTAGCAACTAGGCGGTAATTTTGTGAGGGGTATTTTGGTCTTTTTCCCTCACTCTAAACACGGTATTAAAGCCCTGAGAAGGCTATTATCCCATTATTTTATCACTCTCCTCAAGAACAAGAACATTCTCTCCCAAAGGGGTTAAACCCTAGTCAAGAAAAATCAAGAAAAAAACTGAGGATTCCATCAAGAACCTTAAAGAAACATTACATCTCTTACAAGATTCAAGCTGATTTAACCGCTAGTTTTCACAGATCTTCAATCTAAGGTATGCGTAGTGTTCATTCATGGATTCCTTTCATCCATGAAGTCCAAGAACCCTCTTTTAAATTCTATATTATGTTATTTATGTGGTGAATGGATAATGTTTATGTTGTTGATGTTGAATGATTCCCAAGTTGGAAATCTTTATGTGTTTTTATGAATATATGATATCATATGAGTTGGAAACATGTAAGTCTGGTTGTTCATGATGAAAAATTTGTTGATTATACCTATGCCTAAGTTGTGCATATAAGGTGTTTGATAAAATGCCTCAAAGACTAGAAGTCATGTATTATAGTAGAATTGTGACCTCAATGACAAATGCATGCTACACCCATATGAAAATAATGACTTTTATTATATTGTTATACATCATGATTGTTGATGGAAAGTTAATGAAACTAGATTGATGGACTTATGGCATGTTGTTATTTGCATTCATTTCTATGTATAAGACTTTGAGAACTATGTGTAGTATGAAATCACCAACTTATAGTATTTTGAATTATGAATATTGGTCATGTGTTCAAGAAGAGCAAAGTCATGTTTTGTCAGTTTCCTTCCATCGAGTCCTGGGGATACTTGTACCCGACAATTTAGCTATGTGCCTAGAGCCATGTCATGTTTCACGATACTCTCAGTCAAGACATGATACATAGAACTCAGCTAACCATGTGACTCAAAAAATCTTAGAAATCTCAATAGTTCAATAATCTCAATGATTTTGGTATTCCAAGTAAGATCTCAGTAACTACAGTACTCTTAGTAAGTCCTCAGACATCAGTACATTCCGCCAGTCAACGGAACTCCGTAAACTTAATTTACCTCTGCTAAACAACATCACTAGTATCAGTTCAGCTAATCAGTTCAGCTCAATTAATCAGTTCAGTGTCTTTTAGATGGGAGTAGGATTTAGCACCGAGTGAACCCAAGGATGGGAACACACACTGTCAGATAAGGGTGTGATTCATAGCAGTCATCCTTGCATTCCAGAACTATGTAGCCAGCATAGGTTGAGACATCAACACTGTAAGATGAGGGTTGATGAGGTGGATAAGCCATGTCAGATGAGGGCCCCATCATTCTTTTTTGGGGACACTGTCAAATTAGGGTTACCCACATCTTGTCTTTACCAGTGGTGCAGTATTGACACCCTTCCAGTCCGGGAATAGATTGGACCCCGGCTTAACTATAATAGCATATATCGGGCATGTCGATTAAATAACTACTTCCCACAGTTTCCATTATAGATTCAAGACTGTCAGATACAATCAACTCAGCTCAGTAGTACAGATTTAGGACTATCAGATACAGTCAACTCAGCTCAGTAGTACAGATCCAGTACTATTAGATACAGTCAATCCTTATCATTATCATTAGACCTCAGGATCACCCATTAGACAGGACTAATCTCAACTATGGTTAATCAGTATCAGTAACATCAGATTCAGAGATCACCTACTAGGTATGACTGATCTCAGACTAAGTCAAGTCATCTTTATTATCAGTATACTTAGAGATCACCCGCTAGATAAGACTGATCTCAGATTTAGTTTCTCCATACAGAACAAAACTCAGTTAGTTCCATCAAAATCTAGACTGTTAGATACAGTTGCTCAGTAATAGTATCAGTTACATCAGTTATCATAACTTAATCATCATGTTGTCACGAACTCAGTCATTCAGTATCTTAGTATCAGTAAACGCATGTTGTCATAATTCAGACTCAGTAGTCAGTATCACCACGAGTTTAGTTATAGTTACTTATGCATGTATGTATTCTCATGTTCATATAAGTCAACATTGTTCATGCATATAAACCCCTTTGCTTTTAGCCTACCTCACTCGTATACTCAGTACATTCAGTCATACTGATGCATTTGCGCTATGGTGTTTTACTTTACGCCATAGGTTCAGAAGCACGAGGTCCAGACCGTCAGTAGCATCAGATTCCAGAAGCAGTAGATTAGCAGTGAGTCCTCATCATGCGAGGATGATATGATTTCTTATTATTATTTACTATTTCAGTTCAGTATCAGTAGATGGAGTTAGTTGGATACATATTCCTTCAACTCCTTATTCAGTTCAGTTAGAGGCTTTCAGACTAGATGTCAGATTAGATATTCAGAATTCATTATTTTCTGTATTTATGTTTCATTTTGGTATTGTGATACCATATTTTTCAGACGTTGATTTTTCACTTATGCAGTTTTGAATCTTATGGCCTTTTAGTACATGTTTTTGCATTATCATAATATATTATGCAATGTACAGGTACAGATATCAGTCATGGGTTAGCTTGTGCTCCTTCGGGGTCATGAGCATCGTGTAGCATTCTGGTTCAGAAAATCGGGGCATTACAAGCACCCTTACTAACTGGATAGTTTTTGAGCATATGGTCTGGCTAACCATATTTAAAACACCTATCCTCCATGAAGACGACCACTGAACTGACAAGAAGGGCATGAAGAAGCTGATTGAGCCTCACTCGCCTGAGATTGGGCACCTTGTGCTAAAAAATTATCACCGCCTTGTGGACATTTTTCACCTGACTGATTCAGGTAAGGACAACTAGCCGTAGAGAAAGAAGAAGAACTCCCCCACTTCTTCTTTGGCTATTTGATGCCATCTCGATCAACCTACTTAGAGAACCTACTCCTCTTACCTTGCCTTTAGCCAAACTCTGCCTGTTTTCTCTTTTTATCCTTAACCTACTGTATCTGGGCAACCTACCTTAAAATATCCATATCCTTGATCAGCAAAAAAGTATTGCTTTCAAGGATCAAATCTTGAGATATCCTAGAAGTGAAATTTCTCATCCTTGCTCTCATATCAGCCACCAAATCTGTAGCATATCTTGACAGCTGATGAAACTTTAAGGCATATTCCTTGACAGATATTTTTTCCTACTTAAGATTCATAAACTACTCTATCTTTGCTTCCCTCAGCTCCTAAGAAAAGCACCCCACAAATGTTCCATTGTTATGATTACTTGGGGGATTCCATTGTACCCCACAAGAATGATTGTTAAACCCAAAATCATTCTATTTTGACCATTCCAAACCTTTTAACCATTTAGGGTTTCATTACCAAGTTTAAACCATGCATAAGTTCTATTAAAAATCAAATAATGTAGTGAAAAATTCTTATATTGGGTGCATAGTATTTCCAAAATCATAACCAATTACCAAATAACTATTCCCATGCAACCAATTTTCCAAAATCACCATTAAAGCATATATAAGCATAATTAAAACATAGGAAGACCATAACCAAGCATTTATAACCAAAACCCCCAAATTATATTTGAAAACCCAAAACCATACAATAATCAAACCATGAAAACATTGTACAAAACCATGCCTCAGTTGGAAATAACAATAAGGGAAGAGAACATGCCTTAAACCAAGAAAATGATGGAGACAAATCATCAACGCAAGCCACAAATTAATCATTAAGATAAAAACCTAACTTTCCTTGCCCAAGAACTTTAGAGAGTATTTTTCTAAGTGTTAAAGAATAGAATAATAGGGAAAATAACCTCCCAAGTAAGTTAAAAGTTGTGGGGCCTTATTAGGTTAAGTGGTGAAATGTCAAGATTGCCCTCAATTAAACTAGACCAAAATTCCGTCAGAGGGACACAACTATCCATACTAGTCGTACCCTCTAACACAAGGGGTATATCCAAGGCCATCTCCCTTGGACACAACACTATCCAAGGTACGACTCACCCCTAAACTGTGTCGTATCCATACATTTTTTACTGGTACCTATAATTTGTACCCCTGGAACAATAGAATCTAAAAAAGATTGAACATTGCCCACTATACGAGTCCATGGTGAGACTCGTACCCTAGCTTATGGCTTATGGTGAGCCACTCATACTAAGATCCAACTTAGTCTACCAAGTATAAGATTAAGTGAAGAAAAGACCCAAACCAAATAACCCATGTCCACTGATATGACTCATACCACCTAAGTCGTATCCATTCTAGAAACCAAATCTAACCCACCAACCAACACTAGTCAGCATATGAATAACCCATACCACTTGTATCCCAGTGTACAAGTTGTTTCCCCTAGCTGTATCCTATCCAGAGACAAAAATCCAGGAAATTTTCTAAGGGACAAAAACCCAGGATGTTTCACCTCTTCATGATCTTCACGGGTGATACTCGAAGGAATACTTGGTCTCCAAATCCAAAGCTCAAGACACAAAGTCTATGATCTTCATAATCCTTATGTCTACTCTGAGTTGCTATCAAGCTATCCTAAATTATCTTGAATCTATCTAACAACTCTAGAAGAAATTCAGTACCATGAGGTCTGACCTCAAAGGTCTCCTACCACACTATAGGAAATCGATAATGCTTACAATATAACACCTCAAATGATGCCATCTCAATATTCAAATAGGAGCTATTATTATATGCGAACTCTACCAAAGAAAGTGTTGCTTCTACTAACCTCCAAAGTCCACAAGTTAATCTCAAAGCATATCCTCGAGAACTTGAATATTCCACTTTAATATAACTATCGGTATGAGGGTGAAAGATTATGCTAAGATCCACTTGAGTACCCAACTCCTCATAAAAATCCCTCCAGAAGATAGAAGTGAATAGCAATCCTCAATTTGAAATAATAGACACAGGCACTCCATATATGTAAGCTATCTTATGAACATAGGTACAGGCGAACCTCTTATCACCGAAGGATATATGAACCATGAGAGGTGTGAGGGAACTCTCTAACAAAGTCCATAGTTATCCTCTCTCATTTCCACTTGAGAATAGGCAACCTTTGTATTGGTCCACTAGGACTCTTCACTTACTAACAATATGGACAACAAGTAATAAAGTTCGATACTCTTCATACCACTCCTCTAGTTATGCTTCTTCAAATATCTATACATCTTAGTTGTCCCATAGTGAATATAATATCCAGATCTATGAGGCTCATACAATATCAACTAAATCAAGTCTCAAACCCTCAAAACATAAATATGGCCATCAAATTGCAGAATACCCTCAAAATCTATGGTATCCCTCCTAGACGCACCACTCAATACCTGATCATGGATGACATGAAGTCCCCTATCCTCAAACTGATGAATTTGAATTCTCTCAAATAATGTAGATCATCTAAACACTAGCAAAGATACTCCTGGAGTCTAAAATATCAAGATGTACCATTGAGTTGGATATGGACTGGATATCTTACGCCAATGGCCTATTAAAAACTAAAACAAAGACAAGCTACCCATACTTACCACCTTTTGACTCAAGGCATCTACTACCATATTTGCCTTGCTTGAATAGTAAAGAATAGAGATGCCATAATCCTTTAATAACTTCATCTATCTACCCTGCCAAAAATTAAGCTATCTTTGAATCATAAGATGCTGAAGACTATGATGGTCTATGTAGATCTTACAATTCATGCTATATAGGTAATGCCTCCACATCTTAAGCATAAAATCGACCTTCACTAACTCAAAAACATCGTGGGGTAGTTGCGCTTATGCGCCTTTAATTTCCTTGATGCATAAGCAATAACTCATCCCTATTACATCAACACATAACCCAAGCTAACACTAAAGCATCACAGTAGGCAATAAATACCTTGCCCTTAACAAAAAGAGCCAATATAGAAGCTGAAGTGAGAAGAAACCTGTGCTTTGGAAAGCTTAACTCACACTCCTTATACCAATGGAAAGGGACCTCCTTTTGAGTCAATCTAGTTATCAGTGTTTCAATAGTAGCAAAACCCTTAACGAACCGCCTATAGTAGCTAGCTAAACTAATGAAACTATGAACCTCAAATGGAGATATAGACCTTGTCTAATCCTAAATAGCCTCAATATTTTCTACATCCACCATAATTCCATTTTAGAGACCATATGTCCTAGGAGTAAACACATATTGCAAGCTTCTGTGATCCGTAAACACATCAACATGCACCCCATAAAGATAATGTCTCCATATTTTCAAAGAGAACACAACAGTAGCTAATTCAAGATCATGGGTCGGGTAATTCTTTTCATCAGGCTTAAGTTGTCTAGAGGCATAGACTATAACCTTACCTCTATGCATCAATACACAACCCAGACCAACTCTATAGGCATCACAATATACGATAAAACCATCCGTACCATCAGGTAACACTAAAACTGAGGATAAAGTGAGTCGAGTCTTTTACTTCAAAAAACTCTTCTCGCAGAAATTTGACCACTGGAACTTAACTTTCTTTTGGGTTAATCTAGACATGAGATACGCAATAGATGACAAAAACTCAACAAAGCATTTGTAATAGCCAGCTAAACCCAAGAAACATCTAATTTTGTATGGAGAAATAGGTATAGGCCAATTTCTTACTGCTTCTGTCTTTTGGGGATCAACTCTAATGCCATCACTAGAGACAATATGACCAAGCAAATATAATGACCTTAGCCAAAATACATACTTGTTGAATTTGGCAAATAACTGGTGATCTCTAAGAGTTTGCAATATAATTCTAAGGTGGTCTGCATGATCATCCTCGCTACAAGAATAGACAAGAATATCATCGATAAAGACTATGACAAACATGTCTAGATACTATTTAAATACTCTATTCATCAATTCCATGAAGGATTCTGGGGCATTTGTTAGCCCTAAGAACATGACTAGAAACTCAAAATGATCTTAACGGGTTTTGAAAGATGTCTTTGGAATATCACACTCCCTTACTCTAAGTTGATTATAGCTGGATCTAAGGTCTATATTTGAGAAATAACTTGCACCTTGGAGTTGATCAAATAAGTCACCAATTCTAGGAAGATGATATTTGTTTTTTACTGTAACTTTATTCAACTGATGATAGTCAATGCACATACGTAAAGAACTATCTTTCTTTCATACAAATAGGACGTGAGCGCCCGATGGAGAAACACTAGGTCTTATAAAACCTTTATCTAAGAGATCCTTGGGCTGCTCTTTTTACTCTTTAAGCTCGTATGGAGCCATACAATATGGAGGAATAGAAATAGGCTGAGTATCTGGGAGAAGTTTAATATCGAACTCTATTTCCCTATCAAGAGGTACCCCGGGCAAATCTTTGGGATAGATATCAGGAAAGTCATTGACCACTCTGACTGACTGAACTGTCGGAGTCTCAAACTTAGTGTCATTGACTGGAACTAGATGATAGATACACCCTTTAGAGATTAACTTTCTGGACTTAAGATAGGATATGAAATGACTCTTTGGAGATACTAAATTAGCTCTTCACTCAAAGACCGGCTCATCTGGAAGCTAAAACTTTACTAATCCGGTGTGACAATCTATAGATGCATAACAAGAATGGAGCCAATCCATACAAAAAGTAAGATCAAAGTCAACCATATCTAACTCTATTAGGTCTTCTAACATGATTTTATGAAGGACAGTGATAGGAAATTTTCTATAGATTCATTCGGTAACAACTAACTCACCCACTGGGGTAGAAACCAAGAAGGGCTCAGGGATCTTTTCAGGACTTATTACAAAATTTACTACAACTAGTGGGGTCACATAAGAGAAACTCGACCTGGGGTCTAACAACACATAAAAATCAAGATGAAATACACAAAGCATACTAGTAACAACATCTGGTGAATACTTCTACTTCTGACGGGATGGTAAAGCATAAAAGTAATTCTGGCGCTGACCGCCACCAGTACTAGATGATGCGCCCTAAGTAGGGACTGAGCAACTTAGAGGAGTTGGTGCACTAGTAGCCTGGGTCTGGGGAAGAACATCTCTATTTACCTTCTTAGCATGCAGACACTCTTTGATTCCATGACCCAACATACCACAACCATTACAACCCTTCTGTCCCATTAAGTACTCACTAGGATGATTCTTACTACACTTAGCACATGGAGGATAACTGGGTCTTCCACTCACACTATTCTGTGATTTGGACATAGAAGACTTACCCCACTTCTCTTGTCTAGCTATGGGAGGGGGAGAACTAGCTGAAGATAGTGCTGGCATAGATGAACGATTCTAAAACTGCAAATAATTTCCCTCTCCAGACCTAGTCTGGTCATACTCAAACCTCCTGGTTCTAGCCTTCTTATTTTCTCTCTATCTTATCTTTAAATTCTATGCCTCAATCTGCTGAGCATAAATTATCAACCTAGCAAGATCCATGTCTCCAATAAGTATGGCAGTCCTACATTCCTTGACTACCAGGCTAGATACGCCAGTAACAAACTTACTCATACTTGCCCTAGGATCAGCCATTGTATCAGGGGCATACTTAGATAACTGGTTGAACTTAAGGCGGTACTCTTTCACTATCATTGAGCCTTCCTCAGGTTCATAAATTCCTCTATCTTATCTTTTCTCATTTCACGTGAAAAGAACCTATCTAGAAATACATTATGAAATACTTACCAACTCATAGGAGTTGCATTCTCACCTCTACCATTCTTCCACATGACTACCCAATCATACGCTATATCCATTAATCTATAGGATACCAACTCTACACTCTCCTCCTTAGAAACATGCATAATCTGGGTGATCTTCTTCACCTCATCTAAATAAAGTTGTGTGTCCTCACCTGTTTTTGACCCATAGAACTCTAGCGAACTCATTCTCATGAAGTTTATGATTCTAGTTGCTACTAAGTCACTATTCTGCTAAAGTGGGGCTGTAGCCTGATGGTTTCCCTAAATATTAGCAGTCCCTTCCTGGGCTAACGGTTGAAAGGCATCCCTAAACTCAACATGGGATACATTCTCATTCAGAGAATCAGCGGGCTGGGGTGGCTGGTTATTATTTTTGCGAGCGTTAGCTCAATGAGGAGGCATACTCAGCTATCATGTAAGAGCACGAGTTAAAAGTAGATAGAGATACTGTAAGCATGATAGATCATGAAAGAAAAAAATGGTTTACAAAAAATATCTCATAGCCTCTTACTTATAAATATGGCGCACTTGACACCCATGACTAAGACTCTACGTAATGCAACTTGTGTGACTCCCTAGGACTCTTATAAATATTAGGCTCTGATATCAAGTTTGTAATGCCCCAAAACCTAGTCTCAAAATGTCATACAGTGCTCAAGACTATGAGTAGCCTTAGGCTAACCCTGTCTACCATCTACTAAGTCTGAATCTCATAATAAAGGAAATATAGACATAAGAGTCATACTATATGCAAAAAACTATCTGAATATAATATCCAAAAATAATGTTTGGAACCTCAATACTGAATAATCTAAAATTAAAACTAGCAACCTAACAAGCCTCTACTACTAATAACTATAGAGAGCACTAGGACACAACCCGAGCTGACTTGAACTATTTGAAAAGAATACTGAATCATCTAAGCTTAAAATCTGAATAACTAAATCCCCAAACTATGAGGACTCACCAACTGTCAGGATGTAGATTGAGATGCTTGAAACTACTCACGCTGCTAGAACTGAGCACCTGAACCTATATTATGAGACAATGTAACACATAGCATATGTGTGGATCAGTACTTTAAGGATGTACTGAGTATATGGGGTGAATTAATAAGAAAAACATAGTATCGATCATCATCATAGTTTGTAAAATAATGCATGTTGAATGTAAATAACTCATATAAGCTGGAATATCTGAAAACTGAAATCTATAATCATGAATAGCAAATCATACTTTGTAAATCTAGTGAGTCATAACATTTAGTTTTGAAAGTTGTACTAATGTTCTGTCTATAAATCATACTGTCTAAGTGTAAAAAGGGCTCACTGTTATATCTAAAATCTAAAAGTTATAGTCTATAGCTAATATCTTTCAATAAAAATATAATCTGAATAAAGTCGTGAGCCTTTACACTTAGTTTTCTGAAAAACTTTTCTGTTATTCTATTCTATTAAGGAAGTTACTCAAAATTTATTTATTTACTTTTACTAGCAAAGAGGTTTTCTTAACCGACATAAACCATGTGAGCTAACATGGAGTCCAACATCTTGTTCCCCTATGAGGAAAACCTCATGATGGGAAGAGGTGTTATACTCTTGCCAAAGAGTATAACCTAATCTAAGTGATCACATTTGTATCTGTCATTCATATAGAAATGGAAATAATCTAAATATGTACCTACGTTGGCTACGTAGTTTTGTGAAAGATAGGACACGCTAATCCCACACTTCCAGCTCGGTGTTAAATAATACTCCCTTTTAATCTGTATGCTTATTCTGTTGGAAATCCACTTTAAAACTATCATAAGGGTTATTACAAAATCAATTATGTATTAATCTAATTTAATCTGTTAATAAAACTATTCTGACTTTTGAAATTTGTAATAAATCTATAAAGTAGATTCCAAATCTTATCTGAGGGTTAAAAGATCAAATCTTTACTGAATAATTTAAAAATAAACTAATCATCTGATGCTTAAAGCATAATTTTTCTTGAAATAATAACATTTAATCTTCGAATAATAACCCATGCATCAATCTCATGTCAAAACATCATAAAAATCATGCTTGCTAATGAAAACAATAATAATTCATCTCAAAATCTGGAAATTTCTGCAATTGGCATGAAAATATGAAAATAAACATGCAATTCAACTTCTAATTCACTTGAAATCTCATAATCTTTTAATTAGCAATAGTTGGCATGAATCCTAATTTAAATCTCATGTAATTTCATAGAAAATCATGTAAAATTTATAGTTAAAAGATAGTTTTGGGCACAAGATGAAAGAGGATCCTTGTTCATAAATCCCACATACCTTAATTGATGAAATTTCTAAGAAAGCTTGAACTCAAATCTCTATTTGTGCTTTTGAAGATGAACTTCTTAATTATCTTGAGTTAGGAATCCTCAATTTTGAGTTTTCTTGGAGAAACGATGGAGGAAATTGATTTCTTGGAGAGTAAGATTTTGAGCTCTAGGGTTTTTCTTTAAGAGAGAATGGATGAAAATAAGCATAAAGTGCTTAGGATATGCTTAATTCCTTGTATTGGATGAATTGGGGGCTTGGAAATTGATCAAAGTGCCCCTTTTTAAAATTTAATCGAAACTGGAAACAAGAGAAATTTTCTGAATTTTTATGCCACTATAACGCACCACTATCATGGTGGCTCACTGGAAAAAGGGATAATTGGGACCTGTCGCAGTGTACTACTGAAATACCATTTTGGCCATCACTGTGATGTGCCACTATCGCGGTGAGCCATTGGAAATTGACAATTGGGAAATAAGGCTTCACCGTGATGTGAGCTTATCGCGGAGGTCCACTGGAATAGGACAATTGCCATTTTTCAAGTCACCGCGGAGCGATGCTTCTCCAGTGGGATACTACTTTACTAAAAATGTCATAACTTCTCAATCAAGTATCGAATTTAGGCGAATTTGGTATCGATGGAAAGCTTGTTCAAATATTTATACATTAGAGGGTCTAAATCTAGAAAATTTCACATGAAACAAAAGTTATTCATTTTTGAATCTAACCCTTCATATTCTAGGAGCGAAATTAAGCTAGGAAAAAGTACAGGTGTATTACAGGGGTACATGGGTATGGTTGATAAATTGGGGAATTGTGATTTTCCCCTAATTTTTGTGAACTTTGACATTTGAATTAGTGGTGGCCTCAACCCATATTGTGGAATTGATTCTGAAATATAATTTGTCACTTGGTTTGAATTACTCATCTATAATAATGCATTGCATAAAAGTTAAACAATGAACATGGTTTTTTATGACCTTATTGGCTATGTTTTTGTTTAAGGAACAAATTGGATCGATGTATTCCCCCAATTTTGTGTGATTATTATGGCATAGAGATAAACTTGCAAGTGTAAGGGTATTACGATACTCATGATGTCCCTTAAGGGTTGGTTCCTTGGTTAATGAACGGGTGATGAGAAACTTGTTTTAAATTGGTCTTAATGGGGGTTATGTAGCTATGCCATAAAGGTATAGGTCTTGGATGACTTATACTAGAAACTCATATTTGCTGACGTGAGGTTTGGTCTTGATGACCTAATTCATAATTTACACTATTGATATATTTGTTTCTTGGACTAACGTCTGGTCGGGGCATTCCCTGGTCTTTATTGATACCTTTGGTTACTACGGCTAACATGCACTGGGTCTCTTTAGTAGGGGGAGATGAATCCATATAGTCCATGAGTGCCTTTTTATAATGGTTAAGCTACATAGTTCAGGATAATGTTTTCCGTCATGCTAAGCCTTGTTCCCTATCTTGGAATGTTATATATATGTATATTATTATATGCATTGGTTTTGAATAATTTTGGATTAATTTTGTAACACCCCATAAAATTTGTGCACGTGTTAGTCAAAGAGTTGAAAAGACTAGAAATTTTTCTAAGTGACAAGGGACTTAGTCTCATTTTTTAGATCCCAATATTTGATAAAAAAATTTATGGCCTTCCCGACCTCCGTTTATTGATTTCTTTAATGATTCATGATGGGGAAAGTCGCTAGTACATATTGGAAGAGTTTCAGGATTTTTGTACCTCATTTAGGGCACGTTTGGATGCCTAAAACAGTAGCATCATGCAATTAGCATACGTTGCATGGTCCATTCCATGCCTGGCAGCATGCGACGCACGCTTCAGTCCGGTGGACTAGAGCATGCGACGCATGCTCTGCTGCACGCACCTGGGAATTTCAGCATTTAACCCCCATCTCATTAAGGGTATATTGGGTATTTTCCACCCCCTTATCAGCTTAAACATGGGATTTAAATCCCAAAATACCGTATTACTGATATTTTCACAAAAAATCCAAAAGAACACTCTTTAGGGTTTCAAACTAGAATTTCAAATAACTCAAGATTCTAGCGTGGGTTTTAGAAAATAATTGAAGATTTAGAATCCCCAATCCGTAAGCTTCAAGAATTATCCATCAAATTCATAATTTGAGGTACGCGGGGTTTTCCTAAAATCTCATGGGCATAGAAATCATGATTTTTAGAAAGGGTTTCGGATTTATGAATAAATTTATATTTTAGAAGCATTGATGATATTGTTTTGGCCTTTAGGCCTTCCCCCAAAGTGTTTTGAAATTATATATATATGTAAGCATGTGTTTGAAGGTTAATGATTGAATTGAGAGAATGACTTATGTAAAATTCCTCTCTTATTATGATTTTTTATTTACTTACCATATGCTATGGAATGTTTTGAATGCATCTTGAAAAGCATGATATGAAATGCCTTGAAAAATATTATGATTGAATTATGGTTTTAACTTCCAAAGAGAGGGTTGTTTATGTTGATGAATGTTGAACAAAATCATATTATGAAAAGAGTTGCATGGTTTGTTAAAGTTTACATGACCACCACTTGTTTGTTGAAAGGATAAGGATTTTTGCATAGCTTTGGCTTATGTTTTTGGAATATGAAATCTCTTATGAAAATTACATGTTTGGTTGGTCTGAACTGTGTTTAAAATTAAAGATCATGCTTAATACTATATGGCTCAGAAAAAGATGACTTCCAAGTCTTGGTATGACGATACCAAATCAAACAATGTCATAATAGATACAAAATAATACATAAAACAGACTTTTTCAGACTTTTATGATTTAGAAGTTTAGAATGATACATGTTTAGAAAAGGCTAAAAATGGGCATAAAGAGATGTTAGGTGGTTCCCTGAAGAAGGCATGAGTTCAGACAACTCATTACTCAAAATCGTGATTTGTCGATCCGGGTATATTATTATACGCTGGCCTAGTGCCTTGTGGCATATCAGACTCAGAAACTCCAACCCTTGCAGTACACTTGGGTTGGGGGCTTCCCTGCCAAGTCAATGGCAGATTCTATATAGCCCGTGGAATATCATACTTGTAGGGGAGTGCCACCTAACTCAGAAGTAAAACAAAGATCAAAAACTATTTTGACAAGAATATTTGATGATTATCAAAATGGTGCCCATGTGTTTTGAAACTATTTTATGCATGATATTTTGGTGAGTTTCTGTCATCTACTTTATACTTATAAACACATTATTTTGGATTTCTTCGCATACCAGTACACTATATTGACCCCCTACCTTCCAGGTTCTGAGGCACAGTCTACGGGTCCTGATAAGCAGTAGATTTCGTCAGACAGAAGTGCAGAGTCCAGTTGGTGAGCCTTTTATATTTCAGAAGGCCTATTTATTTTCAGACAATTATCATCAATTATGATTTTGGTCTAATGGGGGCATTGTCCTAGTTTTCTGATGGTTGTTATTGATCATGTAGTAGAGATTTCGCAGACGGTTTTCAGATGTTGTTAGTTGATATTGGATGTCATACATCATTTTTGAAATTTATTTCAGACTTATGACCATGATTCCGTTTCAGTATATATTTTCGCATTTTCTTTATAAATATATGAACAGTGTATATGATTACAAGTTAGAAGGGCGTTCGAGCCCTCATGGCTCGGGATGCTCGTCACGGCTAAGGCCTCGGCTCGGGTCATGACATATTTGGTCATGGCATTATTATATCCTTATACCTGAGTTACATGCTATTGCTCAACCTACTAACCACTTTTGGATGTTGTATCCCCACATGATGTAGGCATCAGAGATACTCCTACTTTTTCAATGCACGGTTTGTCGGTCAGTTGCGGTGAAGTGGTGAGCTTTTATTCTTTGGAAGATTTGATCATTCCGTCAGTTTCTTTCCTCTAGGTAGAATTGAAGTATATACATCATCATTTACATTATCATTGTCATTGTCATTGTCATTGTCATTATCAGAGTCGAGGTCATGTCTCGACTTTAATTGGTTTTCGGTTTTTTTAGAGGCTTTATGGATATTGTTGTGGTTGGGTAGTGTTGGATGATATTTCATAGACTTTGAGTTTTTATTTACTCTATCCTTTTATATGTTTAGAATTTAGCTATTGTTAGCAGTGTTATGTTTCCATTTGGCTAGGTAAAGGGGGTGTTCTCTGGTCCTCGGTGGATATGAGATACCCGTCACGGTCAAGCCTTGGTTCAAGTCATGACATATAGATTAGGAAAAGAGAATAACAATTAGGATTTGAAGTGTCAATCTTCATCTAGTATCTATAGACGTAACTAGATAGTTAATCTGAGATCAAGAACAAGTGTTTGTAATGCAATGCCCCAAGTTTGGAAGGATATGAGTAATATTCATTTTCAACAAGGTCGGATGATATTTAGGTAATATATATCTTGTTAGGTTTTGCATGCAATGTATCAGGAGAGTCTACTAGCACAAATTTCAATGTTTGTCTTATAATGGTTACAAGTCTAGAAAATTCGTACTTGTTACTATTAATTTATTATTTCACAAACCCCCCCCCCCCCCCTTCTACTTACTTGCCAAATACTGTCACGACCTGAACCAGGGCCTGGCCGTGACGAGTATCTCAAGTCCCACGTGGACCAGAGATCACCCCAATCACCTAACCTAGTCAACACAACCACCTCAAGTGTCGAATGAATTTCGAACATATAACAAGATAGAATATAAGACTAACATTAGCTCACGAAATGTCTAACCCATTCATCACCATAACAAACCCAAGTCCACAGTAATCCAACAAAGCCTTTATACAACCGAACTCAATGAAGTGTCAGGACATGCCCCCGACAATACCCAAAAACCATGTCCAATAATATCTAAGACATAGAATATCAATACCATGAAATGAATGCCTTTTGAAGTATGGAAGCTCATCACTTCAATGTCAACTCATGAGCTAACTCGAACACCTGGTCATTGTACAGGAAAAAAAAAGAAGCTCCAGTCCCTGTATCATATGGGGATATACCATTTAGAGACGGCTAGAATTTAGAATGCTAGTATGTAATAATTCCATCATTCAAAGCCAAGTCAAATCATCATATCCAATCACATTAATATATATACATATACACATATTATATGTAGTGTCGGGATAGGGAATAAGGCTTGGCATGAACTTCAAAAACATTAACCTGGGCTGTATAGCATAACAATCATACAATAAGGTACCCACGAGCTATATGGGCCCAGCTCTCCCCTAGATGGAAGGGCCTCAGTGCATGTAGCTGCACAAACTAGAGAATATCCACAACCGTATATCCCTTTATGGGGGACTCAAAACTCCCAGAATAATAAAGGTGACTTAGAACCAATGTATACAATATAAAAGACTCAAAACTCCCATTAATATATTTATTTAGGGAATTCAAACCTCCCGGTCATATAGACACTCTCACCGGCTAGTGCGGTTTTCAGTGTTAGTCTTTCGAACTCAACTTTAACGGCCGGCTACACATTCCACTTTAAAGCCAATTTAAAACATTCTTTACACATACTCGCAACCATTAGTCTAATTACTTACCAAAATCATCCCGTTGGTATCATCATACCAACCCCACTTGCAAGCGTACAACATGTCATAACCATTATCATTCAACATTGGGACTCAAACCTATTGTCTATACAAGGACATCAATTTAATTCAATATTTAGGGACTTAAACCTATTTATCCATTTAAACCACCAAGTTTACACTTCAAATCAATTTATGACCCACAAGGTCTTCATGAAATCATTTTCCAACCATTTACATTAATAGGCCAATGCCTTAGTTCAAATCACAATTCAATTCAATTTATAGCCATTAAGACCTTTACAAAACCATTCATCCTTCATTAACATTCTTATGCCAAGCATTAGTTCAAAACACAATCCACCATGTGATAAGATTCTTTCATAGTTTTTTTCACAAATAGGTTGAGGGCATACCATTCTGAAACCATTAATCAAACCATAAACCACTAAGTTAGGGCTAAATATGACCTCTGTGTTTAAATCACATTACCAAGCAACCACATGCGAAAAATCATTATTAAATCATGCATAAACACAAGTTAAATCATGAGAAAACAATACTCAACATTATGCATTCAAACACTCAACCATGGAGTTCAAAAACACCATTTATAATTTGAGAACAATGTTTAAAACACATGATTTTTATGAATTAACAATAAAGGACGAGTCGCATACATGAGTTACGAAGATTCACGTAGAGATTTTGATCCTTAAGCCTCTAGATGACCACCTTGATGAATCCCTAGCCCAATATTCTCGAGAGGTTTTTAGATAGTTTTGAGAGTGTTTTGATCTTCCAAAGTGTAGAATGAGGGACCAAATCGTGTTACAAGATATGGGGTCTTAAGGGCTTGGGTGGGAAATGTCTAAACTACCCTCAACTTAAAAGTTGTAAAAGACTCACAGGAGGGCACAGTTGGACCCCTTAACTTGCTCCACATCATACGAATGGTACACTCTACTCGTATCTTGATCAGAAAGTTGGACACCACATTTTGTCCTACATACGACTCATTAGCCTAACTCGTACCATCACCATATGACTAGTACCCTTTAAGTCGTACCCTAAGTAAAATATCAAGGCTAGACACTGAACAACATATGGTTTGGACCCTACCTCTCGTATCATGTACATATGACTCGGATGTTGTCTTCTCGTACCAAGAATAAAACTTGGCAATATGAAACTGACCAACATACGACTAAGGTCCTAGACCTATATCCACACCATACTACTAGTTTGGTGAGTCGTATGATCAACAGGAGGTGAAACTCAAGAAATTTTACAAGGTCCAAAGCTTGGGGCATTTCAATTACGTAGACAAATACTTAATCGTCTTAAAGCCTATTCCTTACGGGATGGATCCCAACCCATTTTGGTTATAGATTTGATAAACTACCACTTTATACTTTTGGGAGGTGTAATTTGGGAGACATCATGAACACAATATGCTATCCTATTCAAAATGAAATTTTAGACTCAATGGAAGCAACAAAATTCCAATCAAGGTTGTTTTGATGAAAAGTGAATCCCAAAGCTGATCTTCTATTTTTAACTAAAACCACTCAATTACCCAAAATGATTCTGAAAAACTCAGGACCTGAACCTAAGGTCCCTTTAATCTAAAATTTGTGTTCTAGATCTAACAAAACTATCAAAATTGTCATTCAAGACTACATGCTAGATATTTTGGTCAAAGACTAATTTCTCAACTCCAAAAGCTTCAAAATAGGTATATTGGTGCAGAAATAAAACAAAATTGCCCAAAAACTAAACCGCCTGTCCCAACAAGTTATAAAAAACTTGGGACAACTATAGGAAAACTCTAAATGTAGAAAATTCATGAAATAAAGAAAATGACTAGGTGGGTCATTACATATTTTTAGTATATTGAACAAGTAAAGATGAATGGAGAGAGTAATAAATACTTAGATTATATATAAATATTCTTAATACAATAATTTTTATAACTTATTATTTATTAACATATTAGTTAACAGTTACTTATTTGGTAAAAACTGAAAGTACACAACATAAATTCCTCTATTACATGAGCTAATTACTCCCCCCCCCCCAAATAAGTTTTCATGATTACACAACATATCATTAAAAAAGACACGAATACAGTATGTCGTGTCATGACCTGATTTCTCAAGTCGTCATGGCACCTACCTTATCCAACCATAGGCAAGCTAAGCCATACCCTAAAAGATAGGTAATGGGCTAACGGGCAAAAACCAGAGAAAAACAGATAGAAATGACCACAGTAGTAATAGTAGGTAAGAAAATAGAAAGAAAACATATAAGGTATATCAAAACGAAAGAAGGAAAAGGACCAAAATATACAAATGAACTTTCTCCCAAGACCAGGTAAGGTCGGTACTAGATCCACTACTAAAAGACACCCAGAGTACTAGGCAGAATCCAAATATACATAATATATACAAGCAGTCTCAAGTACAAAATACTAAACTTGAACAGATAGAGGAGGATCACCCTCGGACGACAACAAACTTTCTGCTCTGGATCAGTACTGGAAAATAGGAATCACGTTAACACTAGCTGCTAGTACTCAAATCTGCATTAGGGAAAAGATACAAAAGTGTAGTTTGAGTACCAAAGCAATGGATACTCTGTAGGCATCATCGGCCGATTGATCTCAATACAAGAAAAGTATAACTAAAATACGAGGGTGTAGTCTAAGCCCAGAGTAAATAGGGATAGAAAGGTAAACCACTATACAGCTGCACAAATGTGAAAATAAGAATTAGTAAAAGCGATACAGAAAGATAAATAACACATTAAATAAAAGAAAAACCAAACATAACCTAATTGGCCCCCCGTAAGACTTCTAGGCATATCGAAGAGGACAATTAACACAACCGTGCCCATAAGCCGTTGGATACATAACAAGTAATTAAAGAAAATAAACGTGAATAATCCATAACTGAACCAATCCCAAGAAATCATATTAGTTATCTAGATATTCACCGGGCTTGAATCAGAACCAATGGGTAGTAATGAGAGGCCACACGTGGGGCTCCAATTGATAGTGGTGGATAATAATAAGAGACCATATGTCAGATTCAAATAAAAAAACAGTAGGTAACAATGAGAAGCAACATAATATAAAACAAAACTCATAATCAGATGTCAGGATCAAACCAAAACTCAGAGAAACCACAACTCCTAGAAGGGCCATAATCAGTACTAGAACTCCCAGATAATATCATAACCAGTTGTTGGACTCAAAATGCAACTCAATAAATTAAAACCCAAACCATACCATAACCAATGCCAAAGTGGAGCAAAGTTTCTCAATAAATAATAGAAATAAAGATTATGTTGACTCTGAACCATAACTGGAATACATTTAAATAAACATTCACATACTTAGATAAAAAGAAATGAATCCAAGTCTTTGTAACTTAATGCCATATCCTAAGCTCATAATTAATACATCATACTAAAAGATAGAAAGATCTAAATTTACTAGAACGAGGCCCTAACTGGATAAATAAAGCATGAAATATTCTTCACATTCACCTTATTCAACTGCATGTAGTTGATACACATGCGCAAAGCCATCTTTTTTCTTCATAAAAAGAATTGGAGTACCCCATGGTGATATACTCGATCTGATAAAACACTTACTTGATAGATCTTAAAGTTGACTAATTTGCTCCTTTAGCTCAGCAAGAGCCATACGATAAGGAACCATAGATCTAGGTTGGGTTCCTGGCTCTAGGTCAATAATAAAATCTATATCACACTTAGGTGGAAGGCCAAATAGGTTAGTCGAAAACACATTGGGAAAATCATAGATAATAGGAGCAGAGTTAAGAGATGGACTCTCATCACTAACATCCTGAACATAAGCATGAAATTACCCTAAACCACTCAATATCAGTCTCTTAGCCCGAATATAAGAAACAATCCCCATCTATGCGCAACTAACAGAATCCTACCACATAACCAGGGGTACGCCAGGAATGGATAAGGTAATGGTCTTAGTAAAATAATCTAAGATCGTATGATAATGAGACAACCAGTCCTACCTAGAATCACATCAAAATCTACCATATCTAGTACAATGAGATCAATCTGAGTATCTAACTCCTGAACAGTCACCAGACATGATCTATATACCCGATACACTACGAAAGAATAACCCATGGGGGTAGTTGCACGCAATAGCACGATAATAAATCCGAAAATAAACCCAGACATGATAAAAAATAAGTAGAAACATATGAAAATGTGGTATCGATATCAAACAAAGTAGAAGCTGGATGGTGTCATATAGAAATCGTGCCATTGATCATAAAATACAGAACCTCAACCTCTGGTCTACCTAGTACATCATACAAATGACCCTATCTATTACTGGATGGATTCCTTTCTGACTACCTATTCTAAATCCCTGAGGACCATCTCTAGAACCTTGAGGACCACCCTCATGACCCTATGCACTAAATCTAGCTGGTGACATCACTAATCTGAGCAGAAATATAGTCTAAACTAAAGGCTCAAATATCCCATGTCGAGGAAACTTATAGGAATAGTGACCAACAACCCCGTAGTCATAACATGCTTGGGGCACTTGACAGTTCCAAGCACACATGCAAGTATACGTTGTCTACCAAGTAGTAAAGTTGCTTTCAATAAAGACGAGTATCGATCCCACAGGGACTTGTTCTAACAACTATAAAATTCTAGTTTAACTTCAAAGATCAATTTGATGCGAAGGTAACCAAAAAGAGTTTAGAATATTTTAAACTATAAGTAAAGTAAATAATGTGTAAATAAGAGTCTTGAAACAATCAATGGAGTAAAGCCCAGGGTTAAAGCACTTTGAACAATCATACTATGTTATTGAACTTCATTTGTTAACTTGTTTATCTTATTGTTGATTCGTAGGGTTAATTGCATAATCGTGGTCTCTCGACCTCTAATCCTTTACCTAATTTAGACATTACAACTACATCATTGAGCGGAGATGTAATAATTCAATTAAGTTATTTAAGCTATGATCCTACATATAAATCAAGTAAGGCTTCTAAGTACATCCCTATCCTAGATGTTCTGACTCTTAACTTAATCAAATTGAAGTTTTCACATTTCCAATATGTTATTCCACTCATAATCACACACTAAAACCATATGGAACACTTTAAATACAATAGAATCCATAAAGATAGACTAGACAAGCAACTAGCTCAAGCTAGAAAAACTAGTTTTCTCTATTGAACTCTAATTAACTCAATTAAGTAAAAACTTGTTGGGAAACACTTGGAACCTTGTAATCACATACTTGGACACTTATATTCTTATTCATATCAATATTAACATATTAAGAACACGAATTATCCTCAAAACAAGGCTAAAAGGGCTATAATAGTAACACTAGAGTACATAAATACACCCAACAACAACACCTCACACTTAAATCATTGTTCATCCTCGAAAAACTCTTAACTCTAAGCATCATAAGTTTAGGAGACTCTACACTTCTACGACATGCAAGACCATCAAGCTAGTACTACAATGACTACATAGAATGCAAGTTTCCTCCCTAAGCATGTTATATACACAATTGAAAGCTCATGAACACTACTTTAAAACATCTTAGCCTAAAGAATTGACTCACCTAAGTGGAAAAACTCATGCATAATGATAAATCAAGAACATCATATAAATCACCCACATTCATCAAGCATGTGTCCCTCACAACAAGAGAGTTACCTATAATCACTCACAATTAAGCAATTCAAAATATGATAGGTACAAGAATAAAATTACGCTCACTCTCACAAAGAATTCACAAGTTACACACAATGAACCATAGGCTTTCCCTTAGTGTAATGCTTGACTAATATCAGAATGTGAAATCTAGGATCAATTATGTCTTTTTAGGGTTGTAATGTAGGCTAAGGGATGGGTAGAAACTATTTTGGCCAACAATAGTGACTAACCTCTCTAAGCGCTTTAATACACTACATTTTACATTTAAAAACCAATCTCTAACAACCAAGTTACACTTTTTCATCCACCCTTATGTTTTGTTTTGCCTCATCTTTTTTAAGTATTTTCACAAACACATGGTGGAAGTATTATTTATTACCACATGAATCAATTATTCTCTTTTTCCACAACCATGGAAATATTTCTGGCATAAATTATGTCACACCCATCCACCACACATCAATTATCAACACCAATAACTATTATCTTGGGGTATCAAATTCACCTTTTCCTCCTTATTTCTCAAACTCCTTACTCAATTAATTTTTTATTAAAGCGCCTAGGAACTTTTTGGATCAAATTAAAGTTTGCCAAAGAAGGGATTAGGCTACATATGAGGCTAACAAAGAAAAAACTAAAGGCTCAATGGGGGTTTACTAGGCTAATGCACAAGGGGTAGGACAAATAGAAGGTAAAAACAAGGTTGTCAAAGAAATGTCTATATTGTCTCCTAAATCCACACTTTTTATTTCGCTTCACATACACACCAGACAAGTTCTAGACATTACATACAACAAGGAATATACAAGTACCTCACACGCACATGGCACATTCATGACTCACATAGAAGCATTGTAGGCTCTTAACCAAACAATACCATGAATTCAACATTAAGCCAACAAGTACAAGAGTCATAAACATGACCCTAGTTGTCTCAAAAGCAGTAATTCACTTAATTACATGCTTTTACAAACAAACCCACTTGCATAATGTAATAAAAAATAGCACCAACAAGAATATCTTACATAAAAAAATTTAAATTGAGCTAAAAATTTGGGAATTTCTCCAGCCCACACTTAAAACTCTACTTTGTCCCCAAAGTGAACTTTTAAAGAAAGAGATAGAGATACTTCCTGAGGCCTCTAGGCCTAGCTAGTAGAATTTTTAAATATTAAGAAAGATTTGGGGACCCCACATTCAGAATTTACCATGCTTCTTAACTCAGGTTTTCGGTATTCAGACGTCTCATCAACCTGTGACTCAATCAAAAATAAAAAAACTACGTGAAATAAAAACTAAAAATACTGAAAAGAAAATGTACCTAATTAACTTAGGTTGACTCCCAAGCAGCTCCTGATTTAGTGTCGCGGCATGATCCAACTCAACTCAGTCATATTTCTTCATTCTTTTACTCCCTTTTAGGAGCCATTTTTTTATTCATTTCTGACCTCTTGATTTTGCACTCTCAAGGTCAATATCTCTCTTAACTTCAACCTTTATCATGTTGGGAAGCAATGGTTTCATCTTAGACCGCTCAATAAGGTAGTCCGAAGAGGTCTTTTGTGGACTAACCACCCCACACTCATCCTCTTCTATTACAAAATCATGCACAAATATTTATAGGGGGATAGTGTATTAAGTGGTTCGTAGACTTTAAATACCACCTCTTCATCCTCCAACCTTATTTTTAGCTTGTCTTCTCTCACATCAATTACAGCTTTGCCCGTTGCTAAAAATGGACGCCCCAAGATGATTGGAACCTATTTGTCTTCCTTAAAATCAAGAACAATAAAGTCAGCAGGAATAATAAAATTACCAACCTTTATGAGGACGTCCTCTATTTTTCTTTCCGGACGGGCTATGATTCCATTTGCTAATTATAAAAGCATGAAGGTTGGTCTAGGTTTCCCCAGATCCAATGTATTGAACAAAGATAGGGGAATCAAGTTGATGCTTTCACCTAAATCACTCAGATCATGGACCACTTTACTATTTCCAATATGAATGGGGAGAGTGAACCTCCTTGGGTCCTTAAGCTTTGTTGGCATTTTTTGAGTGACCACCGAACTACACTCCTCAGTGAGCGTTATTGCCTCCACATCCTGCAATTTTACCTTATTAGCAACCACATCTCTCAAGTACTTATCTTACTTGGGAATATACTACAAAGCATCTAACAAAGGTAAATTAATGTGAAGCTTTCTGAGCGTGTCAAACAAATTTTTAAACATGGCATCTTCCTTTGCTTTTATTTGCCTCTGAGGGAAGGGTAGTGGCGATATCTTCTTCTTTTCTTCTACAACAACTTTCTCTTTCAAGTACTCAGACTTTCTTGATTTTTCCACAACTTTTTCATTTACTTATTCAGTCACCACATCAGCATCTACCTCCTTAGTTGACTTTGGAGGTTCTCCTTGAAGCTCTTTACCATTCCTCAAGGTGATTTTTATAACCTATTTTGGATTTTCTATGTCTCTGGGGAAACCACCTTAAGTCCTAGTATTTACTACTAGCTATAACTTCCCCAACTATAACTCTAAGCTTCTTTGGGCCGCTTTTTGATTTTGTAATTCTTCTAGTTGACTTTTCATATCCGCATCCATTTGTGCTTGACCAGATAAGAGTTGTTTCAATATTTCTTCCATGTTTCTAGTTGACTGATTTTTTTGGGTTTGTGGCTGTAGGGCGTTCCACAGCTAAGTCTGCCACTTCATGTTGTAGGCATTACCATAATTTGGTCTTTGAGCACTGCCCATATACATTGCTTATTTTGAATTTGACGTACACATGGCCGCAGAATGGCCACTATTTCCGCATACCTCACACCAACCACTAATTTTCTTAACTGCATTGACTGTTATGGTTGGCTTTGGAGCTCCTAATTTTAGGCTGTTGAACTGAGTATTTATCAAGTTTTGCAATGCCGCAACTTGAGCTGATAAGGCCATAAACTGTTCCACCTCTAATACCCCTACAATTATTTTTGTGGCACTTCTAGTATCTAAATTCCATTTGGGATTTCTTGATTCTATACGGTTCAACAATGTGTACAGCTCATCATAAATCAACTTCAGCGCTTGACCACCTGCGGCTGAATCTGGAAAAATCCTTGTATTATGATTAAAAGTTTCTACAAAAGTATGAGCATGTAACTCATTGGACTTTGGGTGGTATGGAAAGTCCCAAAAAAGAGCCTTGAAGCATTCCCAAGCATGATAAATATTTTCATCTGGCTTTTACTTGAAACTCACTATCTCACCGCGAAGTCTCGTTGTCTTGCCAGAAGGGAAAAATCTTTTGAGGAATTTTCTGGCTAAGTCATCCCATGATGTGATTGAATTGGTCGGTGCCACATTCAACCGCTTTTTAGCTTCCCTCAACAGTGAATGGGGAAAAAGTTGCAGACTCACATAATCTGTATTCACCCCAGTCAGAATGAATATATTAGCCATCTCAATGAAATTATGCAAGTGAACTTATGGATCCTCGTGAGAAAGCCCTGCAAACTGTCCACTACTAATGATAAGATGCACCATGTTATGCTTTAACTCAAATTCCCCCATCAGTCGGTGTTTGAATTAGGAAAGTTAAGTTCGCCGGAAGTGGGACTGCCACTTCCCTAACTGTCCTAGGAACTGCTTATTGTTCAGCCATAGGAGCAAGATTCTTTTGGTCTTCTTGGATTTGATTAATTCTAGAGAGACGGATTTCTTCCCTCCTTCTTTGATTTGGGTTCGGGGTCTGATTCAAGCAACTCCCAATCCCTAGCTACCTTATTAACCTAAAAACCTATTTTCTACAATAACAAAACCAAGATCAAGCATAAAAACACCAAATAAATATAAGAATAAAACAAAAATAAACAGTTGCCAAATTTCAAGTCCCCGGCAACGACGCCAAAAATATGACAGTTCCCAAGTGCACACGCAAGTGTACGTGGTCTACCAAGTAATATAGTGGCCTTCAAGAAAGCCAAATATCAATCCATAGGAACTTGTATCGACAACTATCCAATTCTAGTTTAACAATTGAGATAAAGTAACCAAAAAGAGTGTTGAATAATTGTAAAATAAAAATAAAGTAAATTATGCGTAAAGTAAAGTCTTGGATCAATCAAGGGAGTAAAGCCCAGGGTTAAAATACTTCGAACAATCATACTATGTTATTTAACTTCATTCTTTGACTTGCGAACAATCATACTATGTTATTGAACTTCATTCGTTGACTTGCTTATCTTGGTTGTTGATTCGTAGAGTTAATTTTATGATCATGGTCTCTCGACCTCTAATCATTTACCTAATTTGGACATTACAACTACAGCGTTGAGCAGGGACGTAATAATACAATCTAGTTATTTAAGCTATCATCCTACGTGTGAATCAAGTAAGGCATCTAATTACATCCCTATCCTAGATGCTAATTTGTATATCTTATTTTATAAAAGAATACAAACCATACTTTATTTATTCCCATGTTCTATCTCCCTATTTCTTCTCCCCAGATCACAAGGTCGATAATATATTTATTTTACGGGTGATCAATCCATAAAAAAAATAAAATCAGAATAAACAAACAACCAAATATGATAAGTTAAATTAAATGAATTTAATTCAAAACAATAGTACTCATGTTCTTGGCTTTAACCCCGAAAAGAGGATTTTTAGCCACTAATATTCATAATCACGATCCAAATAATTGAATACATGATATGAATAATTAACAACCTAATTAAAGAGAAAATAAAAACCTAAAAATAAGTGGCAGCCTCCAAAAATATGTCCAATCCATTCAAACCGACACCACCGCTTCAAAGTGCTCCCGTGCCTAACAAAGTGTGTATGTATATATAATTCACTAATCCTACTCCTTGTAGGATTAAAGAATTGTAAAATTTCAAGATCGTTAGTTGTCTAATCATGTGGGAATGTAAATATAATAGTGTAACAATACCTAATCCATGTAGTATTAGGGTATTGTGTGAAATTTTGTCATGGGAGTGCAGCATGCGTCGCCTGATGTACTTTACAGCAGTGGAGCGTGTGTTGTATGATGTATTACGCGGCAGTGGAGCATGCGTCTCATGCTATTAGCATGAACGCACTGGAATTACACTTCTAAAATTTCTCTAAGGCAAAGGATCACTATTTCGGAGCATCCGTCGCACGCAAATCGCATGGACACACTGGAAGTTGCGTCCAAAATTTTGATTAAGTCTTTATCATCCCATCTTTTATCCCTTATATCATGGTGTATTTTTCTTGGATTTTCAACTTTTATATCATAATTATATCACCGTATTCAGATCACAAAGTTTCCTACATAATCACACACCGCGAATTAGAGATCATAATAACACAATATCCATGATGATAAATCAAAAACACAAGCTAAGACTAGGTTAATTTGCATTTATCTTTAACTTTATGTTCCGACTCTTAACTTAATCAAATTAAACTTTTCACATTACCAACATGTTATTCCACTCATAATCACATGTTAAAACCATTTGAAACACAATAGAATCCATCAGGATAGACTACACAAACAACTAGCTCAAGCTAGACAAATTAGTTTTCTCTATTGAACTCTAATAGACTCAATTAAGTACAAACTTATTGGGAAACCCTTTGAACCTTGTAATCACATACTTGGACACTTATATACTTATTTATATCAATATTAACATATTGAGCACACGGATTATCCTTAAAATAAGGCTAAATAAGCTAGAATAGTAATATTAGAATGCCTAAATACATCCAACATCCAACCAGCCCCCTAATAATGTGTACAATGTAATATATATATATATATATATATATATATATATATATATATATATATTGGACAATGCCTAACCATGTAGGAATAGGATATGATGTGCACTTTCCATGCCATGTATGAACTACCCAATGCGACACGTTGGTAATCTGGTTGCCATATCCAACGCGAGGCGTTGGTTATTTCATGGAATATCTGATGCGGTGCATTGTTCATAGCATTGATAGAGTGGTGCATCACGTCCATATCCCGTTGTTCCACAGGAATTAACCTCCAAAATAAATTCTAAGTGTTGAACATCCTATTTTTTTCCATGCCTTTTGTACTGTATTTCCAATGAATTTTCAGCCTTTATATCATCAATTTATCACCATATTCAGCTCACAAATCTTCCTACATAATCACAAATCACATATTATAGATCATAACAACACAATATCCATAACGATGAACCAAAAATACAAGCTAAGACTAGGCTAATTCGCGATGATCTTCACTTATTGTTCCGACTCTTAACTTAATCAAATTGAACTTTGCACATCACAAATAAGTTATTCCACTCATAATTACACATTTAAACTATTTGGAACAAATTAAAAACATTAGAATCAAACGAAATCAACTAGACACACAACTAGCTCAAGCTAGTAATACTAGTTTTCTCTATTAAACTCTAAATGACTCAATTAAGTACAAACTTGTTTGAAAACACTTTGAACCATTGTAATCACATAATGAGACACTTATATTCTTATTTATATCATTATCACACATAAATCACACGAATTATCCTCAAAACAAAGCTAAATAATCTAGAATAGTAACAATAGAGTGCATAAATACACCCAACATCACCACCCTGCTCTTTCTAAGAGGTCGGGCAGATCTAGAACGACCACCCCAATTCAACGATCCTGAATGAATACCCCTCTGAGGATGATTGTTGCTCTGACCACTGGAACCACTATAATTGAGCTGACCCCTATTTAATATCTGAAGCAATGCCTGAATGGCCTACTACTCTAACATTAATGCTGATAACACTAGTGCTGAGGGTACCTACCCTGAATCACTCGACCTCTAAACTATCAGATATTGTGGATCCCGCTATAGCTTCTCTAATAATGAGGTCTCTTATAGTTTCTCCCTTGGGACACATGATCCATCTCCTCTATAGAATAAACATACTCAGCAATCTCAGAAAAGAATTTCTTGAAGTCACCAAACTCTTATAGACCTATAAAGAAGTAATCTCAATCCCCTAACAAAGTATCAAATTCGTTCGGACTCTGTAGGTAGAATCATAGTGACGTGCCTGGTTAAACCATGAAATCTCACTTCATACTTAGCCACAAATATAAAAACCTATCTCAAAAAAGTAAACTCATCTCGAAGTCACTCGCACTTGCTATGAGGCACATACTTTCCTAAGAAAGCCTTAGAGAACCGAGTCCATGTCACCTGTGGAAATCCAGCTGGCCCAGAATCAAGATAACCTCTCCACCACCTTCTTGTTTCATGCCTAGCTAATAAAAAAATAATATCCACTCCCTGTGACTCAACCAACCCCAAATTCTGTAACCTCTCATTACAAATGGATAGAAACTTATAAGCATCCTATCTTGGGGTCCCAACAAACCTAAGTGGAGTCAATCTAAAAAATTGGCCCAACATTTTATGCTTCTCCAAATATATAACTAGCTGGGGTACTGTCGATTGTGGGACTATTGGTTCTGGTGGAACCTCTGCCCTAGGCACCGCTGTTGCAGGATGTGCCCCTAAATCAATACCACCCTATGCTACTGGCTGATCTCCCTCGGTATATATACCGTTGACTAACCCCAATACATCCCAAAAGATGAAAAAAGATATAAAATCTTATGGAGCTTGGGCTATCCCCTAACCCACCCGCTGCGATGGTGGTGGAATACCTAGAGCTCTATCAGTCTCAGGAGCTATGACAAGATCAGGTGATGGGTCATTAACTTAATCTCTAACTGGGGCTGTTGTTTTTTCCTATCCCTGACCTTTGGGTCGACCTCGACCCCTACAGGAACTCTAGAAATGGACTTGAGGTTTTGATCCCCAGCTCTCCCACCTCACATCCTAGCCATCTGCAAAAAGAGTAAACCAATAAAGATTAAAAACCAACTTAGACCCAACATACGAAAATGGATCAAGAAATGATAATTTTCCCTAGAAATGCTCTGTAGCCTCCCGAAGATAGAATACAGATGTCTCTATACCATTATTTAGGACTTTACTAAACATCATCTCCTGTACCAATAATACTAGTAAAACCTAGACTCTAATACCAAGATGTCACGATCCAGTTTCTAAAGTCCTGATAGTGCCTGCTTTATCCACCACTAGGCAAGCTAAGCATAGCTCAAAAAGATAGATAACTGGCTAACTGACAGAGACTAGAGGAAAATGGATAATAATGATCACAATAGTAATAATAGGAACAACACAGAAAGAAAACATATAAGGTAAATCAAAACGAAAGAAGAAAAGGGACCTAAATATATAAATGAATTCCCTTCTAAGACTTGGTAAGGTCGGTACTAGAGCTATTGCTAAAGGATACCTAGAGTAATAGATAGAATCCAAAATATACACAATATGTACAAATATTTTTTATTATGAAAGACTAAACTGGAACAGATAAAAGAAGATCAATCGGACGACAACAAGCTCACCCTACTATAAATCAGTACTAGAAAATAGGAATCACATCAAGGCCTACTGCTAGTACTCGGATCTGCATTAGAAAAAAGATGCAGAAGTATAGTATGAGTACCAAAGCAACGGTTACTCAGTAGGCATCATCGACCGACTAAGCTCAATACAGGAAAAGTATAACTAAAATATAAGGGTATAGTATAAGCCAATAGTAAATAGAGATAGAAAAGGTAAATCATTATTGAGCTACACAAACGCAAAAAAAATAATAAGTAAAAGTGATATAGAAAGATAACTAACACGGTAACTAAAAGGCAAACCAAATGTCACCTAACGGGGCCCTCATAATCCCGCCAGCCATACTGAAGAGGACAATAAACCCGACCGTGCCCCCATACACTACTAAAAAAGTTGTAAAAAGAGACTAAAAAAAAGAGACCTCAAAAATAGGTCGAAAATAAGAGACCTCATGAGGTCGCTTATCCCCTTAATTTATTTTTTTAATTTATTTTTAAATAAAGAGACCTCATGAAGTCGGGAAATGTTACAAAAATTCAGCGACTCAATATTAACGACTTCAAGAGATCAAAAATAAAATGCGGAAAAAGTTAGCGCCAAAATAATTATAATTATTTTTAAAAAATTAAACATTGCGAACTCGTGAGGTCGCTACAATTTTGGTAAATTAATATTTATTATTAATAATAATTATTTGTCACCATTTTATGAAATGTAAAGTCAAAATATATATTTATTTAATTCTTATAATATTTTTTTATTATTATTATAATTAAAAGTATACAAAACTAAAACTAAAGATTCAGTGCTCTCAAAATTGGCTCTCAAATCTGCCCTCTCTCAAAATCATCTCGCCTCAAATCTCTCTCGCCCAAATCTGTCCCTCTCAAAATCCCCTCGCTGGAAACTCTCTTGCCCAAATCCTAAATAACCCATCAATTCTTCCATTTCAAGTAAGGCAGCAACTTTCATTTTTTTTCTTATCTATGTATAGAATAGTATTTTAATCTATGGATGTTCTGGGTCTCCTTAATTTTTTCCTAAATGTGAAGGAATATTTAGGGGCTTCGTTGCCTTGTTTCAGAACCGTGTTTATGTTTTCCGACATTCTTGTCGATTTCTTCCATCTTCAATTGAGTTATAGATTGTCTTGTACCCTTATGTATTTGTGTTTTTTGCTTTTTTGGTTCTAGATTTGATTTTTTTTTCTTGTATATGGGGCTTTTTATTAATATTTTAGCTAACCTAATTCAGAATATGTGAAAAGTCTTGTTGGAGTTTATTTTTTTTCTTGATACTTGTGAGGGTTTAACTTTTGTTTGAATTGTATTTTATTTCATGTTTCAGCTGAGACAATTGTTATATTTTTAAGCTCAATAATTTAAATCAGTGAGTTTCCATTAATTATTAGGCTGGTTTTTACGTTGGGTGGGACGGATGGTGGAATTGCATGTAACAGAGAGAAATTTGAGGGTATATGTAAGTCGGGGTTGGCAGCTAGTTTGACATCACAAGTTTAGGTTGAGAAATATTTGTTGGGTTGAAAAGTAAAGTATAAAAAACAGCGAAATATATGATATGCTAATCGAATTTCATTGCCATAGTAGTTAGTTACCTTTGCCCACTGTTAACCAAAATGCAAATAAATTGAAAATTCAGTGTGAAAGAAGAGTGTGGTGTCCCTTTTATCAGAGATCAGATTTGAATACTGATCTCTCTCTGTCTATTAGTATTGGAGTTCAACTAGTTTGAATTTGTACTTGAATCCTAGATGTCTGGAAAACATTGATAACATACCGTTAATGGATCTGATGCGCTCGGAGAAGATGACTTTCATTCAGCTTATTATTCTTGTTGAGTCCGCTCATCATGCCATTACTTACCTTGGCCAACTTGGACTTCTCCAATTCCATGATGTACTCATCTCTCTCTTGAGAATTTGTTTTTTTTCTAAGTTTTATTTTTTATTAATGATTGATATTGTGGTTATATGATTTTGAGATATCGTTGTTTTGACGTGATTGGTTGGCATGATTTTGACTGAAATGCTTAGTATTTGAGAGTGGTTTTGGTTATGGTAGAAGCAGTGTAACAGTAAATTATTGATTATTAGAGTGATATCGAGAATGTGTTTTTTGAGTGATTTTGGTTATAGTAGAGACAACATAATAAGAAAGTGCTTTTTTGAGTGATTTTGGTTATGGTAGAGGAAACATAACAGGGAAGTGTTGGTTTTTTTTGAGTGATTTTGGTTATGGTAGAGGCAGTGTAACAGAAAAGTGTTGTTTCTAGAGTGATTTTGGAATTGTTAATTCATGATTAATAAGTGGTTTTATGATTTTAAAGTGTCACTATTTGTACATAATTAATTATCATGATCTTTAACTATCTGAATTGTAAATCTTCCACTTCTTTGAGTTGTTCATGGATTGTTTAACTAGTAGATGACTTTGGTTTTTCTTTTTGGGTTAAAGAAATGCCTCATAATATGTACAGATGACAAGTCTTTGCACACTTATCCAATATCCGTTTTATCTTTACTGGGATTTTTGTATGACTTAATGCCCCATTTTCTTTAATGAATCATTTCGAGATCTCTAGTGCAATACATAATCAGAAATGGTCTATCTAAGGTAAGGTTTGTGTACACTTTACCCTTTCGTCATAATAGTCATTGAACTATTGCAGCAATACTTATGTTTTGGTTTATCATTGACTACCGAATGGATTAGTAATAACTAGCTAGTTCACTTTTAGACTGGAGATAAAATCTTAAAAAAGGAAAGGAAACTCATAATTACATGACATTTGATAGAAAATTCAAAGCAATTGCTGAAGCAGAAGAAAAAACACTCATAAATTACTTTATAATGGAGGTTAGATGGGTACTTGGATTGTTACATTGCATTATGATCAGTTCCTTAGGAACCTGTGTACTCTAAATTGATATTTTCGTGTTGAATGGGTCCTAATAGCATAAGATATACATCAAATACAGAAAGGAAGTGCAAAGGTGGAGATATACCTTTAAACAAAGATTCTGCCTTGTGTCACAAATTGGATAATTATGTGGACAACAGTATGAAGCCCTTTTAATAACCACAACTGTGTGCACACAAAGTCTTCTTGCTTTGTTTTTTGTCCTGTGTTATATATTCTTCTAATCTGCTCATTTTTTATCTTTTAAATTTCAGTCCATTTAGTTTAGGTGTATACTAATTACTACACAAATTTTTGTTTGTAAACTAAATTGAGATAGTGTCATTTGAATTATTGCTAGCCTTTTAGTATCTACTTATGAAAAATATAAGAGAAGAATATTGTTGAATTGTGTATCTACATTATATAAAGAACCTTTCGGGTACATAAGTTATTCAGAATGAGACATCAACTTCAGTCAATATACATGTAATATTTTTGATGTTTCAGTTAGTGTTTTGTAACAATTATTGTATAGAAATTAAAATTCAATTAATTTTGTTTGTAGGAAAAAGAACTTAGGAGGCCAATAACTCAAGGCTGAGGCATTCAAGGCTACATACACAAGGCTGACCTATGTAAGCCTTTATTTCTAGTAGTAATTACTTTATTTTCTAAATTTATATTCTAATATCATTAAATTCAGAATCGATATCTGCAATGCATAGAGGATCTTCGTCAAACTCTGCCAGAAGATAGGTGAAACCTACCACTTAGCCAAGAGCAGAATGAGAGAATGCATGCGGTTGGTGGCCCGAGTAAGTATGGATATGCTTATGGATTGCCCCAACGAACTTTCTGTGAATTTCATTCGGAACTAGAAGGCCTTGGTAGTTTCCAAGATGATGAGTCAAGTGATACAATTTTGTCTTTGAAGCAGCAAATAGATGAGATATCTAAAGAAGCTAAGGCCTCGCAGGCTAGGGAAAGGCAAAGAGATATACAGTATGCAGGAATGAAGGCCCAATTCGATGCATTACTTGCTTCAGGGGATTCCCCCTTATCCCGATGATGTAGTGCGCCCTCTTCGACCCCCACAGTCTCTACCTATTTCACATGGAGTATATGGTCAATATAGATATGAGACTAAGGATCCCAGTAGTGATGAAGATGATAAGGATTACTATGTGGACGATACATCGCCGCGTTGTTAAAGTTGAATGTTGTCTAGATAATTCAAATTATATACTTCATGGTGGTTTATTTGAATTCTTAGGTGTTTTTGAATGCATTAAAACTTTAAAGTAGTATGAATAATAGTATTGTTAAATAACTTATGACTTTTATGTTTTGTTCATTCAATTTCAAGGTATTTAAATTTTATTTTCATTTTGTGGTTATTAATTAGATTATATTTACTTGTGTTTGTTGTAGTTTGATTGATTGGTGGGAGTTCATGGAGCTCGATTTAATTGATTATATTGTATATATTATTGAATTGCATTGAAATGACAGGTATTTGTAAAAGCTATTATTTTACAAAAAGAGACCTCGTGAGGTTGCTATTTCGCATTTTTATTTTTTCGCAAATGCACAAAAGCGACTTAATGAGGTCTCTTTTTCACGATTTCATTTTCTACATACTCAATTAAGAGACTGCAAGAGGTCGCTTATGTTTTAAATAAATTGTTTATAATAAAAAATTAAGAAATAATAATCACCTCGTGAGGCGTCTTTTAATTAAAAAATAAAAATAAAAAAATCAAATAGAGACCTCATGAGGTCTCTTTTTAATAAAATAATAATAATTATAAAAAATAATTTAGAGACCTCACGAGGTCTCTTCTTTGTAAAATTCAAGAAATAACCTAGTGACCTCGTGAGGTTGCTTTTAAGCGATGAGGACTCTTACAAAAGGCGATCTATATTTTAGAGACCGTCAATTGAGGTCTCTTTTGAAGTCTCTCTTTAAGGGAAAGAGACCTCATGAGGTCTCTTTTTTAAGTCTCTTTTTACAGCTTTTTTAGGAGTGATAAGTCCGTGGGACATAGAAAAAGTAATTAAAGACTATAAAAGAACCAATCCCAAGAAATCATAGTAGTCATCTAGATGTGCATCGGGCTTAAATTGGTACCAATGGACAGTAATGAGAGGCTAGACGTCGGGCTCAAACCTGTAGTGGTGGATAATAATAAGAGGTCATATGTTGAATTCGAACAAAAAATAGTGGGTAATAACGAGAGGCCATGTACATGATATTAAAGAAGTCATAATCAGATGTCGGACTCATACCAGAACTTGGAGAACCCACAACTCTCAGAACGGCCGTAATCAGTACCAGAACTCCTAGATAATATCATAATCAGATGTCGGACTTGAACCAAAACTCAGTAAATTGAAACTCAAACCATAACATAACCAATGCCAAAGTAGTGCGAAAATTCTCAATAAATGACAGAAATAAAGTATATGTTGGCCTGAACCGTAATTGGAATAAATTTAAATAAACATTCACATACTTAGTTAAAAAGTGATGAATCCAAAATTTCGCAACTTAATACCACATCCTAAGCTCATAATTACTATATCATACTATAAGATAATGAGATAAAATTTTACTAGAACGAGGTCCTAACCGGATAAATAAAGCATGAGATATTTCAAACGGTAGCTAAACGACAACCACTTTCCCAAAACTAGAATAATAGAACTCAATTACCGTAAATAAATTCAATGTAAAGAGAGGATAAGCCTAGTATACATGTACGCCAAAGCTAAAAAACCTCTTCGAGAAACCTCCAAATAATGCCTTACTAGAACTTGAGCATAAACAACTTGATGTAGATAATTGACTTCATTTTAAAAATTAAATATAACAAGCAAACTTTTTCCCACAAAATTTATATGGATATGCGAATGGATATAAAAAGTAACAAGCCAAGTATGTTTGTATTTAACAGTGTGATGTAAATATTTTATATTTCAAGATTCCAAATGAACTTGCTAATGATAGTTCTTAAATACTCCACCCACCGTTTCGTATGGCTTAGGTGGCTACTAACCATGCAAAGTAAAAACTAAATGTCACTTACCTTAATTGTTGTCCCTTCCTTTTTTTCTCCACTTGGAAAGAAAGCGGTATTAAATAATTCCATTATATATGTAGTCGGATATTGTATAAGCTTGCGAAAAAATAAATATAATACTTTGATATATCATAATTGATAGACAATTATTTTTAATAAAATATCTATTATATAATAATAATATTTTAATAAATCTAAATTCACTATTTTTATTTAAAATATTAATAGGTTATAGAACTATTATAAAATAATATATATATATATATATATATATATATATATATATATATCATAGCTAAAAAAAATTTATGCACATCAAAAATATTTTAAAAGGGTAATTAACTTATCCTTTTATAAAATTTTAATTTAATTTAACTATTCCACAACACATTTGGTATTAGTAAAATTATCAAACAACTGTTCGATAACCAAACTGTCAGTCTCACCAAATCATAAATAACCTGAAGCAGTTTTAGAGAAGCTCTAGACGCCGAGAATACAGAGGAAAATGACCGTGAGGGTCATTACATGTAGTCACAAAATACATGATTAGTTGTGGATACATTATTGATATGTAGCTCTCTAAATATATTAGATACATATTAAGGTGCCCTCATACGGGGTTAAGGCATCAGGATACATTTACATATGTATGTAAATATAGATGCAATATCTTAAATAGCTCAATATTATTCATCTCAATAATAATGAGGATATCATTTACATAAACGATATTTAAAAAGAAAAAGAAAAACATGATAAGAAAATCGTTTTTGTTTCATCACTTGTCTTTAAGAGTCTGTCAGTCAGACCACTTGGGCTCACAACTAGGGCAAAATATTAGTGTTTGAATGTTTTGTCCCTTTGGTCTAGATTAATATTTTGTCCCTTTTCTGCAGAAGTCATATATTCTAAATACGATGAAAATTGAAATTGTTTGGTTGCGACGCTACACCATCAACAATCAGTAATCCCATGTTTTAGTTGCATGCATAATTATCCTATCGAATCTCCATTTTTTTCTTTTGTAATTTTGAATATTTTCATAAACGTTCAAGTATTGCAGAATTTAGAATCTATGGTAGCCATTGAAGTTTTGCTTGTAATTAATTCAATCTTAATTTACTTGGATTCGTCTTACTTTAAGACAAAGTCTTTATATTTTATCTCCAACATTTTTGGTTTGATCATTCCATCTCCTCAAATTTCTCTAATCAAAACAATTATTCTACCAAAATATATCCCATGTATTTTATAATAAAAGTTTTGAAATGATACGGATATACTTTTACTATATATAGCTAGAATGATATGTATACATATTATTAATATAGATACTGGTCTATTATATAGATGGAACAATATGTATAACAGATAGTTAGTATCCATATTGGTCTATTGTATAACAGAATAATACATATACATATTAATGTATATCAATACGTATAACAGCATTTATTTGAGATATATTATGTTAGTATACAAATATGACATATTTATTTGGGAAAAGGACAGAGCATGACCATTTTTTAAAAAAATGGCCCACATGTGAAAAGGTGGACATGTTGTAGTCAGTCGACTAAATTAATTCCTCTTTTTAGCCATTTGGCCCAATTGGACACATGTAGTCTCGATACTCAATTGATACACTGTTATACGAAATTGATACACTTTTATATTATATTGATATACTTTTTAAAAAAGAGAAAGTAAATTCTATGCAGGCACATGCAGTCCCTATACCCAATCGATACTCGTTTATACCACATTAATACACTTTTATACTACATTGATACACTTTTATACTACATTGATACACTTTTATACTAGATTGATACACTTTTATACCACGTTGATATAGTATATATACCATATAAATACATCTTTTACAGAGAAAATTTGTGCAAGCATATACAGTAATTTGTTATTCGTGAATTTGTTAACTTAACCTAAAATTTGTGAAAATTTGTGCAAGCATATACAAAATTTGAATCTTCATTAATGCCATTAATGGAAAGCAAATGACCATAATCATTACAATGAATCAAACCATGCAAAACATGATTGTCAATTTCAAATGAATCTCTTCCCAATGATTTTTTTCAGTTCTCATTTGCCGGTATTATCAAATGGTATCTTCTTTTCGACACATAATGGTGCCCCCATCCTTCAACAACAACAAAAAAAATAATCCATAAAAATAAACAAACAAAGGTACCACAGAAATTGAGTTTTCATTTTATTTTACCAGTGAATTTGCAGTGATCGCAGAAAGGATGAAAAGAAAGTTGAGTAGTTTCTTCAATGGTGTAGAGTGGGAAAACTGCACCAGTTGAATTGGAAATCAACCAAGTAGACCAAATTTGAAAATCAGAGAGTGTGTAATCTTCAATAGTAGCAAATTCTTGAAGGAACATTTCAATGTTATCACATATTTTTTGCTAAAAAATATGTGTATCTGTAGATTTTGGTGATGGATTTTTCTTGGGGGGGGGGGGGGGGTTTAATTTTTTCTGTTAATTTTTTGTTGAATTTGGTGAAGATTTAAATTTTGGTATCTAAGATTGGGAATTGGGGTGAAATTGATTGAATTTTGGTGGGTTGAATTTTATTTTTTTTCTACTTTCTATGTGAAATCTATTATATGGTTGGAATGGAGAAAAGCGTGGAGAAGAAGATGAAAATGATACACTGTTTATACTGGTGTGGCTATTTAGTGGGTATTTAATTGTGGGTGTTATTTTTGTGGTATTATTTTAGTTTTAGGTATCATTTTTGTTCTTTTCCCTATTTTATTTTCCTACTATATACTAGATAGTGATGGGCTTGTTTACGGGCCCAATATTACAATTTTAACTATTTTTATAGTTATTTAATTAATTTTTTTAAAAAATAATTACTAATACTTTTGAATAAACACAATAGAAAGCATAAGTAGAAATTACACTATATAATAAAATTTAACTTCTTATTTTTATAAAATCAAATGATATCTTACAAATTATTTAAGTTATCATAATTAACATTAAAATATCATACACTCTAGTGCTTATTTTAATATCAGATTAAACACATTTGCTTATATTAAACAACTAATTTTAATGTCCTACTTTATTTAAAAACTATACGAGAGAATAAATTAAAATTATACATATTTGTTTATTAATATTTTTTTTATAGAATCATACGAAGCAGTAAAGAATATTTATCCATACATAAATTGATTTTAAATACATTTAAATTCATTTCATGTGTGTTAAACAAACGAAAATAAGGACATGGATGAAAGTTTTAATGAATCATAATGTTAAAAGATTGCTTTTACGTCTTGTCTTATATACGTCAAGAATATGAGATTAATTTAATATAGTAAGCAAGAATTTTTTTTTCAAATTTTTTGTCTATCTGATGAGGAAATTTACTATCTCAAATAAGAAGAATCTAAAGAATTAACAAAAGTTAACATGATATATATTGTAGTAATTTAACATGAGGTAGTTAATATTACATTTTAAATAAGTTGCTTAAAATAATTTTAACAGATGATTAGTAAGTAATTATGTTTTCATAATTTATATGTGTTGTAAATCTTTGTAATGAATTGTATCAAGTGAAGTTTTGAAATTATGGAGGAATTCGTTTATTGTGTATAATAGATACACGCCTATTTAATAATTATGAGTATTTTTTTTAATTATTTTACTATAATATAGTAATAACTACTTTATACAATTAAATGTGTGGCAAAAATTAATTTTACTATTTTATCATTTATGGAACATATGTCAGTATTTACACATCCACTGATAAACTACATCTCCCAATATTTTAATTTATATAATTTTGATTAGACATCGAATTCAAGATACATGAACAAAACTTCACAATATTTATACTGTGGTTTTGGATAAGAGCAGAGAAAATTTGTCTGAAATCAAAATTTAAAATATTTTAATGAAACAAACTTCAAATATAAAGAAAATTTTAAGAAAAGAACTTCTCCATAACTTTTTGAAGAAAAACAATGCGCTCCACTTCTTTAAAATGTCACTTGATTTTTTAAAAATTTTCAGAGCATAGTCATTAAAATTTTCTGGAACATGAATTTTTTTTTAAAATCCCCACTCTTTGCGTGATGTACAATAAGTTTAAGCTAGACTTTTTGTTAATTGGCAAATTTGTCCTTGCTCCTCCTAGTTATGACTCTTTTCTATATACTAGATAATGAAGGCCCCATTTACGGGCCCAATATTACATTTTTAACTATATTTATTGCTATTTAATTAATTTTTCAAAAAAATAATCACTAATATTTTTTAATAAACACCAAAAGAAATGTTAGATCACATTATATAACAAAATATAACTTCTTATATAAAATTAAACAATAGCTTACAACTTACTTAAGGTTTCATAATTAAGATTAAAGTATCATATATTCTAATGCTTATTTTTAAAATCAGGTCAAACATAAGAGAATAAACAACTAATTATAATATTTTTCTTTTTCTACTTTATTTAAAAATTATACAAGAGAATAGATTTAAATTATAAATATTTATCTATTAATATAGATCAAATGAAGCAATAAAGAGATACTAATTCATACATAAATTGATTTTAAATACATTTAAATTCATTTTATGGGTGTTTAATAAACGAAAAAAAGGATCAACTGGATGAACGTTTTAATGAATCATAATATTAAAGGATTGCCTTTGTGTCTTGTCTTATATACGTTAAAAACCAGAGATCAGTTTAATATAGTAAATAAGTAATTTCTTTTTATGTGCTATGTCTACCTGATAGGGAAATTTAATATCTCAAATAAACATAATCAAAAGAATTAACAAAAGTTAACATGACATATATTGTAGTAATTAGTTAACATTATGTTTTAAATAAGTTGTTTAAAATAATTTAAAGCGGTGCTTAGTAAATAATTATATTTTCATAAATTATATGTATAGTGCAAATCTTTGTAATGATATGTATGATGTAAGGTTTTGAAATTACGGAATTTCTTAATAGCTGAAAAATTACTCATGAAAATGAAATATCAAAAATAGGTATTATATGAGTTTATGTCGTATAAATTGATAATATAAAGAAATGTTATAGTCTTAAGGTTTATTTATGATTGTAGTGTATAATTTATGCTATACTTTTAAAATTATCTTTCAATATCTGAAAGTTTTTTAATTTGAAATTGAGTATTTCTCCGTTTCAATTTTTTGTTTGATTTTGATTTGATACGAAGTTTAAGAAAGTAAAAAATAATTTTCAATCTTGTGTCTTAAATTAATAACATGTAGAATATGTCAAACTCTATTTTAATCTTGGTGTTAAATATTACATGTAAAAAGTTCTAATTCAATAGTTAAAAAAAAGGCAATTTTTTGAAACAAATTTAAACGAAAAGTAAGATAAATAAATTGAATGAATGAACTAGTATTTAAATATTTATAAATTTATTTATTATTTTATTACACTTGTAGAGTAATTAAATATGCAAATAACAACTAATTCTATATTTTATGTGGATCCATGTGAGATTTTATATCAATTGAGATGTGATTGACATTTACAAAAAATAACTTGACTTTTTCGTCATTAAAAATTTATGGCCAAGCTTTGATGCCTTAAATATAAGTAAGCAAGATAATTTTTTTTTAAATTACAAATATACCCTTGGTCGTCCCACTCTTCACTCTTCTATATAATAAAATAATAAAAAAATCTAGAGTTTCATTATCTTATCAAATTGTCCTTGAAATAAGTCATATTTACTAAACTACCCCTGGTTGTCCACTTGATCACCTTTCTATATAGTACGATCCCAACATACGTTATTTTTTAATCTCAATTTATATGACAAAAATATAATTTAGGTAATTAATTATTGAAATAATTTTAATTTTTAATTTTTAATTTTTAATTTTTGTGATTTATAATACTTTTTCTTCTATTCTAATTTAAGTGATGCTGATATAATTTCGAAAGCCAACCTATGTGGCACTAATATAATTTCGATAGTCAATCAAATATTTTATTGTGATTTATAATACTTTTTTCTTCTATTCCAATTTAAGTGACACTGACATAATTTCGAAAGTCAACCTATATGGCACTATATAATTTCGATAGTCAATCAAATGTTCTATTGTGATTTATAATATTTTTCCTTCCATTTCAATTTAAGTGACACTAATATAATTTTTAAAGTCAACCTATGTGGCACTACTATAATTTCGACAGTCAATCAAATATTTTATGTTGACATATAATTTTTTGTCCATTTATGAAATATTATTAATTTCTAATGCGATTGTAATAATTAATTAGGGGTCATATAATAAAATTACAATTGAAGAAATGAAGAAGACGTGTCTTAAATGACTTATAACAACTAATTAGAAGTGATATAATAAAATTACTATAAAAAAATAATTGTGAAAAAAGCATAAATGGGCCTCATATAAGACATCAAGTTAATTTAAAATAATAAATATTAATTTATTATTTTATGTCTATTTATATTTTTTATTAAATATTATAAACTTTTAATACTTAAATAACCTGTAATAATTAATTAGGGTTGATATAATAAAATCATGATTGATGCATCCAAGAAGACGTGTATTAAATGACTTATAACAACTAATTAGAGTGATAGAATAAAATTACTATAAAAAATATTCGTGAAAAAAGCATAAATGGACCTCATATAAGACATCAAGTTAATTTAAAATATCAAATATTAATTTATTATTTTATGTCTATTTTATATTTATTATTAAATATTATAAATTTTAATACTTAAATAACCTATAGTAATTAATTAGGGATAGTATAGTATAATTACGATTGAAGCAACTGAAGCAGGCAGTACAAGCAGGTATGTCGAAGACGTGCCTGCTTATCTCCACTTATTATAGATACTAGATAATGAAGGGCCCGTTTATGGGCCCAATATTACAATTTTGAATATATTTATGGTTATTTAATTTTATTTTTTTTAAATAATCATCAATATTTTTGAATAATTATAATAAAATATCATCCACTCTACACTCTAGTGCTTATTTTAATATCAGATCAAACATATTATCTTATATTAAACAACTAATTTTAATGTTCTACTTTATTTAAAAACTATACAAGAGAATAAATTAAAGTTATAAATATCTATTTATTAACATTTCCTTATAGAATCATACCAAGCAATAAAGAATACTAATCCATACATAAATTGATTCTAAATACATTTAAATTCATTTCATGTGTGTTTAACAAACGAAAATAAGAACATGGATGAAAGTTTTAATGAATCATAATGTTAAAAGATAACTTTTATGTCTTTTCTTATATACATAAAAAAAATAGGAGATTAATTTAATATAGCAAGTAAGAAATTTCTTTTGAAATGGTTTGTCTATATAAATTTACTACCTCAAATAAGAAGAATCTAAAGAATTAACAAAAGTTAACATGATATATATTGTAGTAATTTAACATGAGGTAGTTAGTATTACATTTTAAATAAGTTTTTTAAAATAATTTTAACAGATGATTAGTAAGTAATTATGTTTTCATAATTTATATGTATTATAAATCTTGGTAATGATATGTATCAAATGAAGTTATGAAATTTTGGAGGGATTCGCTTATTGTGTATATAGATACACGCCTATTCAATAATTATGAGTATTTTTTTTTACTATAATATACTAATAACTACTTTATGTAATTAAATGTGTGGTCAAATTTAATTTTACTTTTTTTTATCATTTATGGAACACATGTGAGTATTTACATATCTACTTATAAACTATGTCTTCCAATATTTTAATTTTTATAACTTTGATTAGACATCGAATTCAAGATACATGAAAAGCCTTCACAATATTTATGTCGTAGATTTGGATAAGATGATAGAAAGTTTATCTAAATATTAAAATTTAAAAAATATTTAAATGAAACAAACTTCAAATATAATTTCTCCTTAAATTTAAAATTATTCTTTCCATTTGATTCAAGTATATTATTTAAATAAATAAGAAAGAAAGAAAGAAAGTGTATGATCATGAATTCTGAAGCTATTAGATAAAGAAATTTTAAGAAAAGAACTTCTCCATAACCTTTCAAAGAAAAACAATGGGCCCCACTTCTTTCAGATGTCACTTGATTTTTAAAAAAATTTCAAAGTATAGTCATTAGAATTTTCTGGAACATGGATTTGTTTTTTGTTTTTTAAATTCCCTACTCTTTGCACGATGTACAATAAGTTTAAATTATACTTTTTGTTAATTGACTATGTCTTCTAATATTTCAATTTTTATAACTTTGATTAGACATCGAATTCAAGATAAATGAAAAAAGTTCACAATGTTTATGCTGCGATTTTGGATAAGAGGAGAGAAAGTTTATCTGAATATTAAAATTAAAAAAATATTTAAATGAAACAAACTTCAAATATAATTTCTCTTTAAACTTAAAATTATTCTTTCCATTTGATTCAAGTATATTATTTAAATAAATAACAAAAGAAAGAAAGAAAGTGTATGATCATGAATTCTGAAGCTATTAGATAAAAAAAATTTAAGAAAAGAACTTCTCCATAACCTTTCAGAGTAAAACAATGGGCCTACTTCTGTAACGCCTTGAGTCTGTACCCCGGACATCACACAGTGCTTACGATCCCGAAGGATCACAAGCTAACTTGTGAATGGTAGCTGTTGTGAGCACTGAATAATAATACTGAAATGATGCGGAAGTATAACTGAAATGACAATAAGGTTCTTAAACACCGAAAACAAATACTGAAATACTGATAGTAATACTGAAAAGAAAAACTGAACATTTGTCTGAAATAGTCTAGCCTGAAAGCCTCTAACTGTCTGAATAAGGAGTTGATGGGACAAGCCCCCAACTAACTCCGACTACTGATAATACTGAACTACTGAAATGCTGAAACAATAAATCTGTCCTCAAAATATGAGGACTCACCACTGTAATCGCTGCTGATAACTTGAACTACTAAGTACGATCTAGAGCCAGTGTGTCTGAACCTACAATATGAGACATCATAGTGCAAAAGAAAGAGTATGCATCAGCACTTTGAATGTACTGGTATGCTAAGTGAGGTAGGCTGATACACATGGGTTTATATGCATAGATGATAACTGACTGAATGATACGAATATAACTGAATGAGAGTACATGGATAACTGAGACTACTATAAATACTGAGTATGTAATACTGTGCATATACATACATATATTGTATCTAAGATCATACTGAAACTGAATACTCAGTTCTGATAACTGAGTGACTGATATATGAGATTACTGATAACTGAGTTACTGATAACTGGGTGACTGTTTTTGACAGTCCTGATTCTGTAGAACTAAACTGAGTTTTATACTGAGTCTGAAACTGAAACTGAAACTGTAACTGTGAGAGTGTTCATCTAACCGACATACCCCGATTGTAAACTGAGTTAGGGTCCAACCTGTAATCCCAGTTGGAAGGGTGTTAGCACTTTTTCAAGGGATACTAACAATATTAGGTCAACTTTAACCTGGTAGGAAGACTCATAAATTATGAATGTATGGTCAGGGACGGACCTACATATTATTGTGAGGTGCTCCGGAACTCATTAAACTCGACGGGGAATAGGTAAAATTACATAAAAAAATATACGAAAATAGGTATATAATATATAAAAGCACCCACTAAAATAAAAGTTGGTTGGGTGCATTGCCATTTAGATTGATTTTAAGGTTATCCACAAGAAGGGAGGTCTAGGGTTCAAACCACATTGAGGTAAATTTTTATTTTTTTCAGTTTTAAAATTTTTTAAGCACCCACTATCCTTAATTTTTGGGTCCACCACTGTGCATGGTTGTGTCAATCCTAGTGTGGCAGGAGGACATCTTACCCTATGCTGGCTACGTAGTTCTGTAACGCAGGGATTGCTACTAAGGGTCAAACCCTCTGTTGATAGGAATGCCCCCATCCCTGGGTTCGCTCGGTGTTGAATCCTACTCCTAACTAAATGGACACTGAAATGATCACTAGACTGTACTAGGCTTGACTGAACTGCTACTGATTGAATTGACTGACTGAACTGGACTAAGTTCACTGAATTCTGTAACCGACTGAGTACTACTATTCTTGACAATACTGAGACTATTCTGAGTTACTGTAGTTCTAGTTAAACATCTAGATCTTCGGGTATTGAATACCCCCAGGACTCGATAGCATCAATACTAATAAAACATAATAATTCTTAAAAATATAGCAATAGTCAATTGTTCACATTGCAATCACTTAGACATTTTGTCAAACACTTGGAAATCATGAGCTTGTACATGAATAGGGACACACGCCAATATGTCATAAATACATTGTTCAATCCGCAAGGACATTCTATCAAATAATTTCAATGCATATCTTTAGCATGGAAGTAGTTTAAACATGTAGTAATAGAATGAGTTCATTACTAAGAAAACCAAAGGATCGAAATGCACAATGTATTTACTATGCATTTTATCCAACACTTAGGAGGCATAACCTTACACTTGGGCATGAACAACAGACTCATGCATCATGACTATAACAATTATTTCTGAATTCAAGGGTTTTTTTACATGGGAATTACATCAATCAAATACATAATATTTTATATTCATGAAACTTGCAATTAAATCTCGAATTGAAAACCCAAAATCAACATATGCATGAATACAATCTAGTTCAAACATATAAATCATAAAATCAATGATCTTGTAGTTTAAAAGGGGTTCTTGAACTCCAAGGGTGAAAGGAAACCCAAGGATGAACACCTAACATATCTTGATTATTAATTCTTTGAAAGTTATGGTGAATTTCTTGGGACTTGAATCTTGAATTGATGGGTTAAGGTTTATTCTTGAGAAGATTTTGTGAATAATGAGTGAGTTTTGCACTTAGGTTGGCTTAATCTTATGTTTTAGGGCTAAAATAAAGTGGAAAAATGACTTATTTACACCTCTAGATGCGGAATTAAAAGAGCAGAAATCGTCTCTAGTGACGCGTTGGGCGCCGCGCCGCATCGATGGTCGACGTAATATCCAACGCAATGCGTTGATATCGCGTTGGCTTACTAGAATTTGCACTGAAGGCTGGTGATAAAATCCTGATCGACACGATAGGCGATGCGACGCATCGAGATCACGTCGATCCACTATTTTGGACTCCCAAACGTGCCTCAAACGACGTTTGAAAAATTCAAAACTCGTTCGAGAACACCTATTGACATCCCTGATCATGAATCAATCTAAGAATCGACATTTTAAAGTTGTAAGGGTCGGAAATAAAGCCATTGAGCTATTGAGGCAAAAAATGAGACTAAGTGTCAATACTTAGCTAAAATTTTCTAAGTTTGGGACCTCTTTTCATGCTATATAGGACTGAGTTAGACTAGGACTTTTACGGGGTCTTACAACTTCTTTAAGATGTCACTTGATTTTTTAAAAATTTTCAAAGCGTAGCCATTAGAATTTTCTTGAACATGGATTTTTTTGTTGAAATTTCCCATTCTTTGCATGATGTACAATACGTTTAAGTTAGACTTTTTGTTAATTGACAAATTTGCCTTTGGTCGTCATAGGTATGGCTCTTCTATATAATAAATATATAAAAAATAAGTTTGAGTTAGCACACAACACATGGTTGTCATATGTGCTTGTTGGGATTGGTAGTTTATTTAAAGGTATTTTAGGTATTTTGCATTTTATTGTTCTTTGAAGTTGTTGTACTTAGACATGAATGTGCCTCTTTTGTTTTGGACCATAAACCCAAGGATACCAAAAAAAAAGTTGTATTTCAACTTTCTCGCAGGTAGGTCCCACTTATTTTTTTGGGGTCTTTTCATTAATAGTTTCAAATTTATTTGATTTTTCAATTATTTTTTCAATATATACATGGATTCTAATTAATTTGGTTTCTCATACCCACATAAATTTTACAAGTATTTTTATAGCAATTTTACTATATCACTTCTAATTAGTTATTCTGAGTCATTTAGTACATATCTAATTAGTTATTATGAGTCATTTAATACATATCTGCTTCGCTACTTCAATAGTAATATTTGGTTAGCTCTTGAAATTATATATATGTCATTTAAATTGAAATATAAGAAAAAGTATTATAAATTACAACAATTAAAAACTTAAACTATTTTTAAAATATAATTAACTATCAATGCCACAAAAGTTTGAACAATGAGAATATTATAAATTATAATAGGTAAAATCTTAAAATATTAAATTATAATGCTAAAAAGGGATTATAAATTACAATAACTAACAGCTTAAAAAATCTAAAAGTATAATTGATTGTCTAAATTTTAATGTAATTATTTTATTTTTACTTTTAACTTGTTATATATTTGAAATCTGTATAAAAATATTATAAATTATAATAATTATTAATTTAAATTATTTGCAGACACATACAAAGTTATGGTTGACTCCAAATTTTATCAGTGCAACATAAATTGAGATATACGATTTAAAATTTTTGTGAAAAGTAATATAAATCACAATAATGCAACACTAATTGGGATACATTATTTAAAAATTTCATGAAAAATAATATAAATCACAATAATTATCAATCTAAAATATTTGAAAGATGTTATGCTTAACTTTTCAAATTTTGTTGATCTCATATTAATTGGGATAGAGGAATATTACTTAAAAATTATGCTGAAAATCGAATAAATCATAATATAATTAATATTTTAAAATATCTAAAACTATATATAACAAATTTGATTGAATTTATCAAATATTTCATCAGTATCACATAATTAGAACATAAAAAATATATAGTATCCGAAAAATAACATATTGGGCCCGTGCTGGCACGGGCTCCAATATCTAGTATCATTATATACATCACATATTTTGAGCTAAAATTTGTATTCATACGATATTCAATCAAAAGAACTGTACCAATAATTATGGAATACATTTTGTTACCATATCACTATAAATAGAGAGAGGGAATAAAAGAGAAGGAAAATTGTATTGATGCTTAATCTACTAAATTAAATAGTTAAATGTCAATACTTTTACAAAATTTAAGTGTTGCAATAATTACCATGAATACTTACAAGTTACAATGAATGTACACAAGCAATGAGTAGTAAATAAGAACTGAGCTAGCTAGTTCTATAGTCGTTTATTATTGATTCATATTAAATTGTGTTTGTTGGATAATAAAATTCTCAAGATTGAAAAGAAATAAATCGATATAAGAAAAATATATTGCAATAATAAATTTATTGATTTCAATGCAAGTGTTACAATCTCTATGAATCCTCTGATTCGCCTTTTAAAATATAAATTCAAGGGCTTAAAGCTTAATCTTGAATTTGAACTTGATTTGCGGACTTGAGGGACTTGATCATGACTTGTGCTTGAATTCAAGGGCTTTTGAGCTTGTTCTTGAATACTGCGATCTTGATCTTGAATCTTGATGAACTTGATTTGAATGCTTGAGCTTTTTAGAGAAATTGCAGTGTTTGATCCACGAGCTTTCTCTTGCTACTCGTTAGAGTTTCGTTTTTTTTTTTTTTCTGAATTATGAGACCCCTATTTATAGTTGTGGAAAAGGGAAGAGTCATGCTAAAGATGGACTTCCTTTAACCAATCAGATTTGAGTGTCGTGACGCCTTTTTTGGGCTTTGATTTTATGGGTCTGCTGCATCATTTTAACATGTGGCATGGTCCTATTGGATCCTTCTCTTGACTTGGCATGCCACGTCATTTGACACCGTAGCGCTTATTTGAACCCCTAGAATATGACAATATCTTGTGCTTAGTAAGATGGGCTCACCATTTGTGACTCAAATCAATGAGATAACCCAATAAAAAATTAGACTTTATTTAAATTCATAAATGTTTAAACTTAAATTATTAATTCAATTATATTAATCCACAATATTTATTTGGCAGTTATTATACTTTTTTCTATAGGTTATCAAGATATTTGATCTTTTAGAGATTAGTCTTGAAGTAATAACTTAATAATTTAATATTTGTGGAAAACAAATATAATTTTATATTACCATATAAAATTTTAAGCTTCAACAAGTAATGACAGTGTCAACTTTCAAATTACTGTCAACTTTGACTTTGCATGCCATTCCTTGGAATATTCTCCTGAGATTTTCTTTTTTCTTCCGTTTTTTTTTTTTGCATGGCTAATACTAAAAAGTCAAAACAAACTATTTTTCTTTTAATTTCAATGTGAAGTTTGAGTTTGTATTGTGTACTCTAGCCAAACCCGTGAAGGTCTTCCCTTTTTTAAATTAATACCTAATCCATGTAGATATTAATTTGTTATAGCCGCCTTTTGTTTTTCTTGTTTCAATGTAGCTGGTTTGTGATACTGCCACCGCCAAACTTGTATTTTCCATTTTTAGTTGGTTTGTGACTCTATCACCGCCTCAGTAACTCTATAAATACCAATTATTCAATAGTTTATGGTTCACAATCATCTGTTGCAACTCACATCAATTTTATTTGATTATTCGTTGCGTCGTGGTCACAATATTATTGGTAAATTATTTTTCCTTAGTTTATTTGTTATTGCTTTGGTTCTCTTTCCCCCTTTTTCTCTCTCTTTTTTTTTTTTTTTTTGTTTTTGTGGCAGGATTGAAACAAATAGCAATATGCAACAATCGGTTTAGTATGTGAGAGTTTAATTTCGCCTCCGTACACTTTAAGACCGACCAATTTGACTTCAAGAAGATGGCTATGCAACAATCGGCTTAGGGTGCGAGAGTTTAACTTCGTCTCCGTACACTCTATGGTCGACCAATTTGACTTCAAGAAGGTAACTATGCAACAATCGACTTAGGGTGCGAGAGTTTAACTTCGCCTTCGTACACTCTAAGATCGACCAATTTGACTCCAAGATGGTGGCTTTGCAAAAATCGGCTTAGGGTGTGAGAGTTTAACTTCTCCTCCGTACACTCTAAGACCGACCAATTTGATTCCAAGATGGTGGCTTTGCAACAAGCTTAGGGTGCGAAAGTTTAACTTCGCTTCCGTACACTCTAAGACCGACCAATTTGACCCCAAGATAGTGGCTTTTCAATAATTGGCTTAGGGTGCGAGAGTTTAACTTCGCCTCCGTACACTCTAAGACCGACCAATTTGACTCCAAGATGGTGGCTTTGCAATAATCAACTTAGGGTGCGAGAGTTTAACTTCGCCTCCGTACACTCTAAGACCGACCAATTTGACTCCAAGATGGTGGCTTTTTCCCTTTTCTTTGGATAAAGCCAAAATATAGAGGAACCTTCTGTCAACAATCGTTTATATAGGTATTTTGCCCAACTTTAACTTATTTTTTGACTAAACCTCCCTTGTTCATGCAGATTGCAACAATGGGGCATTTTAAGGACTATACCTCTCCATCCTCCAACAACAAGTATCTTCTTATTAAAGCTGACGATGGTACAATTTTATCCAAGATATTGACTCACACTCCATTGGTCAGTAGGTGTGCAAATTCATGGTCGCCCTTAGTGAATTCTCTTCATATGCTGAACTGGACTTCCGAACATGACCTTGGTTCTAATCGATCCGTTAAAGTATGGACTTTTCAGACTCTGAACCAACGTCAACTAAATGTTGTGAGCACTCTTCCTTGCCTAGGGCGTTGAATACTCGAGGTAGATATACGTTGGGGAAGTGCTATAGAGATAGATGGTGAATTTCATCATATTCAAAGATATTGTTAATGGGCTAAGGACATTTTGGCTAGAATTCCACAAACTTTGAAGGCAGCGAAAGTATATGATGCTGTTTATGCTTCTTTATTTACCTATGATCAAAGTTCAAACATACTGCAAGCCTTTCTTGAAGCATGGTGTTCAAGAACTAATACATTGCTGACATCGGCTGGAGAGCTCTCTATATTCCTTTGGGATTTACATGAAATTAGGGGCCTACCTTTCAAAGGTCTTCCCTATGAAGAAGTAGTGCCTGAATTCAAAGATCTCACCGGTGTCGATGAGAAGAATGGAAGATTCATCCCCCGTACCTGCGAGTTCTTATTTTTAGCCTTTCAGTGTCTTCAAGAAGGAGAATCTCATAATCCAAGAGTTACTCTAAGAAAGTGGATAATGTTTTGGTGTAAAAGAGTCTTGAGATATGAGGCAGCTCCAATGAGGAAGAAGAAAAAATCTGCTCACTTAAAGTCAACACATAACCCAACTGGGGCTATTTCGAATATAGCAAAGTGGTTAAGTGAAGATCATGAGACATTCTCTAAACTTGGAGTATGGAATGAACATAGGGTTGATACATATTTGGCAGCCTTTTTATCATATTGGTTATGCACCTTTGTGTTTTCTTCTAAGGATGGAGATTTCATTCGTCCGGGAACTATTAGAATTGTAGCTATGATAGCCAATAAGCAAACTTTTAGTCTTGCCATTCCTGTCTAGTTAATCATTTATAATGGTTTAAACAGGATTACCAAAGGTTCGCAACTTGAGCATATCAAAGTATCCTTTTTGATCCATTATGTGTATGGTTGGCTTACTTGCTATTTTAAGATACATTTTTCTCTACCTAATGGGCTATCCGTTCAATTGATAGTAGCATATTCTGGAGAAGGTGATGCAAGATATTTTGACGAATAGCATGCCAGAAAGTGTATCTATCGAGGAGATAATATTTCTTGGACTTTTACCATTCCGAACAAGTCCAATATTTGTTATTTTATGGATAATGATAAAGACACTGATTCAGAGATAAGTTACTTCATGAGCCTTCGTTTTAACTTTCTTTCTTTCAAGTATGAAGACTCATTTATCCTTGAGCCATATAGCCCCTATCGATTTAGCCGTTAGTTTGGATTTTATCAAAACCTCCCTGGTAGATTAACAAATGATATTCGTAGTGCATCACTTAATGAAGGACTCAGATTTTATCGCATTTGTGTGTTGCATGGATCAATGGCAAAGGCAACTTTTCCTACGACCACACCTAATGCGAGAAAGCACTCCTCTACTGCGTATAAAACTTGGTGGGACAAAGTTCATGGGAACTTTCTTGAAGCTAACTTGCAATCCTTGGTGAATACTGTAGGTTCTATTATCGATACTCCTCAATAACATGGTGAGGAGGTCCCAATTGTGGCTAAGCCTCCAGTTTTGATAGTTAAGGTAGTCATTCCATCCAGAGTCAAGGGACCTCTACCTGCAAAAACTCAGAAAGAGGAACCGCCTGCCTTGACTCAACCGACTTTCAATAAACGACCATATCAAGATGAGAGTGATAGTAGTCATGGAGATCGTTGTTGGAAGAAGGTAAAACCATCCTTGGTGAAGCAAGGCGATTCCAACTCCCATGTGGAGATTATCACTAGTTCATCGAAAACTCCATCAATCATCGAGAAGGTAATGACTTAACTCTGTACTATTTCAAAGTATACGACTTGCCTTTATATAGCCCTCATATGATGTTTTTCTTTGGGTGTGCAGCCAAACGATGTTCAAATTCTGGAAGATCCTCACCAAAGTAATCCGCAAGATAGCTGCGAGTCTGTAGCAGGTCCAGACTCAAGAGAGTTACTTTTGTCATCCAAAGAGGTCATCTCTAACCCTTGCGGTAAGGTTAAAGAAAATATAGAGTCAAACTTTTCTCGGCAACCAGTGGTAACCATGTCTATTTTTTATGGCAAGAAGGTTATTTCAGAGCTTAAAAGGGAATTTATCATGAAGGCTTATGCTAGTATCCGTACCAAACTTGCAGGCCTTACTCTGAATCGTGCTTCTTCTATTCAAGATAACGTTGAAGTCATACTTAATGACATGAGTGGAATGGGGGAAGATATTTCCCCTTTGCAGAATTTATTGGGGTCTTTCTTTGGGCTGGAGACTTTCTACGACCAAGCACGATCCACCCTTATTGATAAAACCACAACAATTAAAAAGTCAGAGCATATTTAAAAGCCAAAGAGAATCTTGAACTTGTATTGAGAGAGAGGCATAAGAAATCTGAAGAGGTTTTTTCTGCCTGTAAATCTCTTGAGAAGGTGAGAAAGAAAGTGAAGAAGTTGAAATCTCGTCGAGATGCTGCCAAGCAAGAAGCTGCAGAGATGGAATCCAAAGTTTCAGCTTCTAAAGAAGAGTTTTCCAAGTGTTCTGATGTATCCCTTGCAACAGCAAATGCCTCAAAGGTCATGGAGAAGAAGAAGAAAGTCTTGGAGGCTGCTTTATAAGATTTAGTCAATTATAAGTTATACTTAGATTAACCTTAGGAGATGTCTTCCTTCAAACCTTCTTGTTGCTTTATTTTACCCTTTTTATTGAGTAGTTGGATCTATTAGTTATAATGGAAACTCCTTTTCTTTATAGTGCACACTTATTTTAATATTTCCTTTGAATTTCAACTCCAAGAATTGCTTACTTATTTTGACGCATTGATGTTGTCATATTAAACTCTGCCTTTTCTCTCCAAAACTTATTGCTCATTGGCTTTACGTCTTTTTATCACAACTGAGTTGGACTTGCAACTTCAATTTGAAATCCTTAAGAATTCAAGTTTTTGACTTTATAATTGATAATTGCACGTGTGGTAGATCTATGCCTCAATTGTAGGCTTTGGGTATTCCAAATCCTATTGAAAGAGCTTCTTTTCCTTTTGATGGGTTGCCCCCATTGAGCCACAAGTATTTGACATAATTCCCAAAACCTAATTGAGATGTATGCAGACTTAACTTTCATACGACGGATCAAGCAGGGACCTGTATTTTTTGACACTCATGTAACTGAACTCAGAATAAAATTCCAAGCGCCTATGTACCTCAGTAAAGAGGATCAAGTCACAACGTTGTTCTGGGGCAAGTGTTGTTTTTGGTCCTAACTTGTGCCTAGGCCGCCTTTTTCGAGGTTTTCAACCTAGCGAACTTTTTTTTTTTTTTTATCCATACACAGTTTATACTCTTACGGGACAGAAGTGTATATGCAGTTTATACTCGTGCCTTAAGGAGTGTCATCTTCCTTCAAGGATATTACTTCTTCAAGAACTTGGCGTTGATGGGGCCAACCCTCACACCATATGCATCGACAATCTTGTAATCACTATTTGAATATGACTCTTATACGATAGATGGTCCATCCCACTTCGAGGTAAATTTGCCCTCAGACTTATGAGAAGTAATAATGGGCCTTCTTATACAAGGACTTGATCTCCAACTTGGAAGTACCTCAAGCGAACCTTTTTATTAAAACAATGAGATAGCCGGGCTTGATAGCATTCAAGATTTTGTTGAGCCTCCAGCCTCTTCTCATCAAGAGTTTTTAACTCCGCAAGACGCAACTTAGCATTTTCTTCATCGATGAGCCCTTCTTGAATAGCCAGTCTTAAAAAAGGTATTTGACGCTCAAGTGGCAGGACTGCTTCAACTCCAAAAGCAATTGAGTATGGGGTTGTTTGCATCGGTGTATGGTAAGTTGTCCTATATGCCCATAAATCTTCTTCCATTCGCTTATTCCAGTCTCGTTTGGATTTGGAGATGACTTTATTCAACAAGTTGCATAAAGTCTTATTGAAGGCTTCAGCTAGACCATTGGCGGCAACATGATACATTGAAGACTTGCGCTTCTTGAAGCTAAAGAGATCACAGATCTTGTTTATCAACTTGTTATCAAATGGCTTTCCGTTGTTGGTTATTATGTACTGAGTAATTCCAAAGCGGTAGATGATATTCACTCGGATGAAGTTTGCAATATTTTCTTTCTTTACTTCCTTGAGAGCAACAACTTCCGCCTATTTTGAGAAGTAATCTGTCGTGGCCAAGATGTATAAGTGTCCACCAGAAGACTTTGGTAGTGGACCAACAACATTCATTCCTCAAGCATTGAATGAACAAGATGCTACATTTGGATGTAGTACCGCTGGAGGTTGATGTATGAAATTTGCATTGAATTGGAAAACTTTGAATCTTCTAGCATAGTCCAAGAAATCTTTCACCATCGTTGGCCAATAATATCCCATCCTCTTAATGTGAAAAGAGAGCTTTGATCCAGATTGATGTGATCCACAAACTCCCGAGTGGGCTTCTTACAAAGATTGTATTGCTTCTTCCTCTCCCAAACACCGTAAGAGTACTCCTTCAAATGATCTTCTGTACAGTATGTCTTTGTACTAAAGAAAGCGAGGTGCACGATGATGAATGTCAGTCTTTCTCTTTGGATCTTCTGGAAGTATCCCATAACATAAGTAATCATTGATAGGTTGTCGCCAATCTTTTTTACAGCTTCAGACATGGAAACGAGGTATTCAACCTTGTTTTCTACATCCTCATCTGACGGTGGTACTACCCATTCTTGGCGGAAAGTAACATGGGTCTGATTTGGAAGAGTCAGGGTTGAGGCCAAAGCAGCTAGGGCATCAACTTGCTTATTTTCTCTCCTTGGCACATGTTGGAGGGTTACTCCTCTCCAAGCCACCCATCAACTTTTGTGCATAATCATGATATGGTCGTAGCTTGGGCTTTCTGACTTCATAGCTTCCCAAAAGCTGCTTGATCACCAGTTGGGAGTCACCAAAGACTTGTAATTGCAGTTGTTTCATGTCACCTGCCATCTCAAGTCCAAGTATTAAAGCTTGATATTTAGCAACATTATTAGAGCAATGATTTGTTAGGGTAAAAGAGTATAGGATGATCTTTTCTTGTGGAGTGACGAATACCACACTAGCACCAGCTCCATTCCGATGTGCGGCACCATCAAAGTACATCTTCCATGGGGGTCTAGCTTCAATGACCATTGCATCTTCATCAGGAAGTTCATCGCTCAATTCCCAATCATCAGGTATCGGGTGGTCTGCCAAGAATTCCGCCAACCCTTGTCCCTTTACAGCCCTTTGGAGAATGTACATAATCTAAAACTGTTGAAATTGAAGGTACCATCTTGCAAGTCAGCCACTAAGGACTGGTTTCGACATTACAAATTTTATGGGATTTGTCCTAGACACAAGATGAACAACATAAGCCTGAAAGTAGTGCTTCATATTTTGAATCGAGAAGGTTAATGCCAAACATAACTTTTCAATTGGAGAATACTTTAGCTCATTCGGTGTCATCATTCTGCTCAAATAGTAAAGAGAGTTTTCTTTGCCTTCACTATTTTCTTGAGCGAATAGTGCTCCAACTGACCCCTCTTGTGCCGCGATGTAGAGTATCAATGGTTTCCCAAGTATGGGTGCTGCAAGAACTAGTGGCTTCATTAAGTATGATTTGATACTTTCAAAGGCATTACCACAAGCTTGGTACCATTCGAAGGGAGTGTCCTTCTTCATGAGACGACTAAATGGTTGACATTTTTTTGAAAGGTTTGAGATGAACCTCCTTAAATATGCTAGCCTTCCTTAAAGGCTTTTGTAGAGCCTCGATTTGCTGAACCGGAATGCTACACAGTGCTCATGACCCCGAAGGACCACAAGCTAACCCATGAATAGGGGTGTTCATGGGTCGGTTTGGATTGGTTATCGGTCAAAACCATAACTAAACCAACTTAGTCGGTTTTTAAATTTCTAAAACTAAACCAAACAAACACAAAAAAATAATCGTTGGTTTAGTTCGGTTCGGTTTGATTTTTCGGTTTATAACTTTAGTTAATGATAAAAGTTGAAATTTTTCTTAAAAAAATCCAATCCAACGTATGAGATGTCAACCGAGTTTTGTTCCTCAACCTTGAGACTAAGATGTCAATTTAGTGTTATACTTAGGAAAAACCACAAACAACACCATATGAGCGCTTCTACAAAAGTATTTAGAAACTACATATAAGAGAATGATATGATAAATCCCCAAAAAGGAAACACAAATGTTTTGCTCAATAGGGACCAAAAAAAAAGTTCAAAACTAGTGACTATCGATAGTCTAACAAAATTCACCTATAAAATCTCATAGACAACAAGACAATTTTCACAATTAGTATCATTTTCCATTCAAAGTGCAAAAATCATATAGAATCTCATAACGTACCAGCAAACCACATAAGTATCGATTTTAAAAATCTAAAACCAAACCAAACCAAACCTAACCAAATGTCGGTTTTTTAATTGGTTTGGTTTGGTTCGCGATTCGATTTGGTTTTTAACCAAACCATGAACACCCCTACCCATGACTGATATCTGTACCTGTATACTGCATAAGATAAAATAATGATGCAGAGACATGCACTAAAAGTCCATAAGGTTCAATATTGAATGTAACGGAATAGAATAGCATATGTGTGGGGTAATAGAATGCCCAAAAACAAAAATGAAGTATGAAACATGATAATTTGTATCTAATCTGCATCTAGCCTGAAAGCCTCTACTGACTGAATAATCTGAATAAGGATTTAATGGGACATGTCCCCAACTAACTCCAACTAATAAGCTAATCAAAGAGATAGTAAAGAAATAATCATGTCCTTGAAGGATGAGGAATCACTTCTAAGTCTGACTACTGAAACTGGAATCTACTGCTGATCTGGACTCGAGTCTCTGAACCTATGGTTTAATATAAGAGAAAGCACCATAGAGAGAATGCGTCAGTACAAAGGAATAGATTGAGTATATATATGAGGTAGGCTATATGCAATGGTTCACATGCATGACTAATGCTAACTGACTGTCTAACATGAACGTGAGAGTACATGCATAAATACGTAACTATAGCTGACAATGTGGTAACATGATTTTTGAGTTTGTATACTAATTACATGACATACTAGTAACTGATATGACTGATAACATGAAATACTATGTCTGAATAAAACTGATAACATGGGTGACTGTATCTGACAGTCCTGAATCTGATGGAACTATCTGACTTTCGTATTGTATCTGAGTTGACTGAGTTTGACAGTCCTGATTCTGTAACATGAAATTGTGGGAAGTAGTATTTAACCGAAATGCCCCAAATGTGCTAAAATAGCTGAGCTGGGGTCCAATCTATGCCCTAATTGGAAGGGTGTCAATACCGCGTCACTGGTAAGGACAACGTGTGAGTAACCCTTATATAATAGGTAAATCTAGTCAGAATGGTGGGAACCCTTATATAACAGGTTAATCCAACTCATCTACCCTCATATAGCAAGTTACGATGTCTCAATCTACGTTGGCCACATAGTTCTGGAATGTAAGGATTGCTTCTAAGAATCACACTCTCATATAACAGGTGAGTTCCCATCCTTGGGTTCACTCGGTGCTAATTCCTACTCCCATCTGAATAGACACTAAACATGATTTAACTAAAGTGAACATGAATTGAGTGACTGAATTCCGTTAACTAATGGAATATCACTGATATATGACAACTGACTGAGTCATGAGATCATAGAGATTTTTCTTGAGTCATAAGACTGTCTGAAGTCTAGGAATTCATAGCTTGACAGAGAGTATCATGAAAACATGACATGTATCTAGGCACACAACTAATGTTTTGGGTATAATTACCCCCAGGACTCGATGGAAGGAAACTGACACCACATGACACTTCGTGATCATAGGAACAAAGTTCACAATTCATAATGCCATAAGTAGGGGATTTCAAACTACACTTGGTTATTATATTCTGGTTCATGGTGAGGATGCATATAATCTAATTCATAATTTCATATTCTAATATCATGTCATCTTGTCAACATATACATTACAGAACAATAGTATAGAGTTCTTTTGAATATAAGAGAATAGCATACACTTGACATGTAAATCAAATTCTAGCTAGTTTGCATGGATTCTATTCCTTTAAGCATTTTATCAAATACCTTGCATGCACAAACTAGGGCATAGGTGTGGCTATCAATTAATGAATCAAAACACCCCAATTTAATCCAATTTCACAAATTTCAACTCACATAATATCATGGTATCCTGAACATCACATAAAGATTCTAAGTTGGGAGTTGTATAATAACAATCACACCAACATAATCAACCTATAACAAATTAGCATGGTTACATAATTTAAAAGAGGGTTTTTTGAGCTTTATGGATGAAAGGGATCCATAAATCAACACACGCATACCTTATTTCATGAATCTACGAAGGATGACGGAGATACTTTGATGATTTTAAATCTTCTATGAAAACCCTTGCTCGTGTTCTTGAGAGAAATGTGAAAAGAGGCTATATTTTGGTATAAATGGAGTAAAATCCCGTGTTATGAGTATATATAGTGTGGGAAAAAAGGTCTATTTTACCCCTAAAATGCTGAGCTGGGAGATGGAAATTTTTGGCAGCGTGCGATGGTGCGTGCATCGCATGCTCTAGTCCTCCGCACTGGAGCATGCGTCGAATGCTATATCGCATGCTAGGACCATGCGATGGAGCATGCGTCGTATGCTAATCTTATGATGTTACTGTTTTAAAATCCAAAAATGCTCTAAACGGATTTCGATAAATTTGAAACTCACCTGGAATGTACTATTACCTTGCCCCATCGTAACGCAACTTGAAAATTACAAAACGAAGGTCAGAAAGGTCATCAAATAAATCCCCAAAGTTCAAAGGTCTAAAATAAGACTAAGTGTTGATTACTTAGCAAAATTTTCTAAGTGTTGGAGCTTGTAGATCTCGAGGAGCTGAATGTTAGACTTAGGATTTTACGGGGTCTTATGATATCTCCCCCTTGGGAACATTCGTCCTCGAATGAGACTAAATGATAGGGGAAACAATACGTTAAATATGAACTGAACATGAATAACTGGAACATGATCTCATGAATGACAAGCTGAACATAACATACTGAACATGCGCATCTGATGCATGTATAACTAATTCATGAATGCATAACTGAATGTTCTTAAAGAACTAATTTTCTCACAATGAGAATGCATGATTTCATAACTGAGCTAGTACATGAATGCATGACTGAATATGCAATGGTGTTTGACACCAAGTTTATACTGGGAACATGAACATGAATCTGAATACCAAGTTCGTGATGAACACAGGACATAAAACTGAGTAAGCTTAAGGAGAATTATTACCTTGAGCTTGATCTGAGTTGGTGGGGAAGAGGTGAGGATACTTGGTACGTATGTCTACTTCTGCTTCCCAAGTGGCTCCCTCGACGGACTGATTTCTCCAAAGAACTTTAACTAGAGGGACTTCTTTGTTCCTCAATTTACTAGTATGGTAGTCTAGGATTTCAATTGGAATCTCTTCATAAGAGAGGCTGTTCTGAACATCAATGCTCGAAATAGGGACTATGAATGATGGGTCACCTATGCACTTCTTGAGCAAAGAGGCATGGAAGACTGGATGAACTGAGGCTAGATCTGAAGAAAATTTGAGCTCATAAGCTACCTTACCAAAGCAACTAAGAATCTTGAAGGGACCGACATATCAGAGACTGAGCTTTCCCTTCTTGCCGAATCTCTTCATCCCCTTCATGGGAAAGATCTTTAGATAAACATGATCACCGATCTCAAACTTGAGATCTTTTCTATGAACATCTGCATAAGACTTTTGTCGTCTCTGAGTATCCCGGATTCTTTCTCTGATCAACTGGACTTTTTCTAAGGCATCGAATACTAAGTCAGGACCTATAACTGAGGCCTCACTTACTTCGAGCCAACCGATTGGAGATCTACATCTCCTACTATAGAGAGCTTCGAATAGAGCCATCTGAATACTGGAATGATAGTTGTTGTTGTATGAAAACTCAATTAAAGGCAAGTAGTCATCCCAATTACCCTTGAAATCAATTGTATACTCCCTTAGCATATCTTCTAGAGTCTGAATGGTCCTTTCTTCTTGACCATCTGTATGAGGATGAAAGGCTATACTAAGTGAAATTAGGTACCAAGACATTTTTGGAATGCTTTCTAAAAGTAAGAGGTGAACTGGGTACCTCTATCTATGATAATAGACAATGAAACACCATGTAATCTGACCAGCTCCTTGATATAGAACTTGGCATAATCCTCGGCTAAATAAGAGGTATGAACTGGAAGGAAATAGGCTGATTTGGTCATTCTATCTACAATGACCCAACTTGAATAATGCTAACGACGAGCTCGAGGCAAACCCATCACGAAGTCCATATTTACAACTTCCCACTTCCAAGTAGGAATACTAAACTCCTGCATAGGACCACTAGGCTTCTGATGCTCTATCTTAACTTGTTAACATATAGAGCACTTAGCCATAAATTCTGTAACATCTCTCTTTATCCCACTCCACCAATAGATCTCCCGCAAGTCGCGGAATATCTTAGTGGCCCCTAAATGAATAGAGTAGTGCGCACCATGCGTTTCTGCAAAAATTCGCTGCCTTAAGTCATCTATACCTGAAACACATAGAAAACCCTGACAACGGAGAACACTATCTCCTCTTTGGGAGAAAACCTCTACTTTCAAATTCTGAATTGACTCTTTCAACTTGACTAGGCTGGGATCTCTGTCTTACTTTTCTTTCACCTCAAAAACTAGAGATCATTTTGAACTACTCTGAACACATACACCACCCTCTGAGGAATCAACTAAGCAAACGCCTAGTCTGGAAAACTGGTGGATTTCCTGAGATAACTTCTTCTTACTATCTTCCACATGAGAAACACTACCCATGGATAGCCTACTGAGAGTGTCGGCCATTATGTTGGACTTTCCTGAATGATAGAGGACACTCATGTCATAATCTTTCAAGAGCTCTAACCACCTTCTCTGACGAAGATTGAGATCTTTTTGAGAAAAGACATACTGAAGGCTCTTGTGATCTGTGAAGAATTCTACATGAACACCGTATAGGTAGTGCCTCTAAATTTTCAAGGAAAAGACCACGACTACTAATTCAAGATCATGAGTAGGATAATTCTTCTCATGGGGCTTTAATGTCTGGAGGCGTAGTCTATGACCTTACCATTCTGCATGAGGACACAACCTAAACCCACTCTGGATGTATCACAATAAACTAAGAAACCATCTGAACCATCTAGAAGAGCTAGAACTAAAGCTGAGGTGAGTCAAGTCTTTAATTCCAAAAAACTCTTCTCACAATGATCTAACCACTGAAAATTAACCTTCTTATGAGTCAATATGGACATAGGGGATGCAATAGAAGAAAATCCCTCAACAAACCATCTTTAATATCCAACCAAACCGAAGAAACTCCTGATATCTGATAGAGAGATAGGGCGAGGCTAGTTTCTTACTGCCTCGATCTTTTGAGGATCTACTCTAATACCATCATCGAAAATGATATGGCTAAGGAATGCTAGTGACCTTAGCCAAAATTTGTACTTACTGAATTTGGCGAATATCTGATGATTTCTGAGAGTTTGAAGTACTATTCTGAGATAGTCTGCATGATTGCGCTCAGTACGGGAATAAACTAGAATATCATCTATGAAGACTATGACAAACATGTCCAAGTACTGCTTCAACACGTGGTTCATCAAGTCCATGAAAGCAGCTGGGACATTGGTAAGGCCAAATGACGTGACTAGAAATTTGAAGTGACCATACCGAGTACAGAAAGATATTTTTGGGATGTCACATTCTCTAACTCTGAGATGATGATAGCCGGATCTGAGGTCTATCTTAGAGAAATAACTGGCACCCTAAAGTTGGTCAAATAAGTCATCAATTCTGGGAAGTGGATACTTATTCTTGACACTGACTTTATTGAGCTAGCGGTAATCTATGGACATTCTGAGAGAACCGTCTTTCTTGTGCACGAATAAGACTGGTGCGCCCCGCGAGGAAATACTGGGTCTGATGAATCCCTTATCTAAGAGATCCTTCAACTTTTCTTTCAATTCTCTGAGTTTTTCTGATGCCATTCTGTATGGAGGAATTGATATAGGCTGAGTGTCTGGAAGAAGATCAATACCAAAGTCTATTTCCCTTTCGAGAAGAATTCCTGGAAGATCTTTGGGAAAGACATCCGAATATTCATTAACAACTAGTACTGATTCAAGACTGGGAGATCAGAACCAGAGTCCTTAACATGAACGAGATGGTAAACACATCCCTTAGATATAATTTTCCTTGCCCGAACGTAGGAAACAAGCTGACTCCTGAAAGATGAAGTGCTACCCTTCCATTCTAAGACAGGCTCATTCAGAAACTGAAACTGAACTACTTTATTTCTGTAGTTGATTGTGGCATAGCAAGAATGAAGCCAATCCATCCTGAGAATGATGTCAAAATTAGTCATCTCTAACTCGACTAAATCTGCTGAAGTGACTTTTAAAATATCATAATTGGGAAGTTTCTGTATACCCGCTGGGATATAATAGTTTTACCAACTGGGGTAGAGACTGAAAAGGGCTCTGCTAGAATTTGGGGATTGATTCCGAAATCAACTTCTATATAAGGAGTAACGAAAGACAAAGAAGCTCCTGGATCTAGCAAAGCGTAAACATACACATGAAAGATCTATAACGTACCAGTAACTACATCAGGAGAATTTTCTTGATCTTGTCGAGTCTGATAAGCATAGAGTCGACTGGGGCGTTGCCCACTAGTTGCACTAGAAGTGGCACCCTGCTGATTCGAGTGACCAGACTGAGCTGCGGGATGATTCTGTTAACCCTGAGGACCTGGCTGAGGACAATCCCTGAATCTGTGGATTGGTTTGCCACATTCGAAACCAATACCACTCCCCGCTCTACAAATACCCTGATGGTACTTACCGTAAGTCTGGCAAAGAGGATAGGTACGGGCACTGCTAATGCTGCCCTGAGACTTAAAGCCTGGGCTCTATCTTTGTTACCCTTTCTAAACTTAGGAACTGGAGCTCTAGCTGTAGAAGGAACTGGAACTGCTGACTTAGGACGAAATTGGGAACTGTCTCCTCCTTCTGATTTAGGCTGACTAAAATTGAAGCTACCTATCCTAGCTTTCTTATTCTACTTTTCCCTTTACTTAATTTTCTTCTCTTTTATCTGCTGAGCGTGAGTCATAAGTCAGGCTAAAGTCATGTCTCTATTTAGCATGGAAGATCTGCACTCATTAACCACGCTATCATTTATCCCTAAAGCAAACTTGCTCATCTTAGCTCTGTTGTCTGCAACCACATGAGGGGCATATCTGGCTAATTAAGTAAACCTGAGAGAATACTCTTTCATCGACGTATTGCCCTGCCTGAGGTTAATGAACTCTAGTACCTTAGCCTCCCTCATCTCTTAGGGAAAGAATCTGTCTAAGAATGTCGTGACAAACTCCTCCCACTTTATAGGACCTGCATCATCTACCCTTTCAGAATTCCACTGCTTGTACCAAGTATGAGCTACATCTTGCAACTGGTATGCGGCTAACTCAGCACTCTCAACAGTAGTTACCCTCATAATATCTGTCACTTTTTGAACTTAATCAATGAACTCCTGAGGGTCTTCATCTACTTTAGACCAGAGGAAAGTTGGAGGATTCATTCGGGTGAAGTCCCAAATCCTAGCTGCAGCTGAGTTGGCCACTGGGTTAGCTGGAATAACTGTTGGTTGCTCATTATGGGCAGCTACTGACTGAGTAAAAGTGGTAAATACAGTCCTGAACTCCGCATGAGAAACATGATCGCCCAAAGGTTCTTCGGGATGAGGGTCTGACTAATTTCTTCTCTTAGGAGGCATATTTTGAAATAAAGAGAAGAAGCGGATTAGAAAGAAAAACTGACTTGTGATTATTCTCACTGACATGACATGAATACTGAAAGAAAGGAAACTGTTCTTAAAACACCTTATAGACTCCTGCACATAAATGTGGCGCACAACACACCCATGTACAAGAATCTACTAGATGCAGCTTTCAGACTTCCTAGGACTCTATTAAACCTTAGGTTCTGATACCAAGTTTGTAACGCCCTGATTTGCTGAACCAGAATGCTACACGGTGCTCATGACCCCGAAGGACCACAAGCTAACCCATGACTGATATCTGTACCTATATACTGCGTAAGATAACATAATGATGTGAAAACATGCATTGGAAGGCCATAAGGTTCAATACTGAACATAACTAAATAGTATAACATATATGTGGGGTAATAAAATGCCCAAAAACAAAACTGAAGTTTGAAACATGATAATCTGTATCTAATCTACATCTAAACTGAAAGCCTCTACTGACTGAATAATTTGAATGAGGAGTTGATGGGACATGTCCCCAACTAACTCAAACTAATAAGCTAATCAAAGAGATAGTAAATAAATAATCATGTTCTCAAAGGATGAGGACTCACTTCTGGCTATGACTACTGAAACTGGAATCTACTATTGATCTGGAACTCGAGTCTCTGAACCTATGGTGTAACATAAGAGAAAGAACCATAGCAAAAATGCATCAGTACAAAGGAATGTACTGAGTATACATGTAAGGTAGTCTATATGCAATGGTTCACATACATGACTATGCTAACTGACTGTCTAACATGAACGTGAGAGTATATGCATAAATACGTAACTGTAACTGACAATGTGTTAACATAATTTTTGAGTTTGTATACTGATAACATGACATACTAGTAAATGATATGACTGATAACATAAAAGACTGTGTCTGAATAAAACTAATAACATGGGTGACTGTATCTGACAGTCCTGAATCTAATAGAACTATCTGAGTTTTGTACTATATCTAAGTTGACTGAGTCTGACAGTCCTGATTTTGTAACATGAAACTGTGGGAAGTTGTATTTAACTGACATGTCCCAAATATGCTAAAATAGCTGAGCTGGTTCCAATCTGTGCCCTTATTAGAAGGGTGTCAATATCGCGCCACTGGTAAGGACAATATGTGAGTAACCCTCATATAACAGGTAACTCTAGTGAGAATGATGGGAACCCTCATCTAACTGGTTAATCCACCTCATCTACCCTCATATAGTAGGATACGATGTCTCAACCTATGCTGGCTACATAGTTCTGGAATGCAAGGATTGCTTCTAAGAATCACACCTTCATATAACAGGTGAGTTCCCATCCTTGGGTTCACTCGGTGTTAATTCTTACTCCCATCTGAATAGATACTGAACATGATTTAACAGAACTGAACATGAACTGAGTGACTGAATATCGTTGACTGATGGAATATCACTGATATCTGACAACTGACTGAGTCATGAGATCATGGAGATTTTTCCTGAGTCATAAAACTGTCTGAAGTCTAGGAATTCATAGCTTGACTGACAGTATCGTGAAAATATGACATATCTCTAAGAACACATCTAATGTTTCGGGTACAAGTACCCCCCGGACTCGATGGAAGAAAACTGACACCACATGACACTTCGTGATCATAGGAACAAAGTTCACAATTCATAATGCCATAAGTAGGGGATTTCATACTACACATGGTTATTATATTCTGGTTCATGGTGAGGATGCATATAATCTAATTCATAATTTCATATTCTAATATCATGTTATCCTATCAACATATACATTACACAACAATAGCATGGTGTTCTTTTGAATATAAGAGAATAACATACACTTGACATGTAAATCAAATTCTAGCTAGTTTGCATGGATTCTATTCCTTTAAGTATTTTATCAAACACCTTGTATGCACAAACTAGGGCATAGGTGTGGCTATCAATTAATGAATCAAAACACCTCAATTCAATCCAATTTCACAAGTTTCAACTCACATAATATCATGGTATCCTGAATATCACATAAAGACTCTAAGTTGGGAGTTGTATAACAACAATCACACTAACATAATCAACCCATAACAAATTAGCATGGTTTCATAATTTAAAAGAGGGTTTTTTGAGATTTATGGATGAAAGGGATCCATAAATCAACACATGCATACCTTATTTCGTGAATCTACGAAGGATGACAGAGATACTTTGATGATTTGAATCTTCTATGAAAACTCTTACTCGTGTTCTTGAGAGAAATTGTGAAAAGAGGCTATATTTTGGTATAAATGGAGCAAAATCCCGTGTTATGAGTATATATAGTGTGGGAAAAAAGGTCTATTTTACCCCTAAAATGCTGAGCTGGGAGCTAGAAATTTTTGGCAGCGTGTAATGGAGCGTGTTTCACATGTTCTATTCCTCCTCACTGGAGTATACGTCGCATGCTATATCACATGCTACGACTATGCGATGGAGTATGCGTCGCATGCTAATCGCATGATGCTACTGTTTCGAAATCCAAAAATGTCCTAAATGGATTCCAAAAATTCTGTAACTCACCCAGAATGTACTATTACCTTGCCCCATCATAATTCAACTTAAAAATTGCAAAACGGAGGTCGGAAAGTTCATCAAATAAATCTCTGAAGTTTGGAGGTCTAAAATAAGACTAAGTGCTGATTACTTAGCAAAATTTTCTAAGTGTTTGAGCTTGTAGAGCTCGAGGAGCTGAATGTTAGACTTAGGATTTTATGGTGTCTTACATCTTTTTAACTCATGAATATTTTGAGGCTCGAGCATCTTCAAAATTGCATCGACCTTGGCTTGATCAATTTCAATTCCCCGGTGTCACACAATGAAGCCAAGTAACTTTCCTGAAGTAACTCCAAAGGCATACTTCAATGGATTCATCCTAAGTTGATATCTTTAAAGTAAGTCGAATACCATTCTTAGGTTTTTCAAGTGGTCATCTCTCTTTCTTGACATCACCACTAGATCATCCACGTAGCATTCAATATTTTTATGGAGTAAGCCATCAAAGATGTTTTGCATAGCCCTTTGATAAGTGGTACCAACGTTCTTCAAATCAAAAGGCATCACCTTGTAGAAATAAATACGTTTGGGAGTACGAAATGCAGTGAGACATTCATCCTTTGGTGCCATGCGGATTTGGTTGTAGACGGATGAACCATCCATGAAGGACGTTGCCTCATAACCAGTGGTGGAATCAATCATCAACTCTGGTATGGGTATTGGAAAATCATCCTTAAGGCATGCATTGTTGAGATCCTAAATGTCGATACAAACTCGAATTTGGCCATTCTTCTTCTGTACTGGAATAATACTTGAAATCCATGTGGGATATTTGATTTCACGAATGAAGCCAACTTCAATGAGTTTGTTAACTTCATTTTCAATCAAAGGAACTGTAATGCCCCAGATTTGGTACTCGGAATGCTTCACGGTGCTTATGACCCTGAAGGACCACAAGCTAACCCATGACTGATATCTGTAACTATATACTGCATAAATTACTAAATAATGCTGAAACATGTACTGAAAGGACATAAGGTTCAATACTGAACATAAGATGAGTAATATAACATCTGTGTGGGGTAGCAGAATACCCAAAACAAAACTGAAAATACTGAAGTCTGAAACATGATAGTCTACAAAATCTCTACTGAATGAATTGTCTGAGTAAGGAGTTGATGGGACATGTCCCCAACTAACTCCAACTAATAAAGTAATTAATAAGATAATATAAAAATAATCATGTCCTTGAAGAATGAGGACTCACTTCTACTCTAACTGCTGAAACTGGAATCTACTGCTGATCTGGAGCTCGTGTCTCTAAACCTATGGTATAAGACACCATAGCATGAACACATCAGTACTTTGAATATACTGGTATGCATGTGAGGTAGTCTAAATTCATGGGGTTCATATGCATGAACAATAACCATAACTGACTGACTATCAAGAATGTGGCAACACATGCATGAGACATAGTGACTGACACTGATACCGTGATAACATGAATACTGAATCTAAATACTGATAACGTAACATACTGATAACTGATATAACATGAGTGACTATAGCTGACAATACTGAATCTAAATGAACTAGCTAAGTTTCGTACTGTATCTGGGTTGACTATATCTGACAGTCCTGAAATCTAAATAACTATCTGAGTTCTTTTACTGAGATTGATACTGAAACTGTGGGAGGTAGTTATTTAACTAACATGCCCCTGATATGCCATTATGGCTGACTTGGGGTCCAATCTGTAACCCTAATTGGAAGGGTGTCAATACCGCGCCACCAGTAAGGATAAGTTTTAGGTGACCCTCATCTGATAGTATCCCCTATACGAGAATGGTAGGACCCTTATCTGACAGTGCTTATCCACCCCCATCAACCTTAATTGGACAGTGTTGATGTCTCAACCTATGATGGCTTCATAGTTTTAGAATGCAAGGATGACTTCTAAGGATCACACCCTTATCTGATAGTGTGTGTCCCCATCCTTGGGTTTACTCGGTTCTAATTTCTACTCCCATCTGAATAGACACTGATCGTGATTTACTGAACTAAACATGCGCTGAGTTACTGAATTCCGTTGACTGACGGAATACTACTGATATCTAATAACTAACTGAGTTCATGAGATCATGGAGATTTCCTGAGTCATAAGACTATCTGAAGTGTAAGGATTCATAGCTTGACTGAGAGTATCGTGAAAACATGACATAGCTCTAGGCACACAACTAATATTTTGTGTGCAAGTACCCCAGGACTCGATAGAAGGAAACTGACAAAGTATGATTTATGTGAACACATGACTAACATTATAAGCTATAATACATTCATTGAATCATTTCATCAAGCATGTGATAGGCATAAACTTGTACATACATGGGGATTTCATGATATCATGCTAGTTAAGTAATTTCCTTCACCTAGGCATTTAATCAAATATATTGTAGGCATAGTACATGAAAACATCATTGTATAACAATTAAACATCATGATTCAATTCTAATTTCATCATTCAAGGATTTAGTCATAAGTTTGCATGAATCTCTATCTATAATAATTAAAGCCACATAGAAATTATCACCCAACATGGAGTTGAATTCAATTTCTCATTTATCAATTTGAACAAGAACAGCCTAATCATGAAATTCACAAGAAAATCTATAAACTTGAAGTTGGAAAAGGGATTCTTGGACTTCATGAATGAAAGAAGTCCATGAATGAACACTATGCATACCTGGATTGAGATTCTTGATGTTCTTGAACTTGAGGGATTTGAATCTCTTAGTTCTTGAAGAATATTTTGAATTTTGTGCTTGAGGATTAATTTTAGAGAGAAACCCTAATAGTTGTTGGTGTGAAATAATAAGGAACAAAGTGGTTGAAATTGGATATAATTGGGTATATATAGGCGGGTGGTAAATGAACAAAATACTCCTGTTAAAACGACTAAAAATAGCTGAACGTTTTATGCGATGGTGGGTTGCGACGGTCTGTCGTTGGGTCGATGGTTCATCAGACCTCTCCGTCGAATGGGACCAGAACTGGGACCTACTGTCTCTGTGCGATGGTGGGGTGCGACGGTCCGTCGCTGGGTTGACGGTTCATCGAACCTCTTCGTCGGACTGAGACAGAAAGCTGATTCACTGCCTCAATGAGATGGTTGGGGTCGACGGTCCATCGTTTGTCCGATGGTCTGTCGGCCTACACCGTAGCACCTGGGCGATTTTTCTGCCTTTTGTATTTTGGCCATAACTTGCTCAACTGACACCGAATTTTGATGAAATTGGTATTGATGGAAAGTTTATTCAATTTCCCACGTGATGGTGATGTGTGAGATGATGCTAACATATTTGAGGCTTTTAACTGAGAATAATTGCAAATTCTTAAGCAACTTTTATCGTTTTTGATTGTTTTCTCTTTGATATTGCAGTAAAAGTCGAGATATAAGAGAATCAACAATAATTAAAGTAAAAGAGTGAGCAAATAGAGATGGAAAAATAGATGACGACTTGTATAATAAGTCATCAGCCTTGTGATAAGCTATCAAAGTTGCCGTCAGGCTTAGAGAGAGAATGACCTTCAGCTGGAATGTGTGACGACATCTATAAGAGGCTGTCAGAAGTGTGATAAGCCAATAGGCTTAGGCAGGGAATGGATTTTGAAGTGAAGAAGTGACGAAGTCTATTTCCCTTTTGGGAAGAATTTTTGAAAGATCTTTAGGAAAGACATCTAAATATTCAATTATAACTGGAACTGATTCAAGACTGGGAGTATCAAAACTGGAATCCTTAACATACACAAGATGATAGACACATCCCTTAGATATTATTTTTCTTGCCCGAAGGTAGGAAACAAGCTGACCTCTAAAGCAGATGCACTACCCTTTTACTCAAGGATGTGTTTATTAGGGAACTAGAACAGGACTATTTTATTTCTGCAGTCAACTGTGGCATAGCAGGAATGAAGCCAATCCATGCTGAGAATGACATCAAAATCAGTCATCTCTAATCCGACTAAATCTGCTGAAGTGACTTTCTGAAATATCATAACCAGGCAGTTCCAGTATACCCGCCGTGCTATGATGGTTTTACCCACTGGGGTAGATACTGAAAAGGGCTCTGCTATAATTTCGAGACTAATTCCAAAATCAACTACTTTATAAGGAGTAACAAAGACAAAGAAGCTCCTGGATCTAGTAAAGCATCAATATGCACATGAAAGATCTGTAACGTACCAGTAACTACATCAGGAGAATTTTCCTGATCTTGTCGAGTCTGAAGAGCATAGAGACGATTTGGGTGTTGCCCACTAGTAGCACAAAAGGTGGAACCCTGCTGATTTGGGTGACCGGACTGATCTGAGGATCGGAGATGACTCTGATAACCTGACTGAGGGCAGTCTCTAACTCTGTGGCCTGGATTCCCGTTACAAAAGCAAACATCACTGCCCACTTTGCACACACCCTTGCGGTTCTTACCATAGGTCTGACAAAGAGGATTAGTTCGGGCAATGCTAACACTGCCCTGGGTCTTAGAGCCTGGCGCTCTATCTATGTTTCCCTCTCTAAACTTAGAAACTGGAGCACTGGCTGTAGAGGGAGCTGGAACTAATGACTTAGGATGAAACTGAGAATGGTTTCCTCCTTATGATTTAGGCTGAGAGAAGTTGAAACTACCTGTCTTTGCTCTCTTATTCTGCTTCTCCCTCATCTTAATCTTTTGCTCCTCTATCTACTGAGAATGGGTCATAAGTCTAGCTAAGGTCATGTCACAATTCAGCTTGGTGGATCTGCACTCATTAACCACGTTGTTGTTCACCCCTGAGATGAACTTACTCATCCTTGCCCTGCTATTTGCAACCACATGAGGGGCATATTTGGCTAATTGAGTAAACTTAAGAGAATACTCTTTCACTGTCATATTACCCTGCCTGAGGTTGATGAATTCTAGCACCTTATCTTCCCTAAGCTCTAGGGGAAAGAACCTATCAAGGAAAGCTGAAGCAACCTCCTCCTACTTAACTGACCCTGCATCGTCTGCCTTTTCTGACTTCTATTGATTGAACCAAGTATGAAAAACATCCTATAATTGATATGTAGCTATCTCAACACTCTCAATATTAGTCACCTCCATGACGTCTGTTACCTTCTGCACCTGATCTAGAAATTTCTGTGGGTCTTCGTCTGTCTTAGACTCGAGAAAGGTTGGAGGGTTCATTCTGGTTAAGTCTTAAATCCTAGCTGCAGCTGAATTGGTAACTATATTGGACAGAACGATAGCCGATCATTCATTCTGGGGAGCAACTGACTGAGCAAGAGTGGTAAATGCGGCCCTGAACTCTGCATGAGAAACATGATCGTCCAACGGATCTTCTTGGACAAGATGGGTTCTTCTCTTAGGAGGATGTTCTGAAATAAAGAGAAGAAGCGGATTAGACTGAGATATTGAATTAAGATTATGCTCACTGGCATGACATAAATACTGAAAAAGGGAAACTATTCCTAAAACATCTCATAGCCTCTTACACATAAATGTGGCGCGCAACACACCCATGTACAAGACTCTACTAGATGCGGCTTTCAGGATTCCTAGGACTCTATTGAACCTTAGGCTCTAATACCAAGTTTTTAATACCTTGTATCTGGTACCCGAAATGCTACACAGTGCTCATGACCCCGAAGGACCACAAGCTAACCCATGACTGATATCTGTACCTGTATACTGCATAAATTACTGAATAATGCATAAATATGCACTGAAAGGCCATAAGGTTCAATACTGAACATAAGCTGAATAATATAATATCTGTGTGGGGTAACAGAATACCTAAAACAAAACTGAAAATATTGAAGTCCGAAGCATGATAGTTTACAAAACCTCTACTGACTGAATTATCTGAGTAAAGAGTTGATGGGACATGTCCCCAACTAACTACAACTAATAAATCAATTAATGATAAAATATAAAAATAATCATGTCCTTGAAGGATGAGGACTCACTTCTACTCTGACTGCTGAAACTGGAATCTACTGCTGATTTGGAGCTCGTGACTATAAACCTATGGTATAAGACACCATAGCATGAATACGTTAGTACTTTGAATATACTGGTATGCATGTGAGGTAGTCTAAATGCATGGGTTTCATATGCATGAACAATAACCATAACTAACTGACTATCATAAACGTGGTAATACATGCATGAGACATAGTGACTGACACTGATACCATGATAATATGAATACTGGTAACATAACATACTGATAATTGTATAACATGAGTGACTGTAGCTGACAGTTCTGAATCTGAAGGAACTAGCTGAGTTCCATACTGTACTGGGTTGACTATATGTGACAGTCCTGAAATTTGAAGAACTATCTGAGTTCTTTTACTGAGATTGATACTGAAACTGCAAAAGGTAATTATTTAACCGACATGTCCCTGATACTCCATTATGGATGACTTGGGGTCCAATCTGTAACCCCAATTAGAAGGGTATCAATACTGCGCCACCAGTAAGGAGAAGCTATGGGTGGCCATCATCTGATAGTGTCCCCAATACGAGAACGGTGGGGCCCTATTCTGAGAGTGCTTATCCACCTCATCATCCCTAATTGGACAATGTTGATGTCTCAACCTATGCTGGCTATATAGTTCTGGAATGCAAGGATGACTTCTAAGGATCACACCTTCATCTGATAGTGTGTATCCCATCCTTGGGTTCACTCAGTGCTAATTTCTACTCCCATCTGAATAGACACTGATCGTGATTTACTAAACTGAACATGAGCTGAGTTACAAAATTCCATTGACTGACGGAATACTACTGATATCTGACAACTGACTGAGTTCATGAGATCAAGGAGATTTCCTGAGTCATAAGACTGTTTGAAGTCTAAGGATTCATAGCTTGACTGAGAGTATCATTAAAATATGACATGGCTCTAGGCACACAACTAATATTTTAGGTACAAGTACCCCCAGGACTCGATAGAAGAAAACTTACAAAGCATGATTTACGTGAACACATGACTAACATTATAAGCTATAATACATTCATTGAAGTATTTCATCAAATATGTGATAGGCATAAACTTGTACATACATGGGGTTTTCATGATATCATGCTAGTTAAGAAATTTTCTTCACCTAGACATTTAATCAAACATATTGTAGGCATAGTACATGTAAACATCATTGTATAACAATTAAACATCATGATTCATTTCTAATTTCATCATTCAAGGGTTTAGTCATAAGTTTACATGAATCTCTATCTATAATAATTAAACCCACATACAAATTATCACCCAACATGGAGTTGAATTCAATTTCTCATTTATCAACATGAACAAGAATAGCCCAATCATGAAATTCACAAGAAAATCCATAAACTTGAAGTTGGAAAAGGGATTCTTGGACTTCATGGACAAAAGGAGTCCATGAATGAACGCTATGCATACCTGGATTGAGATTCTTTATGTTCTTGAACTTGAGGGATTTGAATCTCTTAGTTCTTGAATAATTTTTTAATTTTGTGCTTGAGGATTAATTTTAGAGAGAAACCCTAATATTTGTTGGTGTAAATAATAATGAACAAAGTGGCTGAAATCAAATATAATTGGGTATATATAGGCGGGTGGTAAATGACCAAAATACCTCTATTAAAATGACTAAAAATAGCTGAATGTTTTATGCGATGGTGGGGTGCGACGGTCCGTCGCTGGGTCGACAGTCCGTCGACCTCTCCGTCGAACGGGACTAGAACTGGGACCTACTGTCTCTGCGCGACGGTGGGGTGCGATGGTCCGTCGCTGGGTCGATGGTCCATCAGACCTCTCCATCAGACTGAGATACAAAGATGATTCACTGCCTCGATGTAATGGTTGGGGTCGACAGTCCATCGCTTGTTTGACGGTCTGTCGACCTGCACCGTTGCACCTAGGCAGTTTTTCTGCCTTCTGTATTTCGGTCATAACTTTCTCATATGACATCGGATTTTGATGAAATTAGTATCAATGGAAAGATTATTCAATTTCTCATACGATGGAAAGTGAAAATATTAAAAATACCACATATACAAAAATAGATTCATATTCCAAAGAAAGTCTTAATATGTATGAGATAATTTCAAGCTAGGAAAAGGCACGGGTATTACAGGAACCAACTCTGACCTAAAACATCTTTTGGCTTGCTTAATTAGATGGGCAACATTCTTGACCGCCAACGGACAGACCTCTACCTTTGGATCTAAGCCAGACATTTCCTTATAGCTCCAGGCGAAGACATCTATATATTCCTTGAGTATGTTTATACAAGCGATTTCATCTTCCACTTTTAGAAACACACTCAGGTAAGTTGGTCTCGGGTCTTCATCAGTTCTAATATTAACTTCCTTCAAGGGATCTATTATGGCCTTTACTCCTTCTTCAAGTTGCGATGGAGCATCTCCAACATCTTTCTCCTCTTGAGAATCATCGTCGTTGATGGATATATGATAACACCAAAAGGTATATTCTATCTCTTCATCAACCTTTATTTGAGATGAGATATTTTTCTTATTCTGGGTTGTAACTTGATATTCATGTTACTTGGTATAAACCACAGAATGGGCCTTTGCTTTTAGCACCTCGTTGCATGAAACTACCAGTTTCGTCTGTCGCTTTATTTTAGAAGGAGTCAAAATTTGGAAATCCTTCTATATTTTAAGTGAAGAGTGCATCATCATGCTTTGACGACTCCTTTTACACTTGTTGTTTTTCTTCTTATTTAGAGGTCCCAACCTTTCAAACACAGAAGTTCTTGTAGTTGATCCTCCAAGTCGGTCAAATACAGAGGGACTTTTATTAGTTTCAGTGGATTCTTCTTCCACGGTGATGTAATTACTGACTGCCCTTCTTATGGAGATGTAAATTGGAGGTGGTTGTGTGTATCCTAGGCCTTCACGTGCCTATTTGGTTGTACCCTCTGATGGAAGTTTTCCCAACCTTAATGGCTCATTAGGATTGTATCCAACCTTTATAAACATCTTGTATGCATTTGGGTCAAAGCCTTCATTCGTACGCTTCGTAGGGAGTGTGTAATACCCCGATCATTCCTTAAACCTAAATTTTTTCTTTTGAATGGATATGTATGACTTCCAAAGTGATTGATGTTTAAAACATATTGTATTTCTCTATTTTTCACTTTTTGTCATGTAGATCAGTGAATAAGCTTTCCATCGATACCAATTTCATCGAAATCCGACATCGGATGAGTGAGTTATGGCCGTTTTACTGATTTCTATCGGATCGCCCAGGTTTGATGGTCGACCTGGTGGACCATCAGGTCCTTGGTGGACCATCAAGTGTCCCGTTAAGCTAAGGCAGTAGCTCCCTTTTTGGGATGTCGTGTGACGGTCAAGGTGATGGACCGTCACAAAGTTGACGGACCATCAAGATATCCGTCAGACCAAGGCAGGATGTCCCATTCCTGAGCCTTGAGTGACGGATGATATGGTAGACCGTCAGTCCCTCTGATGGACCATTACTTCGACGTCACTCTGAGGCAGAACATTCCAGTTTTTACACTCGAGTGACGGACGACCTGGTGGACCGTCAGCTAATCTGATGGACCGTCAGATTGACCATCACAGGCCCCGATCAGCAAATTTTAGCATTTTTCAAAAGGGCATCTTGGTCATTTCTTCTCCTTGTGGCCTTATATATATATCTATGTAGAGAAGAAAAGATAGTTTTCTCTCCATTTCTCTCCAAAATTCTTTCAAGAATTCTCTAAAAACCTAGGGTTTCTTCCAAACCCAAAAATCAAATCATCTCCAAGAAATTCAAGAAATCTCCCATAAATTTCTTCAAGTTGTTCAAGAACTAAGCTCCTTAAGTCAAAGGAAGAAAGATCTTGGTCTAAAGGTGTGCGAAAGAAGTTTCAATCAAGTTTCTATATATTCAAAATCAAAATCTAAGGTATGTGGGGTTTGAACAAGAACACTCCTTTCGTTCTTGTGCCTAAAGGTTTAATTTCTACTACCGATTTACATGATTTTGCAAGTGGGTTTACACCCAAATTTCTTTAATTATGATTTATGAGATTTGAGTTGAATAAGTTTGATATTTATGATTATTTCACCATCATGTTTCCTAAATTGGGGGTTTATTCCATGAGCTGTATATTATCATTATGTATTGATGATTTCTAAGCAATTTAACTCAAGTTCCATGAGTTGAATATTCTTAATATGAATTTATGATTTTTGAATGATTTGAGACAAGTGTTATGAGTTATGCCTTTCCATGAGAAATTTAACTATTGAATGTAAATTGATATGTGAACTTGAGAGTCAAGAATGAGTTTTGTGATGTTTCCATGAAACTTTTGATATTTGAAATGACTTGATAAACAAATGCATTTGATGCCGAGAAAGATTATATTGAGTTGAGTTGAGTCGAGTTAGGAATCCACAAGATGTTTATGATTTACAAATGAGATATATTTATGTTTTGGTCTTTATGATGGACCCATGAGTTGATATTGATTGAGGTGGATTTTCTAACGCATTCTGAACTGAGTCTGGGAGGAGTATTTAGCATCGAACGGGAAATATGGTATTTCTTCAGAACTACATGCCACCGTAGGATTGATGTTGATGATTGTGGGCCAAAGGCCGAGTATGAGATTGTGAAGATGAGACTGAGGTTATACTCCCTGGAAAGAGTACAACACCCCTGCCAATGTGGGGTTCTTTCCTTAGGAGGGCAAAATATTGGACTCCATACGACTCACATGGTGTAGTCTGTCGGTTATAAGAATCTCCCACGTCTATAATGATATAAGTCCCTTGAGTTACCGAGTCACTCTAAGTCACGAGTTAAAGAGTTAGAGTTGAGTTAAATGATTTATGAGATTTATGAAACATGTGTCATTATTGATGATTTATGGAAATAATGTTTCAGATAATTCAAGCGAAGATAATTATTATTGTCAGCATGCATGATTTCTCATACATTTATGATATTATTTAAAATGTTGCATCCACCCCCACATACTCAGTACATTCCCAAGTACTGACCCCCATACTCTTTTGTATTCCATATTTCCTCGTGATATAGGTTCAGGTGCTCAGTCTCAGCAGCGACAGTGATCTTTGAGTACCTTCTTCTACACTTCTGCAGTTCGTGAGTCCTCATGGTTTGAGGACCATGAGGACCCGTGTCTCTAATTTTGTCTTGTTAATAAATGGTTGTTTACTTTTAGTTCAGTACAAGTTAGTTGGGGATCTATCCCAATGGATCCTCAGTCCTATGTAGTAGAGGCTTTGTCAGACTAGTGTACCCGTATGTTCATGACATGGTTATTCCTTTTTATCAGAGCCTAAGGTTCAAGGAGTCCTAGGGAGTCTGACAAGATGCATTATGTAGAGTCTTGATCATTAGTGTTTAGCACGCCACATCTATGAGCAAGAGGCTACAGGACGTTTTAGGAAAAGTTATTTCTTTCTTTCATGAGTCTATCGTGCCTATGACTGTTTCTCTCTGCGGTTAAGACTGTCGTACTAGGGTAGTCAAGTTTCAGTTTCCCAATAAGCCAGTCTTTGAGTGGTCCGAAAATTCTGTATCTCTTAAAAGTCATTTCATATCCTATCTTAAAGCTAGGAAGTTGATTTCCAAAGGTTGTATCTATCAATTGGTTCGAGTTAAAGATACTAAGTCTAAGACTCTAACTATTCAATCTCTTAGTGTTGTTAATGAGTTTTCTGATATTTTTCCGAAAGATCTCCCAGGGGTACCTCCCGATAGAGAGATAGAATTCGGAATTGATCTTCTCCCTGATACACAACCAATTTCTATTCCTCCGTATCGTATGGCCCCTGCAGAACTTAGGGAGTTGAAAGAGCAACTCAAAGATCTTTTTGATAAGGGTTTTATAAGGCCCAGTGTGTCTCCCTGGGGTGCACCCATTTTATTCGTGCGAAAGAAATATGGTTCATTGCGCATGTGCATAGACTATCGTCAGTTTAACAAGGTCACAGTCAAGAACAAGTACCCTTTTCCTAGAATTGATGACCTGTTTGATCAGCTGCTAGGTGCTAGTTATTTTTCGAAAATAGATTTGAGATCCGGTTATCACCAACTTAAAGTCAGATAGTGTGATATTCCAAAGACGGTTTTCCGCACTAGTTATGGTCATTTTGAATTCTTGGTAATGTTCTTCGGATTAACTAATGCCCCAGCAGCTTTTATGGACCTCATGAATCGAGTGTTCAGACCATACCTGGATATGTTCGTTATTGTGTTCATAGATGATATTCTTGTGTACTCTAAAAGTGAGAACGACCATGCAAATCATCTTTGAATTGTCTTACAGACCCTTAGGGATCAACAGTTGTTTGCCAAATTTAGCAAGTGTGAATTCTGGCTAAGGTCAGTTGCTTTTCTGGGTCATATTATTTCTTCTGAAGGTATTCGAGTTGATCCTTAAAAGGTAAAAGCTGTGAAAAGTTGGCCAAGACCTATTTCCTCATTTGATATTAGGAGTTTCCTGGGTCTAGCTGGCTACTACCATCATTTCATTGAAGGTTTCTCTTCCATTGCTGCTCCTTTGACCCTGTTAACCCAAAAAAAGGTTAAATTCCAGTGGTCAGATTCTTGCAAGAAGAGTTTTCAGGAATTGAAGACTCAACTCACTTCATCCCCTATGATAACCCTGCCTAATGGTGTCGATGATTTTGTGGTATATTGTGATGCTTCCAGAGTTGGTTTGGGTTGTGTGTTGATGCATAAGGGTAAGGTTATAGCTTATGCCTCCCAACAGTTGAAACCTCATGAGAAAAATTATCCAACCCATGACCTCGAGTTAGCTACAGTGGTTTTTTCTTTGAAAATTTAGAGATACTACCTATACGGCATTTATGTTGATGTTTTTACGGATCACAAGATTTTATAGTATGTGTTCACTCAGAGAGAGTTGAATCTTCGGCAGAAACGATGGTTAGAATTACTGAAGGACTATGATTTGAGTGTGTTGTATCACCCTGGCAAGGCCAATGTAGTGGAGGATGCCCTTAGCAGATCGTGTAGGATTGATGTTGATGATTGTGGGCCAAAGGCCGAGTATGAGATTGTGAAGATGAGATTGAGGTTATACTCCCTGGCAAGAGTACAACACCCCTGCCAATGTGGGGTTCTCTCCTTAGGAGGGCAAAACGTTGGACTCCAGATGGCTCACATGGTGTAGTCATGTCGTTATAAGAATCTCCCACGTCCATAATGATATAAGTCCCTTGAGTTACCGAGTCACTCTGAGTCACGAGTTAAAGAGTTAGAGTTGAGTTAAATGATTTATGTGATTTATGAAACATGTGTCATTACTGATGATTTATGGAAATAATGTTTCAGATAATTCAAGAGAAGATAGTTATTATTGTCAGCATGCATGATTTTTCATACATTTATGATATTATTTAAAATGTTACATCCACCCCCACATACTCAGTACATTCCCAAGTACTGACCCCCATACTCTTTTGTATTCTATATTTCCTCATGATATAGGTTCAGGTGCTCAGTCTCAGCAGCGACAGTGATCTTTGAGTACCTTCTTCTACACATCTGCAGTTCGTGAGTCCTCATGGTTTAAGGACTTGTGTCTCTAATTTTTTCTTATTAATAGATAGTTGTTTACTTTCAGTTCAGTACGAGTCAGTTGGGGATCTGTCCCAATGGCTCCTCAGTCCTATGTAGTAGAGGCTTTGTCAGAATAGTGTACCAGCGTGTACAGAAATTTTAGTATTTTATTTATACGGGGTATTATTATTTCATGTTTCAGTATGTTCATGACATGGTTATTCCTCTTTATCTTAGCATGATTTGCGCTATAACGAGTTCTGAAAGTGATGACAAGTTTAGAGGGTTAGCTTGAGGCCACGTGTGGCCTTGAGCACCATGTGACGTCTCGTGGTAGGTTCTTGGGGCATTACAGAGTGTCATATCTTATGGCAGATTTTGAGCCACAGACTCTTCAAGAAGTCTTGAGGATGAATTTATTTCATCAATCTTCTTGATAGGTAAAGTTATCCCTTTTAGTACATTATCTTAGGAATCTGATGAATGATCTTTCTCTTTCCTTACCTTTAGTACGTAGTGAAGAACGGGAGTTGCCTTCTTTTTCGTAGAAGTGACACTTTCTTTATTTGAAGTGGAGAGAGTCTTCTTGGTGGCGACCTTTTCGACATTCACCGCGACCTTCTTAGATGGAAGATCGTCATACTTGATCTTGGTGACATCTTCAACCCTTTTCTCATCCACAACATGCTTCTTTAAGTAGAATTTTTCATCGGCAAATATGACTCAGCTTCAGTAAATGGCTTGTCATCGGTAGCTATCTTTCTTTCAACTCCGCCTTTGAGGTACTTCAAGCATTGGTATAAGCGGACGAGATAATTTTGTTCCCGTGCACCCAAGGCCTACCAAGCAATATATTGTATGAAGTTTTGGCCCTCTGTGAGAATTCCTTTAAAGTTTTGGCCCTCTGCATCAATGGGTTTGATTGAAAATCATCCATACGAATCCCCAAATTGATACATCCCATGGCCCTCTGGCCCCCTTGGTTGAAGCCTTGGATCATTATATGGCTTTCGTCCAGTTCGCTAGTAGTGATGCCAAGTTCTTTAATATGCAGATAGGTAAGATGTTGACTCCAGATCCCTCATCTATCAAGATTATATTGATCTTCTTTCCTAGAATTTGACCCACCATGTATAAGGGATAGTTATGTAGGGCCTCACCAAGAAGAAGATCATTATTTGTGAATGTGATTTTTTTATCACACATATGTGCCTCTTCGCCAAGAGTTTCAGCAAGTTTTTCAGAAGATGAAGGAACTCATATGGGTAGATTCTCACACTTTGCCCCCTCTTTGGCGGTATTAAAATAAGATGCCTCAAGGATGACTTAGGCAGTCTTTACACGAAACCAACTCTGTGAGAATTTATTTAAAGTCACCGGACACCAAAGTTTTTGAGGGTGAAGCTCCATCACCCTTGTCTTCTTTGGGAATTCAACCAACTTCTGTTTTCTTAGTTTCTTTACCATTCTCCTTCAGGTTGGCTGCTCGGACGACTCCTTTCGCAGACTCATCCTTCTGCATCTGCGCCTCGTCACCAGAGTCCAACCTTCATCATTGCCTTTGTTAACTGAAGACTTGTCAAGCTCTAATATTTTATCATTATGCTCTTCGACACATATTTGGACTGGGTAGAGAGAGCCAAAAATAATAGATATTTGATGAGAACTGGTCGTCTCATCGTCGAAGAAGATCTTCTTTTCTTTTGCAAGTTGCATAACTTTATCTTTAAAGACAAAGCACTTTTCTAGAGGATGACTTACGAGCCTATGATCTTTGCAATAATTAGGATCATTGGTCCTTCCATCTTTGTTGGGTCGCTTCATCTCTGGGAGCTCAAGGAGTTCATCGAAAATCTCAGCAACATCAGAATCAAGGAAGAGATATTTCTTTTCTTCCATCATGTTTAAAGTTTTTTGATTCAGACGTGCTCCAGAAGTCGTCTTCACACTTTGCTTCTTGATCCCCTTTGCGGTGACCTTCACAGGAGACACATCAATATTCATGGACTCCTTGTTGTCATTTTTGGGGACAAACTTGCCCCATCTTTTGGGTTCCTACTTATCATTTCCCCTTCAAGGGTCATGGATAGGCGTTGATCCTTTTCCAACAGTAGACATGCTCAACTCCATATCGTGAGCATGGGTAGCTAACTCTTTAAAGGATTTAGGCTTAATGCCTTGCAAGATGTAGAGAAGTTCCCAGTGTATTCCTTGAACGCACATCTCTATTGCAGAAGCTTGGCTGAGCCTATCTATGCAGTTTAGAATAGCATTTCTCCGTCGATTGATGAAGTCAATGACTGGTTCATCCTTTCTTTGCCGAGTATTTGTGAGCTCAACCATGCTAACTGTACGCCTTGTGCTATAAAAGCGATTTAGGAACTCTTGCTCCAATTGCTCCCAGCTATCGATGGAATTAGGCTCAAGGTATGTATACCAATCAAAGGCGTTTCCCTTTAAGGAACGAATAAACTATTTGACAAGATAGTCACTGTAAGTTCCAACATTATTACATGTCTTAACAAAGTGTGCGACATGTTATTTTGGGTTTCCTTTGCCGAGGTTTATAGCCGGCAGGCATTTTAAGGCTATCAATCCTTGTCGTGTAAGGCTTGGAATAAGCAAGGGAAAACTTAGCGACAACATCATACTTATCTTTGAGGGTACCTTCAATGAATTCCCTCAATAGTCCAATCGGGATCATTCCCTCAGAAGAAACTTGCACCTCTTGAATTGGTGGTGTTTGTTTCACAGGATTTTCTGTCTCATGAACCTCTGGAGATTTTCCAGGTGCATGGCTAGACTCTTCGTCTATCAGACCTTTCACCCTATCCACTATCTTATCAATTCGAGCATCTTGATTCTGATTATATTTGGTTAGTCCATCAAATGCCTTTGCCAGATTTGCAAGCTGCTCCTCCATAGACGAGGCATCAATTACCATCGCTTGCATAATCACTAGAGATATTAGAGAGTAGCATAGATTATCACATAAGTTGATCTTTGAAGTGCTTAACTTATGCGATGTAGTCATAGATGATGAGTTTCTTGAACAACCATCGCTCTTCGTGTAGAGTATTTGGAACCAGAATGCTCAAGTAGAGCTAGAGTCTTCTTAAGAGATTCTTCCACATTGCTTCCTCCTTCCGAAGAATTTGTATTGGACTTCTTTCCTTTTAGGGTTGAAGATCCAAAAATTGAAGTTAGTGCGGACGACACTGAATGTGTTTGTTGTCCTAGCAAGCCTACCTTGCTTCTTGTGACAGCTCCTAAGCTTCCGAAAGTAACACCCAGGATGTTTTCTACTTCAGCAGAGAACTTTGAGTCAGTAGCCTTGGAAGTAGTTGATTGAGAGTTGACCTTCTTGGAAGTCATTTCAGTGTTCTTAAACTTTGCAGTTAGAAAAGTTGAGATGAGTGGTAGAGATTGTCCCACCGGGCATGCCAGAATTTATTAGACAATAAAATTCTTAAGACTGAAAATAAATAAATCAAGACAAGAAAAATATATTTCAACAATAAATTTATTGATTTCAATGCGAGTGTTACAATCTCTATGAATCCTTTGATTCACCTTTTCAAATATAAATTTAAGGGCTTAAAGCTTAATCTTGAATTTGAACTTGGTTTGCGTATTTGAGGGACTTGATCTTGACTTGTGTTTGAATTCAAGGGCTTTTGAGCTTGTTCTTGAATATTGCAGTTTTGATTTTGAATCTTGATGAACTTGATTTGAATGCTTGAGATTTTTAGAGAAATTGCGGCGTTTGATCCACGAGTTTTCTCTTGCTACTTGTTAGAGTTTTGGATTTTTTTTTTGAATTATGAGACCCCTTTTTATAGTTGTGGAAAAGGAAAGAGTCATGCTAAATATGAACTTCCTTTGACCAATCAGATTTGAGTGACGTGACGTCTTTTATGGGATTTGATTTCATGGGCCTGCTGCATCATTTTAACATGTGGCATGGTCCTATTGGATCCTTCCCTTGACTTGGCATGCCACGTCATTTGACACGTGACGCTTATTTGGGCCTCTAGAATATGACAATATCTTGGGCTTAGTAAGATGGACTCACCATTTGTAACTCAAATCAATGGGATAGCCCAATAAAAATTAGACTTTACTTAAATCCATAAATGTTTGAACTTAAATAATTAATTCAATTATATTAATCCACAATATTTATTTGGGACTAATATATTTTGAATTTAATATAATTCGAATTTTGTACGGACTCTAAATTAATAAAATTTTGTTACCCACAGTGTCTACAAACAACACAAGGAATCTAACAAAATTAATATTTTCTTCTACTCAAATTGTAAGTAGTCATAGAAAAACATTTTTTCTTGGGATATCCCCATGATCTGATAATGAAATAAAAAAAGTAACCAAAAAAACTCAAATCAATAACTCAATGTTGCACAATTCCTGTAGGAATAGTGGGTGTTTTGAGCCTTTGAGCAGCATATGGTGCACGGCTTCCATTTCGGCAACGATTGATTGCCTCACAACCACGTCGGTAAGTATTTGCTGGTCGTCCTAGATGACAATTTTTTATGCTTTTACCCCTACGGCTGCATTCGATGTGATCGCGTAGGATAGCACCATAATCAATTCTCTTTCCTTCACAAATAATAGAAGCTAACAGTAGTGTCGTCATTGCAATGACCATAACTGCCCTGGATGTCCCCATCTTTAACTTCTTAACCAAGAATCAATCAATGGAGACTTCTTATCTTATTAACATTTAGAACAATGTCGTTAATTTATATTTCTTAATTTTGATATTCAGATTGGTTTTGCTCATTTTCAGGTCTAGCGTACAAGTTTTGATGGAGTAAAATTATGTGGCTATAATTTTATTTTTTTAAAAAAAGAAAAAACTAGAACTAAAAGGTTGTCATGCAAAAGTAACCAACAACATTTGAAAGATAAATTAGAATTAAAAAAATATATATCAAAAGAAAATATGACAATGCACTTTGGTTGAAGGTAAATCTTTAATGACTATAAATTGGAGCACCTGGATTAAAAGTAAACATTGGTTGGAAATAACTTTAGTTTTTAAAGATAGAGCACGAGAAATATTAAAAATATTATTAAACTTTTTTCTCTATACGTAGTGTTGGGTTCAAAATTGAGAGGGCGTCATGCAGAAGCTTATAGTTTGAAAACCAAGACGGTGACAATTCAGATGATAAATAAAAATATACTAAAGACATATTATTAATATGATTTGGTCAAACGACCTACATATGAAAAACTAATATTAGTAAAACATAAAATCTACTAGGAGAAAATCTCTCCCTAAACAAAACTCTTTAAAGACTATATTGTGGATGTTATTGTGTAGTTGTATTATATTGTGGATGTTATTGTGTTATTGTATGAGAAGAGGGATGATGTTCAAAAACTTTTCTCCAAGAAAGAGATTTGCCAAATATGAAAGAGTTTTATATTTTTCTTTCAGAAAAAGTAAAAGTATTTATGGTTACTTTTATTTTTCTTACAAGAAAAAGTAAAACTTAATTTTGGTAAGAAAATCAGGACAAAAATCCTAACAAATCTCCCTTTTTTGGCTTGATTTTCTTCACTTGATCCGCCTTCTTCATGTCATATGCATAATTTTGATTATTCAAATAATCTTCATTTATCTCTGCTGTTTGTCATGCTTAAAAATGGAGCCCTTTTGGGTTAAAAATATATTAGCTCTTTTGTGTTAAAAATATTGGAGCCCTTTACAAGGTTAAAAGAGAACTTTATTTTTAAAGATGTGACAACATGATTGTTGAAAATATGATTGAAATATCTCCTCCACATATAGTTGGACAAAGTCGTTATTATCATCAAATTGATTGCAACTTTTTGAACTCGCCTTGAACATTTCTTTAGTCTTGTTTCACCAAATCATTGGATCTTTGAATTGTAGGCTCCGATACCACTTGTTGGATTCGAAATCGAGAGGGCGTCATGCTGAAGATATTAGTTGCAAACTATGAGACGATAAATCTGACGATAAAGAAAACTAAACTAAAAACATAATATTATTGATATGCTTTGGTCAAGAGACCTATATATTGAAAATCTAATATCAAAAAATATTAAACCTATTGAAAGAAATCTCTCCTAAATAAGACTCTTTAAAATCCTATATTGTGGATGCTATTGTGTTGTTGTATGAGAAGAGGAATCTTCTATTTATAGATGTTCAAAATCTTTCCTCCAAAAAAGTGTTTTGCCAAATATGAAAGAATTTTATATTTTCCTTTCAGAAAAAATAAAAGTATTTATGGTTACTTTTATTTTTCTTACAAGAAAAAATAAAACTTAATTTTAGTAAGAAAATCAGGGCACAAACTCTAACGCATAGTACTCAAGATATTGCGCCCTATTTTCTTGTAAAAGTAAATATCAGCATATGGACAGATTAAGATGAGTTTTATTTTTTTCGATGAAGAAGATAACAATTTCATTAAAACGTTAATGGGGTGGGGGTGTGTTGTTACTCCTTCCAATTGAAAGAGTCAAAATACAGTTGTTCAGGGTCAGATTTTGACCCTGTAGGCAAAAAGAGCTAATGTTTATGGGTACATTTTGGCCTGAGTTCAAATGTTTGACACTACGAGTAAATATCTTTCTAGTGCGATTATCTAAGACATGATTAAGTACAAAAGGAAGGGGAGTATTTATGGTGGTCATTTTCGCTGCATAGGGTATGTTGGCGCCTTCCTTAGCCAAATGGTCAACCACTGCATTTTGCTCTCTATATTTGCATTGGCGGTGCTGCTTCTAGCTCTGTCAGTAATGTCCTGCACTCAGAGATAATATCATGATAAAATGGGTGATTATCAGTGAGAATTTGTATGGCCACTGATGAGTCTACCTCTGTGTCTAAGCAGTTATAATTATTTTTTTAGCAAGACAAAGCCTGCATCTTATGGCAAGAAGTTCAGCCATAATAGGGCTTATGTGAGAGGTATGTTGGTAGAATATAAGGATCCATTCACCATTTTGACCACAAAAGACACCTCCCAGCCCACCAAGGCCTGGGTTGTCTTTAGCAGAACCATGAATGTTAAGTTTGATGGCAGCAATAGTAGAGGGGTTCCACTTAATTTGGATGGTGTGATTTTGGTACCCCAAATTGGGCTTAGTTTTGGCTATGAGGGAGTATTTAGTAGCACCATCAATGGCATAATTAATTCTAGCAAAGTTGTGATTGTTGTTGAAAAGATTGTCATTTCTAGTCAACCATAACACTCTTAGTCAATGAGGTAAGAGAGATCCCCAGGTAAGCCAAGAATTAAAAGATTTCCTTTTCCATTCTCCCACCACAAGTGCCAGTTGGTGGCATCAAAGTTGCACTCAAAGATGAGTGGTTTGAAGTGAATCTTTTGGACTAGCTTCGTCCAGAAATATCTGGTGTTCAGTCATTGGAAGAAGATATAACTACTATTTTCCCAATGGTGATTGCAGAAGTGGCATTGGAGAGGGACATTAATACCAATATATTGGAGAAAACTGCCTGTAGGGAGCCTATTATGCATCAGAATCCATAGAAAGGTCTTAGTTTTGTTGGGAGCACCAGTCTTCCAAACCATTAGCAACTTCTTTTCCCTAGTAGGGATGATGTTTAGGTTTCTAAGACAAGTGTATATGCTCTCAGTGGTAAAGATGCCACTAGAGCTGCAGTTCCAGATGACCTTATCATCAACATTCCTATTGAGAGTGGTATGCTGACTAAAGATAATTTTCTTAATGTTCCAGGGAATTTCGAAGGAAAGATTGGTGAAGTCCCACTCCCCATTGGTTAAGATATCCTTAACCATGATGTTGGTGTCTATTTTATTTAAGGGACCATGGATGATAGTTCTAAGGCTACTTAGATGGGGGATCCAGGTATCCTGAAAGAAGTTTACCTTATCCTCTTTCCCACTCTTCATCTGATTCCCAAGCTACAGTCACCCCAGCCTTTCTTGTTGTTTTCCCCAGTTCTAGAGCTGTAGTGATTAGTATTACATTGTTTGAGAAGTTTATAATACTTGGCTAGAAGGATTTATCCCCAGTATTGTGTGATGATGGAATAGTCTCCAGGAAAATCTAGCATGCAAGGCTCTATTCTCACTTTTGTAAAGACCAAACCCCCATCCCCCCGCCTTTTCTCAATAGTGAGGATATCCTAGTTCAGAAAAATGGAGCTTCTTTCTATCAGAGCAGCTTCCCCAAACAAAGTCTTTTTGGATTTTGTTGAAAGTCTCAGTGACTTTACTAGGGATCTTGATATATTGCATGATGTAAATGGGCATGACACTGAGAGTGGATTTGTCTAGGACAGTTCTGCCATCTATATTAAGTAATCTAGTTTTTCAACCAGCAATCTTGGTGTTCATATAGTCTATGAGGAACTGAAAGTCACTATTTCTAGGTTTCTTAGAGAAGATAGGGTAGCCTAGGTATTTTCCAAAGGTAGGGATGGCCTGGATATGGAGGATTTGGAAGTATTGGTTAGCCGTAGATGAGGGACAACTCTTAGAATAGATTGCCTTAGATTTTTGGTGATTGATGGTTTGTCCTGAGAGATGGCTGAAGGTATTTAGAATTCTGGAAATGGCATAGGAATTTTTAGGATTAACCCTGGAAAATAGGTTGAGATAATCTGCAAAGAACAAATAAGAGAGCTTGGGTCCCCTAGGGGAGATACCTATGGGGATCCAATTCTTAGCTTGAACTTTAGCTTCAATGACTCCGGAGAGTCTTTTAAGGCATATGATGAAGAGATAGGGGGATAAGGGGTCCCCCTGTCTAATACCTTTTGAGGGTCTAAAGAAGCTAGTCCTTCTTTCATTGACCATCACAACAATGGAAGTAGAGGTAACACAGAAAAGATAAGCTTAATAAGGGTCTTAGGAAGGTCAAAGAATAGAAGAGTGTCCTTTATGAAGGACCATTCTAGCTTATCAAAGGCCTTCTCCAAGTCAATTTTTAAGATCATGTTAGCCGTTTTCCCTTTCATTTTGTTGAAATGGGTCATGTATTCTTGGATGATGATAGCATGATCAAAAACTCTTCTGTTGGCTAGGAAGCTGGCCTAAGTGGGACTGATGATGTTTTGGGAATGGGCTTAATTCTGTTAGTTATAATTTTGGTGACAATTTTATAGCTGACGCTATAAAGTCTAATAGGCCTAAAGTTCTTTAGACTAGCAGCATTTCTATATTTAGGAATGAGACACACAAGGGTTTTATTATTGTCAGCAGGCATAATATCCTTAAAGAAGACATTTTTACCAAAAAAAAAAGGTTTTGGGGCCAACATCAACCCAATATTTCTGAAAGAAGAGGGGGTGAAGCCCATCAGGGCTAGGATCTTTCATGGTCTTGAAGGACTTAATGTCCAGAAAGATTTCAGAATCCCTTAAGGGGGCTGCCAGGATATCCTTCATGGTGGTAGTGGTCCCATTAGAGTGGTTAATGGGAACAAAATGGTTGGTAGGACAGCTAACATGGCTAGAAGTGTAGAGGTTGGTGAAGTGTTGCAGCATATGAGCTATAATAGTGTCTTCACACTTGTATACAGTCCCCACATCATCCTAAATCTCATTAATTCTATTATTCCTCCTTTTGTTAATGGTAGAGGCATAGAGAAAGGAGGTGTTAGCATCCCCATCGGTGAGCCAGGTTAATCTATATTTTGTTCTCCAGAAATCCTTCTCACACTTCAAAAGAAATTCATATTCATAAATGAGCTTATTCTCAAGGTCATGGAGAAAGGTGCTGGTGTGGTAATCACTAGATTTTTTAATACCATCAAGTCTATCTCTAACTGTCCTAAGTTTGGTGAAAAGGTTACCAAACACATGATGGTTCCAGTGAGTAGCTTAATATTGGAAAGAGCTAATAGTTTACTGAAGGTCAGCATCAACATACTGACTAAAACAGTCCTTTACCAAGTCCCTGAAGGAGAGGTGGTTTCCCCACATTAGTTCAAATCTAAAGGTTTTGGTATGAGTGCCCTGATGTCTTTTGGACAGAGACAAAAACAAAAGGCAATGGTCAGACTTTGTTCTAGGTAGGTGTGTTATCAGTGATTCTGGGAAATGATTTATCCAAGAGTCATTGGCAACACACCTATCAAGTCTTTCCTGGATAAGAGAAACTCTATTGCGATGCCTTCTATTGGTCCAGGTGTATTTACAGCCTCTAAATCCTAGGTCCACCAAGTTGCAAGAGTTAAGGCATTCCCAAAGCTTACTGATTCTAGTATTATTGATGGAAGCCCCCTTAACTTCTCATTATCTCCAAGGACCTCATTGAAGTCCCCACCAATTAACCAATACCCTCTGTAGCTGGAGGATATTTGACATAATTTCTCCCAAAGGATGGTTCGAAGATTGGGATCAGGGCTAGCATAAATAGCAGAAAAAATCCAAGGTCTAGGACTAGAGTTTACCTTGATAATAGTGTGAATACCCTGAGGAAAAATAGAGAAGTTTTGGAGCTTGACAGAGTCCTCTTTCCACATAATAACAATAATTCCCCTTTTTTCACCAGAACTAGATTCCAGGTGGGAATCAAATTTGAGCATTTCAGTGAGATGCTTATGATCCACCATCTTAGTTTCTAATAGTACTACCACAGTTGGGTTGTGAGTTTTGACTAGGTCCATGCAGTGTGTTTTAAAGATGGCACTATTAGCCCCTCTCGTGTTCCAGATAATGAAATTCATTGAGTCCTTTAGATTGTGGGGTGATTCAGTACTAGTCTCTTCCCCTTGTCCTACTTAGTTGGTTGCCCATGTTCCAAGTAAGGACTTAGATAGACTTCTGCATTCGACTTACTGGTCGTGATCCTCAACATCAACCTGAATGTCTTCATCTCCCTCGGACAAAGTACTATAGTAACTATGTTGAAGGGTTCTGAGTACTCTTTTCAAAAGGGCTTTTCTAAAATAAAGAAATCTATGCTGGGGTCCCCGAAGGTTTCCAAGAAGTATTCCAGCTCTGCATTTATTTTTTGAAGTTCCTCTAGTACTTATGGTTGTACTTTTCCTAGGTCTCTGTCCCTCACGGGTCCCTCTTAGTGCTGAGCAGGGGTCAGGCTTGTCGGCACTTACGGGTTTGAGAGTATCCATGGGACAAATATTAGCATGTCCATTTTGGAGAGGTAAGGATATTCTAGGTAATAAGGTATGCTTTTAAACATGTGAGTTATGAGTGAGTTGAACTCATACATATTCATAACATTCAGTGTTCCCATCAGCTGGCCCTGAGTCATTGTTTAAGTCCACACTTGGTAGCCCAGTCCCTGCACTATATGATTTACCCCTTCGTTGATTATTTAAGCCATCCAGGCTGAGTCTTGGATCATTAGTACAATGGGTTATCTCCCACTATGATGCAGTGGGAGATTGTTTTCCCTTGGAATACCATTTCCGCCCATGAAGTTAGAGCTTCATTGGGGGAGTGTGGAGCTGAGACAAACATGAGGTATTCCTTTAGAGTTGGTGGATTTGCCATTGTTGATTGTAGTGAGTTCTAGCTGATTTGGAGTAGTAGAAGAAGTGTTGAGGCCCTATTTGGGGCTAAAAAAGAAGGTGGAGTTAATGGACATGACCGCGTCGGTCATGTCAATCATCTCTAGGTGATGATTACCCTTATTAGAAATGTTGGGTATCACTATAAAAAATGCAGAAACAAAGGTCTCCATTGGATTCTCGTTAATGGTGGTGAGGGGTGGACCCTTCTGGGGCTCGTTATTAGTGATATTTTTTTAGGAGGGGGATATTTTCTTATATTTAATAACAGAGGATGATTTGTTGGGGTAATTAATACCAGGAGTATTAGTGGGGTGGGAAGGTTTGAATTTTGAGAAAAAACTGTTGACAACAACTTTTTTGGGTGCGTAAGGTGACCTAGGCTTCTTTTTGGATTTTCCCTATATTTGAGATAAGAAATAAGGTTCAACTGATGCCGTCAAGTTAACAGAGTCAATAACTTCGTCTTGGGTGGAGGAGGACGGTCGAGAAGAGTGTTGAGACTTACCCGGAGCTTCCTTTGAAGTCATTACCTGCTAGTGTACCTGGTTTTGCAGTGATCTTCTTCCATGGGTTGTTGGTGCATGCTTTGGGTTACCTTTCCTTTTGGGGAATAATATCACTTGCCATTCCTCCGCATTCCTTTTGGGTATATTATTACTAGGTTTTGGTTGTGCATCGTTGTTAATAGTACTTGGTATGCCATAAGGGCATTGCTTTGTTAGGTGTCCCAGACGACCACATCCCGTACAGAGAAAGCCATATCCTTCATATACCACTTGTTGTTTATGGTTTCCTATGCATACATGGTTTTTCAAAGGGACTCCAAAAGGAAGTTGGATGCAAATTCTAGCATATCTTCCTCTGAGAGTTGAAGATGTGCAAGTATCTATTTTCAATAGGATTCCAAACTTCAATCAAATTCGTTCTAGTATGCTTTGATCATAGAACTCAGTCGGTAGTTGTGGAGCCTCAACCATATGGCGGTGTGCGTTTGGGTTGCTTTTTCCGGCATGAAATTTGGTTCCCACTGCTTTACCGACAAGAAGTTTTCAGTGATGAACCAAGGGCAAGGGCCACCATGCAAAGATTTTATCGAATTTTCGAGATTGTTGAATTTTGCAATATAAAAATCACATCCCATATCGATGAGTATCAATGGTTTGGTAAGTTTCCACAGGTTCGTTAATTTAATTCTCAAGTAGTTGTGTGTTAAATGCTTATTGACCAACTTCACAATTACTGAGCGCTGCCATAGAGGGTATATTCAAAGCTTTTCTTCTTTCGTTAACTGGATTCTCTTTTTTCCCTGTGATACAATGAGTCTTTTCCAGTAATGTAATTATAGGTTTTGTTGAGATCGTTTGATTTGTTCATTAGCATCTCTTTGAAGTTGTTCTTAGAAATTTTGGGGGTATTTGTACTGGGAATTTCAATGGCCATCAGGTCAAGTGGTTCTAGTGGTATGGGTATGTGTTCCAACGATTGGGGATCCAGCATTTTTGGGAGAAAATTAAAAAGTTGTTAGTTTTTAGATTAAGATGGGTTAATAAGAGATCAATTTAGCTCAAAAGAAAACAATCTGGCTCCTTACCAATTTAAAATTAGGTGGGACCACCTAAGATGTTTACAACGTAAAATTGGTTGATTAACTAATTATCTAAATTAATTAAGTGATAAAACATGCAAATTTATTTATTTATTAGTATAAAGAAGTAGTGGAAGTAAAAGATTGCGAAGTAACTCAAACACGAAAAATATAAATTAAATAAAAATAAAGTTATTAAATAAATAATATTATATTGGTTACATACCGAAACCTTACAACTCAAAGGTAAACCAATTTACCAATATTAATTGCATAACCTCAAAGAAAATAACTATACAACCAAAAAATAAACACAATGTCTTACTTATTCTAAACAAGCACAACATAAGCAAGATAAGAATTAGTACCCTCTCGAATTATTGCCAAAGTTGTTACGATCACATTCCAATCTCACAGTGGTCTTATTTTTCCTGTACTCAATTTTAACATATTTTGACACCCTTTTGTGCTGATGTGACACCTTTATTACATAAAATGAGATCCACGTAAGCTAAAAAGGTTGATAAAAGGTGCCACGTTAGAATAAAAATATGATAAAAATATGCTAAAATTGAGTTCATGAGGTAATAGGGACCCCGTAAAGTTGGAGGGCGTCGTAGCAAATTTGGACATAGTGTAGGGATACTTAGATGCTTCACTCATAAAAGTAAAAAGTAAGATGAGATTGGATTACTCTCTCTCTCACTATATATATATATAAGACCAATTTATTCATCAAATATTGAACAACTATTTTACCCTTTACTATAAAACTATTCCAATAATATTTTAGGTACTAAAATGTAAAAAGTTGCAATAAATATTAAAAGGGCAAAAATTCAGATATAGGTAATTTTTAGTCCATAATTACCAGGCATGATTAATGTTTGCATAATTACGAAACATAAATATACTTTAAATCCCTCCCTTTCTCACCTCTCTCCTTCTTTTCTCTCCCCTTCCTCCATTCTCATCCCTCTATCTCGCTCCCCCCCTCCCCCCTCTTTCCCATTCTTTTATTTTTTTATAATTTCAAGAATCATATATTTGTATATACATTGTGCAAAATGTATATGTACAAACACAATATACATTCTGCAAATGTATATATACAGATATATAATTATTTAATATACGCTATAATAATATACAAACATTCAGATATACAATAGAAAAAAAAATTAGATGTACATGTAATTAACAACTTATACATATATGACTTATATCACTACTAAAAAGAGAGGAAAACCGATCACTTGTGATCGGTTTTTCACATTTTCCGACCACAAAACCGACCAAAATTTTTGGTTGGAAAAGTAGTGGTAGCTTTTTAAAAACCGACCACGAGTGGTCGGTTTTTTAAAAATATATATATTCATTTTTAAAATTTATTATTATTTTATTTAAATAAAAAATTAATTTAAAAAAAATAAACCAACCACAAGTGGTCGGTTTTTTATAAAAAAAAAAAATTAGAAAAATCGACCACATGTGATCGGTTTTTTGCAAAAAAAATATAGAAAAACCGACCACTTGTGGTCGATTTTTTGGGAATTTTAAAAAATAAAATAAAATTGAAAACCCAAATACTGCATGCAACCACAACAAATATATAGAGAAGTAACCAAAATGAAAATACAACAACAACAACAACAACAAAAAGAAAATAGATGGAAATAAAGTCACCAACAACATCACCTTCTAAACAAAAGTTCACTTTTAAAGTCACCAAAAGTTAAGCATTTTCAACAAATAAAGTCACCAACAACATCACCTTCTAAACACTAATTCACTATTAAAGTCACCGGCACTTAAGCATTTTCAACAAATAAAGTAACCAACAACATCATCTTCTAAACAAAAGTTCACTTTTAAAGTCACCGGCACTTAAGCATTTTCAACAAATAAAGTAACCAACAACATCACCTCCAAAACACTAATTCACTATTAAAGTCACCAAAACTTAAGCATTTTCAACAAATAAAGGCACCAACAACATCACCTCCTAAACACTAGTTCACTAAACAAGTCACCAAAATTTAAGCTTTTTCAACTAACAAAGGCACCAATGAAACTAATTCACTATTAAAGTCACCGGCACTTAAGCATTTTCAACAAATAAAGTAACCAACAACATCACCTTCCAAACAAAAGTTCCCTATTAAAGTCACCGGCACTTAAGCATTTTCAACAAATAAATTCACCAACAACATCACCTCCTAAACACTAGTTCACTATTAAAGTCACCAAAACTTAAGCTTTTTCAACTAACAAAGGCACCAACGAAACTAATTCACTTTTAAAGTCACCAAAAGTTAAGCATTTTCAACAAATAAAGTCACCAACAACATCACCTTCTAAACACTAATTCACTATTAAAGTCACCAACGTTAAGCATTTTCAACAAATAAAGTCACCAACAACATCATCTTCTAAACAAAAGTTCACTTTTAAAGTCACCGACACTTAAGCATTTTCAACAAATAAAGTAACCAACAACATCACCTCCTAAACACTAGTTCACTAAATAAGTCACCAAAACTTAAGCATTTTCAACAAATAAAGGCACCAACAACATCACCTCCTAAACACTAGTTCACAAAATAAGTCACCAAAACTTAATCTTTTTCAACTAACAAATGCACCAACGAAACTAATTCACTATTAAAGTCACCAAACGTTAAGCATTTTCAACAAATAAAGTCACCACCAACATCATCTTCTAAACAAAAGTTCACTTTTAAAGTCACCGACACTTAAGCATTTTCAACAAATAAAGTAACCAACAACATCACCTCCTAAACACTAATTCACTATTAAAGTCACCAAAAGTTAAGCATTTTCAACAAATAAAGTCACCAACAACATCACCTCCTAAACACTAGTTCACTAAATAAGTCACCAAAACTTAAGCTTTTTCAACTAACAAAGGCACCAACGAAACTAATTCACTATTAAAGTCACCGGCACTTAAGCATTTTCAACTAACAAAGTAACCAACAACATCATCTTATAAACAAAAGTTCACTTTTAAAGTCACCGGCACTTAATCCTTTTCAACAAATAAAGTCACCAACAACATCACCTCCTAAACACTAGTTCACTATTAAAGTCACCAAAACTTAAGTTTTTTCAACTAACAAAGGCACCAACGAAACTAATTCACTATTAAAGTCACCAAGCGTTAAGCATTTTCAACAAATAAAGGCACCAACAACATCACCTCCTAAACACTAGTTCACTAAACAAGTCACCAAAATTTAAGCCTTTTCAACTAACAAAGGCACCAATGAAACTAATTCACTATTAAAGTCACCGGCACTTAAGCATTTTCAACAAATAAAGTAACCAACAACATCACCTTCCAAACAAAAGTTCCCTATTAAAGTCACCGGCACTTAAGCATTTTTAACAAATAAATTCACCAACAACATCACCTCCTAAACACTAGTTCACTATTAAAGTCACCAAAACTTAAGCTTTTTCAACTAACAAAGGCACCAACGAAACTAATTCACTATTAAAGTCACCAAGCGTTAAGCATTTTCAACAAATAAAGTCACCAACAACATCACCTTCTAAACACTAATTCACTATTAAAGTCACCGGCACTTAAGCATTTTCACCAACACTTAAACATGTTCAAGTCACTAACTCACTTCTCAAGTAACCATACTTAACTATATTCAAAACACAAGTTCATAATTCAAGTAACTACATCTAAACATTCCAAGTCACTAATTCACTTCACAAGTGACCAAACTTAACTAAATTAGAAACACAAGTCCACGTTTCAAGTACCTACACTTATGCATTTTCAAGCCACTAACTCACTTCTCAAGTGACCATACTTCACTAAATTCAAAACACAAGTCCACATTTCAACTACCTACACTTAAACATTTTCAAGTACTTATTCACTTCTCAAGTGACCACACTTAACTAAATTCAAAATACAAGTCCACATTTCAAGTACCTTAAAAAAATTTCCTTTAAAGTCCCTACACTTAACCATTTTCAAGTGACTAAGCACCAACCAAACCACTTTTAAAACACAAAATTTCCTTTAAAGTCCCTACACTTAACCATTTTCAAGTAACTATACTGAACCATTTTCAAGTCATGTACTAGCATTTCAAGTCACTACACTTAGCTATTTTCAATTAACTAATTCACATTTTCAAGTCACTATACTTAACCAGTTTCGAATAACTACACTTCTATATGTATCCACTTTCAAGTAACTAAACTTAACCATTTTCAAGTCAGTACTACACATTTTGATATAAGAACGACCAGCAACCAAGAACATACCAAAACATACATCCAAAACAGTCCACAAGTTCAAGAGAACCGAGGACCCTATGGATGATCACTCTCGGATTCACACACAATAACAAGAACACAATGTAGTGAGGTATTTAACACCTATTTTCCAGTCAACAATCCAAACTAGATTATCAACACAAGACAAAAACAATACTATAATAACAACAAGACAGTCACGAGTACATTAACAACAACATACAAAATAGATAGATAGACCTTAGTTGGAATTATCTTAGCCCTCCATTAATAGAGTTAAATGGTGTTTCAGAATCAGGTAGAATAATGATTCATGAGATTTATTTCCTCATTCTTGTCAAAAAAATATTTACTGCATCCAACTATATCAAATGAAATATACCTTTATCTTTATATCATAGTCGTATTATATACCTTAATTAAAGTACTACCCTAATTCATAGGTAATTAGCCAAAAAGATAAAAAAAATATTTCGACACTTACCATATATGCTAAAATTGAAATCACGAGCCAATCAGACATGCAATATATTCCACTATAATTTAGTTGCCCAAAATTATGCCCAAACAGTTTTCAAGAATAAAAGAAATTCACATTCAACACCTATCAGACTAAGTAGGCAAAGAATCTATAACATGATTGGGACTTGGTTAAGAATAAGCATTGCCACGACTAAAATTTTCATGTATGACAGTATAAACGATAAAATAAATACAATAACCAGCGGATTTCAACAGACTCACAGCAATCATTTCATTATTTTTTAGATCACGAAAAGCAAAAAGAGTAAAATCTGAGATTAAATCGTGAAATGGGCTCTAATACCTATTAATTTCGTTGAAAGGGGGGCTACCGGGTCTTAGGCATGGAGACAAAGGGATATGGCGGCTGGAGTGGTGGCTTCGAGCGGCGACGGGGGCTGGTCGTTCTTGGCTTCCGGCGGAGAGAGGAGTGTGACGGAGAGGAGGAGGCGGCGACGCTGTTCGCCGGTGGTGACGTTGTTGTCGTTATTGGTGGCGCGGGGAGAGGACAAAGCAGCGGCGGCATCTATGGCTACTTCTAACGGCTTCTATTGACGTTGGGAGACTGGTTTTCGGGAAGGCGACGTCAGGGTTTGAATGAATGAACGGAGGGATCGCGAGAGGGTTCTTGTAGAGGGAGAGGAGGAGAGCAAGGCTTCGTCGGTGTTGGGTGGCCGGCAGTAGCCATGGATGTTGATGATGATGAAAAAAAAAAGGGGAAACAGAGAGAGAGAAGGGTTAGAGAGATGAAGGGGGGATGATTTTTGGAAATTAGGGTTTAGGGGTTCTTTTGGGTTAATAAGGAAAGAAAAGATGTTTTCGTTCTCAGCCGTTGGATCCGTTTTGGATCGACGGCTGAGATCTAAAAATTAAAATTTTTAAATTGAATCTGGCTATGATTGTAATCAATGGATAAAATTATAATAGCTTTGAGGCTAAGAGATAAATAAAATAGGCTAAGTGATTTCAATTAGGCTGTTTTAAATTCTAATAGAGATAATAGTAGTAAATAAGTAATATATAATAATAATAAATAATATATATGATAACAATGTTAATAATAATAAGAATAATGATGCGACACTAGACATGTATTTGCAAAACGTGAGTGTGCACAATTAGGCAAAAAATAATTTAATAAATATTAATAATATTACATAAAATATCGTATTTGAGTTTTAAAAATTATAAAAATGATACTAAAAATAATAAAACAATTTATGCATTTTTCTAAATTATCAATGTGACACGTTAGTATGTATTTAATATAAGAAAAAATGTGAAAAAAATAATAATATTTAAAATTAAATAATTTTGATAAAATAACAGCCTAAAAGTAATATCGGTGGGTCAAAATTGGATGTCAACATAGTATAAAATAAATAATAGATAAATAATAATAATAATAATAATAATAATAATAATAATAGATAACAATAAATAATAATAATATTAATAATAAAATAAATAATACTAAATAATGGAAAACTAGACAATGTATTTGCAAAAATGTGAGTATGCACAATTACCAATAATTTAATAAAATTATGTAAAAAATATTATATTTGAATTAATAAATTATAAAAAATGATATCAAAAAATTAATAAAATAATTTGTACATTTTAAATCATGAATGTGGCACGTCGAAAATTTGTTTGATACGAGAAAAATGTGTAAAGGATACTAAAATTTAAAAGTTAATAATTTTGCTAAATTAGCAGCCTAAATATATCATTCACCCTTATATATATATACCTCGTAATACAACGTGTTATAATCAGATAAATTGTCGATTACTTGTCTTACGTTATAATCATTATTTTTTGGTAGATTCTGCTAGTTTTTGATGTCATTATACCTTCACTACATAATATGTATATATACTATATATATACCTATACATACACACACATATACACACTATCTACTATATATATAAAGTTCTAAATACATATTATATATACGTACACGAGTATATTATCCCGTAATATAATGCAACATATTTCGTATACAAACTCTGATGAGTTGTCGATTATTTTGACTAACATTAATATCACATCAACATACATTATATTATTACTTTGATCCTCAATAGTATCATATATATGAATGAATCATTCAAAATATGTTGATATATACATTCAGTTATCTAGTTTTCGATTACTGCATACGTCACTACACGAGATATACGTATATACATATATTTAATTGTCTATCAGCTTTCAGATACGTACTATAAACATCAAATACACGATTTTACTACCCCATAATAATATACAACGTATTTTACAAATACTTAGATGAATCATCGATTACATTATCATATGTCATTATTATACCTTCACTGTATAATATGTATATATATATATACCTATACATACACGCACATATACACACTATCGATTATATCAAGTTCTAAATACGTACTATATCTATCACATACGTACACAAGTATATTATCCAATAATATAATGCGATGTGCTTCTTGTACTTACTCAGATGAGTGATCGATTAATTATATTTGATTATCTTAATACAATATTAGGTTTTGACTACATCGTTCATCAATCGATCACTAGATAATATATATATATATATATATATATATATATATATATATATATATATATATATATGTATGTATGTATGTATGTATGTATGTATGTATATGAACGCTTGAATGAGTACTATATATATCACATCCACAATTATATTATTTATAATAGACCGTTATCGACATCGTGTGATCAGTGTAATTTGAAAAAATATATATATATAATTATTTCTAATGAAAATAATATATATATATATATATATATATATATATATATTTGATTACATATATATAATTATTGCTCACTAAAAATTATTTATTTATTATTTTTTTAGTTCAAAAACCGACCACAAGTGGTCGATTTTTAAAAATATTTTCTTTTTTTAAAAAAATTTCTTTTTAAAATCGACTACAAGTGTTCGGTTTTCTTTTTTTTTTTATAATTTTATTCATAAAATAATTAATATAAAAATTATTAAAAAAATTATTTTGAAATTTTAAAATATAAAAGCGACCACTTGTTGCCTCTTTTTTTTTTAAAAAAAAAAGAAACAATCACATGTGGTTGGTTTTTTTCGATCACAATCTGTGGTCGGTTTTTCTATTTTTTTTAGTAGTGTATAATTGACATATATAGTTGACATATATGACTTATACATATATGATTTATACAATTGGCTTATACATATACGACTTATACAATTGACCTATACATATACGACTTATACAATTACATCATATATACAATTAATATACAACTTATACATATACGCGTATATAATTGACAGATAACAAACAACTGATAACAATTTAGTTGTATTAAGAAAATAACGATTGAATTTAAAAAAATATTTATATTTTTGTATATACACTATGCAAAATTTATATGTGCACACTCAATATACATTCTGCAAAATGTATATATATATATATATATATAGATATATAGTTATTTAATATATACTATGATAATATACAAACATTCAGATATACAATTGAAAAAAAAAATTAGATGTACACATACAATTAACAACTTATGCATATATGACTTATATAATTGGCATATACAATTGACATGTATGACTTATACCTATACGACTTATACAATTGACTTATACATATACGACTTATATGATTACATCATATATACAACTAATATACAACTTATACATATACACATATATAATTGACACATAATATACAATTGATAAAAAATAAGTTGAATTAAGAAAATCTTCTATGAAAAAATGCAGCGAATGTGTAGGAGGAAACATAAAATATTAGAAAATTTGCAAGAAGAAATAGAAAGAAAAATATTCTTTGATATATGTTAGAATAAACTTCGATATCTGTTGAATTAGGAGGAATACATACTGCCGCTAAAACGTCCAATAAAAGAATGACCTATTGCCGCTAAACACTCCAATCAGCTAAGAGATTAAACAAAAAATTAATTATGAGAGAGAAAATTTTACTTGCCTTTGATATATTCATTAACCATACCATGTAATTATTAAAAATTATTAACTATGAATTAAAAAATTTTAAAACATAATCCATATCATATTATTATTAAATTATTTTATCTATAATGTGTAATTTTTCCTATTAAAAGTTACCATAATTCATTTGCTTTCATAAGCTTATGCATATTAGTGAACGTGAGTTGTAAAGCATTTAAGTTACTCGGTAGTTCGTCCTATTAATTCGTTTAAATTTAATGAATGATCACCATGTTTGAGACATTATCTAGTAATATTACTTTTATTTATGTTAGAACTATATCATTATCTAACCTTTTCTATTTCCCAAAAAATATATTTGACACTAAAAATAGATCTACTAATTAACTCATGAAATTCATTTAAATAAAATTATAATATTATTTTGTAAAAGAATGCATTAATTTATTAAGAAGGAAATTCATGCTTAGAAATTATTAACTTTAAAAATGAAAAAGTCTTTTGTCCATCTCTTTTACAAAATGTAGGAGTATTATTTTTTTACGTCTTAATCAATTTTTTTTCTCCGATTTAAAGTGTGAAGCATTAATTAAATATGAAAAGTTTGTTGCTCATCTTGTTTGAAACATGAAATATATTTGTATTATTATTATATTTTTGTATAAAGAAAATAAACATTGAAATCGTCCAGATTAATTGACTTCCCTTTTTTCAATTAAATTCTAGAAGTTAAACATGATAAAGCATATTGTACTATCTCTTTTTTGCGGCATATAAATTGGGTTCAATAATTCGCTAATAACAACATTTTGGAGTTAATTCTCTAAATGATACTCAAGTTGTGAGATTTTTTTAAAATACTTTTCTTTTATGTAGGACAATAACAAAATAGGAGAGATTAATTGTCACGATCCAAAATCGATATGTCATGATGACACTTGTCGTGGCGTACCTTGACAAGTAAGTGCCACGACCCGAATTTGGGCCTGACCGTGACAGGCATCTCAAGTCCAACAAGGACCGGAGACCACCCCTGCTCTTAACCAAACAAAACACAATACCCTCAGCAGTGACTGAATTCCAAACATATAAGAAGATATCATAAGATAAGCTCAAGGAATTAAAGATATGTCTATAACTGATAACCGTTAACCAACCAAAACAACCAACACCACCACCCAAGTTCACAGTAATCCACAAAGCCTTCTAATAAAACCTAAATCAATAAAGTGTTGGGACATGCCCCCAACTTTGACAATGATAATAACAATGATAATGTGAACTCTTCAATTCTAGTTTTTGAAAGAAAACCGATGGAATGATCAAGTCTTTCAAAGAATGAAAGCTCATCACTTCACCGCAAGTGACCGACGAATCGAGTCGATCCATCTAACACTGCACATGAAAAGTAGAAGTATCTTCGAAGCCTGCATCACATGGGAATACAACGTCCGGAGACAGTTAGTGGGTTGAACACTAGCATGTAACTCAGAGTTAAAGGAATCAAATAATTCCAAGTTAAACCCAATTCAAAACCATACATATATCATTATATATATAAATATCATACCGAGATAAGGAATAAGGCTTAGTATGCACTTTAAAATTCTAGCCTAGATTGTGTAGCTCAACCGTCATATAACAGTACCCACGGGCTATATGGGCCCCAGTTCTCACCCCCTGGTCTGGCTACTGCATGTAGTCGTACGAACCGAAGAATAATCTCATATATATGAACGAAAAACTTAAACCTCCTGATCATATACGAAGGTGACATAAGAACCCGATCATGTAATGAAATATGGGGGACTTGAACCTCCCAATCACAATAATAATAAGGTTGATACAAAGCTAAGTGTGTATCAAGAGATCCAAGACAACATAAGAAGTAACAATAAGAACAACAAAGTGCTAGTGAATCAAAAGAGGCCACACACAACTTCACTAGGCTTCAACACTTGTTTTGACTAGAAAAATGAGTTTACAACAAGAACAACAAATGACAATTTTGCTAGTGAATCGAAAGATCCCCACACGACTTCACTAGACTTTTAGATTCAACAACACAATGTTATCAAGATTACAAAAGGTATAGAAACTTGATATACAATATTCAATAATCTAAGAACCCTAACAATGAGAAAGGACCTTAAGACTAATGAATATCAACACCAAATTCTTACTTGGACCAAGAGGAACTCAAGAACCCCAAGACCCTAGTTTCTAATCAAGATACAACACTAGTATCACTCTACTAGTGAGCTTTTGGTTTTTTCCTCTCCAAAATGAGAAAGAGAAGTCACCAATATTACAAGTTTTTTGTTTCTTGAATAATAGGAATGAACTAACTAAAAAAACTAGCCCTAATAAATGGCTTATAAAGTCAATTACAAAGGAGGGACAAAAAACAAAATACTCTTAACATTAAGTGGGTGTGTTTGGGGTGTTTTGTTGGGCCTCTTCACACTTTAATAAGTGTAGGCCCTTAGATGGGCTCACAAGGGCCTCACACACGGCCAAGGATGTGAAAAAGTATTGGAGTCGTTGCAACTCACGCGCTTGACTTCGTGTGAAAGGTATCGAGCTAGGAATTCCCGTATCATCCTCTCCATCTTGAAGAGAATTTGTTCTCAAATTTGGATCATTGTCATTCTCCACCGTTTCCACCTGAGAGAGGTCACACACGTTGAAAGTGTTGTGCACTTGATATTCTGGGGGCAGATCAATCTTGTAGGTGTTGTCGTTATCCTTTCTAATACTTGGAATGGGCCATCACCCTGCGGCATCAACTTAGCAATCCTTTTAGACGAGAATCAATTCTTCCGTAAGTGCACCCACACCCAATCTCTCGGTTCAAGAATGAGCTTTCTTCTTTCTTTGTTGGTTCGCCTTTTAACTTCTTGGTTTTTCTTTTCCAACCGCAACCTCACCTTCTCATGTAGCTTCTTCATGGCCTTGGCCCATTTGCTTCCATCTACGCTTATCAAAAGATCACTTGGCAAAGGGGTTAAATCCAAAAGGATAAGGGGGTTGATGTTGTATACACACTCAAAGTGTGTCATCCCCGTGCTTGAGTGTATAACATGATTATAAGAAACTCAATCAACGGTAAGTGCTCCTCCCAAGAATTCATTTTTCCCTTAACCATAGACCGTAGCATAGACCCTAAGGTCCTATTTACTACTTCCGTTTGGCCATCGGTTTGTGGGTGGCATGAGGTCGAAAACAACAACTTAGTACTGAGCCTTTCCCATAGGGACTTCCAAAAGTGGCTTAGGAATTTAGAATCCCTATCACTCACTATGGTCCTCGAAACACCATGAAGTTTACCAACATTATCAACAAATAAAGAGGCTACACTAGGCGCATCATCACATTTAGAACAAGGACTAAAGTGAGCCATCCTGGAAAACTGATCCACCACTATAAAAATACTATCCCTCCCCCTTCTAGTTCTCGGTAATCCCAACACAAAGTCCATTGATATTTAAAGACAAGGGAGCAAAGGGGTGGATAATGGGGTGTAAAACCCATGGGGTTGGAGCCATGACTTGGATCCTTTGCACTCAACACATTGGCCGCAAACTTGAGGGAACACACAATCATCTACCCTTAAACAAGTATTCCTCAAATTTGGTATAGGGATAGGAACCCCTATCCGTAACCCACCTATCCCTATCCAACTCTCCACTTTCCCTATAAATGGGAGCGAAGTGAGGGTCCTCGGGATATAAAGACTTGAAGCTTTCAAACCCCATCAACTTAGACGACAAAGTAGACACAAGCATATGTTTTCGGGACAAAACATCGGCAACCACATTGTCTTTACCCTTCTTGTAATAAATAACATAAGGGAAAGTTTCAAGAAATTCAATCTATTTTGCATGCCGTCAGTTAAGCTTGTCTTGTGCCTGCAGATACTTTAAGGATTCATGATCCATTCGGATCACGAATTCTTTAGGCCACAAATAATGTTGCCAAGTAGCCAAGGCTCTAATCAAGGCATACAAATCTAAATTGTGTGTAGAGTAGTTTAGAGTTGCTCCTTTGAGATTTTCTCTAAAGTAGGAAATAAGCTTCAATTCTTGCATTAAAACCGCTCCTATGCCGACTTTGCTAGCACCACATTTGACCTCAAAAGTCTTGTCAAAATTTAGCAATTGTATGAAAGGGGCCGAGATGAGAATAACTTTCAATTCCTCGAAGGCCTTAGCTTGATCATCTCCCCACTTGAAAAACTGATCCTTTTTAATCACTTTGGTCAAGGGGGCGGCAATGGTGCTAAATCCTTTGACAAAATGTCTATAAAAACTAGCCAACCTATGGAAGTTTCTCACTTCACCTACGGTTTTGGGAGTTGGACAATTTTTAATGGCTTCAATCTTAGATTCATCCACTTTGACCCCTCTTAAGCTCACCACAAACTCAAGAAATACAACTTCATGGACACCAAAAGAACACTTTTCTAGATTAGAATATAACTTCTCCTTTCGGAGGACATCAAACACACATTGTAAATATTTTACATGCTCATCTAAGGACTTACTATACACCAACACATCATCAAAGTAAACAACAACAAAATTTTTGATAAATAGCTTTATCACATGATTCATTAGCCTTATGAAAGACTTGGAGCATTTGTTAGGCTGAATGGGATAACCATCCATTCATAGAGACCGAATTTGGTCTTGAAGGCGGTTTTTTATTCATCACCCGATTGCATACGGATTTGGTGATAGCCAATCCTCAAATCAATTTTAGAAAACAAACACAAACCACTCAATTCATCAAGGATATCATCTAGCCTAGGAATAAGGTGGCTATATTTTACCATTATCTTATTGATGGCTCGACAATCAATGCATATACACCAAGTCCCATCTTTCTTGGGAACTAGTAGCACCGGAACTGCATAAGGGCTCATACTCTCCTTGATGTACCCTTTGTTGAGAAGTTCCTTAACTTGGCATTGCAATTCCTTGGTATCCGTCGGGTTGATTCTATAAGCCGATTTGTTGGGCAATTATAAGCCTGACACAAAATTAATTTAGTGCTCAATGCCCCAAAGTGGAGGCAATTCTTTTGGCAATTCCTTTGGGAAAACATCCTCATAATCCTGCAAAACATGAGAAATAGGAGGAGAAATGGAAACGTTAGCGGGGTTAGTATTAAAATAATAAGCCAAGAGGAGCATCAGAGTGTCCTCATTATGATACACAAATAGTTTTTTCCTCCTATCCATCATCACCATGCTCGTGTTTCTCTTAGAATTTAGGGGTCTCTCGGCTTTCCCTACCCCCTCACTCTTAGATTCCTTTTTTTCTCACTCCCGACCTTCTTTCCCTTTTCCCTTAATTCCCACATCTTTTGGTGTAATTCATTCACTTGGGAAGGAAATAATGGATGAAGAGAGACCTTTCGTCCATTCTTCTCAAGTGTATACCGATTGGACCTTCCATCATGTTTGGTTGACCTATCGTATTGCCAAGGCCTTCCTAACAATAAGTGACAAGATTGCATTAGTATCACGTCATAAAGCACCTCGTCATGGTAGTTGGATACCTTAAAACGTATCAAACATTGCCTTGTGACCTTTAACTTGCCGCATTCATTTAACTATTGCAACTTATAAGGACTAGTGTGAGGTTTAGTCGGCAATTTCAAGAAGTTCACCGTTGCAACACTAACTACATTTGCACAACTTGCACTATCTATAACCATAGTGCACACACTTCCCTTCACAAGGCATTTAGTATAGAATAGATTCTCCCATTGTCTAGGATCATCTATCGCCTTACTAATCATGGCACGCCTCACTACAAAGTTTGGAACCATACACTCTCCTTCTTGTGGATAAGCATCCGCACAATCATCATCATCATCATGTGGCTCCCTCTTGTCTGTCTCTCCATCTTGAGGCTCGGTCTCACTTCCATCACCCTCAATATCCACTTCTTCACCAAGGAAATACAATCTACCTTCCCTTAGGATTACATTGCATCGGTTTGGGCATTCATTGGCTTTATTCCCCTAACCTTGGCACTTGAAGCATTGGAACCCTTTAGGATTAGGATACTTGTGAACTTCTTTCCTCGAAGGGATTTTGTGGACTGTTTTGGGCTTGGGCAGCCTAGTAGTGGTGGGTTGGTCCTTGTTTTTGGGCCAACCCAAAGAGGATTAAACCATATCCTTGCCCCTCGGCCAACCCGAGGTTGATTGTCCCTTTTCTTTGAATGACGACCTCTCTTTAAGTTCCCTTTCAATCTCAAGAGCCGCTTGGAAAATACCTTCGATGGTATCAAACTTGTGAAGTGTCAAATGAGTAGAGATATCTTTGTTCAACCCACACTTAAACCAAATAATGTCATGACTAATTTTTTCCCCACGATGATCAAGTTTCAACATGATTTATTAAAACTCATCATAATATACCATAACACTTTGATTCCCTTGCCGCAAGTTGTACAATCTAGAAAGCAACTCATGACGATAGCTTTCAGGAAGATACCGTTGCCTCATTAGGTACCTCAACTGAAACCATGGTGGTGGTTTCCCCTCTACCAACTCGTTGCCAAATCGCTTGAAGTATTCCCACCAATTGTTAGCATAGCCTTCAAAATGAGCTATGGCATAACAAATCTTCTTCTCTTCCGAGATATCATTCACTTGAAACGCTTTATCACACGCCGACTTACAAGCAAGATATACCTCAGGGTCACTTTCACCCTTAAAGATAGGTAGGCTCAATTTGATTGTATTGATGCCTACGTCTCTCTCTTGGGGTTAGTTTTCCCTTTCTCCATACCCTTGGTATCTTTTTGGATCTACACGCTCCTCTCTTATCTTCTTCTCCCTCATGTAAGCATATTTAAAGGCTCCATACCCTTCGTAATCCTCTCTACCATATTACTCAAAGTGTACGGGATGGTTTAGGATGTTTGGAACTCGATTTAGAGGGATTGGATTTTATGGAGGTGGTGGTCTTTGGTTTAGTGGGGCTCGGAAGGGTGGGTTTGGATTTAGTGGAGGTATTGGACACCCAAGTCCCTCTTGCGGAACTTGAGGAGTTTAGGAATGGGTTGGTCTATTAGAGTCTTGGTTTAGGGGGTTATGAGTGGTTTGGCTTGCGACATTTAGTGGGGCTAGTGAAGGATTTGGCAATTGTGGCCATGTTTCGGGAGTAACGGTGGCGGAGGAATTTCTATCATGTCCACTTGACGAAACATGTCGAGGAGTAGAAGGGTGAGAGTTACTTTGACTCTCCACTTGTTCTAACCTCCCACTAATAGTCGTCACTTCTCCCTTTATGGCTCCCACTTTCGTACTCAACCTTTCAAGAGTTCGGGTTATAGCCTCAAGAGTGACCCTCATATTCTCTATTTCATTAGAATCCATGATTTAAGAAGTGGTTCCCTCTATTGTCAAGGTATCACCTACACAAGCAACAAATAAGTTAGTTTAAAACTCCTCTCCTCACTTACACTCTCTTGGTTCACTCACACTCAAGATCCACAAGTGTTGTAGATTGGCTAGTAACCCGTGAATGCTTAGGGTATGAGTATGCTCTTGTCCGGAATGGATTTTGTTTGAAACTCAAAGAATTACCATCAGACTAGAGTCAAGGAGTTACAATGTATTCAAATGACAAAAGCACACAAACAAATGATGACACGAAGACAAGGCTTCAAAGGACTAATTGAAAACCTAGTAGGAAAGTACTAGCTTGCTAATTAGTTCTCGAGTCAATTAGAAGAAATTAAGAATCAATAATTAGAAACTAGAATATCCAAATTGAGCTTAATTAATGACATGAACAGTGATTAAGGTGACGTGGCAGCATGGTATTGGTCACGGTCCATACATTTTGTTCATCAACTTGAAGCCTTAATCTTCATAATTTTTGTAATGGATGACTTTGCTTTTGGAGGGAAAGTAAAGTCTTGTAACTTCATTAAGTCCAATCTCAAATGGAAAGACTTGACTTGTACCAATCTCACAAAACAATTTCCCTTAAAAGGTGGTAAAAGTTGTTGAAAAGTAGATGTCAAGTCATGGAAGTGATGTGCTCAAGTCTTCTCACAAACAACTTTACACTTTGTCCTTCAACTTTGTTTTTGATCTATTTTACTCTTTTTAGTGTTTAAGACATGAGTTGAAGAGAAGATCAAGATGAGCACAACAACAACACCTTTAAGAACACACCAACAACACACCAACAATGGTCACTTTGATGTCCAAACACAAGCCACAACACATGACCAACTTCAAGAACAACAATAAGTCACTTATCATTAAGCTCAACTTTAGATCTAGACTCCTTTTGTATTGATGAGAAAGAAACCAACACAAGAAACAAACTAGACAAAACAAAATTTTTGTAGATCTAACTACCAAATTTCGACCAAGGCAAAAACACAACAATTTTCTCGACCAAGAACAAGATGGGCTGATTTCTCTTTTTTTTTTGGAATTTTTCAGATTTCAGCAAAAAAAATTTAACTATCAAGCCCAAGATTGATTTTGTTGGAACAAAATCAAGCATAATCTTTGATACCAAATGATACAAAGTTAAGTGTGTATCAAGAGATTTAAGCCAACACAAGAAGCAACAATAAGAAAAACAAAGTGCTAGTGAATCGAAAGAGGCCACACACGACTTCACTAGGCTTCAACACTTGTTTTGACTAGAAAAATGAGTTTACAACAAGAACAACAAATGACAATTTTGCTAGTGAATCGAAAGAGCCCCACACGGCTTCACTAGACTTTTAGATTCAACAACACAATGTTATCAAGATTACAAAAGGTATAGAAACTTGACATACAATATTCAATAATCTAAGAACCCTAACAATGAGAAAAAACCCTAAGACTAATGAATATCAACACCAAATTCTTACTTGGACCAAGAGGAACTCAAGAACCCCAAGACCCTAGTTTCTAGCCAAGATACAACACTAGTATCACTCTACTAGTGAGCTTTTGGTTTTGGCCTCTCCAAAATGAGAAAGAGAAGTCACCAATATTACAAGTCATTTGTTTTTTGAATAATAGGAATGAACTAACTAAAAAAAGCTATCCCTAATAAATGGCTTATATAGTCAATTACAAAGGAGGGACAACAGACCAAAATACCCTTGACATTAAGTGGGTGGGTTTGGGGTGTTTTGTTGGGCCTCTTCACATTTTAATAAGTATAGGCCCTTAGAGGGCTCACAAGGTCCTCACACACGGCCAAGAATGTGAAAAAGGATTGGAGTCGTTGCAACTCACGCGCTTGACTTCGTGTTAAAGGTCTCGAGCTAGGAATTCCTGTATCAAAGGTGGACTCACACCACCCGATCATAAGCAAAGGGACTCGAACCCCAGAACTTTTAGACCTCTGCACTGACAAATACGATTTCCAATATTGGTCCTTCGGGACCACCACTTTCATGGCCTAGCTACATAACCCTCTTTTAAGCCACATTAGATTATTTATCACACATTTCCATTCATCGAACCATAATACAAATTTAGGCATACACTATTGGTATCTGTAATGCCCCAAATCTGGTACCCGAAATGCTACATGGTGCTTATGATCCCAAAGGACCACAAACTAACCTATGACTGATATCTGTACCTGAACACTGCATAATATACTGTATAAATGTAGAAATAGTAGGCTGAAACATGCCATAAGTTTCAAAACTAATAAATATCTAATAAAACCATATCTGAATAATATGGTAAGAAAATACCAAAACTGAAACAATGTCTGAAAATATCTAATCTGAAAATACTGTAGTCTGAATGTTTCTCAACTGTCTGAGTAAGGAGTTGATGGATATGTCCCCAACTAACTTCAACTACTAAAATAAACTAATTAATGAAGAAATAAAGTAATGATCATGTCCTCGAAGAATGAGGACTCACTGCTAAACCTGGATGCTAAAATCTGGAATGCTACTGATTCTCTAGAGCTCGTGCTTCTGAACCTATGGTACAAAACACCATAGCGTAAATGTGTCAGTATGATTGAATGTACTGGTATGCAAGTAAGGTAGGTTGAATGCAGAGGGTTCAAATGCATGAACAATGCTAACTGGTTGTATAACATGAACGTCAGGATGCATATATGAATAAGTGACTATAACTGAGTTTGTGATAATTTTGAATACTGAGTCTAATTACTGATAACATAAGTCACTGATAACTGATATAAATGATACTGAGCGACTGTATCTGACAGACTAGGTTCTGATGGAACTAACTAAGTTTCATACTGTTCTGAGTTGACCGTGTCTGATAGTCCTAAAATTCTGAAGAACTATCTGAGTTTTATTACTGAGACTGAGTTTGAAACTGTAACTGTGGAAAGTAGATATCTAACCGACATGCCCCAAACAATGCAATATAGCTGAGTTGGGGCCTAATATGTAACCCCAATTGTAAGGGTGTCAATACTGTACCACTGGTAAAGACAAGCTGTGGGTAACCCTCATCTGATAATATCCCCAAAAGAGAATAATGGGACCTCATCTGATAGTGTTTATCCACCTCATTAACCCTCATCTGTCAGTGTTGATGTCTCAATCTATGCTGGCTTAATAGTTCTGGAACACAAGGATAATTTCTAAGGATCACACCCTCAACTATCAGTGTGTGTCCTCATCCTTGGGTTCACTCGGTGCTAAATCCTACTTCCATCTGAATAGACGCTAAACATGATTAACTGATCTGAACTGGACTGAGTTCACTGAGTTCAGTTGACTGACAAAATACTATTGAGATTACTAAATTACTGAGATTTCTGAGATTTCCTGAGTCACATGACTGACTGAGTTCTAGGGATCATGGCTTGACTGGGAGTATCTTGAAAACAAGACACTATCTCTAGGCACACAACTAAATTGTCGGGTACAAGTACCCCCAGGACTCGATAGAAGGAAACTGACAAGGCGTGACATTCTTGAATACATGACCTACATCAACAATTCATAATGCAATAAGTTGGAGATTTCATAAAGTACATGGTTATCATAAACTTATACATGAATAGGATTGCATGTAAACATAGTATAATTTCATAAGGCTAATTTATGAGCAATCCAACAAACAATTACAAGGCACATTTATAGCATGGGAGTTCTTTGAACATAAAAGGTAAAACATGAATCCATCACTTAAGTCACAATTGAACTATATTACATGATTTCTAGTCTTCTAGGCATTTTATCAAAAACCTTACATGCACCACTTAGGGCATAGGTATAATCATCAATTAGCACATCCTAAACCACTCAATTCATGGATTTAAACTCATATACTAACGTAATTTCATAAAAACGCATAAAGATTCCAACTTGGGAATCATACAACAACAATCACATGAACATAATCAACCCACAACATAATATTCATAATACATATTTTAAAACTTGATTCTGGGGCTTTATGGATGAAAGGAATCCATAAATGAACACAATGCATACCTGAGTTAATGAATTTGGAAGGATTGATGGAGAGTTCTTGTGATTTGACCCTTGAAATTGAGAGCTAGGGTTCTTGTTCTTGAGTAGAGTTGATTTTAATTTGAGAGACTAATGCAAAAGTGAGCAAATAGTACACTCTAAGGGTTAAATCTTGCGATTGGGTGGAAATTGAAGTCATGGAAAAAGACCAAATGGCCCCTGTGATTTAATATCACAAAAACTGGAAAATTCCCGATTTTCATCCTTGGCGCGACGCACCACTATCGCGCCAAGCCACTGGAACTGGACAATTGAGAATCTGCATGGTGGCGTGACATGGAGCTATTATATTGACACTTTGTTTGCAACCTAGAAGTTTGGCGCGACATGGAGACATCGCGGAGATTCACTGGAAAAAGGACAATTGTGATCTGGGCCTTTGGCGATGCGATTTGGGCCAATTGCTACTTTGTTTGTGACCTGGAAGTTTGGCGCGACGCGGAGACATCGCGGAGATTCAATGGAAAAAGGAAATTGACAATTGCCATTTAAGCTGGCTCCGTGACACGCTGATGGCTCAGGTGATATATTGTCTCACTAAAAGGCTCTAACTCTTCGTCCGGGTGTCGGATTTGGGCAAATTTAGTATCGATGGAAAGCTTATTCAATTTTCCACATGATAAAAGTAAAGATTTTGAAAATACCACAAATAAAAGTGTATTCATCTTTAAAGCATGTCTTTGAAATCTTCGGGATGAATTCAAGATAGGTAGTATGAGGTATTACAGTATCATCATACCAACTACACTTTTAAGGAAACAACATAACGCCATTACCATTTCCATTAACTTAGCAAAACAACTCTTTTTGTTCATTAATTGTAACGACCCAAAATCGCCTCCCGGGATGTCACACAATGTTTAAGGCTACAAGTAGCCCCAAGCTAACCCTTAAAGCCGGTTTCTACCAACAACTCTTAATTCAATACAAAATAGACTTACACACTCGCATAATCGTATAACATGAAAGGAAATACGGGAAAAATACTCGGTCCATATGACCACAATACAGAGAGATCTCAACAAGGCCATAATACTGAACCCTCGACACATCACAAGTCTGATACTAGTCTGACAAAGCCTCTATAAATCAAAACCTAGAGAGTCGTTAGGACAGGTCCCCAACTGACTCGAAATGAACTGAAGACAAAACATAGTCTCTCAAACACTTAAACATCTGAAGATCAGTCCTCGAACCAGGAGGACTCACCACTGTAGAAAACGTAGGCAAGGTATTCGAAGAATCACGGGTGAGGCTGGGACTGAGAACCTGAACCTACATTATGACACAATGTAGCATATAGACATATTTGTGGGTCAGTACTTGGAATATACTGAGTATGCGGGGGTAAATGCAGATGTATAAAATAGTCTCGATCTTCTTCAATCAAATCATATATGTAGTATGAGACAACTCACATGGCTTGAACAAGTACATAAAATAAATTCATAAATCATGTAGAATGGAGCATGCAACACAAATATCGTGAGTCATCGTTCTTTAACCTTGAAAATTAGAAATCTTCTCTTATTCTCAATGCCCAAAGGCTAAGGGACGTTAAACGATACTTTCAACTCATACATATGTCTCATGGAGAGTAAAACTTCTTCAATGCCCAATATTTCATAACTATTTAGAACTCATATGCTTGGAATTCAGAATCACATGACTTGGAAACATACTTGAAGGCATTTCATTCACTTTAGGAAAATATCTCATTTCAAGCTTTAGGGAAATCATTCTATCTCAAATGGAAAATATTTTATTTCAAGGAAATAACTTATCTCAAAGCTTTATGAAAAGTACTATATCAAGGGAAGATACTTTCATTTAAGGAAATAGCTCACATCAAGAAAATACTTTTAATTAGGGAAAAACTTTACAATTCTACCATTTAGGAAAAATAACTCATAGGAAGGGAAAATAAGTATCAGATCTCAAAGTTTTAAAGGGAAAGGGAGGTTCTCGTAACCAACATAAACCATGCGAGCTACTTGAAGTGCAACGTATTGTCCTACTAAGGAGGAGACGCCACATTGAGGAGGAGCGTCATACTCTTGCCAGGGAGTATAACCTAGGTCTAGTGATCATTAAATGAAACTCGGCCTCGGGCCCAATCATAATCATCATAAACTTGGCCTCAGGCCCAACCTACAGTGGCACGAAGTTTTGGGGTAAGAAACCGTAGTGCCTTACCCACTCCGTGCTAAATACTACTCCCTTTAGATTATCTGTGCTCATTTCATAAGACTCCACTTTTAGAATAATCTCATGGTTCACCACGAACCCAATAATCAAATCGATAGTCTCATATGATGAAGTGGATTTCAAAACTTTCGAACCATTAGGCCAATTCATTTCTTAATAACCTCAAAATACTCAAATCATGGGTGCTTATAGCACAAGAGATCATAATTTCACAAGTCTCAAATAGGGCTTAGTAACCCATAGTTCAATCTCAAGTTAAAGCTCATCAAAAGCATAATATATAGCATATAGATTCATAAATCATATGGAAATCTGGGAATTTCGGAAATTTATCTCAAAATCACAATATAGTCATATACTTCAATATCTCAAACATCACAAAGATTAGTTTCTCAATGACTAAAATCATAGGGTTTATACCCAGCTGTAATTTCTCAAGAAAACATGCAAAAATCATGCCATTTGACTCTCAATTCATGGAAAATATCAAGATAATGTATTAAATAATAATGGGTGAAAAGCCCCAACTCAAATTCATGTAAAAACCTCATAGATTTCAGGAAATTCATAATGTAAATAAGCCTTTTGGACATAAGGGTGAAAGGGTTACCCTTATCAAAACCCTACATATACCTTGAATTTGAATATTGGGATGAACTCTCGCTTTTGGAACTCTATTCGTACTCTTGGATGAGGGTTCTTGAGGCCCTTGACTTGGGAACCTTGAATCTTGACTCAATTTAGAAAATCCATGGTGGATTCTTGAGATTCTTGAAGAGGTTTTAGATGAGAAAACTTGAGAAAAAACTCATAGGATACTTGCAAATGACTTTGATTTGGTGTTTAGACGGCTTAAGGGGCTTGGAAAAAGTCCAAAGTTCCCTTTTTAACATCTGTACTAAGCTAGAAAATTTGAACTGGGAACCCAATTTCATGGGTCACCGCGACGTGCCACTTATCGCGGTGGCTCACTGGAAATTGACAAATGGTAATCTGGGAGTCACCGTGACGCGGAGCCATCATGTTGTCCCACTGGTTGGGACCTGGAGCTTCAGCGCGACATGCCAATATCGCGGAGTTCCTCTGGAATTTGACAATTGTCCAAGAGCCCCTCTCCGCGATGCGCCAAGTACTAAAATGACAAAGTTTTACAACTAGGACTTAAATTAGCCATAACGTCTTATCCAGGTATCGGATTTGGGCGAATCTTAGAATGACGGAAATCTTATTAGATTTCCCACATGATAAAAAGTCAAAATTAGGGAATTTCTATATGGTTAACATGATACTCACTTAGAAAGTCACTTCTCAATCTTTTAGGGCTGGAATCACGCCTCACTCAATATGCTCTAAGGCTCAAACTATGAGGGAATTTTGCGGGGCGTTACAATATCTCCCCCTTGGGAACATTCGTCCTCGAATGTCACTAGTCAGGCTAGAAAAACCAAAAAAATAGAGTACACAGCTGAAAACATCACTAAATGGTTCAAGATTCCTCGAAACTCATGACCACTCCGGATATGGAAAGAACTCATACAAAGATACATGCATAGCTGAACTTTAGATTTGAAGAGCTCAATTAAGGGAGAATAGTACCTTCGGTTTGGTCCGAATTCACAGAAAAGAGGTGCGGGTACTTGGCTCGCATGTCAGCTTTCTCTTCCCAAGTAGCACCCTCAATAGATTGGTTCCGCTACAAAACTTTGACCAAGGGAAATTCTTTGTTCCTCAGTCTACGGACCTGAAAGTCTAGGATCTCAATAGGAATCTCATCAAAAGAAAGACTATCCTGAATATCAACACTCTCGGAAGGATCAACCACAACCGAATCACCAATATGCTTCTTAAGCACGAAGATATGAAAGATATGATGAACGACTGATAACTCCGAGGGCATCTCAACCTCATAGGCTACTCTACCAACACGACTCAAGACTCTATACGGGCCAACATAACGGGGACAAATCTTTCCCTTTTTACCAAAACTCTTCACCCCTTTCATGGGTCAAATCTTCAAGTACTCTAAATCACCCACCTTAAACTCAAGATCTCTCCTCCTTATATCGCCGTAAGACTTTTGGCGACTTTGAGCCATCTTCAACCTTTCTCTAATCAACTTAACTTTCTCCATAGCTTCAAACACTACATCAAGTCCGATCGCGGTAGCTTCACCCACTTTAAACCAACCGATGGGTAATCTACACCTCCTACCATATAAGTCCACAAATGGTGCCATCTCAATGCTAGCATGGAAACTATTATTATAGGCAAACTCAATCAATGGCAATTGCTCGTCCCAACTACCCTTGAAATCAAGAGCACACGCCCTCAACATATCCTCTAAGGTCTGAATGGTCCTCTTAGCCTGACCATCTGTCTGCGGGTGAAATGTGGAACTCTAAAGAACTCGGGTACCAAGACCCTACTTAAACGTCTTCCAAAACTGAGAAGTAAATTGAGTACCCCTATCCGAAATGATAGATAAGGGAACTCCATGCAGCCTGACCAACTCCCGGATATACAATCTAGCATAATCCTCAGCCGTATAAGATGTATCCATGACAAGAAATGTGCGGACTTAGTCAGCCTATCCACAACAACCCAAATAGAATCATGAAGACGGCGCAAAAGAGGCAACCCGGTCACGAAGTCCATATTCACCATCTCTCACTTCCAAGTGGGTATACCAAACTCTTGTATCACACCACCCAGTCTTTGGTGCTCTACCTTAACCTTTTGACACATTGCACACTTTGCTACAAACTCGGTTATGTTGTTCTTCAAACCGTTCCACCAATAGATTTCCCGCAAGTTGCGGTACATCTTGGTAGTGCCCGGATGAATGAAATAACGTGTGCCACTCGCTTCAGCCATAATCCTCTGTCTCAAATCGTCAAAACATGGGATACACAACCTACCATGCAATCTCAACACACCATCTCCCCCTTGGGAGAAAACCTCTACCTTTTGGTCCTTAACCGACTTCTTCAATTTGACTAAACTAGGATCCCTATCTTGCTTCTCCTTTACTTCTAAAACTAGAGAGGATTCAGAACTACTCTAAACCAATGTACTCCCCTCCGCTGAATCAAGCAATCTAATACCTAACCTAGCCAGACAATGCACATCACGAGCTAACTCTCTCTTACCTTCCTCTATGTGCGCAACACTACCCATGGAAAATCTACTAAGGGCATCTGCCACTACATTGGCCTTGTCCGAGTGATACAACACACTCATATCATAATCTTTCAAAAACTCCAACCACCTCATCTGCCTAAGATTCAACTCCTTCTAAGTAAACATATACTGTAAGATCTTATGATCAATAAACACATCAACACGGACACCATAAAGATAGTGTCTCCAAATTTTTAAAGCAAAGACCATGACAGCTAACTCAAGAACATAGGTTGGGTAATTCTTTTCATGCGGCTTTAACTGTCTAGAGATATAGTCTATAACCTTACCCATCTATATTAACACACAACCCAAACCAACTCTAGAGGTATCATAATGCACCATAAACCTATCAGCACCATCAGGCAAAGTCAACATAGGGGCTAAAGTGAGTCGAGTCTTCAACTCCTGAAAACACCTCTCACAGGAATCGAACCACTGGAATTTAACTTTCTTTTGGGTCAATCTGGTCATAGGGGACGCAATAAAAGAGAAACCCTCGACAAAACAACGATAATAGACCACTAGACCCAAGAAACTCCTAATGTCAGATGGAGAAATAGGTCTAGGCCAATTTCTCACAGCTTCTGCCTTTTGGGGATCAACCCTAATACCCTCGGCTGAAACAATATGACCCAGGAAGGCTACGGACCTTAGCCAAAATTTGCACTTACTTAATTTGGCAAACAACTGATGATCTCTAAGAGTTTACAAGACAATTCTAAGGTGCTTTGCATGATCATTCTCATCATGGGAGTACACAAGGATATCATCTATGAAGACAATGACAAACATATCAAGGTACTGCTTGAACACTCGATTTATGAGGTCCATGAAGGCTGTTGGGGCATTAGTTATCCTGAAATACATGACTAGAAACTCAAAGTGACCACAGCGGGTTCAGAAGGCTATCTTTGGAATATCACATTCCCTCACTTTAAGTTGATGATAGCTGGATCTAAGGTCTATCCTGGAAAAATAACTTGCACCTTGCAACTGATCAAAAAGGTCATCAATTCTTGGAAGAGGATACTTATTTTTGACTATGACCTTCTTCAGTTGACAGTAGTCAATGCACATACGCAAAGATCCGTCTTTCTTCCGCACGAACAAAATAGGTGCGCCCCAAGGAGAAATACTGGGCCTAATGAAACCTTTCTCAAAGAGATCTTTGAGTTGCTCTTTCAACTCCTTAAGCTTGGCAGGTGACATACAGTATGGTGAAATAGAAATAGGCTGAGTGTCGGGAAGAAGGTTGATTCCGAACTCTATCTCTCTATCGGGAGGTACCCCTGGGAGATCTTTCAAAAAGACGTCTGGAAACTCATTAACAGTGTCAACTGACTGAATAGTTAAAGTCTCAGACTGAGTGTCCTTGACTCTAACTAGGTGATAGATACAACCCTTGGACATTAGCTTTCTAGCTTTGATATAGGAGATAAAATGACTCTTGGGAGATGTCGAACTCTCAGACCACTCAAACACTGGTTCATCAGGAAACTAAAACTTTACCACACGAGTACGACAGTGTATAGTTGTGTAACAAGAATGAAGCCAATCCATACCCTGAATAAGGTCAAAATCTACCATGTCTAACTCTATCAAATTCGCGGGCATGACTCTATGAAGCACAGTAATAGGGAAACCATTATACACTTGTTTAGAAACAACTAACTCTCCGACTAGTGTAGAAACTAGGAAAGGCTCAAGAATCTTTTTGGGACTCATTTTGAAGTTCACAGCCACAAGTGGGGTCACATAAGAGAGATTTGACCCGGGGTCCAATAACACATAAACATCAAGACAAAAGACACGGAGCATACCAATAACAACATCAGGAAAGTCCTCCTGCTCTCAATAGGATGGCAAGGCATAGAACCTATTCTGGCGCTGACCGCCAGCAATGCTAGAAGAAGCGCCCTGAGAAGGGGTGGGACGGGGTACCAAAACTGGTGGCAGCCTGTGCCTGAGGTCGGGCATCTCCGTTTCCCTATCTAGAATAGGGACAATCTCTAAGTCGGTGGCCCTGCTTTCCACAACCAAAACAACCCCTCACATCTCTGAAACACTCCTCAAGATGATTTCTACTATATTTGGCACAAGGAGGGTAACGGGGCAGGTTACTAATACTGTTCTGCGACATAAACATAAAAGGCATGCCCCTTGCTCCGACCTGCCTCTAGGCGCAGGAGCACTAGCTGATGAAGGCACTGGAATAGACGAACATCTCTGAAACTAAGGGTGGTTCCCTCCATAGAACCTAGGTCGGCTAAACTCATGTTGCTCAGATCTAGCCCTCTTGCTACCCCTTATTCTATCTCTCTCTCTAAGCTTATCCACCTCTATCTGTTGGGCATGTATCATCAACCTAGCAAGATCCATATCTTTATGCAACATCGCAGCTCTGCACTCATTTAGTACCATCCCAGAAACACTGGTCACAAACTTAATCATACCATCCCGAGTGTCAGAAATCAAATCAGGAGCGTACTTGGCCAACTGATTGAACTTCAAGAAGTACTCCTTAATAGTTATAGAGTCTTGCCTCAAGTTAATGAACTCCTCAATATTTGCCTCTCTTATCTTAAGAGGAAAGAATTGGTCCAAAAAGGCATCTTGGAACACTTGCCAAGTCATAGGAGCGACATTCTCACCTCTACCCTTCCACCACAATACGATCCAATCATAAGCAATGTCCTTCAGTCTATAGGATGCCAAATCAACACTTTCTTCTTCGGAAACATGTATCACATCAGTGATCTTCGTCACCTCCTCCAAGTACAACTGGGGGTCCTCATCAACCTTCCACCCATAGAACTCAGGCGAGTTCATTCGCATAAAGTCACGAATTCTAGCCGCGGTTGTATCACCTCCCTGTTGATTTGCAATTAGGGCCTGGTTATTGACCCAAACATTTATGGTGACCGCTTGGGCTAACACCTGAAAGGCCGTCCTAAACTCATCATGGGACACCATATCATTCAGAGAATCAACAGGTGAGGGTTGCTCATCATTATTCCCGCGAACATTCGCTCTTAGAAGAGGCATTTTCTGAAAATAGATGAGCATGAATCATTAGATAAGAGGAACAAATGTAGGCACGATAGAATCCGAAAGAAGAAATAACTTTTCCTAAAATGTCTCGTAGACTCTTGCTCATAGATGTGCCGCGCTACACACCGATGATCAAGACTCCACTTAACGCGGCTTGTCAGATTCCCTAGGACTCCTTAGAAACCTTAGGCTCTGATACCAAGTTTGTAACGACCCGAAATCACCTCCTGGGACGTCACACGGTGCTTAAGGCTACAAGTATCCCTAAGCTAACCCTTAGAGCCGGTTTCTACCAACAACACTCAATTCAAAACAAAATAGACTTAAATACTCGCATAATTATATCACATGAAAGGAAATATAGGAAAAATACTCGGTCTATATAACCACAATATTGTAACACCCCATACTTAATTACGTGCATTAGCCATGGTTATATGTGTTGGAGTATAAGTATTGATCCTAAGGTATATATGAGTTTAAGTATGAGTATTGATTATTTTGAGATGGTTTCAAGTGTATAGTTTGATTATATGTGTATAGGAATCGACTGTATGTATATCGGAATTTGCCCGTCGATGTTTTCATACGAAGTTTATTGAATAAGCTTTCCAACAATATAAAGATTTCCAAAAACGGATAAGTTTCGGATATAATCGAGCACGTTCGAAACTATAAAACGGCGGCCGGGATAATTGTGAACAGTAAATGTGCAGGAAATTCAAACTACTGAGGCCTGCCAGTTTTTTGGGTCGACTTTGAACGATCGTAAATCTCTCAATATAATGAACTGGGAGGGATGCGACCTATCAAAAGAAATATATTTGAGTCTTCTTTCCAATGAAATTGGTTTCATCCAAATCCAACATCTGAGTAAGGAGTTATACTCGTTTTACTTCATCCTCTCAAAATAGTTTTTTAGGGTCAACTTCAAACGATCATAACTACTTGTAAAGGATGAACTGGGTGTCCTACTTTATATGAAATGAAATCCCTTTGAATTATCTATCCAAAGATACCAATTTCACCCAAATCCGATATCGGAGCAAAGAGTTATGGCCGATTTACTTTAGCCTGTCAAAACAGTCCACCATGGACAGATTCGGATTTACTTAAATTTTTAAGGGCAATATGGTCATTTTCCATCATCTCTTGGACGAAAATTGGTCATTATATAGATATAATTGGTCTTATATCCATCAATTATCATCATATTATTGAGAATAAGGAAACCCTAGCCTAATTTCAACTCCAATTATCTTGTGATTCAACCGTGGAAAGTCCAAATTGATTCCGTAGTTGTGTTCATCGTCTCGAGGGCTTCGAGAAGCATCCCTTATTTGTTCCAACAGGACTTCGAAATCAAAAGGGCCATTTTATGGTAAGAATGTAAATTATGTTGGTGTTATTTATATGAATATGTATATATATATGTATGTATGTATGCATGTGAGCATAAGAAGTATGCTATTTGATTGTTGTTGAAAGATGATTGGGAAATGATGTTGGATTATGTTGAATTGTGAAGGGATGATGTGGTATTGAAATGATGATTATATATATATATATATACACATAAACCTATTGTTCAAGTTGGTTTTTGGAATGTTTTGCAAATAGTGGTTGTATGGAATTATGGAAGAGAATTGTGGTGTTGGGTTGCTAATACTAGATGCCAAATATTTCATTGTAGATAAGTGATTTGTAAAGGCGGGAAGTTGTATTGAATTGGTATCCGAATCTACAACGAGGTATGTAAAGCATACTCTAACAATGTTCTTTGGCATGAAAACACCAATGTTCCATCAAGTAAGATTCCAAGGTTGTCCAAAAACATGTATTGTTCTACATTACCAACGAAGTTGTTTCCATTCTATAAAGTGTAAAAATGTTTCATTGATATACCAAAAGGCTCCTATTTCATTGTTGTGATATTGATGATTCTGAAACACATTGTTGATGTACCAATGAGTCTTTATAACATCGTTATTGTATAGAAGGTCTATTACCTGATTCCTATTGATGTATCATTGTTCCAAAGGTACTATATTGGCATGAACACTAATGTAATAATCTCAAAAGCTTTTGAACTAAGTTGTTGGAAAGATCTCTTATGCGTGTTACTTGATATACATGTGGGTGGTATCCCAGGGGCATAAGCCTAGCATGGGTCGATCCCTATTTATGTGTTTATGGGTGGTATCCCAGGGGCATAAGCCTAGCATGGGTCGATCCCAGTTGATATGTACTGGAGGCAGCCTAATGGTCACAGTACGGTACAATATTGATTATTGTTAGGTGGTTGGAGGTTCGGGAGGAGGAGGTAATGGCGAATGATAATTGTAAAGAATGAAATGAACGAACGTATACCGTTCCACAAATGTGTTCGAATTCACGAACCCAATTCAGATTAATGATAATGTACATGATCCTAAAAGTGTTTATGAAGTGTGGTTCACTTCTATTATGATTTATTCACTTGCGTCTGATTTTCCTGATCCCCTATATTACATATGATTATTTACAGCTTTACATACTCAGTACATATTTCGTACTGACGTCCCTCACGGGGGACCTGCATTTCATGTTGCAGGCACAGGTGCTTCAGGTCATTCGCAGCATAGATAGGAGCCAGATCATACAGCTATTGTTGGTGAGCTCCAGTTTGCTTCGGAGCTTTCCGAGTCGGTTCCTTATGTTTTGTTATTGTACAGGAGTCATGTGTGGGCGGGGGTTTGTCCCGACCCTAGTTATGTCATTTTGTCATGTATATCCTAGAGGCTTTGTAGACATAAGGAAGGGTCAAGTCATGGGAGTTTATATAGTGATGGTATATTTGTACATGTGGTGGCCCCGACGGCCAAGTATTATATTATATATATATATTTGTGTGTGTTGTGCTGATACAGGGAATTAGACCCTTCTGTATGTAACGAAGTGCTGCCCAAATTTTTGGTGAATGTAAGGGAAAGTACAGGTATTTGAACGGGTTCTCCCGGGCCTTCTCGGCTTCGGGTGCCAGTCTGGCCCGATGGGATTTTGGGGCGTGACAAATACAAAGAGATCTCAACAAGGCCACAATACAGAACCCTCGACACATCACAAGTCTGATACTATTCTGACAAAGCCTCTACAAATCAAAACCTAGAGAGCCATTGGGACAGGTCCCCAACTGATTCGAAATAAACTGAAGACAAAACATAGTCTCTCAAATACTGAAATATCTGAAGATCGATCCTCGAACTAGGAGGACTCACCACTGTAGAAAATGTAGGCAAGGTACTCGAAGAATCACGGGTGAGGCTGGGACTGAGCACCAGAACCTATATTATAAAACAATGTAGAACATAGACATATAGGTGGGTCAGTCTAGGAATGTACTAGTATGCGGGAGTGAATGCATATGTATAAAATAGTCTCAATCTTGTTCAATCAAATCATGTATGCAGTATGAGACAACTCACATGGCTTGAAAAAGGATATAAAATAAAGCTTATAAATCATGTAGAATGGAGCATTCAACACAAATCTCGTGAGTCATCGTTCTTTAAACTTGAAAATTAGAAATCTTATCTTATTCTCAATGCCCAAAGTCTAAGGGACTTTAAATAATACTTTCAACTTATGCATATGTCTCATGGAGGGTAAAACTTCTTCAATGCTCAATATTTCATAACTATTTAGAACTCATATGCTTGGAATTCAGAATCACATGACTTGGAAACATACTTGAAGGTATTTCATTCACTTTAGGAAAATATCTCATTTCAAGTTTTAGGGAAATCATTCTATCTCAAATGGAAAGCATTCTAGTTCAAGGATATAACTTATCTCAAAGCTTTATGAAAAATACTATATCAAGGGAAGATACTTTCATTTAGGGAAATAGCTCACATCAAGGAAATACATTAATTAGGGAACAACTTTGCAATTGTACCAATTAGGAAAAATAACTCATAGGAAGGGAAAATAAGTATCTGATCTTGAAGTTTTAAAGGGCAAGGGAGGTTCTTGTAACTGACATAAACCATGTGACCTACATGGAGTCCAACGTTTTATCCTCCTAAGGAAGAGACCCCACATTGGGAAGGAGCGCCATACTCTTGCCAGGGAGTATAACCTAGGTCTAGTGATCACTAAATGAAACTCGGCCTCGGGCCCAATCATAATTATCATAAACTCGGCCTCAAGGTCAACCTATGGTGGCACGTAGTTTTGGGGTAAGAAACCATAGTGACTTACCCACTCGGTGCTAAATACTACTCCCTTTAGATTATCTGCGCTCATCTTATAAAAATCCACTTTTAGAATAATCTCATGGTTCACCACGAACCCAATAATCAAATCGATAATCTCATATGATGAAGTAGATTTCAAAGCTTTCGAACCATTAGGCCAATTCATTTCTCAATAACCTTAAAATACTCAAATCATAGTGATTATAGAACAAGAGTTCATAATTTCACAAGTCTCAAAGAGGGCTTACTAACCCATAGTTCAATCCCAAGTTAAAGCTTATCAAAAGCATAATATATAATTTATAGGTTCATAAATCATATGGAAATTTGGGAATTTCAGCAATTTATCTAAAAATCTCAATATAGTCATATACTTCAATATCTCAAACATCACAAAGATTAGTTTCTCAATGACTAAAATCATGGGGTTTATACCCAGCTAAAATTTCTCAAGAAAACATGCAAAAATCATGCCATTTGACTCTCAATTAATGGAAAATATCAAGATAATGCATTAACTAATAATGGGTGAAAAGTCCCAACTCAAATTCATGTAAAAACCTCATAGATTTCAGGAAATTCATGATGTAAATAAGCCTTTTGGGAACAAGGGTGAAAGGGTTACCCTTGTTCAAAACCCCACATACCTTGAATTAGAAGATTGGGATGAACTCTCACTTTTGGAACTCTATTCGTACTCTTGGATGAGGGTTCTTGTGGCCCTTGACTTGGGAACCTTGAATCTTGACTCAATTTAGAAAATCCATGGTGGATTCTTGAGATTCTTGGAAGCGGTTTTAGATAGTTAGGGTTTTTGTTGAGAGAAAACTTGAGAAAAACCTCATAGGATGCTTGCAAATGACTTTGATTTGGCGTTTAGAAGGTTTAAGGGGCTTGGAAAAAGTCCAAAGTGCCCTTCTAACATTTGTACGAAGCTAGAAAATTTGAACTGGAAACCCGATTTCAAGGGTCACCGCGATGTGCCACTTATCGCGGTGGCTCACTAGAAATTGACAAATGGCAATCTAGGAGTCACCGTGATGCGGAGCCTTCGTGTTGTCCCACTGGTTGGGACCTGGAACTTCAGCGCGATGTGCCAATATCACGGAGTTCCTCTGGAATTTGACAATTTTCAAATAGCCCCTCTCCGCGATGCGACAAGCACTAAAATGACTAAGTTTTACGACTAGGACTTAAATTAGCCTTAACTTCTTATCTGAGTATCGAATTTGGGTGAATCTTTAATGACGGAAAGCTTATCAGATTTCCCACATAATAAAAAGTCAAAATTAGGAAAATTCTATATGGTTAACATGATACTTACTTAGGAAGTCACTTCTAAATCTTTTAGGGTTAGAATCACGCCTCACTCAATATGCTCTAAGGCTCAAACTATAAGGGAATTTTTTGGGGCGTTACAATATCTCCCCCTTTAGAACATTCATCCTCGAATGTCGCTCATCAGGCTAGGAATACTGGAAAAACAGAGTACACATAGCTAAAACAATTACTAAATGGCTCAAGATTTCTCTAAACTCATGACCACTCTAGATATGGCAAGAACTCATACAAAGATAGATGCATAGCTGAACTTTAGATTAGAAGAGCTAAATTAAGGGAGAATGGTACCTTCGGTTTGGTTTGAATTCACAGAAAAGAGGTGCAGGTACTAGTCTTGCATGTCAACTTCCGTTTCCCAAGTAGCAGCCTCAACAGATTGGTTCCACCACAAAACTTTAACCAAGGGAACTTCTTTGTTCCTCAGTCTATGGACCTGAAAGTCTAGGATCTCAACAAAAATCTCATCGAAAGAAAGACTGTCCTGAATATCAATACTCTCGGAAGGATCAACCACAACCAAATCACCAATATACTTCTTAAGAATGGAGATATGAAAGATAGGATGAACGACTGACAACTCTGAGGGAAACTCAACCTTATAGGCCACTCTACCAACACGAATCAAGACTCTATATGGGCTAACATAACGGGGACTAATCTTTCCCTTTTTACCAAACCTCTTCACCCCTTTTATGGATGAAATCTTTAAGTACACCAAATCACCCACCTTAAACTCAAGATCTCTCATCCTCATATTGGCGTAAGACTTTTGACAACTTTGAACCGTCTTCAACCTTTCTCTAATCAATTTAAATTTCTTCATAGCTTCAAACACAACATCAAGTCCGATCACGATAGCTTCACCCACTTTAAACCAACCTATGGGTGATCTACACCTCCTACTATATAAGGCCTCAAATGGTGCCATCTCAATGCTAGCATGGAAACTATTATTATAGGCAAATTCAATCAATGGCAATTCCTCGTCCGAACTACCCTTGAAATCAAGAGCACACACCCTCAACATATCCTCTAAGGTCTGAATAGTCCTCTCAGCCTGACCATCTATCTACGGGTGAAATGCGGAACTCAAAAGAACTTGGGTACCAAGACCCTACTAAAACGTCTTTCAAAACCGAGAAGTAATTTGAGTACCCCTATCCGAAATAATATACAAGAGAACTCCATGCAGCCTGACCAACTTCCGGATATACAAACTAGCATAATCCTCAGCCGTATAAGATGTATGCACGGTCAAGAAATGTGCGGACTTAGTCAGCCTATCCACAACAACCCAAATAGAATCATGATGATGGCACAAAAGAGGCAACCTGGTCACAAAGTCCATATTCACCATCTCCCACTTCCAAATGGGTATACCAAACTCTTGCATCACACCACCCGATCTTTGGTGATCTACCTTAACTTGTTGACACGTTGCACACTTTGCTACAAACTCGGCTATGTCTTTCTTCATACCGTTCCACCAATAGATTTCCCGTAAGTGGCAGTACATCTTGGTAGTGCTAGGATGAATGGAATAACGTGTGCCATGCGCTTTAGCCATAATCCTCTGCCTCAAATCTTCAACATATGGGACACACAACCTACCATGCAATCTCAACACACCATCTCCCCCTTGGGGGAAAACCTCTACCTTTTGGTCCTTAACTGACTTCTTCAATTTGACCAAACTAGGATCCCTATCTTGCTTCTCCTTCACTTCCAAAACTAGAGAGAATTTGTAACTACTCTGCACCAACCCATGACTGATATCTGTACTTGAACACTGCATAATATACTATATAAATGCAGAAATAGTAGGCTGAAACATGCCATAAGTTTTAAAATTGATAAACAACTGAAAAAACCATAAGTTTCAACTCATGCATATGTCTCATGGAGAGTAAAACTTCTTCAATGTTCAATATTTCATAACTATTTAGAACTCATATGCTTGGAATTCAGAATCACATGACTTGGAAACATACTTGAAGGAATTTCATTCACTTTAGGAAAATATCTTATTTGAAGCTTTAGGGAAATCATTATATCTCAAATGGAAAGCATTCTAGTTCAAGGAAATAACTTATCCCAAAGCTTTATGAAAAGTACTATATCAAGGGAAGATACTTTAATTTAAGGAAATAACTCATATCAAGGAAATACTTTTAATTAGGGAACAACTTTGAAATTCTACCATTTAGGAAAAATAGCTCATAGGAAGGAAAAATAAGTATCTGATCTCGAAGTTTTTAAGGGAAACGGAGGTTCTCGTAACCGACATAAACCAAGCGTGCTACTTGGAGTCAAATGTTTTGTCCTCTTAAGGAGGATACCCCATGTTAAGGAGGATCATCATACTCTTTTTAGGAAATATAACCTAGGTCTAGTGATCATTAAACAAAACTCGAACTCGGGACCAATCATAATCATCATAAACTTGGCCTCAGGCCCAACCTACGGTGGCACGTAGTTTTGGGATAAGAAATCATAGTGACTTACCCACTTGGTGCTAAATACTACTCCCTTTAGATTATCTGCGCTCATTTCATAAAAATTCACTTTTAGAATAATCTCATGGTTCACCACGAACCCAATAATCAAATCAATAATCTCATATGATGAAGTGGATTTCAAAGCTTTCAGACCATTAGGCCAATTCATTTCTCAATCACCTTAAAATACTCAAATCATGGGTTCTTATAGCATAAAAGATCATAATTTCGCAAGTCTCAAATAGGGCTTACTAACAGATAGTTTAATCTCAAGTTAAAGCTCATCAAAAGCATAATATATAGCATATAGATTCATAAATCATATGGAAATTTGAGAATTTCAGCAATTTATCTCAAAATCTCAATATAGTCATATACTTCAATATCTCAAACATCACAAAGATTAGTTTCTCAATGACTAAAATCATGGGGTTTATACCAGCTGTAATTTCTCAAGAAAACATGCAAAAATCATGCCATTTGACTCTCAATTCATGGAAAATATCAAGATAATGCATTAAATAATAATGGGTGAAAAGCCCCAACTCAAATTCATGTAAAAACCTCATAGATTTCAGGAAATTCATGATGTAAATAAGCCTTTTGGACACAAGGGTGAAAGGGTTAGCCTTACCAAAACCCTACATATACCTTGAATTTGAAGATTGGGATGAACTCTCGCTTTTGGAACTCTATTCGTACTCTTGGATGAGGGTTCTTGAGGCTTTTGACTTGGGAACCTTGAATCTTGACTCAATTTAGAAAATCCATGGTGGATTCTTGAGATTTTTGAAGAGGTTTTAGATACTTAGGGTTTTTGTTGAGAGAAAACTTGAGAAAAACCTCATAGAATGCTTGCAAATGACTTTGATTTGGTGTTTAGATGGTTTAAGGGGCTTGGAAAAAGTCCAAAGTGCCCTTTTTAACATCTGTACGAAGCTAGAAAATTTGAACTGGGAACCCGATTTCAAGGGTCACCGCGACGTGCCACTTATCGCGGTGGCTCACTAGAAATTGACAAATGGTAATCTGGGAGTCACCGTGATGCGGATCCATCGCGTTGTCCCACTGGTTGGGACCTGAAACTTTAGTGCAACGTGCCAATATCACGGAGTTCCTCTAGAATTTTACAATTGTCAAATAGCCCCTCTCCGCGACGCGCCAAGCACTAAAATGACAGTTTTACGACTAGGACTTAAATTAGCCATAACTTCTTACCCGGGTATCGGATTTGGGCGAATCTTAAATCGACGGAAAGCTTATCAGATTTCCCACATGATAAATAGTCAAAATTAGGGAAATTCTATATGTTTAACATGATACTCACTTAGGAATTCAATTCTCAATCTTTTAGGGCTGGAATCAAGCCTCACTCAATATGTTCTAAGGCTCAAACTATGAGGGAATTTTGCGGGGCGTTACATTAATATAAGGTGGGGGAGCACCAACTCCCTTTGTTCATTAAATTAGATCATTGTATTTCAAATACCTCTTTATATCATGCAATTATTCCGAAAGTAGTTCAATGCAATTATACTCATACTCAACACAACTTCCACAAAATTTGGATTGGGGTTATTACTAATTCAAATATCAATATTTATAAAATTTGGGGAAATCACAATTCCTTAGTTTATTCACCATGCCCATGCAACCCATAATTTTAAAACCATAAATAAAACATGAACAATTATATATAAATCATGGGAGATATTATTCAAACACAAACATTCAAAACCCACAATCCATGTTCCAAAACCAATATCAAAACCACATGAGTAACTATTTAGAACACATGATTTTACAAAATAATAGTTGGGTAAGAGTAACATGCCTAAAATATCAAGAGTTATGGAGAGAATTTTCCCTTAGGAGCTCTAATTGATCAACTTCTTGAAAAACCTAAGTATCTTGCTTGAGAGAATGTAAAGAGTTTGAAAGGGTGTTTTAATTGTGAATAGTATTCTAATGAAGTCTCTAGGAGGGTATTAAGTCGTGGAGTCTAAGTGGGGAAGGAGAGAAATTACCAGGATGCCATTAATTAAAAGACTGAAAATCGATGCCTAGTTGCTATGGGTGACCTCACGACTCATAGCGTTACCTTACAAATTATTTAGTCCAGTCGTAAGCTGGGTAGCGTCCAGGGCACCCCACACTAGTCTGGTTATGAGTCATACAAAATGACTCATACTCTGATATTACGACTCGTAATATTCTAGTCACAGTCACAATAGGAACTTAAGATAGTACACTGGTTTCCCTACGCTTCACACCCTACGACTCTTTATGAGACCCTATAACTCGCAGGGTCCAAGTCATAGTCAAGATAGAAACTCCAGGCCAAGATACTGGCCAAGCTACTATTGAGTCCCTAAGACCCGCAATGCCACCTTACGACTTACAGGGTGAGTCGTAGTGAGGACAGTAAGCTCAATGATCAAGAATTTTTCAGGAACCAAAAATTTGGGGTATTATAGTAAGGCTATCACCCAAACTAATACACAAAGGGGGAAAAGACAGAAATATCCTCAAGGTAAGGCTTCTAGAACAAAGTCGAACCACATCTATAATATATTAAAAGTGTGAAAACCCTTACAAAAGTGATTTGAACTTTTTGTCCTTCATTAAAAGACCCCAATTTAGACAAAACTGTCTTTTCACTATTTTCTTCAATTTATTATTTAATTATTTTTATTATATTAACTAGACTCCTAAAATATATGGATGAAAAATCAATCGATATTTTTCCTTGTACTGATAAATTTAAAAAGGAAAAATTACATATTATAGACAAAATACTATACTAATTACATGATATGGTTAATGTTATAAAAAATTATAATTCATAGTCATTTGATAGTTAAAAGTCAGTTTTTTTTGTGGGCCCTATATACAAATATATTAAGATTTGTATATATCAATTTTCTCTCTCATGTATTTATTTTTGGTATTTTCTTTCTATTCTCTCTTTATCCTATTGGCTCAAAAAAGGCAACAATGGAATATCAAAATACAAGATTTTTGATGATATCTTCTTCAACTATTTTTTCCTTAATTTTCTCTCAAAATCACTCTAATATCCTTGATTTTAAATTAAAGAAACGACAATATTGGCAACATCATAATATATGATTATTCAAGAGATCTTCTTCAACTTTCTTCTCCTTATTTTTCTCTCAAAGTCACCCTAATATGACAAAATATAATCCTTGATTTTTCTGTGATAAATCGTTTTTGCGGATTTTTCACTACGAAAATCAGTTTAGGATATTTATTGACATTAGATTTAATTTTTTTTAAAATTTTTATATATTATGTCAGTTAGTCGTTAAATTTCTCCGTTGTTCATCTATTTAAAAAAAAGGGGGAGTACTCCCCCATTTTTATAATTTCTTCATTTTTGCGGATTTTTATTTTATAATATAATTTTTTATATTGTATGTAAGTCACTCCCCCATTTTTTTGATGGATGATTTATCAAAAAAAAAGAAAAGAATTTTGCATCTTCTAGCAAGGCAGAAAGGAAAAAATATTTTAAGGTATCTAAATCTAAAAGAGGGAGCAATGAAGTTGACAATGATTACGAGGTTTTTTTGCATATATTCTCGTGAAACGGAATTGTTGGTCAATATACATTTTTGTTTCAATATATGTCGATATGTATACTTTTTTTTTGTAGAATAATACATGCATATATATACATACAAAGTTAGAGTGTGTGTATGTATGTATATACAGTTTGTATTTTTGATATATGTATATACAATTTACAAATATGTATATACAGTTAACTTTCACATATACATTTTGAAGAATAATGCATATGCAGATATATAGAGTTTTAGAGTGCATATATGTATATACAGTCAAATGTGTTACTATGTAAAACATTCAAATTTGTATATACAGATATACAAACAATAGATATACAAATAATAAACATATATGTATATGTTTATTTCGTTTGCATATATGTATATACAGATATACAAACAATCGATATACAAATATGTATATTTTGTTTGCATGTATATTTCATTTACAAACAACATTCAAATTTGTATATACAGATATACAAATAACAAATATATAAATAATAAACAACAATTTTGATTTGAATATATGTATATTTCGTTTGCAAAATCGTTTACAAACAATATTCAAATTTGTATATACAGATATACAAACAACAGATATACAAATAATAAACAACAGTTTTGATTTGAATATATGTATACTTCATTTGCATATATGTATATATATATATATATATATATATATATACAAACAACAGATATAAAAATATCAAATTTATGTAAACTAATATACAGATATACAAACAACAGATATACAAATAATAAAAACATTTTTTGTAACCTTTAAAACAAATATACAAATACAATTATACACTTATGTTTACAGATATACAGAAATTCAAATATACTATTACTAGATATACATAAAAAAATATTAATAGACTGTCAATATATATATTATGAAATATGCAGTAGAGTAATGAATGAATATATCACAAAAATTGCAATTACAAATGGGATTTAGAAAAAAAATAACTCAAACAAGGATTATAACCTTTTAACAACTTCTGTGAAAAAAAAAATCAAAATTACGAAAATAAAAATTGAATACAAAAATTGAAACGCAAAATTACAAATGAATTTATTGTATACAAAAATAATAGTAATTACAAAATTGACAATTTGAAAGTGTTTGAAGTTTATATTGTGCATTCAATTTCGAAAATCTAACTCAAACCAATAATAAAATTAATTTTCATTATGTTGAAACTGAATCAATTTTTATTGCGTATTAGATTCAAAAATGGATTTCAGTAAATAAATTCAAGTAAAAAAATAATTTGCATAAATCGTATATACCAGAATTTTGTATGCACGAATTACCAACTTTCTCCTGTAGATCATAATTTTTTTATAAAAAAAAAATTATCAACTTTTGAGGGAGTAATTAACACATAAATTCATATTTATTGATATGTTATATGAGAGAAATAAATAGAAAGTTGGAGAAGATTAAGGACATTTATTACATTAAATTTTTCTTTTTTTATCTCTTTTTGTTGTTATGGATTTTTCCTTTTGTTTTGTATATATATACATAAAACTGTCATTTATTTTGTCTATGAATTGTAAATAATAAAATTTAGACTAAGAAGTTAGTTATAGATACTCTAATGAGACTATATGTAAATTTTTGCCATTTAAAAACTACTCCTAAATAAGATAGAAAAATACTCGTAAAATATGACTTTATTAAGGATATACTTCTATAAATATTGAGATGCACGATAAACTAGAGAAAAATTGATTTACATAATATGATTGATTATCATCTAATTTGATTCGGTTGCATGTCTAGATTGGTGGATGTTCAATTTTCTAACCCTCAACTTCTTCACTATTTTTGTCAACATAATAGAATTCAACTTGTATGTGTGTATATATATATATATCTTTTATTTTCATTCAAGTCATTCATTAGGGACAAACCAGAAGCTTTGTGATAAATATTGTATTATTTTGTTGTAGTTTACTGGTCGTAGATGAATTTACAGGTGGTAGATGAATGTCGGTCGGCTTTGAGGAATTTTTAGATTAAGGTTAAGTTTAATTGTATTGTATTTATATCTCTGCTTTTAGAATTTTTTTGTGTAAAGGTTAAGTTTAGTTGTACTATTTTGATATCTATATTATCGCATTATTTATTATAGTTTACAGGTGGTAAATGAGTGTCAGACGGCTTTGAGAATTTTTTTGTGTAAAGATTAGATTTAATTATATTATTTTGATGTCTCTATCATTGTATTGTATTGTTTCACTTTACAGGTGGTAGATGAATGTCGATCGGCTTTGACAAAATATTTTGGTAAAGGTTAGGTTTAATTAAATAATTTTTTCAAAAGATGTTGAATTTAATTATTGTATTCATCTTTATTATTTACACAAATATCCTATTTAGTGTATCATTTGAACTCAATAAAGTGAGCTACATGCGCGAGGTACGTACACCTAAACTAGTAGATATGATAAAAGTGAAGAAGAAAATTAACACATGCAGTCATAACTCCCACAATATGGTGTCAAAAACATAAGAATGTATCTAGTACAACTCGAATCCAAATGAAATACGTAAGATGTCCAATTACAAAAGAAAACTCTATCTCCGAAGTGAAAGTAAATACAATCTATAAGAAAGGTAGTAGAATACATCCAGATGCCTGAAATTCAACCACTACCTTGAAATCACCAAATCGTGCCTAATTCAACCAAGCTGGAGCGCACTCAAACTAGGACCTGCACTAAAAGGTACAATAGGCGTGAGTACGGCCCACTTGTAATCATTAGATATCATAGGCTGACCGAGCAAAGTAGAAAATAAGGTACACAAAATACACACTAAGGGCACGTCACCTACAATAAAAAAATGTCCTACAACGGTAGCCCACACCGCTTGCACTAACAATTCTATTATATATAGCACAAATAAAAGAATAATACAACAAGTATAACACAAGTATACATTATATCACATGTGGTATAAACAAAGAAGCACATGTATATATAGGATGATCAAGTATAAGTAACAGGATATAGAGCAAGTAGACGAATAATAAGTCAATATGTAAATTCAATCATAACATCAACCCAATAAAAAAATGCAATATATAAGATGCCATTGTTGTTGCTACTGATGATGATGCACGAAGTTGGCACAAAACATTGAGGTTGGCATACGGCCTTGAGGTTGGTACACGACCTTAAGGTTAACAGATGGTTCACACCTTCTTCAACATAATCCTTAGGAGAAGGTCCATAATTTCCAATATCTGATACCAATATTCAATATTTTTTAGTTTTTTCGTATTTTAGTATTTCCAGTGTTTTTAATATTTCTAATATTTCCAAAGAACACACATAACATAAGACACAAATCAAGTACACGTACATGACAACAAGTAAATATAAAATAATAAAATAAACAAGTGAAATGATGCCTATGATGACATGAGAATGATGATGTAATATTCACAACTATTCAGAATGAGTATATCCACAACCAATCTACATAGTGTATTTTCACAATCAATCCATATGATGTATTTTCACAACCAATGATAATATTACAATTCCACAACCACGTGAGCCATTATACACTTACTATTTCCACTATTCATAAATTTTTTCACATGATTCATCTTCCCACAAAGTATGAAATATCACAAATGTCAAGGCGCCACAATAGTCATTTCTAACAACACAATACAATTATTCGCATGTATTCCAAGCTATTAACATCACATAAGACCTGCATAGCCACATATATCACATGATATCTCAAATTCAATAATCACATCACATTTAGGACGCACATAGGCACAACATATAGTTACCATAGTTCATGATAAGTTCTCACCCGTAACATGCATTTTGGTATAAAAATTAACTACCTAACTCTGTCTGAAGAGTTAAGCCATAACCTACCTCGAAGGCCAAAATCGGTCTGCTACACTTTGATCCTGGAGTCCTAATTCTTACGAACAATCCTAAAATTAATTAAAACTAAAAAAATAGAATCTACATGTCAACAATACCCATATTGCCTACTTTTGGTTTGGAGTTAAAACAGACTCTTGAAATGCGTTTTAAAAAAGAAGGGCAAAATCATAACTTTAATTCAAAACGTGTTCTCCATATTTTTAGAAATCTACAGTTAAAACCCAAGTTAAATCGAGTTAAAAACAAGTTTCAAATCGAAGAAAAACTATTTTTAAGATTTACCAGGTAAAATCTTTGAAATCCATGTTAAAATTAAGAATCAAAGTTGTTTTGAAGGTTAAATTGATGAAAGCATAGTAATTATAAGATTAAAAATATTATTCAAGTGAAAAAGAGTGAAATTTAGGGATAAATCAAGTAATAAGGTTTTTGAGATTTTGAGAAATTAAATCAACAACTAAAGTATGAAAAAAATGAAATCTCACCTTAAATCCGTAAAAGAATCAAGAAATATATATTAATCTAGCTTCCCAAACTCCCTCAAGCTTCAATTTTAAGCTATCAGACTATTTTAGGGTTTAACTTTCAAGAGGCAAGGTGAAAAAGGGGCAAAAAGGGGCTATTTATACTTGCACTAACTTACCAGAGAAAATTGAAGGAAAGGTGTCTTTTAAGTCTTTAATGAAGGATTGGTGACATTGATCAACTTAAAGGGTCAAAAATAGTTAAGAAACTTGATTAAGTTAATTGAAGACTTAATTAATATTTTCACAAATACAAAACAATTCATACCTCTCTCCTCTCTAAATCAACCATCTCTCTCTCCCCTCTATCTCCGACAGTTTCTCTCAAATTTCTCCCACCAATCGTTCTGGAAATTTCACCCTTCAATCCCTGTAAACTTCAACCTCTGATGATAAATAGTTTTGAGTTTCTTTTCAACTTTCAACCGTTAATCGATGTGAAAACATTCTCTGGTGACAACAACTTCTAGTTCTTTATCATCCCCTTTTGACTTTCACAGGTAAAAAATTAGGGCTTTTTATTTATGAAAAAAATGAGAAACTTGAGTCAACTTCTCTTCTAGTATTAGTTAACAATTTAAATATTTGTTGCTTAAATTTGAAATGGGACTCAAGAAAATCTTAATTTGTGGTATTTCTTCTCTTCTTTTTTTTGGAGTAAAATATGATATGCTGTTACTGTAGTTCTTGTTCTCTAACTGTTGATTCAATTTGTTGGTGTTTGTCATATTTTTTGAAGTTTGTTTTTTGTTGTGTGTGTTTGTGCAAACAAACAACAATGTTGGTGTTGTTGGTCAATGTTGTTATTCTTGTTGTGTTGCTAGCTTGATTTGTTGTTTGTGGGTTGTTGTTGTTCTCAGTAAAAATGATGTATTAATAATATTAAATAGTGATATTATTGTTGTTCTATTGAACAAAATCTTGTTATTGGCTTATTTTTTTCAATAGATGAACCATCTGTTGCATCAGATGAACTGTCTTTTGCAACAGATGAACCATCTGTTGTATCAAATAAACCATCTATTACATCAGATGAACCATGTTTTGCAACAGATGAACCATCTATTGGATGAAATCCTAACAACTATTCCAACAGATGACATGTCCAAGACTTTGATTTCTTCCACCAAATCATTCATCTATTGCATCAGGTGACCCATTTATTGGAACAAATCTAAGAAATTTAATAACATCTCCAATAGATCACTTATATGTTCCAATAGATTATTCATTTATTGTGACAGATAAATGATCTCTTGCACAGATTTGTCATCTGTGTCAACAGATGAGTGATATTTTAGAATAAATCACAATAATATTCAAACTATTTTTATTGTTTCCAACAGATTACTCATCTGTTGTAACAAGTTAGTTATTTGTTGCAATACATGACTCAACTATTGCAATATATGAGTAATCTATTGGAACTATTATTTTACTATGTTGTGCTTGTTAGATTTACTGTTATCCCTTTTTAACAATGCATTAATCAATTATATTTTTTTTATTTTCCTCTCATTTTTAAATAATTGGCTCTCAAAAGAAAAGAAAGTGAATCAAGTCTAAGTAAAGGAATAAATGAAGCAGCTACGCTATATCTGTAACACCCCAAGACTGCACCCTAGGCATCACACGGTGCTTACGACCTAGAAGGACCCCAAGCTAACGCATGAATGGTACCTGCTGTGAGCACTGAATAGTATAATAACATATGCGGAAGAACAACTGATAAGCCATAAGGTTTTAGCAGCTGAAAATAATACTGAATCATGAATCTGGAAAATAACTATCTAAAATTGATTAAATAAAGATAAACTGACTGACGATCTGAAATATCCAAAAGCCTCTAAACTGACTGAATATAAGTTGATGGGACAGGCCCTAACTAACTTCAACTAACTACTGAACTGAACGCATGAAATAAAATAGTCTGTACTAAAAATGTGAGGACTCACCATTGCTACGGATGATGATCAGGGAAGTCTATACGCGATCTAGGAACTGGGTATTAAACCTATGATATGATACATCATAACAAAAAAAAGAGTATACAATCAGTACTTTGAATGTACTGGTATGTTAAATGAGGTAGGCTGATATGTATGGTTTCATGAACATGAATAATAACTGTCTGAATATATATAACATGGAGTACTGAATAGAGTGTATGAGATCTGTAGATACTTAGGATACATAAAATCTATAAATACTGAGGATGCATGAAATCTGTAAGTACTGAGGATGCATGAAATATGTAAGTATTGAGGATGCATGATCTAGCATATAACATATTCTGAATATAATCAGTAAATACTAAAATACTAAAATATGATAACTGAATCACTTATCTCTGTATACTATGGTCAAGCAACTGAAACTAAATTACTGAACTGATTACTAAACTGAGACTGTGGGAGGTATCATCTAACCGACATTCCCCAATCTGATCTAATCGGGGTCCAACCTGTAACCCCAGTTAGAAGGGTGTTAGTATCGTTCCACGGGTACCAACGCTGGTTGTGTGGATCTACTATACTGATGTACTGTCTTGAAGGACTAAGGGTGTCAAGCCTAAATTGATGGGAAACCCCTACGAGGTAGTCAAGCCTAATCTGACGGGTGACTCCTTATATCCTATGCTGGCTACATAGTTTTGGAGTACGGGGACTGCTACTAACGACTCTGCCTAACTGAAGAGAAAGTCGTCATTCTAGCACTCGCTTGGTGCTAAATCCTACTCCCAACTAAACTGACTTTGAATACTGAACTGTATTAAGTTTAACTGATTCTGATGACTGACTAAACTGATAATGCTCATAAAATCTTTTGAAACTATTCTGAAGATACCGATACTAGGTAAATAACTAAGTTTGCGTATTCATAACCCCCAGGACTCAATAGCAATAATGGAAAAATAGTACTTAAGATTGAAGGACATAACATGAAAGCTTTTATCAAATATTCATTCTTATAGGCATTTATCAAACACTTGATATTCATAGTTTAAGCTAAACACGGGAATAGAATGAAACTTGGAGTAGTAGCATGATTTTGACATCAATAACACTTAATCATGATTTAAATCATTGAATAATAATATTAGAACATGTGGAGTGTAATAATCAACATCAATTTCATGAAAACATGGTATAGAACAAAATTCATGGGGATTCATGGTTAAAATTTCACTTAAGATCATAATAACTTATAATAGAAATCACAATTTGAATTTAAAAGTGGATACTTAGACTCCATGGGTGAAATGAACCCATAAATTAACACTTAACATACCCGGGTTAATGAATTCTTGAGAATTGATGGAGAATTCTTGAGATTTGATCTAGAATTTTGAAAGCTAGGGTTTGTTCTTGAAACAGAATTAATTTCTTAAAGAATAATTTGTGAATAATGGGGCATATAATGCCCTTTTAGGTTTTAATTCTGTGTTTAGGATGAGTTTAGGGTCTTGGGAAAATGACAAACGGTCCTTGGAAATTAAATCGCCGAACTGGGAAAAATCTCAATTTTAACACCCGCACCGCATCGCGCCACTGGAAAATTGATAATCCTGAACTAGAACTTTGGCGCGACGCGGCGCCATCGCAGTACCTTACTAAACACGGATTTTCCCCTTGGTGCGATGCGGTGAAATCAAGTTGGGCCACTGGTAATAGAATAAATGAGGTTTTGACCATCACGCTCCATGAACTAATTGCGTCAGCTCACTGAAAAAGGACGAGTGCCATTTTAGGGGCCTCTGCGACTTGTTGCTGGTAGTTTTGATATCCTGCTTTCACTAAAAGTGCCATAATTTCTCACCCGAGTATCGAATTTGAGAGAAATTGATATAGTTGGAAATCTAATTCAATTTCCTACAATTTGGTGGGTCTGGAGCTGGAAAATTTCATCAGAGCAAAAGATATGCTCATTTGAAGTGGACTAAAGCAACATTCTTATCAAAATTTCAATCGGTAAGGATTATTTTGATTCGTCTAATAGCTGGGAGTTATTTGAGGCCTTAATATACCTCAAACTAACTCATAAGACTAGCAAGGAGATATAAGGTACCATGCATAAGCTTGAATTAAGGCATTAACATTGGTTTGGATTTTTGGGATATTATAATGTCTCCACCTTGGGAACATTCGTCCTCAAATGAGACTGGTTAAGCTGAAAACACTGAAGAACTTAGATTACATGCTGAATATATGTGATTACATGATTAAATTTGAAAATGACACATGACTGAACTGGTTCTGTGAATGCATGACTGACATGAGAATGATACGCATTTGAAATTGAGCATGGAAAAGAGAAATTCTAGGAAGGTTGTTACCTTGAGTTGAGTCTGAGTTTGCATAAAAAAATAAGGGTACTTGGTCCGTATATCTACTTCTACTTCCCAAGTGGCTCCCTTAACGGACTGATTCTACCAAAGAACTTTAACCAGGGGAACTTCTTTGTTCCATAGTCTGCGAATCTAACGATCTAAGATCTCAACTAGGATTTATTCATAAGAAAGATTATTCTGAACATCTAAGCATTCTAAGGGAACAATTACAGTTGGGTCAGTGATACACTTCTTCAGCAGCAAGACATGGAACACTGGGTGAACTGAAGCTAAGCCTGTAGGAAACTCAAGCTCATAAGCCACCTTTTCGAAGTGGCTCAAAATTCTAAAAGGGCCAACATATCAGGGACTAAGCTTCCACTTCTTACCAAACCTCTTCACTCCTGTCACGGACCGAACTAGGGCCTGTCCGTGACGGACATCCCGAACCATGAAGGCCCATAACACCCTTCTCTATCTGGTAATCATGCACAACATTCATATAATAAAAGAAGATGCGGAAACATAATCTGCTACGGAAACATGGTCAATTCTGAATTCAACATAAGTATGGAAACTATAAATCAACTACATCTAAATAACATCTGACTCGGTCTACGAAATCTCTACTACATGAAAATCAGACAACTGTCTAAAACTGGGACAAGGCCCCTAGTAGACCAAAACTGAAATAAGTGACATAATCTGAAAAGACAGGCCTTCTAGAATATAGAAGGCTCACCACTGCACAATCTGATCAGCTGTCTGAATTATCTACTACTAATCTGGACCCCTAGACTGAGCCTCAGAACCTGAGAGGTAGGGGGATGGGGTCAATACAGATGTACTGGTACGCAGAGCATATCTAAAATAATCATTTATTATTCAACATATATGAGAGCAATTTAAATAGTTCATAAGTATATCACATAGTAAGAATTCACATGGGCATTTTAAAGACTCTGTAAGAATCATCACAATTCTGAGAAATCTGTGTTGCTTCTGCACTAGGTGGTATACCCTACAACTCTGAAAAATTCCATGGGCTATATGGAAACTACCATTAACTCGGCAGTGAATCCCCCAACCCAAGTGTGCCATAAGGGTCGGAGTCTCTAAATCTACTACGCCATACGGCCGTCGCCAGCGTATAATAATAATCTACCCGTATCGGCAAATATGGTTTCAGCCTAAGAGTTGCTTGAACTCATGCCTTCTTCGGGTAACCACCTAACCCTCTTTAATCCCCTTTTTAAAACTCTATCAAAACATGCAGTCTCTGAATACATACTCTGAAAACATAATCTATTATGGAATAAATACATATGGTATCGTCATACTATTGACTTGCAAGTTACATCTCTGATCCATTATTAGTCTATCGTAAATCTCTATTTTCAAAACACAAGTTTAGAGACCACCATTTCAATAATTCAATTCAAAGAAACTCTTTCTCAAACCTCATGTAAACACATGCGAGGAACTCATCTTTGTCAAGCATTTCAACAGTACAGTACAAGGTGGTCATGTCAAAGTTCTTAATTAACATACAATTCTTTCTCCTAAACACAAGAACACATTTATATCAAGAAACTCTCTCAATAATTTCAAATCATGCTAAAATGCTATAATATTGTGAAAACGTCTTTTAAATCACAAAACCATAATATTTAATTCAATACATGAGAGGGAGTTCATAATTTATGCTCTCAACGATCTTAAATCTCAAATTCCATACATATACATATACATGTAAATCAATTTAGGAGATAGGACCATAAGGTCAAAATAATAGTAACATTAAAACATTCGGAGTACGTAATTTAGAACATAGATTCCAAAATCCCTTTGAAATTCATACATAAAAATCTAAAAATCATGCTCTAATGGTTTTAAGCCCAAGTAGTTTTTTGGATAAACCCCACGTACCTCTATCTAGAAATTTAAAGGATGCTTCTTGATGCCCACGGTTGAATTGGAGATTCCAAATCTTCAATTTATTTTAAAAATCCACGGTTGAATCTTGATTTATTTGGATTATTAATATGGAACTGTAGAGAGTGTTCTTGAATATTTTTGGTGAATGTATGATTAATATGCTCAATTGGGGTTGAAATCTCATGTTTAGATTGATAAGGATGTGGGAACATACCCAATATACCCTTAATGAGACCGTATTAAAATATAACTGGGAGCCCGATTCCATGGGCCACCGCAATGCGCCACTATCACGGTGGCTCACTGAAAATTGACGAATGGGAATTTGGCCCACTCCGCAATGCGCCACCATCGCGGAGTCCCACTAAAAATTGACCATCATCATTTACACCCTCTCCGCGATACGCCAAGGACAGGAATGCCGGTATTTTATGACTAGGACTTAAATTAACCATAACTCCTTCACCGAGTGTCCGTTTTGGACGCATCTTATGTCGACGAAAAACTTATTCAATCATCTACATAATGAAAAGTTGAAATCTAAGGGATTCCACAGGGAAATAAGTATAAATCATTCTATAATCCAATTCTTGATATTCTAGGGACAAAATTTAGCTAAGAAAAACTTTGGGGCATTACAATATCCCCCCCTTGGGAACATTCATCCCCGGATGTTGACGCGGGATACATACAAGTATAATTTCAATCATACTAAGGCATAGAAAGAATAAGGCAAGGATTGTACCTTCCATTTCGCCATCCATTGGATAAAAAAAGTTTGGATATCTAGCTCTCATGTCAACTTCTGATTCCCAAGTCGCTTCTTCATTTTTTTGGTTTCTCCACAACACTTTAGCGGAGTCTATCTCTTTATTCCTCAATATTCTAACTTGGCGATCCAAAATTTCTACAGGCTCTTCTTCATAGGATAAGGAGTCTGTCACTTGGATTTATTCGACAGGCAATACTAAAGAATGGTCTCCAATACACTTCTTCAACATAGATATATGAAATACCGGATGAATAGAACCCAAAATAGCTAGCAATTCTAACTCATACGCAACTCCACCTATCCTTCTCACAATCTGATATGGTCCTATATAGAGAGGACTCAACTTACCTTTCTTCCCGAATCGCATGACTCCCTTCATGGGAGAAACCTTGAGAAACACCCAATCTCCAACCTCAAACTCTAGATCTCTTTTCCTAATATTGGCGTAGGACTTCTGACAACTCTGAGCTGTCTTAAGTCATTCTCTAATGACTTTCACATCCTATATTGCCTGATGAACAAGATCAGGCCCAAATATCTGCATCACACCTACTTCATACCATCCTATCGGGGACCTATATCTTCTCCCATATAATGCCTTAAAAGGTGCCATCTTAATATTGGAATGAAAACTATTATTATATGAGAACTCTATCAATGGTAAGTTCTCTACCCAACTACCTTTAAAATCAATCATGAAGGCCCTCAACATATCCTCAAGGGTCTGGATAGTGCGCTCAGCTTGCCCATCTGTCTGAGGGTGGAAAGTCATGCTCAAATTCACTTGGGTACCTAAACCCTTTTGAAACGATCTCTAAAACTGTGAAAAATCCGTGTACCTCTTCAGATATGATGGACACAGGTGCCCCATACAAATGAACTATTTCTGCAATGAACAGCTTGGCATAATTCTCTCTCGAATAATTTGTCCTGACAGGTAGAAAGTGAGCTGACATGGTCAACCTATCTAAAATCACCCAAATGGAATCATACTAGTTTCGGCACCTTGGAAGTCCTGTAATGAAGTCCATATTAATCATCTCCCACTTCTACAAAGGCAAATCTATCTCTTGAGAAGAACCACCTGGCCTCAAATGTTCCACTTTAACTTGTTGACAATTCAAACACTTGAAAACAAAGTTAGCCACATCAAACTTCATATTATTCCACCAATAAATGGTTTTCAAATCCTGATACAACTTAGTAGACACAAGGTGAACAACATACCTCGACGTGTGAGCTTCGTCAAGGATTCTCTTCATCAGACCATCTGCATCTGGCATACACAACCTACCCTGGTATCTCAAAACACCATCACCACTAATTTCAAAAGACAATACCTTTTATTGACCCACATTTTTCTTGATCTGCATCAAGATGGGATCTTCAACCTGCTTCTCTTTGACTTCTGCACAAAGGGAAGATTTAGCTATCTCATGAACAACCACTCCTCCATCTTCAGAATCCAAAATTTGTACTCTTAGATTTACAAGTCGATGAATATCTTTTACCATCTCCCTCTTTTCTTTCCCCAGATGAGAAAGACTGCCCATAGATAACCTACTGAGGGCGTCGGCTACCACATTCACCTTGCTCGGAAGATAGTGTAGGCTCATGTCATAGTCTTTTAAAAGTTCCAACCACCGCATCTGCCTGAGATTCAATTCATTCTGCGAGAAAACATATTGTAAACTCTTGTGGTCAGTAAATATATCAACATGTACCCCATACAAATAGTGCCGCCAGATCTTAAGTGCAAAAACCACAACCGATAACTCCAAGTCATGAGTAGGGTAGTTTCGCTTATGCACCTTCAAATGCCTAGATACATAAGCCACTACCTTACCGTGCTGCATGAGAACACACCCACGTCCCACTCAGGATGCATCACAGTATATAACAAAACCTTTTGTACCCTCCGAAAGAGTCAAAATAGGAGCAATAGTCAACTTTTCCTTCAACTTCTCAAAACTATTCTCACAAGAGTCAGACCATAAAAACTTTACCTTTTTTTGAGTCAACTTAGTAAGTGGTGCAGCTATGGAAGAAAAACTCTCGACGAATATTCTGTAATAGCCCACCAAACCCAAGAAGCTCCGAATGTCAGTTGGAGTCGTGGGTCTGGGCCATTTTCTCACTGCCTCAATCTCTTGGGGATTAACCATAATCCCCTCAGCAGACACAATATGCCCTAAGAACGTAATAGCATTCAACCAGAATTCACACTTGGAAAATTTTGCATACAACTTATGATCTTTAAGGGTCTGAAGGATGATTCAGAGGTAATTGGCATGGTCCCCCTTGCTCTGAGAATATACCAAAATGTCATCAATGAATACAATGAAAAACAGATCCAGAAACTGACGGAAAACCCTATTCATTAGATCCATGAAAGTTGCAGGGGCGTTAGTCAACCCGAAGGACATAACTAAGAATTCATAATGGTCGTATCTGGTTCGGAAAGCTTTTTTGGGAATATTCGACTCTCTAACCTTCAACTGGTGATATCCCAAATGAAGGTATATCTTTGAAAAACATTTAGCACCCTAAAGTTGATCAAAAAGATCATCAATCCTAGAAAAGGGATATTTATTTTTAATCGTGACCTTATTCAACTGGCGGTAATCTATGCACATACGAAGGGAACCGTGTTTCTTTCGCACGAAAAGTACAGGTACACCCCAGGGAGACACACTGGGGTGGATAAAACCTTTATCTAGAAGATCTGTTAGCTGATCTTTCAACTCTTTTAGCTCTGCAGGAGCCATCCTATATGGCGGAATAAAAATAGGACGGGTATCTGGCAATAAATCAATACCACAATCTATCTCCCTATCAGGTGGTATTCCTGGGAGATCATCTGGAAAGACTTCCAGGAATTTATTCACTATGGGGACAGACTGAAGAGGAAGACTTTCGGCACTAGAACCTTTAACCTGAATAAGATGATACAAGAAACCTTTGGAAATAAGTTTATGGGCCCTAAGATAAGATATGAAGTGCCCTCTAAGTGCTAGAGAATGTCCTTCCCATTCTATCATAAACTTATTTAGAAAAGAAAAGGTGACTCTTCGGGTCCTACAATTTAAGGTGGCATAGCACGAATGGAGCCAGTCCATCCCTAAGATGGCATCAAAATCAACCATATCAAGTTCTATGAGATCTACTTCAGTATCCCAACTGAAATAGACACAACACAATTTCTATACACCCCCCTAGCCACAATAGAATCTCTCACCAGGGTGGAAACCAAAAAAGGTTCAGCAATCACTTCAGGCTCAAACCCAAAACCAACAGCCACGTATGGCTTCACATAAGACAAGGTAGACCCGAGATCAAGTAATACATACACATCACGAGAAAAGATTTGCAACATACCGATGACTGAATCTTGTGAGGCCTCTGCCTCCTAGCGGTTGGTCAAAGCATACAGCCGGTTCTGACCGTTGCCGGCGGCTGAAGTGGAACCCTTCTGAGGTGGTGGTGAAGATGAATTTGCCTGCGACTTGGCTCCTCTAACATTACTCTTTATTGCTGAACAGTCTCTTTGGATATGGCCTGGATGGCCGCATGAATAACACACTAAAGTGCCAAACTGACATCTCCCTAGATGATTTATCCTGCATCACCCATAGCGCAGATAGGACCGAGAGGTCTGGGCTACACTTCCCTGCGATTGCGTACCCTGCATACTCGTCCCCTGACTAGACTAAAAATTCTGGGTGCGCTGCTCAGTTGTGGGTTTGGAAACTGGAGCACTAGCTGCCGATTGTGCATTACCCCAATTCTTTTTCTTTTGCCATTTGCCACCCCAATTATCGCTCTGCTGCTAACTATGACTCTGGTCTATCGCTCTGGCTCTCTTTGCCTACCTGTCCTTTTCCCTAGATTCGGCTATCGTCTTCTTCTTCTCCTCAACTTATTGTATGTAGACTGACAGTCCAGCAAAGTCCATATCCCTGTTCAGCATAGCTCCCTGACACTCAAGCACCAGATCATCCGAAAGGCCAGAAGCAAACTTCCTCATTCGGGCCCTCATACTACTCGTCATCTCAGGAGCATAGTGGGCAAACTGATTAAACTTTAAAGTATACTCCTGAACACTCATCTTACCCTGTTTAAGGTTCATGAACTCCTCTGCTTTATCTTCCCTCAACTCTAGAGGAAAGAATCGGTCAAGAAAAGCTTCCATGAATTCGTCCCAAACTGTGGGCTCAGCACTATCACCTTTTGCATCTTCCCACTCATTGTACCATTAGTTCACTACATCTTTTAGCTGGTATGCTACTAGGTCAATACCTTCAACCTGATCAGCATGCATTACTTTGAAAATCTTTTCTATTTCATCTATGAACTCCTGCGGGTCCTCTTCTACCTTAGCGCCAGAGAACATGGGCGGGTTCATTCTCATGAACTGGCCAACTCTAGTAACTTCAGAAGTAACAGACGCAGACCCAGTAACCTCTGACCTCTGAGTCTGTGCGGTTACCAGCTATGCAAGTATGTGAATAGACTATCCGAATTCAGCATTAGACATCTCTCCTTCACGTGGCTGAGTGCGATTGGACACTGTCCAGAGAGCTCTGGGAGTACTAGTCGGTACAGGAGGTACTCCCGGAGTAGGAACAAGTTCTGGGGTATGAGCTCTATTATGGGTCCGCATCCCATGGATGGGACGGACTTCATCATCCTGAGCATTAATATTGGTGTGACAGGGAGACATAGCTGATTTTCTGAAAAGCAAGAGGTCATTGATTAGGGGACAGATTAGACTCTGAAGCACGAACTAAATCACAAAGAAGAGAAAAATTCTTAAACGCCTAGTAGACTCCTGCTTATAAGTGTGGTGCGCTACACACCCATAAACAAAATGGTACCCGACGAGATTTCACAGACACCCTAGGACCATGAACCGTGCTCTGATACCAAGTTTGTCACGACTCAAACTAGGGCCTAGCCGTGATGGACATCCAGAACCATGAAGGCCCGAAATGTCCTTCTCTATCTGGTAATCATGCACAACATTCATATAATAAAAGAAGATGCGGAAACATAATCTGCTACGGAAACATGGTTAATTCTGAATTTAACATAAGTATGGAAATTGTAAATCAACTATATCTAAATAACATCTGACTCAGTCTGTGAAATCTCTACTACATGAAAATCTGACAACTGTCTAAAACTGGGACAAGGTCCCCAGTAGACCAAAACTAAAATAAGTGACATAATCTGAAAATACAGGCCTTCTGGAATAGAGAAGGCTCACCACTAAACAATCTGATCAGCTACCTAAATTTTCTACTACTTATCTGGACTCCTAGACAAAGCCTCAGAACCTGATATGTAGGGGGAGGGGGTCAATACAGATGTACTGGTACGCAGAGCATATCCAAAATAATCATTTATTATTCAACATATATGAGAGCAATTTAAATAGTTCATAAGTATATTATATAGTAAGAATTCACATGGGCATTTTAAAAACTCTGTAAAAATCATCACAACTCTGAGAAATCTGTGTTACTTATGCGCTAGGTGGTATACCCTACAACTCTAAAAAATTCCATGGGCTATATGGAAACTACCATTAACTCGGCAGCGAAGCCCCCAACCCAAGTTTGTCGCAAGGGTCGGAGTCTCTGAATCTACTACGCCACATGGCTGTCACCAGCGTATAATAATAATCAACCCATATCAGTAAATACAATTTCAGGCTAAGAGTTGCTAGAACTCGCACCTTCTTCGGGTAACCACCTAACCCTCTTTAAGCCCCTTTTCAAAACTCTATCAAAATATGCAGTCTCTGAAAACATAATCTGTTATGGAATATATACATATGGTATCATCATACCATTGACTTGCAAGTCATATCTCTGAGCCATTATTAGTCTATCATAAATCTCTGTTTTCAAAAGATAAGTTTTGGGACCACCATTTCAATAATTCAATTCAAAGAAACTCTTTCTCAAACCTCATGTAAACACATACAAGGAACTCATCTTTCTCAAGCATTTCAATAGTACATACAAGGTGGTCATGTCAAAGTTCTCAATTCACATGCAATTCTTTCTCTTAAACATAAAAACACATTTATATCAAGAAACACCCTCTCAACAATTTCAAACCATGCTCAAATGCTATAATATTGCGAAAATATCTTTCAAATCACAAAACCATAATCTTTAATTCAATACACTAGAGGGAGTTCATAATTTATGCTCTCAACGATCTTAAATCTCAAATTCCATACATATACGTATACATGTAAATCAATTTAGGGGATAGGACCACAAGGTCAAAACAATAGTAACATTAAAACATTCGGAGTACATAATTTAGAACATAGATTCCAAAACCCCTTTGAAATTCATGCATAAAAATCTAAAACCATGGTCTAATGGTTTTAAACCCATGTAGTTTTTAGGATAAACCCCATGTACCTCTATCTAGAAATTTAAAGGATGCTTCTTGATGCCCACGGCTTGGGGATTCTAAATCTTCAATTTGTTTTGACAACCCATGGTTGAATTTTGATTTATTTGGATTATTAATATGGAACCCTAGAGTGTTCTTGAATATTTTTGGTGAATGTTTGAGTAACATGCTCAATTGGGGTTGAAATCTCGTGTTTGGACTGATAAGGGTATGGGAACATACCCAATATACCCTTAATAAGACTGTATTAAAATATAACTGGGAGCCCGATTCTATGGGCCACCGCGATGCGCCACTATCACGGTGGCTCACTAGAAATTAACAAATGGGAATTTAGCCCACTCCGTGATGCGCCACCATCACGGAGTCCTACTGAAAATTGACCATCATCATTTACCCCCTCTCCGTGATGCGCCAAGGATAGGAATCACTGTGTTTTACGACTAGGACTTAAATTAACCATAACTTCTTCACCGACTTTCCATTTTGGATGCATCTTATGTCAACGAAAAACTTATTCAATCATCTACGTAATGAAAAGTTGAAATCTAAGGGATTCTACAGGAAAATAAGTATAAATCATTCCAGAAGCTAATTCTTGATATTTTAGGGACAAAATTTAGCTAAGAAAAACTTTGGGGCGTTATAACTCCCTTTATGGGAGAGATCTTCTTATATACGAAATCACCAATCTCAAACTCAAGATCTTTCCTCCTCATATTTGAATTTGATTTCTGTCGGCTCTAGGTTTTCTTAAGCCTCTCCCTGATCAACTGAACTTTCTCTAAAGCATCAAAGACCAAGTTAGGCCCTACTAGTGTGGTTTCTCCTACTTCAAACTAACCAATCGGAGATCTACATCTCCTTTCATATAGAGCCTCAAACGTAGCCTTATGAATACTAGAATGATAGTTGTTATTATACGTAAACTCAATCAAATACAATTGATCATCCCAACTGCCCTTAAAGTCAACTACACATGCTCTCAATATATCCTCATAGGTCTGAATGGTCCTTTCTGCTTGACAATCTGTCTAGGGGTGGAAGGTTGTACTGAGGTGAACTTGGGTACTAAGACCCTTCTAAAAAGCTTTCCAAAAATGAGAGATAAACTGAGTACCTCTATCTGAGATGATAGATAATAAAGCACCGTGCAACCTAACCAACTCTCTGAGATAGAGCTTGGCATAGTCCTCGATGGAATAAGAAGTATGGACTGGCAAGAAATGAGTTAATTTTTCCATTCTATCCATAATGACCCAAATCCAATCATACTGCTGATGAGTACGAGGCAAACCTGCCACAAAATGCATGCTCACTTCCTCTCACTTCCAAGTGGGAATACTGAACTCCTGCATAGATCCACTAGGCTTCTGATGTTCAATCTTAACCTACTGACATGTGGAGCACTTAGCTACAAACTCTTCAATATATCTCTTTATCCCACTCTACAAATAGTTTTCCTGTAGATCGTGGTAAATCTTTGTGGCCCCTGGATGAATAGAGTAACATGCACCATGCGCTTTTTTAAGAACTCGCTATCTCAACTCATCAAAATATGGCACATAAAGTCTACCCTGGAAACGCAATACACCATCTCCCCCTTGGGAGAAAACCTCTACATTCTGATCTCTGACTGACTCTTTTAGCTTCACTAGACTAGGATACTTATCTTTCTTTGATTTTACTTCGGCAACCAAAGAAGATTCCAAACTATTCTGAACCCGCACATTTCCCTCATCATAATCAACCAAACGAATACCTAATTTGTAAAGCTGATGAACTTCCTACACTAACTTCTTTTTATTGTCCTCGACATGAGCAACACTACCCATAGACAATCTACTTAGGGCATCTGTCACTACGTTGGCCTTGCCCGGGTGGTACAAAATACTCATATCATAATCTTTCAACAACTCTAACCATCTTCTCTGGTGTTGATTCAAATCCTTCTATGAAAACACATACTGCAAGGTTTTGTAATCTGTGAACACATCAATATACACCCCATACAAATAGTATCTCCCAATCTTTAAGGCAAACACAATAGTTGCTAACTCAAGATCATGGGTAGGGTAATTCTTTTCATAAGGCTTAAGCTATCTAAAGTCATAAGACATAACACCCCTCTGCATCAAAACACATCCCAACCTAACTCTAGAAGTATCACAGTACACAACAAACCCATCTGAGCCATGTAGTAATGTCAAAACTGGGGCTGTAGTGAGTCGAGTTTTCAACTCCTGAAAACTCTTCTCACAAATATCTGACCACTGAAACTTAACCTTCTTCCGATTCAATTTGGACATGGGGATACAATAGAAGAAAATCCCTCAATAAACCGTCGATAATAAACAGCAAAACCCAAGAAACTCCTGATATCTGATAGAGATATGGGTCTAGGCCAATTTCTCACTGCTTTAGTCTTTTGAGGATCAACTCTAATGCCATCACTAGAAATAATTGGCCAAGTAAAGCTACTGATCTTATCCAGAATTTACACTTACTGAATTTAGTGAACAACTGATGGGCTTTAAGAGTCTGCAATACTATTCTTAGGTGGTATGCATGATCATTTTATTATGGGAGTAAAAAAAGATGTCATCAATGAATACTATGACGAACATATCCAAGTACTGCTTGAATGCTTGGTTCATTAAGTCCCCAAAGGCTTCTGGGGCATTTGTGAGACCAAAAAAATGATTAGAAACTCTAAGTGACCATACCGAGTTCTGAAAGTTATTTTTGGAATGTCACATTCTCTGACTCTAAGCTGATGATAGTGGGATCTAAGGTCTATCTTAGAAAAATAACTGGCACCCTGAAGTTGGTTGAACAAGTCATCAATTTGGGGAAGTAGATATTTGTTCTTGACTGTGACTTTGTTCAACTAATGGTAGTCGATACACATCCTAAGAGAATCATCTTTTTTTTGCATGAATAGAACTGGTGCACCCCATGGGGAAATACTGGGTCTGGTGAATCCCTTATCTAGGAGATCTCTTACCTTTTCTTTTAACTCTTTGATGTGTTCGGCTGGAGCCATTCTATATGGCGGAATAGAGATAGGCTGGGTGTTTGGAAGAAGGTCTATTCCAAAGTCAATTTCCCTTTCAGGAGGAACACCAGGAAGATCTTCAGGGAACACATCTGAAAATTCCCTCACTACTGAAACTAACTCAATATTAGAAGTCTCGGAGTTAGAGTCTTTGACTTGGACAAGATGGTAAATACACCCCTTGGATATCATTTTTCTCGCTCTAAGGTACGAAATAAGATGACCCCTAAGAGTTGTAGTAATACCCCATTATTCAAGGACTGGTTCATTTGGAAACTAAAAATAAACTATTCCATTTCTGTAATCAAATGTAGCATAGCATGAGTGGAGCTAATCCATGCCGAGAATGACAAAAAAATCCATCATCTCTAACTCCACAAGATCAACTGAGGTGACTTTCTGAGACACTGTAATTGGGCAGTTCCTGTATACCCATCGGGATACAATAGAGACACCTACTGGGGTAGACACTGAGAAAGGCTCTGTAAAGATTTTGGGACTGACTCTGAAGTTGACGGATATATAAGGGGTTACAAAAGAAAGATAAGCTCCAGGGTCTAGTAAAATATAAACATATAGGTGAAAGACTTGGAACGTTCCAGTAACTCTATCAGAGGAACTTTCCTGATCCTGTTGGGACTAAAGTGCATAGATCCTGTTCTGACGCTGACCACTAGTAGCGCTGCAGGCAATGCCCTGCTAAGTCGGGGTTTCTACTACACTTCTAGCAAAGAGGACTTGTACGACCACTGTTCACGCTTCCTTGGGACTTAGAGCATGGAGATCTATCCCCATTATTATTTTTGAATCTAGGCACTAGGGCACTAGCTAAAGATGGAGCTGGGGCTGAAGATTTATACTGAAACTAAGGATGGCTACCACCTCTCAACCTTGGCTGTTGAAATTAAAGCTACCCATTCTAGCCCTTTTTTTCTCCTTCTCTCTCTTCTTAGTCTTCTACTCCTCACTCAATTGAGCATAAACCATCAATCTAGACAAGTCCACCTCCTTAATCAGCATTGCATTCCTATACTCCTTGACCACACTTTCGGATATACCAGATATAAACTTGCTCATCTTAGACCTGTCATCTGCCACCACATAAGGAGCATACCTATCTAACTGAGTAAATTTAAGGGAATACTCTTTCACACTAATATTGCCCTACCTAAAGTTAATAAAATCTAACACCTTGGCTTCTCTTATCTCCAATGAAAAGAATCTATCTAAGAAAGATGTAGCAAACTCTTCCTATTCTATAGGCCCTGTATCTGTGCCTCTATTCTCTTTCCACTACTTAAAACCTGTATGAGCCATATCTTTTAACTGATAGGAAGCTAACTTGGCACTCTCACTAGTAGTCACCGCTATAATATCAATTACCTTTTTGACAATGTCTAAAAATTCCTATAGATTTTTTTTAGACTTAGATCTCGAAAAAGAAGAAGGGTTCATTCGGGTGAAGTCCTAAATTTTAGCGGCGGCAGTATTGGCCACTGGGTTAATTGGAATAGTTGCTAGATGAGAATTTTGAGTTGCTACAGAGTGAGCTAGAGTAGTGAATACAACTATGAACTCTGCATAAGAAACATGCTTATTCAGGGGATCTTCCTGAACGGACAGAGGTACTGGCAGGTTTATGTTTCTTATTTCATTTGTCTTTCTGAGAGGCATGTTCTGTAAATGAAAGGGAGAATAGATTAGACAGAGATTTTAAAATGAGCTCATGATCAGTCGCATGACCTAAATACTAAAAGAAGGAAAACTTTTCCTAAATACCTTGTAGCCTTTTTCCCATAAGTGTGGCGCGCTACACATCCATGCACAAGACTCTACTTGATGTGGCTTTCAGCCTTCCTAGGACACTTTAAGACCTTAGGCTCTGATACCAAGTTTGTAATTTCCTGAGATTATACCCTGGGCGTCACACTGTGCTTACGACTTTGAAAAGACCACAAACTAACCCATGATTGGTACCTGTTGTGAGCACTAAATAGTATAATAACATATGCAGAAGAATAAGTGATAAGCTATAAGGTTTTAGAAACTGAAAACAATACTGAATCATGAATTTAGAAAACAACTATCTGAAACTAATAAATAAAAATAAACTGACTGACTATCTGAAATGTTCGAAAGCCTCTAAAATGACTGAATATGAGTTGATGGGACATGCCCCAACTAACTCTAACTAACTACTAAACTAAAAGCATGAAATAAAATAGTCGGTCCTCAAAATATGAGGACTCACCACTACTACGACTGATAGTCTGGGAAGTCTATGCGTGATCCGGGAACTGGGCATCCGAACTTATGATATGATACATCATAGCGCAAGAAAAGAGTGTGCGGTCAGTACTTTGAATGTACTAGTATGCTAAATGAGGTAGGATGATATGCATGGTTTCATAAACATGAATAATAAATGTCTTAATATATATAACATAAAGTACTGAATAGAGTGCATGAGATCTATAGATACTGAGGATACGTGAAATCTATAAATACTGAGGATGCATAAAATCTGTAAGTACTGAGGATGTATGAAATCTGTGAGTACTGAGGATACATGACCAAGAATAGAACATGTTCTAAATATAATCTATAAATACCAAAATACTAAAATCTGATAACTGAATCACTGATATTTGTATGCTCTGGTCAAGCAATTGAAACTAAATTACTGGACTAAGACTATGGGAGGTATCATCTAACTAATATGCCCCAATCTGAGATAATCAGGGTCCAACCTGTAACACCGGTTGGAAGGGTGTTATTACCGTGCCACGGGTACCAATACTGGTCTGTCTCGAAGGACTAAGGGTGTCAAGCCTAAACTGATGGGTGACCCCTGCGAGGTAGTCAAGCCTAATTTGACGGGTGACTCCTCATATCCTACGCTGGCTATGTAGTTTTGGAGAATGGGGACTATTACTAACGACCTTGTATAACTGATGGGGAAGTCATCATCTCGGCAATCGCTCGGTGCTTGATCCTACTCCCAACTAAACTGACTCTTAATACTGAATTGTATTAATTTTAACTAATTCTGATAACTGACTAAACTGATAATGCTCATAACATATTCTAAAACTATTTTGAAGATACCGAGACTAGGTAAACAACTAAGTTTTCGGGTATTCATAACCCCTAGGGCTCAATAACAATAATGATAAAATAGCACTTAAGCTTGGAGGACATAACATGAAAGCTTTTATCAAATATTCATTCTTATAGGCATTTTATCAAACACTTGATATTCATAGTTTAAGCTAATCATGGGAATAGAATGAAATTTGGAGTAGTAGCATGATTTTGACATCAATAACACTTAATCATGATTTAAATCAGTGAACAACAACATTAGAACATGTGGAGTGTAATAATCAACATCAATTTCATGAAAACATGGTATAGAACAAAATTCATGGGGATTCATGGTTAAAATTTCACTTAAGATCATAATAACTTGTAAAAGAAATCACAGTAGATACTTGGACTCCATGGGTGAAAGGGACCTATAGATGAACACTTAACATACCTGGGTTAATGAATTCGTGAGAATTAATGGTGAATTCTTGAGATTTGATCTAGAATTTTTAAATCTAGGATTTGTTTTTGAAAGAGAATTAATTTCTTAAAGAGTAATTTGTGAATAATAGGGCATATAAGGCCCTTTTAGGTTTTAATTCTGTGTTTAGGATGAGTTTAGGGCCTTGAGAAAAGACCAAATGGTCCCTGGAAATTAAATTATGGACCGGGAAAAATCCCAATTTTGACACCCGATGCGATGCGATGCAATCCCGTCAGGCCACTGAAAAATTAACAATCCCGAACTAGAAATTTGGCACAATGCGGCGCCATCGTCGTGCTTCACTGAACGTGGATTTGACCCTTTGTGCGACGCAGTGAAATCATGTTAGGCCACCGGAAAAAGGATGAATGAGGTTTTTACCATCACCGCGATGAATCCTAATCGCGTCACCTCACTGGAAAAGGCCGATTGCTATTTTAGGGGCCTCCGCGATGCGGTGCTGCTTGTGTTGATATACTTCTTTAACTAAAAGTTCCATAACTTCTCACCCGAGTATCGGATTTGGGTGAAATTAATCTTGTTGGAAAGATAATTTAATTTCCTACAATTTGGTGGGTCTGGATCTAGAAATTCCTATCATAGAAAAATATATGCTCGTTTGAAGTTGACTAAGGAAATATTCTTATCAAAATTTTAATCGATAAGGATTATTTTGATTCGTCAAATAGCTGGGAGTTATTTGTGGCCTTAATATACCTCAAACTAACTCATAAGACTAGAAAAGAGATATAAAGTACCATTCATGAACTTGTAAGAAGAATCTAACATTGATTTGGATTTTCAGGGTATTACAATATCCACCACTCTTTGAGTTTTCTGTACAAGCGATACCTCAATCAGAAGCGAAAAAAATGAACATGTGGACTAGGAAAGTTTCTAAAGAGATGATCTAAATGGTAATAGACCTTTCATTGAAGAGTTGGTCAAAAACTTTAGTAGTGATAGTTATCATGTGAGAATGCAGTGCGATGGTGCCACATATTTAATTGGTGATTTTGTGGTAAAGTCAGCCATGGAAAAATCTTTTGATACCTTTAGAAAAATACTTTGAGACCAAAAATTAGATTCTTATTTCAGTGACAGCTACTTTGGGCAATATTGTGATTTAACGGAGGACAACAATGCTCGTTTCTAAATGACCTTAGTGTATGATCTTATCAAGTGTAGGTTTATGTATGAAAATAAAGATAAGATAGAAGAGGTATGGATAAATTACTGTGGTATGCCCGTTTGTTTTGGTTAGAAGGATTTTTCCATAGTTACCAGACTAAAATGTGATCCCCCTTCTCATCCTATACCTATTCTAACACAAAAAGCACCCATATACCAAAAGTCAAAGGCAAGTCAATTGTTGGTGATGACTTGTTGTCCTTTGTTGGTCCAAGCTTCAAAAATAAAAATTGATAGAAGAGTTGAAAGGTAAAACACTTTCAAAGAAGCACAAGCAATCATTATTCTTGGCTTGATTTGTACATAATATTCTTTGGATGAGAGACGTTAACAACAACATACCACTTGGTTTAATAAAACTCTATAAGGATCTTGAGGCATTTAACAACTATCCTTGGGGTAACAAAAGTTTTAAAATAATTGTCAAATATTTGTTGACTCCATTAACGCCAAAGACAGTCAACTTATATGGCTTTTCATGGGCTTTCGCATTTAAAGCTATTCCTTAGCTTAGAAAACAAGTGAACTACCAGGAAAAAGTTTTATGTCCAAGAATCCTGAGATAGTTATTGGCCAAAACTGATAAAAAAGCAAAATTTCTTGATCTCATCAACCCCCTGGAGGAAGCAGTAAGTCTAGTTCTAATTAGGATTTATTTTAAATAACTTAATCATCATTCTAATATATGTACTGATTTATTTTAGACTGTGCATCCATGGCTAGTTTCGACTAATCAAGAGTTGAAGATGCATTTTTCTCACTTTACGATCTGTGCAAACTTTATTAGATCATAACATCATTAATATAATAAAAAAAGAATTGTTTGGAGAACAACCATCACAAGAAAAATACTTTTGGAAGGTGGATTTGTTATTGTTGATGGTGTTAGTGGTGATGGAGCTATTGGTGGTGGTAGTGGTGTTGTTGTTGGGGCTAATGATTATCCTCTTGAAGTTTTAAAAACAATAATCTAGTATGATTATGATTATACTGGTTTACAAAGTTTTCCCCTCCTAGCGAATGTTCTGCATGCAAATATCAAAACTGTAAGGTAAAACATGATGGAGTGATTAATGTTATTACTGCATTAACTATTTTGTAAGGGAATTGACATCTAAGAGGGGTTTCATTCCATTAAAGAGTATTTCATATCCATACACTTTATTAGAGATTAAGGCTAAGATGAGGAGGAAAGAAATTTCCTAGGCATTATCAAGCATCGATAAAAGCAAAATTGCAACTCCTCTGTCTTTGACTTGCACTTTTAAGCAATGTACAAGAGCCATAGATGAGCAACATGAACTAAAAAGGGTGAATAATTATCATTTGTTCCAATAATCAAACATTCTACATATCTATTTCAACAGATGACACATCTACTGAAAATTATAAAACATATATAGACATCTGTTGCAATAGATGAATAACCTATTGTATCAGATGTATTATGTATTTTAACATATGTCTCATCTGTTGGAAAAAATCAAATAGGTATTTCTACTATTTAATTTTGTCCCAACAGATGACCTATTTACTGCAACAAATGGGTCATCTATTGGGACAACTTAAATCAAGACTTCTATTTGTTTTAGTTTGTTCCAACAGATGAGTCATCTGTTGCAATAGATGGGTCATCTATTGGAAATATCATATAGGTCTTCCTCCTAGTTTAATATGTCCCAACAAATGACCTATCTGTTGCAACAATTTTGTCATTTGTTGGGACAAATTAAAACAATAGGAATATTTGTTGATTTCCTCTAACATATGAGTTATCTTTTTCCATTTATTCTTTTTGTATCTGTGTGATTAGAAATGACAATTCTGGCTATCCAGGTGGATGTCACAGTAAAAGCTATTACTGAACAACATACCATCATAATTGATAATCCATCAACTGCTTCCAAAGAGGAAGAAAAATTAAAGCCTATCAGTCCGGAAGAACAAAAAAATTATCCATTTTAAGGGTTCAACATTTCAGACGAGGCTAAAAAAAACTAACAAAGTCGATCAACGACTATTCAGAATGGATTGTCGATGGGCTGTTAAAGGTTCATGCCAATAGGTACATAATCATTTCTAAAAATATTTATTTATGCAATTATTCTTGTAAAAACATGACATTAACACATATAAATCATGCAGAAAACACGAACACTATAAAGTGAACCAATCGGGTCTTGGTTTTGATATGTTCGACTTTGTTGTTGTATATCCCAGAATGAAGAATTGGTTTATTACATGTCACAGCCCCAAACTTGTTGGAACAACGAGGTTTAAATGTCATATATATGTCATAATATTAATACTATATTTAATTGTATCTATTTATGTCACGACCCGAACCAGAGCTTGGCAGTGATGGGTATCTCAAGTCCAACGAGGATCGGAGACCACCCCTTAAACCTAGCCAACCAAAACCAAGTACACCTAGAAGCAGATGAATTACCAACATGAAATAAGATATTATAAGAAAGCTCAAAGAATCTATCATAGATCAATATCCAACAACCACCAACCAATAACCAATACCAATAACCAACCATAATACCCATGTCCATAGTAATGTACAAAAAACCCTCTAAAAAAACCATTATAGTTTGGTTGGAACACCCCCCAATCATAGTCAAATGCAAATCTACAAGAAAGAGTCAATACATAAGGAAACCCAAAACATGAAATGGGATATTCCGAAGGATGGAAGCTTACCACTTTAGTCTGACTTACGAGTTGTCCCAAGATTACCCAATCACCATGAAAAAAGAAGTATAAGTATGGCCAATTCCTACATTGTGTGGGGATACAACATCTGAACACGGTTAGCGGTTGGAATGCTAGCATGTAACTCAGGGATAAAGGATAAAATAATGCCATGAAACATAATACAAAAACCATTAAAACCAGTGCACAAAATCATATGCAATATATATACACATATATATCTGGACTGTGTAGATTGACCATCCTAAATCGGTACCCACGGGCTATATGGGTTCAGTTCCCCCTGCTGAAAGGGCTAGTGTATGTTAGTTACACAAACTGGAGGTACCATAGAAGGCGAGTATTTTGATGTACCCTTGGCCAACCATGATACAAATATACCTAGTGTGTCATAAGCACCCGAGCATCTAGACCAACCCTCATATCAGCAAATGTGAGTTTCCAGTATCACTTCCCTCGAGACATCCATCTTCATGGATTAACTACGCAATCCCCTTTAAGCCTATATTAAAATATTTAACCCATAACCCAACCACCGATTTTAGGAGTCAATTATTAAGACATTAAAAAGTGGTATCATCATACCGACTATAGCTTGCAACCAAATATCATTAAGCCATTGCCTCAAGAAATCCTTGTATCCCAAACTCTATTATTAAAATCAACTTAGGGGATTCTATTGTACCCCACAAGGTTTTCAAAACCATCCTTAACCATTTTGCCATTTATGCAATGCATTAGTTTCAAAGAGAATATCCAAACAAAATGACAATTCATGTTTCACAATTATGCAAGTGGGTCGAGGATTTCCATACCAAAGCCAATTATTTGAGGAATCCATTGTAACCCTAAATTCATTCACCAATTACATTTACCCCAATGAATGTACAAACTAACAATTCATGCAATAATAAATTAAAAAAATGGAAAAACATTCAAATAATTTATATCCAAAACCCTCAACCCATAGTTCAAAACCCAACATCAAAAATTTGAATAATAAACTAGTTTTCACACTGTTAATAAAATACAAGTATAGGGAAAGAGGTACATGCCTTAGACACACGAGAATTGGAAAGTAATCCGGAGTTTGAAACCCGAAAGATGAACGTATGATGAAATCCTTAGGATCTCTTTGGGTTTTTAAGTTTGAGAGTGGAATTGGAGATTTTTAATCTCTTAAAACTGAAATGAATATGCTACATTATGCTTAAGGATCATACATAGGTTAAAAGACCCCAATACCCCTCATCCTAAGTAAATTAAGCAAAACCTACACGAATTTTACATAGTGTCATGGCACAGACCTTATCGCGAAGGCTAACCTCCGTGCCACACTGCTAAATATGGAGATTATCCTCCATTTCACGTAGGATATCACGGAGTGTAGCCTCCATAACATGGTGATATCGTGATGGCTCACTGCCTCCGTGGTCCAAAATCACCCCAAACCCCATCCAAAAATTTCAAAACTCTGCTGGGACACCCCATTTACATGCCTAAACTCAATTTAAGTCAAAAATTGACATTTTGAATAATGGAGGATAAAAAATAAAATGCTCGATAGTTAGAGGGTGTTACATTATCACTCCCTCTAGGATCATTCATCCCCGAATGATTAGGTAGGACATTTTTTTCATGAGAATAGCAATATTACACCAAAATCAAATGATAAACCCAAATAGTAACAAGGGGGAAATGTAATTCATACCTTAAGCACCTTCATCCAACACATGGAACAAGAATGGGTACTTAGCCTTCATATCTTCTTCAACTTTCCAAATGGATTCTTCAACCTTTTGGTTTCTCCAAAAGACTTTTACTAAAGCTATATCTTTAGTCATCAATCTATGAACTTGTCTATCCAAGATCTCCATCAGGACCTTCTCGTATGATAGGGAATCTAAACTACCAACACTTTAATTAGGCTCCACCAAGGATGGATCACCCAAGCATTTCTTCAACATAGACATATGAAACATAGGGTGAATAGAACCCAAGATTGCATACAATTCTAGCTCATAGGAAACATTCCCTATTCTCTCCCAAATCAAGTAGGGTCCATCATAATGGGGAATAAGCTTTCAGTTCTTTCTAAATCACATCACCCCCTCATGGAAGACACCTTAAAGAACACCCAATCACTATATTGAACTTTAACTCTCTTCGGCTCACATCTGTATAGGACTTTTGGATACTTTGGGTGGTCTTAAGCCTATCTCAAATCATCTTCACCTTATTCATATCTTGATAAACTAAATCAGGACCGAACAACTCTGTCTCACAAACTTTGAACTACCTTATAGGAGATCTACACCTCCTACCATACAATGCCTCAAATAGTGTCATACCAATGCTAAAATGATAGCTATTATTGTACTCAAACTCTATAAGAGGCAAATGGTCAACCCATCTACCACTAAAGTCAATTACACCAGCTCAAAGCATATCTTCAAAAGTCTGAATGGTTTTTTCCACTTATCCACCCATCTATGGTTGGAAAGCGGTACTAAGGGTTACCTTAGTCCCCAAAACTCCTTGGAACGACTTCCAAAATGAGATGAGAATCGAGTACCACAATCTGAAATAATGGAAACTAAAGCACCATGAAACTTCACGATCTCCTAAATAAATAACCATGCATAGTCTTCAGCATAATAATTAGTCCTTACCGATAGAAAGTGAGCAGACGTAGTCATCCTATCCACGATGAACCAAATAAAATCAAACTAGTTCCTAGATCGCAAAAGATCGGTAACAAAAGCCATATTAATCACTTTCTACTTCCACACGGGCAACTTAATTTCTTGAGACAACCCAACAAGGATTGATGTATAGTAAATTTACCACATATTTACATCAAAATTTGTGCATACTACTACGATTAAATGGTGCAAATAAGGCAAATTTTCCATTTGAATGCACTAATTACCATGGTTTGCGGGCTCATAGGTAAATAGAAGAAAACAAGTAAAGTGAGCTGAAAAAAGAACAAAAAGGAAAAAGTTAGCACTGGAAAATACAGAGCAGAGACTAACCCTCAATCACCGCAATCGCGACTAGTCCAAATCAGTCAAAGCTGGCAATTGTGATGGGCTCACTGCAATTGTGGGAACCATGATCATGATCAATCAATGGTGATTGCGATGAAGTAGAAAATAACCCAGGGGAAGATTCGTAGTTTCCTATAGACGGTTCCAATTCTCAAAAGGGCAAAACCATTTTAATTTAGAGATATCTTCTAACTAGAATTCCATTTTTAGTATGGATAAAAACCCTACTAAATTAGGAAAGTCTATTGTAGTTAATTTTCCAAGTGATTTTAGTTGTAATTGAAGTTGAATTTGAGAATACCTTTGCTTTGCCTCTTCAATGAAAGCTTTGAATGTCTATTTGGGTATATTTGTTTTCTCAAACTTCATGAATAGCTAAATCTCTATCTTGGGGTTATGTTGGAATAGGGTAAAACTATGTGTGGGTCTTGATTGTTGGTGTAAATTCTTGGTTAATGATATTGGGTTTCACTAATAAGAATGGATTGTGAATTTTCTAAGTCTTGGGTATCATCCTAGAAATAAGGATGCCCAATTGAGGTTTTGGGTTGATTTTTTTACTATACCCATGAGGTATTTGAAAGGATCCACGGGTGATATTTTGGTGTTTGGTTGAAAGACTAACATCAAAACCCCTAACCTAGCCTACCCATATAGTCATTAACTAGAGTTTGCATTTGATTCTCATGTACCCATACACTATTTTCTCCTAGAAAAGCATAATCCCACGACTAGTATTCTGTTGGAATTCTATCTAAAATTATTCTGATAAATTGGTAGCTCAAGTAGATTTTTTTTTAAACAACCATCCAAACCATACACTCCAAATTTTAATTTATGTTTTACTTTATGTTTACATTGTGGGTAAATACTTAGTATCTTTAAACACATGTAAGATTCAAATAATAATTACACTCCTTATGGATTCGGACCCAACTCAAGTTTTGTCATTATATTTGACAGCGATCGCCTTAACCATAAATCATGGAGTAAGTTGAGTGTAATCAAAATGGTGTTGGTGCCGGGAGTGAAACTTAGTTTTGCTTGTATGGTGTTGACAATAACTTTGGGTTTGCCCATAGTATTAGTTATTTACCTTGTTTGTTGTTTTTATTTATTTTTTGGAGATTTCAATAGTGTTCACAACACAATGAGTGGTCATGCTAGCAATTCCAAGACCTTTGATGGTCTACTCGATGATGAGGACCACCTCCATAATAGAGGCATATTGGTGCCATCTGCATCCCGCTGAATGAAGGAAATAAGGAATTCCACATCATAAGTTTGATGTTACACATGATTCAGATGAAAGGTCTCTTTGGGAGTCAAGCTCATAAAGACCCAAACTTGCACTTAAAGAATTTTGTGAAAGTGTGTGCCCCGTTCGACATTGCTCGCATATCACAAGACTCTATACAGTTATGCCTCTTTATTTTCTCTCTAATGAGTGAGGTAGTGTTGTGGTTGATGTTTCTTTCATTTGGTTCCATCACATCATGGGTCGAGCTTACCGATGCTTTCTTAGATTTCTACTTCCCATCTTAAAAGATATTGCAATTACAAGACAAAATCATTAATTTTTGTTAACTCAATGGAGATCCTCTATATGAAGTTTGGGAGTGATTTAATGAAAAACTTGTGCAATGTTCTAACCAAGAGGTACAGAATAAGGTGATCCTATAAATATTCTATAGGGCGTATACCAACTCAACAAGACTGTGGTGGACAATGCGATCAGTGGATCACTTGTGAGGTTGTCATATAGTGTGGCTTCAACTTTTCTTGATCAAATCACAAAGTAACATAGGGGGTGGAACACTCGGGATACTGAGGTAGCCACAGGCTCCCCTGCCTCAATCATTAATAAAGAGCAAAGAAAAAAAAGAAAGGGAGGAAAATATGACAAAAATCATGACACAATTTGACCTCCTTACAAAGCATATGATGGGTGCACTGATAACGCTCAAACTACAGCTCTCGTAAGAGTGTAAGCGGTCGTTGTCAAATATAGAACCCAACTGGGTTGGGTATCGATCCCACAGAGAATACTTGGTCACTAAGTTAGCAAAGATTATTAGACTTTTGGTGCAAGTCTCGAAAAAGGGGGGATTTTGTAGCGTGCAATACTGTAAACAAAATAATAGAGTAAAAACAGAAAAATAGCAAAGTAAAAAGAAAGAATATTTAGTAAGATATTTAACCAATGAGAATTGAGAGTTGGGGTTATGTCCACCTTAGGAGTTATACGTCTCTATTGGCTATGAGTTATGCGGAATTCAGGCATGCATGTGTTTATAGAGAGTTGTATTCTATGGTAAATCCAGGCGTCTTTCGACCATCAAGGATTATTTCACTTTAACTCTTTCGATCTTAAAGCGTGTCTAACGGTACGAACTCTCCAAGAGGTTAATCCAGTTACGGCACTAACTTTTTAACAGGGGTTGGTGCCCTATTACCTTGACATTATCTCTTTTCCAGACATATAACTTTTCTTTCGAACAAGTTAATGCTATACTGGCGTATTCTATGCGTTTGCAACCACAAAAATTTGCATTAAGATGAAGAGAATAATGATATAAGCATCATACGAGTCACGAACTCACAAACTCATAGCAATAGCTAGTATCTCATAAGGCTTCCATAACCCCAACAGAGAAGTTTAGCTATTCATGAGTGCGACGAAAATCACAATAGACTTTATCATTATACCAAAATAAAGATCTCACGTGTAGTAGGGTTTGGTATGGAGTTAGGCGTGAATTACCTTTTAGAATAGCGGTTCTCTCGTTGTGGAAATTAAGAATTGAATAGATGAAGAGAAAATAATTAATTGAAAGAGTTGTATTAAGATTAATGAGAATTTGAATAATAAAAACTTCAGCAAAATAGGGTATTTATAACACCCATATCCTATTCCTACTAAGCTACTGCATTACTTATCCTAGTCCTACTAGGTTACTGCATCATTATCCTAATCCTAATAAGTTACTGTTGATCCCCAAAGTCTTTGGAAATGCTGTTTTTGCCCGGGACAGAAATTTCATGCGTCACTTTTGGTCCTTGGCGTCCAAGCTTTCCCTTCCTTCTTTCGTGAAGCTTCCTTGGGCGTCAAGTTATCCATAATATGCTGAAATCTGCATCATTTATACCTGAAAACTTGCTAATCACATTTGTTAGCTCACTTACAGGAAAAAGGACTAAAAGTGCATGAATTATATATTTTGTCCTCAAAACTTAGCTAAAATATGGGTAAATTATAGTACTTTAGGCGTGTAAATACACCTATCATCAACACCCCACACTTAAAGCTTTGTTCATCCTCGAACAATATATCATGTCCATATAAACATCTCCTTAGGGTTTCACAGTAACAGCACAAAATATTCATCAAGACAGGCACGACAATCATTAACAAAGAGTAGTTTTCTGATCACTACTAGAAACAATTTAACCTCTAACATAGACTCGTGATGATGGCTAATTCGTATTCAAAAGTTAAGGCACAAAGAATCATACACAACTACCCAAAACTCATCAACCATGTGTGTCTCATAATATATCACCCATAATCACTCACAAGTATTTTCATCTATCGAAGCATGGGTATATGATTATCCTTGCTCTCGCTCTCACAAAGAATTCATATTCTGCAACTGATGACCATAGGCTTGCCCTTAGTGTAATGCTCCACTAAATATCAGAATGCTAATCTTAGGATCAAATAGGTCTTCTACAGGTTGTAATGTAGGCTAAGGGACGGGTAGGACTATTTTGGCCAGAAATAGTGACTATGTTCCTGAGCGCTTTAATACATCACATTATGCCGTTTAACACTCTCTTTTGAACAACCTTTCTACTTTCTTTTAATCTACCACCCCTTCTCACCTCTTTTGTTTTTCAATTTTAAACATAACTAACTTTTTAGTTGTCTTTTCATTTTTCTTTTCATAATACACCTCTATGATAGCAATTCTTTTTCATAACGAATTCAAGCACCAATACATTCTAAGGCATCACACTCATCCAATTTCCTCTTATTTTGTCACATGACTTTACAATTTAAAGCGCTTAGGAATTTGGATCAAATTATGGTCTTGAAAAAATGGATTAGGCTTGCATATGAGGTTGTCAAAGAAAATAGGCTTAAAGGCTCAAAAGGGTTGACTAGGATAATGTCCACGGGTAGGTAAAATGAAGGTAAACAATTACAGGTTGCCAAAGAAATGCTTAAATCATCTCCTAAACTCACACTCTTTATTTCGCTTCACACACACACCAGGCAAGTTCTAGCATCAGCCACAAACACAGAATATACTATATCCTCACACACACAAGGCACATTGTCGACTTTATTGGGAGTAGTATAGACTCTTGACCCAACAGATGAAGGAACTGAACCACACAATTATCACATAGTGAGTCACAATTAGAGCCTAAACATCTCAATAGTAATGATTTTAGCACAAACTCTTGTTATAATACCATGCTGCCCCTCAGAACAATTTCATGCAAAGTTAAAAAAAAAATTAAAAAATTAAACTACTAACAAACAAACATAAATAAATGCAAAAGCAGATAAAGAAGTGTAGCATACAAATACCAGCACCCCACACTTAGACGGGACACACTGCCCTCAGTGGAAAATAAATAAGAAAAACCTGGTTAGTCGAACTCATCCTCTATGTCTGGGGTCATACCCCCTGCATCAGAATCATCATCAGAGTCGTCATCCTCAGAAGTTCCTCATAATTACCCCACTTGATTCCAAGAGTGCGTCGAGGTATTTACAGCACGAAGGATTCACCTTGCTCTTTTCGTCCCCTTTTTTGGCCTTTTTGTAAAGTGGTTGCTTTTTCTTTTCCTTGTCGTCCTTTTTGTGCCATTCTACCTGAGATCTCAATAAAGTCATGGTAGCTTCATCTCGGAAGATTCAATCGACAAACAGACAATAGTGGCACCACCCCACACTTAATTTGTTGACACAAACTAATTAAGTGAATGATGTCGATTACTCAGACTTCATCGACATACCTTTAGGTGATATGTTCCAACAATATGTTCAGCACAGTCATACTTTCATGTTCTCTTAATGTTATGCAATCTTGACAATTCTTTCGTGTTTGGACTAATGCATTTTTTTGACCAAAACTACTACATAGATATCATATCAATTTGTGGCATAGAAATAATCACAACATCGTATGTTTGTAGTCACCCATGATTTTTATCTCAATGAACAAGTCATTTCAACATGTAAGCTTTCAAGTTACAAGATTATGCAATTATCTTGACCATGTCGATTTCGCAAAAGTATGACAGTGTATGAAAATCAAATACAAGTTGGAAACAAGTCAAGATCATCCTTACGCATTCTTTCACTCACTTAGTTGTATCACAACAAATCAACCACATTCACATTACCAATACTACTTCAAGATTTAACAATTTATTGAAGGCATAGTATTGTAGTACTTACGGAATATAAAAGAAGAACAAAGAAGTACTTACTTGGTTGATGGCCTCGGAAGATGTTCTTGCAAAGTTAAAAGAGCAAAAGGAAAATTTTTGAGAGATTTTGGAGAGGTAGGCGGCGCTTAGGTTGGAATTGCAATGTGTTTTTGGTCTAAGACTAAGTTTTTTATTTATAGGGCAAGCTTGGGTCGGGTTTTGACCCATTTAAAATCGGATTTGGAGACCAAAAGTGACCATAGGCGGCGCCTAATGCTTTGCCTATGCTTGGCATAGGCGGCGCCGTTTGCAAAGCATTGTTGAGCATAGGCGGCACCTATGCCATGGCATTGTTAGGCATAGGCGGCGCCTATGCCATGGCATACTAGATTCAGAGACAAAATACTTTTGCATAGGCGGCGCCTATGCTATGGAATTGTTGAGCATAGGCGGCGCCTATGCTATCGCACTCTAGAATCTGAGATCTTAGGCCATAGCATAGGCCATGCCTTGTTCGTGGCCTAGATTTACATAGGCCTTGCCTTATTCTTTGCCTATATTTTCATAGGAAATGCCTAACCCATAGCCTTTTGCTTCTTCATTCCTAACTTACCACCTTCAACATGCAATACTTCCAAATCAAAATTTGAAACCAATCTCCTCCTTTATACCTCTTGCACCTACACTTACTCAAAAGCAACAAAAATGATTAGAACGATGGGTTGCCTCCCACCAAGCACATTAGTTTTGGTCGTGGCTCGATAAAATCTTAAGAAAACAAAACAATTAAAAACGATGGGTTGCCTCCCACCAAGCGCTTAATTTATTATCGCGGCACGACATAGCTATCTCGATTACTTAGACTTCATCGAGATAGATGGGGCATCATTTTCTGAATGGATTCAGATGACGCTGATGCTTACTTGTAGGCATGCAATCTTCTTCGATATAACTCTTGTGCATACATATCCCAGGAGGGATACCAATTATATCATCAATAGTCCAACCCATAGCTCTCTTGTATCTCTTCAGAGCAGAGATGAGAGCTTCTACGTGCTGTTCTTTTAAATCATCCGTCACACTCACAGGAAGTGTATTTCTACTTCCCAAGCATGCATACCTTAGATAATTGGGGATCTCTTTCGATTCTATCACTGGGGGATCTTCAATAGAAGTCTTCGCTGTTGGTGACGGTTGATTCTTAAGATCAAGGTTCGGCTGCTTAGGAGTATGAGAATAGGACCCTATTTCTGTTAGAGCACACATAGTTTCTTTATAATCTTCATTGTCCTCATGCTCAACATTCAGCAGCGCAGCAGACAATGGCTCAACAGTAAGCTATTTCTCTACAGATAATGCTTTCTTATCCTCATAATAAACATCAGCTACGGAGAACACATTCATATCGCTGGGCTACTTCATTGCTTTGCATATATCAAAGCGGACCACTTCGTCATTCAACCAAAATAAAAGCTCATTAGCTCTCATGTCAATAAGCGCACTTCCTGTTGCAAGGAAAGGACGTCCCAAGATTATGGGAACTTCAGAATCCACCTCGCAATCCAAAATCACAAAGTCTGCAGGAAAGATGAAGGTAGACAACTTCACCAACACATCATTCAAGATACCCACAGGTCATTTTACCAACCTATCTGCCATCACGAGCCGCATATTGGTTGGTGTAGGGTCGCCCAACCCCAACTTTCTATAGACGGATAGTGGCATCAAATTGATGCTATCTCCCAAATCGCAAAATTCCTTAGCAAAATTCATAGATCCAACCGTGCAAGGAATAGTGAAAGCACCAGGGTCTGCCTTCTTCTGTACTAAGGACCTTGTGGCAATTTCACTGCAATGATGAATATTATCTGCCGGCTCATAGCTTACTGCCCGCTTCTTTGTTAAAAGATCCTTCATAAATTTTGCGTACCCAGGCATTTGCTCTAGCACCTCCACCAAAGGGACATTAATAGTCAGCTGCTTCAATATCGTCATGAATTTACTGAACCTTGTATCATCTGCCTTCTTCTTCAGTCTCTATGGAAAAGGTGGTGGTGGAAGGGGAATAGTTTTCTCCACCACTTCTTTTTTTATCTTGCTTCTGATTATCAACTTTTTCAGGAGTGTCGTCAGCCTTCTTCTTCAGTCTTTGAGGAAAAGGTGGTGGTGGAAGGGGAATAGTTTTCTCCACAACTTTCTTTTTATCTTGCTTCCAACTATCAATCTTTTCAGGCTGCAGATGTCTAGGGGTGACGTCATGAACACACTCTTCAGCTTTTTCGGCCTCTTCACCTTCTGCATCAATAACATTATCCGCTATATCATCAACTACCTGTTTGCCTTTGGATGGATTTTCCAACACTTTACCACTCCGGGTAGTAATAGCCATGCATGATCCGTCGTTCCTTGGGTTTTGCACAGTATCGCTGGGTAGTGTTCCAGCCTTTCTTTGGTTGAATGCCGCAGATAATTGACTCAATTGTTGCTCCAGCTATTTTATTGAAGTGGAATGTGAGTCAACCAATTGCTTCATTGAGGACAGATCATTTATTACCTCAGTTACTCCTGTGCTGGTTGCCTCTACTCCTTTCAGCAGCTTATCCATCATATCTTCCATGGACATATTTCCAGAACCAGATGCAGCGGCGTCACGTCTTTCAGGAGGAACATACAAACCACTCCTGTCGGTATTGTTTTTCCAACTACCTTGATCACGGTCCTTGTATCCAGATTTATCATAATAGATCCGACCTTGGTTTCCTTGGGCATTGCCTCAGAAACCCCCCTGATTATTCAAGTAGTTCGCTTTTTCCTCATAGTCGGATTCATCTCTTCCCTGTGATACAACGGCCTTATCCTTTTTTATCTTCCCTGATAATAAGTGCTTGGTAAGAAGATCCATCTGCATTTTCATGTGAGCCATATCTTGGTCACGTTCCTCTTGTCTACGCCTCTGCTCTGCAGTCAAGCCAATAGATATAGTAGAGCTTACTACCTCAGAATCCCTGGTATGCCAAGCTCTGCTCTGCTTTGTCATACGATCTAGCATATCACTTGCCTCAATAAAATTAAGGTCCATGAATGATCCTCCAGCCGCATTATCCACCACTGGCTTAGTCACTGAGTTCAAAGCCCTGTATAATATATCCATCAAGTGGACATTGGTCATATGATGGTTTGGGCACCGCATAAGCTTCTTCTTGAATCTCTCCCATGTTTCGTGGAGAGCTTCAGTTGGAAGCTGTTGGAAGTTGCTGATCTCATCTCTCAACTGTGCTCTCTTGGATGGCGGAAAGAATCTTTCTAGGAAAGCGTCTTTCAATTGCCTCCAATTGGAGATAGAATTAGGAGTCAGCCCATTCAACCATAGATTTTCCTCCCCAGATAGAGACAATAGAAATAAGCGCAGCTGAATTGCATTCTGTCTAACTCCTGGATTGTCGAATGACTTGCATGTAGAGATGAAGTTGATCAGGTGCATATTCGGATCATCGTCTGCGAGTCCACCAAATAAACCTTTGAGCTGCATTAGCTGAATCATGGTGCTAGTGATATTGAACTTTGCTCCAGGTGCCAAGGGCGGAGGAATAATAGCTCCTGTAGCACCATCTCCATCCAGATCGTCATCATCATCATCAAAAGGAGCTTGCACAGCTCGGCGGTCAGGTCTCATTCTAGATTGACGATCTCTCCTATGCATAGGTGTCGCACCCTCATCAGTACGCCTAGGATTTAGTAGCTCCTCATCACCCAGGTCCTCATCATCAGGATTTGTTGCCCGACCTGGGTTATCAATATTCTGTTGATGCACTTGAGCAGCTGCCAGTGCAGCTAGTCTAGCCTGCTCCTGTTGAGACGCCCTTCTGTCAATGTCACGTTGTGCATCCATCCTGCCAATAGAACCTGAATAGAACAAAAACAACAGCTAAAAGTAAAATCTGAGAACTTTTGACCAAAGGGTCTAGTAACTATCAAAAACTTAGTTGACAACCGTATTCCCCGGCAACGGCGCCAATTTTTTATAACGCTCAAACTACAGCTCTCGTAAGAGTGTAAGCGGTCGTTGTAAAATATAGAACCCAACTGGGTTGGGTATCGATCCCACAAAGAATACTTGGTCACTAAGTTAGCAAAGATTATTAGACTTTTGGTGCAAGTCTCGAAAAAGGGGGGATTTTGTAGCGTGCAATACTGTAAACAAAATAATAGAGTAAAAACAGAAAAATAGCAAAGTAAAAAGAAAGAATATTTAGTAAGATGTTTAACCAATGAGAATTGAGAGTTGGGGTTATGTCCACCTTATGAGTTATACGTCTCTATTGGCTATGAGTTATGCGGAATTCAGACATGCATGTGCTTATAGAGAGTTGTATTCTATGGTAAATCCAGGCGTCTTTCGACCATCAAGGATTATTTCACTTTAACTCTTTCGAGCTTAAAGCGTGTCTAACGGTACGAACTCTCCAAGAGGTTAATCCAGTTACGGTACTAACTTTTTAACAGGGGTTGGTGCCCTATTACCTTGACATTATCTCTTTTCCAGACATATAACTTTTCTTTTGAACAAGTTAATGCTATACTGGCGTATTCTATGTGTTTGCAACCACAAGAATTTGCATTAAGATGAAGAGAATAATGATAAAAGCATCATACGAGTCACGAACTCACAAACTCATAGCAATAGATAGTATCTCATAAGGCTTCCATAACCCCCAACAGAGAAGTTTAGCTATTCATGAGTGCAACGGAAATCACAATAGACTTTATCATTATACCAAAATAAAGATCTCACGTGTAGTAGGGTTTGGTATGGCGTTAGGCGTGAATTCCCTTTTAGAATAGCGGTTCTCTCGTTGTGGAAATTAAGAATTGAATAGATGAAGAGAAAGTAATTAATTGAAAGAGTTGTATTAAGATTAATGAGAATTTGAATAATAAAAACTTCAGCAAAATAGGGTATTTATAACACCCATATCCTATTCCTACTAAGCTACTGCATTACTTATCCTAGTCCTACTAGGTTACTGCATCATTATCCTAATCCTAATAAGTTACTGCTGATCCCCAAAGTCTTTGAAAATGTTGTTTTTGCCCGGGACAGATATTCCATGCGTCACTTTTGGTCCTTGGCGTCCAAGTTTTCCCTTCCTTCTTTCGTGAAGCTTCCTTGGGCGTCAAGTTATCCATAATATGCTGAAATCTGCATCATTTATACCTGAAAACTTGCTAATCACATTTGTTAGCTCACTTACAGGAAAAAGGACTAAAAGTGCATGAATTATATATTTTGTCCTCAAAACTTAGCTAAAATATGGGTAAATTATAGTACTTTAGGCGTGTAAATACGCCTATCATCATGCACCCATAAAAATATTTAATGCCGTGGAATCCAAAGGATATGATGAAGAAGAATCCAAGAGGCTTGATAAATAAATTAGATACTTGGCAAACTACTTTAGGGGTTTTTTCCTGGCCTATCAAAGGCAAAATGGGAACCAAGGTTGGAACGATCATGATAGAGAAAGAGAATGGCATAATAGAGATAGATATTGTAATTAAAGGAATAAGGAAAGAGGGTTATATATATTTGTGCACCTCATGACCGAGTGAAGATCAAGGAGTCAAATCCAGTGGATCCCAAAAAGTTCAAAACCGAGGATGTGCTTTCTAGAATCTTGATGAGAGTGGAAGGGACAAACAATATGGTTCGAGAATTAAAAGGAGACTTTTATCAAATAAACCAAATGGTTGTATCACACTTTACTTCAATCAAGCAATTAGAGACCCAAACTAGTCAAATCTTAACCACACTCAATGCTAGTCCCAAAGGTGGACTCCTTAGTGTTACGATGATTAATCCTAAAAATGATGCTCATGTATTAGCAATTATTACCCTAAGAAATAAAGAACTTGGTGCACAAGAGGTTGAAGTCAAAGAAAAGTCTCATGATGAGCAAATGAACACAATGAATAAGCATTTAGGTGAGTCAAATAATGAGGCTCCAAAGTCTCAAGAAGGGTATGAAGAAGAACCAATGCTCATTGAAGAAATAGTTGATAAAGAGGGAACTCCTAAGGTAGTTGAAGGTGATGAAGTGCAATGTGACCCATTGTCTCAAATGAAAGTCCCTCCTCCTTTTCCTTAAAGACTTAAGAAAAAAGTGGATAATGTCAACTTTAAGAAGTTTCTCGCGAAGATTCCAAATTGACAAAGATGTATAATGATCTCAAGGAGATATTTTGGTGGAATGGTATGAAAAGATATGTGGCTAATTTTGTGGCCAAATGCATGGTGTGTCAACAAGTTAAAGTTGAACACATGAGGCCTGGGTGTTTGTATCAAGAAATTGATTTGCCCGAATGGAAATGGGAGGTGATCAATATTGATTTTTTTACCAGTCTTCATCAGTCTCAAAATCAATTTGATTTAGTTTGGATCATTATTGAAAAGATGATAAAGTTTGCTCACTTTTTGCCAGTGAGGACTACTTTTTAGGCGTAGAATTAAGTGAAGTTGTATCTTCAGGATATTGTGAAGCTGCATGGGGTACCTATTTCGATTATCTCTGATTGTGGTATGTAGTTTTTATCTAACTTTTGGCGGTCTTTTCAGAAAGGGTTGGGTACTAAGGTTAGTCTGAGTACTGTTTTTCATCTGTAGACGGATGGGCAAGCAAATAGGACTATTCAAACATTGAAGGATATGCTTAAGGCGTGTGTGATTGATTATGGTGGCAATTAGGTTGAGCATCTACCTTTGGTAGAGTTTGCTTACAATAATATCTATCATTCTAGCATTGGTATGGCCCCTTTTGAGGCATTGTATTAGAGGAGGTGTCGATCTCCTATTGGGTGGTTTAAGCTTGGTGAGGCAGATATGTTTGGTCTGAATTTGGTTTAGCAGGCTATGAAAAAGGTGAAGGTAATTTTGGATAAATTTAAGGCAACCCAAAATCTCCAAAAGTCCTATACGGATGTCAGGTGTAGAGATTTAGAGTATAAGGTTTAGGATAAGGTGTTCCTAAAGGTATCTCCTATGAAGGAAGTAATATGGTTTGGCAAGAAGGGGAAGTTCAGTCCCTGGTTTTTTGGTATTTATGAAATTTTGTGGAGGGTTGGAAATATTGCTTATGAATTAGAGTTTCCTTCTAGATTTAGCTCCGTTCATCCATTATTAATATCTTTATGTTAAAAAAGTGCATTGGTGATCCTTCTTTGGTTGTTTCTTTGAAAGGATTGGGTATCTTTAATTCTCTATCTTATAAGGGGTCCCGATTGAGATCTTAGATCGGTAGGTTTGTCGGTTGCAGACCAAGGATGTGGCCTCGATTAAGGTTCTATGGTTGAACCACGAGGTGGAAGAGGCTACTTAGGAAGCAGAAGAGGACATGAATTCCAAGTATCCGCTCTTGTTTTCTGCTCCTGGGATTCATGTGGAAGGTATGTGTTCTACAACATACTCTTTGATTTCTAACTTAGTTAAAAGACAGAATAAATCTTTGCATCTTTGTTTTCTAACTTAGTTATAGGTTAGAAGAATGTTTGATAATGCAATGACTCATACGTATGGTTACCCTACTTTGTCCATCATTTGGGGACGAATGTTCCTAGTGGGGGAGACTATAAAACACCGGATTTCTAACCTTTAGAAAATTTTCCCAGATTTCTGGCTTCTGGATAAGATACGACTAAGGGGTACTAGTAGTATGTTTGGGTATGGTTTGTATAGGTCTGTCGTTTGCTGACTAGGGTTAGTTGATGGATTGGATTGATTATTGGAATGGGTAGGATTTGTTTGGTATGAGTCATATGGTTGGATACGGCTCATTTGGCTTGGGGTTTTCCTTCACTTAATCTGAAACTTAGTAAGTTAACTTGGATCTGAGTACGAGTGGCTCACCAAGAGCCGTAAGTTAGGGTACGAGTTGTACCATGGACTCGTATGGTGGATAGTGTTCAAACCTCTTGGGATTCTATTCTGCCAGGGGTATGGTTCAAGGGTATAGGTTTTATGCTTTGGTGCGATTTGGTTTGGATAAGTCGTATGTTGGATATTGTTGGGTCCAAGAGGGAGGCCTACGGTATGAGCAGTGGGTACCACTCGTATTGGAGGGTGTGACTTGTATGGATAGTTGTATCCCTCTAACAGGATTTTGGTGCAGTTTAAGTGGGGGTAATCTAGATATTTCCCCACTTAACCTATTGAGGCCCCACAACTTTTAACTCACTTGGGAGGCTAGTTACCCTATTATTCTATCATTCAACTTTTAGAATCTCTCTTAAACACTCTCTAATTCTCTCTAATGCTTTTGGATAAAGAAAGGCTAGGGTTTCATCTAGAGGAATAATTTGGGGCTTGTGTTGGTGCTTTCTCTCCATCATCTTCTTTGTATAAGGCATGTTCTCATCCCTAATTGTTATTTCCAACTAAAGACATGGTTTTATAAATTGTTTTTATGGCATAATTGTTGTATGGTTTTGATTTTCAAGTATGTGTTGGGGATGTTGGTTATAAATGCTTTCTTATGGTTTTCCCATGTTTAAATTATGGATTTTCAAATTATATTGATGGTTTATACAATTGGTTGCATGGGAATGGTTATTTGATAAATGGTTTTGCTTTTGGAAACACTATGTCCACATCATGTTTGATAAAATACCTATGAGAATACTTTTACTATATTATTGGATTTTAATGGAGCTATTGCATGGTATGGTTTGGTAATGGAATCCTAAATGGCATAAATAGTTTGGAATGGTAAATTGAAGGTCCTTGTGGGGTACAATAGAATTCCCCAATTAATCATAATAATGGAACGGTTGTGGGGTACATGGGACTCCCCCAAGTTAATTGGATAATATGATCATGGGTACATGGGAATCCCTTGATCTCTAAAAGGTTTGGCTAAGGACAATGCTTGTTAGTTATAGTCAGTATAATGTCATTACCACTATTTATTGCCTTGGTTAATAATAATTGAATAATGCTTTGGTTAGATGGAATGGTTTTATTTAGGAAATAATGATGGGGTGTGATAGCTAACTATTAAGGTATGATCCAATGGACGAACATTAGAAACTCATGTTTGCCGCCATGAGGGGGTGGTCATGGTGACCATATATGATACTCATGAGGTACACGAGAATCCTCCAAGTACACTGTAAATATGTATCATGGAGAGCGAAGGGTACTTTTAAATCTCCTACTCTTATTGTATCTTCGGTTCATGCGGCTACATGCATCGGGACTCGTTCAGGGGGTTACGCGGGACCCATATAGCCTGTGGGTTATTTTAGGACTGTTAAGCTTCACATACCTAGATTAATGATTTTAAATGCATGTTAAACCCAATTCTCTTTCCCTCCTTGGTTATATATATGCATGAATAGTTTGTATGCATATGGTTGGTTTACTTAGTTTTAATGGATGGCATTATTTTATCCTTTTTCTGAGTTCATGCTAGGTTTCACTTGCTAACCTGTCTTCGGGCGATTGCATCCCCACGCGATACAGGAACTAGCCATTCTACTCCTCCCGCATAGTGATTGAACTTTGGGATCAGCTATTGGATTGAAATGGTGAGCTTCCTTCTTCCGGAAGGTTCTATTTTATGTCATTGATATTTTCATATACTCTGGTTTATTATGGATATAGGTTTTGGCTATGGTTGGGGGAATATACCAACTGGATATTGTTATTCTTTTAGTTAGAAGCTTTGTGGTACTGCTATGGGTTGGTATGGGCGGTGTCGATAGTGGTGTCAACCTTAGTACTGGGGATGGCATCTATTGACTTTCTTTATGAATGTTCCATCCTTTTTTTATTTTGGATTATGTTTATTTATGGTTGAACTTATATGGTTATGGATCAATTTATGGCTTAAGTTTGGTTTGGTTGGTTTGGTTGGTACGGTTGGGGGATCGAATGACTTGGTCGGGTTGGTCTAGGAATAGACTTATCCCAAAGTCAGTACTTGTTCAGTACGCTATCTTGTTATATGCTCAAAATTCAGCCGACTCATGGTATGCATTGGCTGGTTGGGTTGGGTAACGGTGGCGGTCCTAGTTTTGGTTGCACTTGAGATACCCTTTACGACAAGGCCCTGGTTCGGGTCGTGTCATGAACCTAGAAATGACTTGAATAGGCGGGTTGCTAGATAATAACAGAACTATCGGTCTCAATAGAAATATAGGAAGATTGTATTAGTGAATAAATTTATGATTTGAACTAGGGTTTAGACTCCATTTAGTTTAATGGGCACTCCTAAATGAATACTTGAAATTTTTTATTATGGATTGATAATGCTTACTTGAATAAGCCATGGATTTGTCTTTGGACATGCTACAATTGATCAATATGAATTGATAAGATCTGAAATATAAGTTGTTGATTGGCATTCGAGAATACTTGTGATTTCATGTGTTGAGGCATAACTATAGCTTATATGAACTGATTAAACTGAGTTTGACCAAGTGTTTAGAGAGGTTTTCTACTTGTTGCAATACATGTTTAAGGAGAGTAAATTGTGAAATGATAATGAGGTAATATTAAAAACTATTTGATTATACAAGTGTGATTGTTTATTCTCATTGTGGTTGTGATTGCTGTGATATTTATCCATTATTGTGGGATGTATGGATATTTGTAAATCTTCACAGGATTTATATTTATTATTATGGGATGTAATTGATATTTGAAAATATTCACATTATTTATATTTATTTTTGTAGGATGTGTAGGTACTTGGATATCTTTACAGGATTTATATTTGTTAGTGTGGAGCGTACTAGTATTTGGACATCTTCACAAAATTTATATTTATTATTGTGTGATGTACCAGAATTTGGACATCTTCTCGTGATTGATAAGTATGAGGTTGGCAAACACTCAATGTCTGGGATTATTGGTACATGGACAAGAGCTCATCCCCTATAGGTCATGGCTAGTGAAGGACAATAAGACCCTTAGAATGTGTGTACAAGGTATTGTTGAGTTTTTTGATTTCATGAGTGGATCAGGTTATATTATTGTGTTAATTTGGTTCCATGAGTGGACTTGGCTATATTTGTTATTTTGAGTTCCCTGAGTGAACTGGTTTATAATGTTATGTAATAATATTTGGGATCTTTGCATGATCTGGGTTATTTCGTACAAATTCAAGGCATATTTTCTATTGATGTCTACTTACTTATGTATTTGAGACAAGGTGTAACTTATTACGGTGAATCATGGTCTTTACTAATTGTGTTATCTATATTGACTTACACTTGACTGAATTCTTGGTGTCGTTGTGAAATGCTAAGTGGTAAAATAATCAAAGTAATGTTAAGTGTTATAGTTGTACTTGTTTACAAGATTATGACTAATTGTTCTCATTTATTACTGAGAATAATTAAGGTGTGAATGAAACATATCAACATATAATAACTATTGGCACTAGACAAGCGAGAGTTATTATGGATGACATTTAATGTAAAGGGTGATGTATGATTTGTAAGTTAAGTGTGAATGGTATAAGGAGAATGTCAATGTAACAAATTGCCTACTCGTAATGAATCGAGTACAACTAAGTCTACAAGAATAAGAAAAAAAATACTCTAAGGTAAAATGGGAGATAAGGATAACATAAGTGGATGAAAGTGATGTAAATTAAATTGTTATATATGTTTTCATGGTTTCTTTTTTTATTTTTATATTTTTTTTATGTGATCTAACCCTGTTCAGTCAATTTTACCTATCAATACGTATGGTTGTATTAATACTACTCTTGTTATATCCTTTTGGGATGTAATCTGGTTGCAGGATGAGTTGATGTTTTTCAAGTAACGTGGATAGTGATCTCTTGTAGCTTCTGCTCATTTCATTCCTACAATGAAAGTTGTGTCTTTTGTTTTGATTTTTCATATTTTAGAAGATCTTATAATTTATTTAGGCTAGGTCCTCGGGGAAAGTGTGTTCATTTATAATTTTATCATAAAAGATTGTTTCATTTATCAAATTTAGAGATCCATAATGAAATTACTTAAACTTTTGTATGTATTTTGAAATAGGTGGTAAGAGTTCTCCTATCTAGGTAGATTTGAGTAGGTGTCCACATGATCTGGTTAGTTGGATCATGACAACAAATCAAGAAAATCAATAGACAAGATCGTGTAACAACCTTACATTATAAATTCACACCACTTATTATGCCTTCTCAATAAGCCTGGAAATTACAATTGATCTTTCTTATTTTTTTAGGCCTTAGTAATTATTACTAAGCATTCCATTTCACTTGTGATAAGTTTGACAACTACTATCATCATACTGATACTCAATATCACTAAGATTATGAACACCCATTATCACACTCCATAGTTTATCTATTATTAACTATTACTCTTATGTCACCCATCATCGATGCCTCACCTACAATCTGAATCAACTACGTAACAAAGCATAATAGTACATACGTTCAATTTTAGAAAACAGGAAATAAGTAGGGACTTGATCAACCAATCTAGGCATATTCACGTAAACCAAGTTATATAGTAGCACATAAAATTCATAGTAGACAAACAACAGGTAGTAGCCAAATATTCTGTAATATCAAATCAAACCATCAAGGAAATATACGCCACCAATCAGACATATCAAATCAACTATCAAGCACATATAAATTGCCCAACATATATAAGGAATCACCATAATAAACTCTGTATGTATAATTCCACCACATCAAAACCATGGATTCATATTCATACTAATCTCATAACTATAAAGATTTAGTATCTCATAAATCCCACTCTTTACCACAACAGATTTCACAAGAATCACTCATCCATACACACATGCTAAAGGGTCTTATTTTTGTCCAACTAGTCATGACCTGCAGGAAACACTGTAGGGTGCATATATCATACTGATATGGTACCCGCTCAATATCATAACCTCTCATCCTAAGCTCACACGATACTCAAGACACTCAACAATCATAATAGTATGTATATGCTTATCCTCTTTCAACATATCTCAATATACATATTCATATTTGAAAAAGCATTATATGAAAAATGAATACTTATTTATCTGACGAAATGGTAGATAAATTTAAAATAGTTGGTTTGTATGTACTTAAGGATATAGAAATTGTAGATATAAGAAAAATCATATTGGAAAAAATATTTGATAAATATTTTATGACTAGAATAAATTACATACCTCACCTACCTAACTACTCTGGTAAATACTTACATACCAAACCTACACATCAACCATGATAAATTACGTATATTTAGAATATTGAAAAATGGATATGAAAAATATACAATTAATAGAAAAACTAATGAAAACAAATTTAGAAGAATATATGAGAACCAAAGATATAAAATATATAGAATACCTTAATGAAAATATAGAAGAATTAATAAGATTAAAACAAACAACTAAAGAAAATTATGAAAAAGCATTTAATTAACCCACCTAAATGACAGATAATTTTGAAGTACTAGTTTTATACATACTTAGAGATATAGAAATTATAGACGTAAAGAAAATAATATCGGAAAAAATATTTAACATTGAAGATGAAGAGTTAGATATAAATCAGATAGAAGATGAGTTAGGAGAAATATACTTAAGTGATGACAATCACTATTTCTACTTAGATAATTATTCAGATGGATATTATACAGATTAAGAAATGCTAGAATATATTCAAAGAATTAGAGAAAAATAAAGTTGGCTATACGAAGAAATTAATTATAGAAACCATCTTAGAAAAGGAAGAGAACAATTAAAAGAAAGATTAATTTGGATAAATAAAATCATGAAACAACTAGAATCAAAAGACAGTTTAGAATACGATTTAGATATAGAATTATTCATAGACAAAAAAGATAGGATAATTAACGAAATAGATAACTTGAAATTTAATATCAGATATAGTACAATTAGAATAAATTATTACAAAGAAATTTATAGTATCACAACTACTTTAGGATAAAATGATAGACTATAAGTATTTAAAATATTGAAGACAAGATATAGAAGAAATAAGAGCAACAGAGATACTTATGAAAGAAAATGTAATTGAATATTTTAGAACAAAAGATATAGAATATTTAGAATACCTGCAAAATAATATAGAAGAATTACAAAGACTAAGAGAAAGAAATAAAGAATACTACAGTAAAACTTTTAATCAATTACCACATAATCACCCTCCAAGATATGAACATTAATAAAATAAAAATATTTAGAGAAGTTAAGAAATATCCACGCACAAATAAAAATAGATCCATTAGATAGCTTTACAAAAAGTCTAGACGTTGGGAAACTCCATAAAACCCATAACGTTTATCAATCTACAATTCCAGATACAAGCAAAGGAGTTAGTGGACAAAGATACCAGAACATGAACATGAACATGAATAAGATATTTGAGAAGTTATTTATACCAAAAATACAAAAAGACCCCTTGTACATACCCCACAAATTACCACATATCGAGATAGTTTGAACCAAGATAAAAAAAACTTATAACCATCTAGCCCGAGGATACATAAAAAATATCTACAAAGTACAAACTTTTCTAAACCTTAACCCCAGAGCTACAGATATCCAAGAACCAAACACAAACTATATAACCCAAAGATTGCAAGGTCATAACAAGCTAATCGCACTACTAGGATGGCATAGTTCTTAGGGATTTTTCTCCTTTTCCACTTTGTTAATAAACTTCTTAACATGCTATTTTTCGAATAATTCTACTATAAAGTAACTAACATGAACTTATTTTATCATATCATGATTGTTAGGAATTTATGAATTTAGCTATTCATAATCATAAATAAATATACCTATTCTGGTAGGTTTGATAATTCTGGGTTTTGTTCATCCATAGCTTTTTCCATTGAAATATACCTGTTTTTAATAAATATTTAAAAGTTTGTTGTGAAAGAAGAGTGTTTGCCTCAACGCATGAAGGCTTGCTTTCATTCTGCCTTCGATGTCTTTTATTTATAATATTCAAAAAACGCGTAAAACTTTTTCATTTTGTCTTTATAATATTCAAAAAACGCGTAAACTTTTTACATCTTTACACCTGTAACCTTACACGTAACCTACATACTTCAAAAAGTCTTCTAAAAAGACAAAAACTAATTAAATTCTATAAATATCTATACAATTTAAGACTAAGCTATGAATAGCTTTACAAAAAGTTTTTTTACATGAAGACAAAAACTAAAATATCAAAGACTAATAATGGCACATGTTTGCCAAAAGTCTTAAAGTAAATAGTATCTAATAAATAATTTACGTAAAGTTTTCAAGAAAAAATATTTATTCTTCCATATGTCACTTTCAACTTTAATTAACTTGTCTCTCTATTATTTCTCCTAGGTTTTCGACATTCAACGTAGAATGCGAACCCCCAACATATCCACCTTTTAATATAGGTCATACTTGGATATTTAACCATATTTTCATTTCAGATGTATTAATCATGACACCACTTCTCATCTCATATCTAGATCACAAGCACAACTCACCTCAAGGTGAACATGCTATCAAGAACACACAGAATTAGGTTTATTAATTCTGCAATCCTTTCCAACCCAAACATATTTAGACCAACTTTATAGTTGTATTAGCATATTATAGTCTCCCGATACTCGCATTGCCCTTAATTAAATTTTGAATGCATATTTATAATCAAAATATTGTGTATGAATCCATATGTGTAGTCTTTCTTATGTTATTCTAAGATTATCCATCCAAGCACCATACCCAAAGTCCTAATCATTCTCCATCCATCAATTCTACCACTATATATGATTATCTAATCCAAGTGTATTACTTCATAAATCATAACCTACCCTCAACACAAAGCTGCTGCCATAAGATGCATGTAACCTTGCTCTTTATTCTCAATTAAAGTTGCTGGTGGAGAATCCATAAGGAAGACGATGGAATCCAAATTCTTTGAGTGCTTTTCCTCTTTATTCTTAGTGTTCTATATCAGGAATAACCTTTGAGGTGATTTTCGGAGAGGACCCCTTTTAGCATAAAAGTTGAAAATTTAAAATTGACCTAAATTCAGGATTTTGGTTCGCATAGTTTGCTGCAACAGTCATACTTTTGCTATAATAGGCTCGTTGTAGGAAAAAACAGAAATAATATTGTGGGCTTTTTCAGTTCAGGACTACCTCTTTTGACTCAATTTTATTCATGATCACTAAACAAATTAATGATTTTTCCAAACTTCAATTTGTATCGATAAATTTTTAAATTCTTACAGCTTTATTACAGATATTTTAAAATAAATAGAATGAAACATTATAACTTTTCTTTTGAATGATATCTATATCAATCAATATACATATTCCTCACTATAATTTAGGATGAGAATATACTACTTTATCTACATTTAACTTTTTTGTGATTTAAATACAAATAATCTTAACAGATTTACAAGTATCATTCATATATGGGGATGATAACTTATGTATTTTTTCTAATGAATTGTTAGACTTCTTAATAAGTTCATTGCACAAAGTAATCTTGAATAATTACCTGGGCTAAATGAAGAAGGCAATGACTTCTGCAAACATTTGACTGATAAAATCTTAAAGTACATAAATAAATTAATCTATCTATTTTTACACAATATTAGAATGTAGTTTCTCTTCATGGAATATGGGTAGAAAGCCATTACCTTCTACTATCCAATGAAACTACAAGACCCTGTAAATACCTCCTCCTGAGATAAACTACTGCAAAATACTTTATTACCCTCTATACAGTACAGTAACTCCCTCTCAATCAAAGAAGTTGACTTGCTGGATGAAATCACCCCACTGCTTACATTTGATAATTTCATTCCAATAACTACGGATGATAAGAATAGGCTCTATTTACCATGGAAATACTTGGTTATGGTTAAGTTCGTGGGTCAAAAAGTGGGACATCAACTACTAAATGAGAAGCTTACAAACTTATGGCTCCCATCTGAAGAGATTTCCTTAATCGTGGGTGCAAATTTCTTCCTTAATTAAGTTTCAACAAGAACAAAACCTGTTCCATTATCTTCATGATGGCCCTTGGTTTCTGCTTAATGTATTACTCTCGGTTAAAAAATGGTAACCTAAATACAGAGCATTACAAACACGTATTGCTTATTCGGCAATTTGGATTAGGTTACGATAGTTACCAATGGAGTTCTACGACTTGGACATTCTTATTAAGGTAGGAAGTAAAATTGGCACTCTCCTCAAAATAGATTTCTTTACTTCATCTACATATAGGGGGATATATGCTAGGCTATATGTGCAAGTGCCTTTGGAACAACCTTTATAAATCCATGTTTACATTGTCATGCAGACGCAAAAGATTCTGTATGAGGGTGCAAATTTGTTATATATCAAGTGTGGTAGGTTGGGATACATAACGACAAGATGTCCCTACAACTTTGTGAAGCATACCGACCAAGCAGAGTCATCAAAAGGGCAAAAAGCAGTTGATGGATGTAAGTTAGTGCAATTCTTTACACAATCTACTCAGAGGTCACCTGCAAGAATAAGGCTTGGTGATCTCTTAAATGAGAGTGAACAACCAAATGGTAAGCTCTCCCATGTGGCTACCACTAAAGACACTAGAGCAGTCAATCGGGGGAGCCCAGGTAAGTCTTTTAACTCAAAAGATATGATCCAATCGAGGAGCACCATGTCAAATAACATCAATCACTCCTGATTTTCTTTTCTTTCCATTAGTAATGGCATTATTACTCCTAATAATTATGGGACTGCACTGGCTTCGACAAATTGCAATTGCCCCAAGTCAACTTTCAAGACCAATCACAAGGTGACATGCATTACTCTACTCTAGAAAAGATAATTATTCATGATCTTGAGCATGTAATCCCTGGGGAAGTACCAATTTATTCACCACCTGGACTCGATGTGGAGGATACGCAATCTTAAAAGTCAAACACTACTCCCTAAATATTTTCCATACATATCAGCAGGTCCTTCTAATCATTATGAACCATGTGAAATTACCCTGCCTGATATGTCAAATGAACCTTTCAACTATGACTATTCACAAAATCTCCACACTTTCATAAATAACCCCTCTGTAATTCAAATTCTAACCCTTCAACACCACTATATAATGCCCCCACCACTTCTCAATTGCCCATTAAAGGGTGTTCACATTCACCACACACTTAAATCTCCATTTTACCTTCTGCTCAAACAAAACTTTCAAATGGCAGAAAGCAATAGCAATCTCAATCACTCAGTGTTCACAGCGACAAATCCCAACCAGATACCTCCACCTCAGTCATGAATGGAGGTGACTCTAATAGTCCATGCACTAACCTTTACGATGCATGTAGATGGTCGAGAGAGTCTTATGACGATCCATAACCCAAAGTCCCTTGCCCAGATTATCACAGAAGGGATGAGATAGGATTGGATTTTTATGCGCAATAACTTCGGTATGTGAATCCTCCTCTAATTTTGAATCCACTTTATGCATCCATATTGAATGACATCTATTGGTCCTAACAAACTTGGTGATGTTAGAATGTCATTCTATCTATAACCTCCACAAAAAATGAAAGTTGTGCCATGTATTCAACAGTATATGATGACTGCTCTAATAGTACCATCTCTGGAACCTATGAATGCTCAAAAACTAGCAACCATGTGCCAACAGAGAGGGACAGAGCAACAACAAAAAGCTAACGAGGATAACCCAATAGGAGACAAGTGAGAACCATAGATGACAACATTGTTGATGGGCTAGGTATGAGAAGAGCAGTATGAAAAAAATAAGTATAAACTATCCCATAAATATGTCCAAGTGCTCAGTTCATGTGAAACTAATGTTAAACCCAATATAGGGAAGTATGCAGTGATTTTGAGTCCCTCAATGAGGGCAACTAACCCAGTATGCCATCTTTTAAGGGGACCCTTTGTTTTCTACCACCCCATGAATTTTCTTATATAGAATTGTCGAGGATCAAACACTATAGAGTTTAATATCAGTTTTAGACAAATCCTAAATATGCATCAGCATGCCCTAGTTGTGCTCCTTGAAACTCATAAAGGCAACCACCTTACTATGCCCCATGAGTTCAATTTCTCAGAAATCACAGTTGTGCCAACTGAGGGAGAAGCGGGTTTCATAGATATTTTATGGCATGCAGACCTTCTTTTCATCACTGGTATCGCTTTTACTTAGCAAGAAATACATTGCATGATTTAGGTACATCACTCCATCACTTCTTTGTTATTTTTAGTAGTTTACTCTCTCAATAAATTTTCTTGTAGACTCTTTATTTAGGAAAATTTCAAAAGAGTCTATGACTCACACAATGAGGTTTGGCTCTTGGGTGACTTTAATGAGGTTACTAAATCCAATGAAAATTTGGGGGCAAGGTCTCTCTTACTCAAGAGTTGACAGATTCCTAGATTATCGTAATTGTTGTATCAGGATCGATCTTAGTTTTAGTAGGATAAAGTTTTCTTGGACAATAAGGTGGTATGACCTTGGAAAGACTAGATCACCTTAATGCAAATGCTTCTTGGCTTCAAATTTTTCCTGAGGCGTGTGTTAAGCACCTACCTCGCACATATGCAGACCATTGTCCTCTTCTTTTGCAACTAATTCCTTCTCTCCATGCCCTTGATAATCCTTTTCGCATGGAAAAATGTGGGCTTCCCACCCCCATTTACTAAGTTAGTGAAATAGTCTTGGACAGATGGAAACCATATTTTATTGCCCTACATCTCTCATTTTTAGAGCAAATTTTTGACTTGGAACAAATATGTGTTTGGAAACATATTTAGTTGAAAAAAGACTTTCAACAAGACTTGTTCATCTTCAAGCATCGCCCCACTACCCTACGAGTCTGTTTTTGTAGAACCTTGAGAAAGAACTCCTTCAAGAGTATAAGGGCATTCTCTGACTTGAGGACAACTTTTGGAAGCTAAAGTAATATATCACTTGGTTAAATGAAGGACATTTGAAACAAAATTCTTTCACATACCAATCCTTAATCACAAAAGAAAGAACCATATCATATCCCTTAGGGAATTGATGGGCTCCTGGATTATGGATAGCTATACCATTTAGGCTCACATCCTTGGTTTTATACTAATTTTTACTCTACCAAGTTATATTCAAGTGATAGTCACAAGTTGGTGGCACCTTTTTTCGCACTATAATGGCTTCGCAGAAGCTTAACTAAGCATGAGATTCTAGGGGAAATTAATTCTTTTCATAACTACAAGGACCTTGGTCCGCCTACATCCTTTTTTTTTTCTAAAAAATTTGGAACATTGTAGGTAGGTCAGTTATAGATTTTTGCACAATACTGTTCACTAATTGGGAGATTCTCTGTCTCATCAATAAGACTTATATTTTCCTTGTTCCTAAATGATCCTCAGCTGCAACTATAGGTTAGTTTCATCCAATTAGCCTTTATAATACCATATACAAAGTTATAACAAAAATCCTTGTCAATAGTGTCAAGCTTTTGCTCCCAATAGTCATAGGTCCTTTCCAATCGAGCTTCTTATCTAAGAGATGGGCTGCAAATAATGCAATTATGTTCCAAATGACATTACACTTTTTTAAGCAAAACGAAAATAGGAAAAAATTCACGATGCTTAAAATCAACCTTGAGAAGGCTTTTGACCATCTTGAATGGTCATTTATTACACTCACTCTTATTTTTTCCAATTTCCTACAAACTTGGTAAATGTTATTATGTCTAGTATTTCTACATCTTCTATATTAACACTCATTAATGGTAGCTCCATCACATACTTCTCCCCAACCTGGATAATCCATCAAGGTGATCCTTTCTCACCATAAATCTTCATTTTATTCATGAAAAGGTTCTCTCACCAGATTGATGCTAAGGAGGATCATCTTTTATGGTCACCTATTGATTCTATCCAAGAGGCCCTTTGATATCACATCTTACATTTGTTGACAATATTATTCTTTGTGCTGAGAAAACCTCCACAACCTATTCCACTATCTCTAATATTTTTGCTAACTTTAATTCAATCTCTAGTCAAAGGGTGAACTTCACTAAGTCTAGAATGTTCATTTCAAATAATACATCACCTACCAACAAGTCCCCTACTTAATCTGTTCTTATGATTAGGGAAGTCGTCAAATTTGTAACATACTTAGGCTTCCCGGTGACTGGGGAAAAACCTCTAAAGCAAGATCTCTAATTCCTTTTGGATAATTTTTAAACCAATCTTGTGGGATGAAATAAAAACTTGATTTCTACTGTTGGAAGGGTTGTTCCTCTTCGCTCTACCTTAAATGCCCTCCCTATCCACATCATGCAGCTGTGCCAGCTCTTCACTTCCATCATAAGAGAGGTGGAATGTTATGAGTGTAACTTTTATAGGGGTACTATTCCAATCCATAGGAAAATTCATTTCCTCTAATAGTCCAAACTTACAATGCCTAAAGATAATGGTGGCCTTGGTATCCAAGATCTTGGCACAAAAAATAAGGCTCTTCTTTCTGATATTTCTTGGAGGCTATTTCATTTGAGGAATACTCTCTAGGGCACTATCCTTCAAAATAAATATTTACACTCTAGAAATTGAGTTGATAATAACCATACTACTGGATCCCCAAACTGGAACAACATTTGATGAGGATGGGGTTATTGTCAGCATGGGATTAAATAGCATCTTGGGACGAGGCACAACATAAATTTTTTCATGATTTATGGATTAAACCTAATACCACTCTTCGTAGTTTATTTTAAGGTCCTCTACATTGGCATGAGACAGAACTACATGTTAGTCACTTTATCCATTTCCATAGATGGTCTTTCGATTCTCTGTCTTTGTCCATCTTCTTATGATTATGTAATGACCCTACATATAATTTTCATGATTTTTATGCATTTATAGCATTTCAAACCTTTCTAAAGAGGCTACAGGTCATTTATGACTTATCGAAACTATCAATTTGGTGATCAAATAGTTCGTTTGGATTTTAGGCTCATTTTCCTATTTTGGAGATTTTGTTTTTAGAATTTGATATCAGACAAAAATCCTATTAGATGACCAAGGGTGAGAATTCCAACAGCTCCATAAGCACCAAAATGTTGATTTTATGCTAGGAGGCCATTGGTTCAGGTCTCGAGGCTTTCGAACTTGTTTTGGGCTATTGGACGGATTTTATAAAAAAATAGAACTATAGGTGTGGGCCTCATATTTAGTCAAATTAATATCGGATGAAAAATTATATGATTTCATTGTATCCGTAACATGGTTTAGAATCAAATTTCACCATTGGATCATGTTCATAGGATTCCAGATGAGTTTCGAGTGTCAAAAATAAGTTTTTGACTTTGCTGGTGCTGGTGTGCTTGCGAAAGCGAACTTTGATAGTTTGACATAGTCGTGTAAGCGACCAAAGTTCACGTATGCAAAATTTTACACCCTGATCATGTCTCTTAAGCAACATTAATCAAAGTGTCGCTTAAGAGACCATCGCTGAGTATAAGATCCCATATTCATATTTTTGACATTTTAGGAGTTAGGAAGCTCCGATTTTGACAATTTTCAATCCATTTTTCTCTTATAATCCCTGTCTATTAATTTAAAACTCTATTTTACCCATTTCTCAAGAACACCCATTTTATTTTTCTTAATTTTCACCCAAGATAAGAATCAAAACCTCATTTTCACTATTTTTGGTGCTTGGGAGCTTGTATTTGAGTGATTCCAAAGGAGTTTTTGTGATTTATTATAAGTTATATAATATTAAAATTATCATTTTCCCTCAATTTTATCTTCAAAACACTTCAAATTCTTGGATTAAAAATGAGTTTTTGAGGTTTTTGCTGGCAAAGTTTGAAAATATTTTTTCTTTCATTTGAACCTTATTTTTTTACTCATCTCTGCATGATTTTTTAGATGTAGACTCCTATGATTATGGGAAACGTATTTCAAAAATAAAATCACAATTTTTTTCCTTTTATTTTTAACCTATTTTTGAGGTCTGATTTTAGACCCATCTTGAATATAGCAATAGGGGTCTCGTTTTACTCCTAACGACATGTAGATTTCTATTTTGATAGCACTATGGAATTTTGAGATAGTAAAGCTAAGGCGAATGATTTGTGGATGATTTATGGAATAACAATTCGGTATCAAGGTAGGCTTCTGTCTACTCTTTTTCATGAGATAGTGTATTTTATATATTGCATGTTAAATAGGAATGTTAAGATTTAATTATGGATAGAACACTGTGACTTAGCCTAGATTATTGAATTTGAGGTTTATATGGGTGAATTGAACCTTAAGGAGAAACACTTATAATACTCCTATAATTCTATTACTTTATTTAAAAATAGATATAGGATTAGTAGTATAGCTATGGTGTTATGATAGATGTGGGGTTTGTAGTATGAATGGGGCATTGTGTAGGTATGGGATGTGGTTTAGGTATTGAAAGCATGGATGATACGATTAGTATTATTTGGGTTGTTCACACTACCTTGATACCGTAATTTAGTTGAGACTATAATCTTGGAGCCTAATTATGGCTTATGTAACATCTAGAAGTGAACTTAGATACTTTAGCCTAGTCGGGGTAGAAACTTTTCTAAAAATGAATCTCGGAGATTAGATGTGGGCCTATTTTGGGCCACCTTAGGCCTAGACTTGTGTTATCCTTATAGGATCATTTAAGCATGATATGCCCTAATTAATGATTCATTTGGGATTGAGGTGGTTGGATATGCTTAATAAGTATGTTAGTGGGATATTGCGGGTTATGCTAATTTCGGATATGCTTAATGGTAGAGCTTATAGATGTAATTATTTGTAGGGCTTTCGGATATGGCTAATACTATGATTTATGATTATGTTGGATATATATTATATGGACCCAAGGCTGCATTTATGATATTGGTTGAATTTTAGTAAATAGTTTATCCTTGTAAGGAAAGTGTTCATAGTCTATAGATGTTTTGATGCTTATGATCGCATTGTTTGGATACTGATGATGGCATGCATAGATTCGTTACATTCATGATCACTAAAATGGTGAATGATATGATTTCAATTAGAAATATGGTTTTACTATTGTTTTTCCAAAAAAGGGATTTAATCTTACTTTTTACTTTTAAAACATATCTCTTCATAACAGGAATCGTACAATCTTAATGAATGATTTGTTAGCCTTTGAGACTAAAAATGATTTTTTAAAGATTTGACTAAGATAGGTTTTGGTCCACGGTTTTACTACTATTATTTACCATGATAAAGAGCTATTGCGACCCCTTCAACTCTTTTATTAATGATATGAGCATCATTTTAAGTCCAATAATTCATTATGCTATTAATGATATAAGCAACGGCTTAAGTCCACTAGTTAATTACAATATTGATGATATGAGCATCAGTTTAATCCCGATAATTGATTATGATATTGATAATATCAACATCGGTTTAAATTTGGCAATTGATTATGATATTGATGATATGAACACCGATTCAAGTTCGGCAATTGATTATGATGGGTTAAATTATGATACTTGGATTGGTTATGGTATTGTGGATTTTGTTGCATTCATTCTTACATGTGCATTGCCTATCACCAATATGCCCTATATCTATTAGCCTTATGGGGGCTGCATAGGTATAGGTATGAGTGTTTCCTACAACACTAACTATTGTTGTTGAATGTTGATTGAATCTTATGAGCCTATGTCGGTGGTGGTTTACGAAAGGATCAGTTAGGTATTGTTTGTCTGGATTAGCCTGTTACTCATATTTTTTTTTTATTATTGTTATAATTGTTATCACTATTATGTCTAGTCCATCATATATTGGTTAATGAGCCGATATTGAGATTCAAGGTATGTTTGGGATTCCTTCTTTTACAGTTGCTTTATTAAAAATAATTATTTCATGACTAGATGTATGGAATGGATTGGCGACCCTGATTATGGTAGTACTAGTTCGTTCTAATGAGGCCTTAAGATGCTAGTTTGATGACTTAGGTTGTACCTTGAGTTAACCTTATATATATATATAGCTATGGTATTACCATATATCCTTTTCTTTATTTATTTATTCAAATTGTATATCCATTTTTTGGCCTTGTATACTATTATATATCCTCCTTTCACCTTTTATTCGTATATTGACAAGTAATAGATGATATAGTGTTAAGGTTCTTGAGTATGACTAGAATGGGATAGTTCATCCTTAATACTTCCTTAGCCTTATTATGTGAGTTTCTTGGATATGAATAGGATAGTTTATCCATATTACCTCATTAGCTTTATTATGAATTTTTTGGATAGTTTGGTGTAGCTTATATTTTTGCTTACATATTATGTATATTTCCATCACCATTGGAGCTCGATTGGAAGTTTCCTACTGAGTACCACATGTTTAGTACTCATACTATATATCTACAACCTACTGATCATAGTATGGATTATCACCATTGTTGTGTGCATCGTACATAGCAGCTATGGTTTGGATATGTAGGGTGAGCTCATAGCATTTGAAGTATTACTTCCTCTCTCGTATGTTCTAGACTAATCTTTATGTTGTATTCAGAGATGGTTGTACCTGTATATTCATTTAGTAATTCATTTTGTATCTTTTTTAGCAGTAAAAGCTCTTGTATTGATTCTACCAAGTTTTAGGACTACATTATGTCTTTCAGTCTTTTATTTTATTTATTTTGCATTCTTTCTTTATTTCTCTTGGTAGTCCATTAGTAGTAGTTTCAAACCATGGGTTGTCTTGTAACGCCTCGAAATCTGGTCTCAAAATGTCACACGGTGCTCAAGACTACGAGTAGCCTTAAGCTAACCTTGTCTGCCTGTCATTAAGTCTGAATCTCATAATAGGGAAAATATAGACATAAGAGTCATACTAAAATACGGAAACTGTCTTTAATATCTGAGAATAAGTTTTAAAACATCACTACTGAATAATCTGAATTTCAAACTAGCAGTCTGACAAGCCTCTACTCTAATAACTAGAGAGTCATTGGGACAAACCTCCAGTTAACTCGAATTGTCAAAAAAAAATGCTAAATCAAATCATATGACTAATGAGCTGCAAAATCTGAATGAATAAGTCCCCAAACTATGAGGACTCACCAACTGTTGGATGTAGATAGAGATGCTTAAACTACTCACGTTGTTGATACTGAGCATTCGAACCTGCATTATGAGATAATGTAGCACATAGACGTATACGTGGATTAGTACTTTGAGGATGTACTGAGTATATGGGGGTGAAATGTATAAGTAAAATACCATCTCATCATCATAATTTATAAAACAATGCATGCTAAATATAAATGACTCACATAAGCTGGAATATCTGAAATACTGAAATACTGAAATATGGAATCATGCATAGCAAATCATACTTGTAAAACTAGTGAGTCATAACATTAGCTCTAAAAGTTGTGCTAGAATTCTGTCTGTAAAACATATTGTCTAAGTGTAAAAGAGCTCACTCTGAATCTAAAATCTAAAAGCTGAAATCTAAAGTTATTATCATTCTGTAAAGCATAATCTAAATAAAACTGTGAGCCCTTTCCACTTAGTTTTCTAAAAGCTTTTTTGTTATTCTTTTCTTTTAAAACTCTGGAACTTTTTGAGAGATACTCTAACCGACATAAACCATGTGAGCTATGATGGAGTCCAACGTCTCTTACTCACGTTGGTAGAGTTGTTCTACCCTTGCCGTCGGAATAGAACCTAGCTAGAATGATCACTATCTTAAATTATCCATAAAATGGGACTAACTTAAACCTACATTGGCTCGTAGTTCTAGGGCATGAGACCTTGGAATCACACCCAACTCGGTACTAAATACTACTCCCATACTTATCGCTCAAAACTTTTAGGAAATCCACCTTAAAATAGCATAAGGGTTCGTAATGAAAACCAGTTATGCTTCTCTTTGCTTTAGATCATAAACTGTATGAAGAATGTATATTCCTTATCTTAGCTTAGGATCAAAAGATCAAATCTTTATAAAAAATCTGAGAAGGATCTAGTCAAAAGGTGTTAATAGCACAATCAATCTTGAAATAGCAATACTCATTAGGGCTTAATAACCCATGCTTCAAACTCATGTAAAAACATTATAATAGTCATGCTTAATAATGAAAACAGTGATAATTCATCTCAAAACATGAAAATACACATGTAATTCATCTTCTAAATCACTTGAAATCTCAAAATCATGCAAATAGCAACAATGGGAATAAACCCAAATTTAAATCTCATGTATATTTATTCAAAATCATATGAATTTTATTTAAAAGCTTGGCTTTGGGCACAAGGATGGGAAAATATCCTTATTCATAAACCTCACATACCTTGATTGAAGATTAGATGAATAAACTTGACTTATTGATTCCTAATTGAGTTCTTGGAGATGAGTTCTTGATTATCTTATCTTGGAAATCCCCAATCTTAACCTTTCTTGGAGAATCAATAGAGGATTTTGATTTCTAGGAGAAGAAGCTTTGGAGCTCTATGGTTTTGCTTTGAGAGAGAATGGATGAAATTGGGCATAAAGTTCTAAGAATGGGTTTAGTTCCTTGTTTTGGACGAATTGGGGCCTTAGGAATTTACCAAAATGCCTTTTTTAAACTTTAGTCGGACCTAAAAAATGCATATTTTTTTTATTTGGGTGGCCACCGCGATGTGCCACTATCGCGGTGGCTTACTGAAAACTGCCTATTGGGACCTAAAAAATCACCGCGACATGGAGCTATCACGGTAAGACTTTGGAATGACTTTTTAGCTATCTCTGCGGCGTGCCATTATTGCGGAGGCTCACTGAAAATTGCCAAATGTGAAATGAGACTCCTTTGCAACGTGCCATAATCGCAGAGATTCACTGAAAAGTGACAATTGTGAGATGGGACATCACTACGGCGCGGTGGAATTGCGGAGTCTCACTGTAATTCAACAATTATGATTTTACACTTCTCCGCGACGCGTTACGGGCCCCAATCACGGTGTTTTATGACTGAAACTTAAAATCACCATAACTTCTTACTTGGTTATCGGATTTAGGCAAATCTTATATCATTGGAAAGCTAATTTAATTTTCTACGCATTGGAATGTCCGAAACTGGAAAATTGCACACGAAATAAATACTATTCATTTTGAAAACTATCTCTTAACATTTTAGAAATGAATTTAAGCTAGGAAAAGTTTGGGGTATTACATGGCTTGCCTACTAGTGGGATATCAGAGCCAGTTTATCAATGTATTGGTACAGTGTCTAGTAGAGTCCTACAGATTGGGGCAGAGATATTTGTATCCTATCTTCATAGGGATACAAGGCATTCTTAGGAAATTCTATTCCTGACTCCTTGTCATGTGTTTGTATTTCTATGAGCCTCAAGTGCATTCCTTGGCTCTATTCTATCCTAGTTGGATGAACAAAGTTGTCAATGGATGCATATCGGGTTTTATCATGCATTTCTAGAGTTCCAACATAACTTCAGACTAGAGAGTCAAGGATGAGTATCAAAGATCTTCAACTTTAGTTAGAGGATCTAGGGGCAGCTCAAGCTTCAATGGGGTTTATGATAACTTTAGCCCTTTGAGGTTCAACATTGGGGATCTTGAGTCTTTTTGCAGATCCCTCCCATTCTGGATGATATTTGGTTCATCAAGTAGTTCTCAGGACAGAGCTGGGTTTGTTGGTCAAGGTTCCTTATTAGTTTTGGAGTATGAGATTAGGTTTCGTGAGTGGGACAGTCATATTGCTATGCTATATCCTTCAGAGCATGGCATGGTGCATGTATTTATCAGAGGATTCGTATTGCCACCATTCTTAGCATCAGAGTATTTGATAGTGCTGGGTCTTTTTTCTCTCAGGTTGTTGGCCATGTGAGGTCCATAAAGAGAGCATGTATTGGGACTTATAGAGGTGGTGGTAATAGGCCATGTCATTAGTTTAGCTTTATTGGTATTCCATCTGGTGTTGAGGATGCTTTCGGTGGAGGTCAGCTTCACTTGCAGCTATTGATTTGACGTATATAGAATTTTTTACTAGGGGTGGCTCTAGGGTTAGTCATGGCGGTTGCAGTGGGAAAAGTTCTCATCAGACCTTGTAGAGTATTTGGAGTAGATCTTTAGGGTGTGGTGGTCATTTTGGATCAGGAGAGGCAACACCTCAGAGTATTTTAGGAGTTTGGCGCGATTGTGGCGAGATTGGTCATTGTTCTAGAAAGTGCCCTAAATATGAGTTGGTTTCTCAGAAAAAGTTAGCATATGTTCCTCACTATTCTAAAGTTCCTAATATGGGTTATGATTGCTGGAAGAATGGTCATTTCAATAGTGAATTCCCTCGGCATCAGTTGGTTGTCTAGTTAGAATCAGCTCATGTTTCCCACCAGTAGTGATATGCTACAACTGTGGAGAGACTGATCACTATTCCAAAGAGTATCCCCGATGTGGGATTAGTATTCATTCAACTCATTCAAACCAGTCTTATAGTATTGTGGCCTTGTTAATTGGAGATAGTGCCTCAGTTAATGATTCAGTTTATCAGTCTGAGTTGGGACCCATTCAGATTTGTTCTTCCTCGGATCCATCAAGCCTGTGACTTTTGATTCCACTGTGATAGGTATGTTTTTATTTCCTACTTTTATGCTTTATTTATGTGTGTTCTCATACCCATTGATGATTATATGCCTTGGTAGATTTATATTAGTTATTGTGTACCTTGATATAAAGTTCATGATTATATGACTACCCCATAGATGATTTCTTTTGGTAGTGGATGTAGTAGATCTGTATTGATATTTTTCCCTTATGGGTGTAGCATTTAGGTTCGGTCCCATTTACCTTGGCATATTGGCCTTATTGTGGCCCTAGATGGTGTTATTGATTTTCATTTTTTGTATTGCTTATTTCCTTATATTGATATTTATGTTGTTGTTGTTATAGTTGTCATTGTTTGATATAATTGATCCTAGCTTGGTAGATGGCTAGACTATTAGCATCTAGTTAGAATTAATTTTCCCTTTGATGCAATTCTTATTCACTGGCTTCGGCAGCTAGCTTCGTTGGGCATTTTCTCTTTTGTAGTGAGGTAAGGTTAGTTATTTTCCTCTTATGTTGGGAATACTAGACAAGTTTTTGAATGAATTATAGTATTTAAGGTAAGCTGATGTTCTATGATTCTGTAATGGTTCTAGAGTAGGCAATTTGATTATATTTTCTATTCTTAAGTTTGGGATTCTTTGACTTGCCTCTTATGTTGTGAAGGTTTTTGCATTGGTTGTCCTTCTCTATGTAGCCCATCTTTTAGGTTGGCTAGTTTGCATCTATTTTTCTATTTTGACTAGTTCATCACCTAGTGGTGGGTTTAATGTGGATGTTTAGAGGCCTTAGATTCATCTTTCAGGTTTGTTAGGCTTGCCTCTGGGTGATGAATTTGGTCCTGGTATTGGTGTGTAGTTGGATACTTTGTTCTTGTCTTGATGTGGTTCTTTTTCTATTGGAGTTAGAGATTTGGAGGTAGGTGATCTTTTTTGTGACCATTTTCTAAGATGGTGAATTAGGTGTTCGTTGCCTAGATGGAGTATTGGTTGGCTAATTTCAGGCTAAAGTTGTATTTCTCTGAGTTGCTAGATTTTTTGCTATTACTAGTGTAGTTTGCATCCTTGGTGAGTTCTTGAGTATGTTTTGGGGGTTCATTCCCTCCAGCAGATATGGTGTGGATTTTTTGTGTTTTCAGTCGATGATTTATCCTCTGTGGTGATTTTGTTTTTTAGCAACATTTTGATATTCAGTTCTGACTTTGTTCAGTAAGGGTATGTCAGGTTTGAATACTAAGGTAGATTTGAGTATTTGGCCTTAGTTCTGGCTTGTTGGCTCAGTTTTGGATTTGACACCTTGGAATGGATATTTGGAAATTATGATAGTTTTGGAGTATGAATGTGGAGTATTGATATGATCCTCATCCCGAAGGACTCGAATCTAAGACACGAAAAATAGAGATAGAAGGATAGAATAACCAAGATAGGAAGATAGACATAAAATTGATACCGAAAGGGCAATCAAAGGATATATCAAATCTTAAAACCTCCCTTAATGACTATCAATAAGCTCCTAACTCTTACGGTGACAGCAAAGGGGATTAGATCTGCCTTACAACCATTATTTCTAAGCAAGGTTCAACAAATGCTTTTCCAAGCACTCAACATTCCCATGGAGTCTCATGAATACATCATGTAAAAATAATCATCAAAACCAACTAATGAGATATGTAAGGCACCTAGTTATATTAGTTACCTTTGCGAAACTAGCCTATTACAAAAATAGCCCAAAAGTGGCTATTTCAGAAATAACCCCCACAAGGTCTCTTTATTCCTCGTGCCATGGATTTCCTCGTCCCTAAGCTATCTTTCAAACACGATGTTGTTTGCTTAGGAGCTCGGAATATGTCCTCCAAGTGCATTCTTAGGCTCTTTACTTGACCATGGATTGGACCTCTTTGTATTGGCCTCGAATGATATCATTAAAAGCTACGATGGACATTTGTCTTGTATCATCCTCCCCTTCTTGAAAAAGATTCAACCTCGAATCCAAACCTTGCAAAACCAAAGAAAGGATAAACAAACACAAACTCCTCATGGCATGAGGGTTAGGGTTAGCATAACAAGTCACCTCAACATGCTAAGGTTGCACATATTTGAAATATAACCAAGGATCCTTTGAATTGAATATTAAAAACTAATCTAAAAATGCACAACGGATTTGGTTATGGAAATTACCAAGAGATAAGAAAACGACAAAGGTCCTAATGGTATCAAATGATTCAAAAGGTAGAAATACCTCCATCTTATGAGCCATAAGAAAATTGTTTCATTACCACTTCAAGAAACCACACCAAGGGTGGCTCCCCAATTGGTTCTAAAGTCCACAAGATTCATATAGCATTATCACTCAAACAAGTGTACCAACCAACAAGTTCCCTACCGCTATATAGAGGAAATCCAAGACTAGCATGGATGTCATCATAAGCAAAGAGGTAGTATAGAAAGAAATTAAGTGTAAAGGCATCATCCAAGGTGCTATTATTTTTTAGAATGCATTTGGCTCAAAAGACTTAGCACGTAATGTACGCAACGATGAAATCAAAACATTTAAGCACATACAAATTCTTCCTTTCAAACAAATAGACAACTTGGAATCCACAAGTTGGGATTCACTCAACTTAAGCACAAGTGTGTCAAGCAAGGATGCACATTTAGAAGCATTATCCCGAGGAGACAGTGACACTTTTTTCCCTTGGGTTTTCAAGAATGATACCACCTTTGAAAGGGAGGTCATCATCTCTACACACATATTAAAGAATGATATCACAAAAATGGAGTTTATCCAAAGTAGTTTCAAGAGAAGAATCTCTTCTTGACCTATAAGTGATAAAACCTTGGTCAAGGATGGAAGCACACAATAGTGAACCCTCTTGGAGCTTTTCATGGCTCCCCTTCTTTAAAAACCCTTCTTATTGGTTGGAGTTCTTTACCTTGCACAATGTTGGTCCCTCAAGTGGATTGTGAATCCCCAAGAAAGACTTTTCATTATAGGGAAGGATACCAAAATACTCATTCAAAATTTACTTGTCATATAGACCAAGCAACAACTTGGGTGTGCCAACATCATAATATCCACATTTGGCACCAGGGTCAAATGGAAAGAGTGGCCTTAGACATGGTTCTAGACAACACTTTTCCCCTTATAGGTTTCACCCAGTCTGAAAGACACACTCTCTACAATAGCATACACATCATCAAAAGCAAACAAAAAGTAGATAAAGGTATCACTCAAGTCAACTTCTACTAAGGTGTCCTCATGTATGTACTCACTACTAGTTTCAAAATTATCACCATGAGTAATCTCAACAATAAGGTCACACAAAGTAGAAGAGGAAGTAATTTCCAAACAATGGACATTTTTTCTTTCTATGGAAGTACCCTCAAGTAGACACATATCACCACCAAAGTCAAAGGGATTATTGCTTAAGTTTTCACAAGAACTAAGCAATTCATCCTCATAGTCATCAAACATGGGCGGGGTTTTATAAAAAGGATCACAACCAAAACCAATTTCAAGGAACAATCACATGACCTCATATTAGAATTATAACAGCGGCATCAGCTCCAGAATATTGATTTTATGCTTGAGGACCCTTAGTTCAGGTCTCGAGGCTTCCAGACTTATTTTGAAATATTGGGCAAATTTTATGAAAAAAAAAACTATGGTGTGTGCTCCAAATTTAGTCGAAATGATCTCCGATGAAGTTGTGTTATTCCATCGAATCTGGAATGTGGTTTACAATCAAATTTCACTATTGGATCATGTTCATAGGATTTCGAATGAGTTCCAAGGGTCAAAAATAACTGGTGCTGGTGTGTTCATGAAAGAAAACTTTACGTGACCAAAAGTTCTTGTTAGTGTAACTTTTACCCCCTGATCAGGTCGCTAAGCAATCAAACTGTTGCTTAAACGACCATAACTAAGTATAAATCCCATATTCGTATTTTTGAAATTTTGGGAGCTATGAAGCTCAAATTTTGATTATTTTTTATGTGTTTTTCTTGTACAATCTATGTCTATAAATTTAAACTCCGATTTTCCCATTTTCAAAGAACTTATATTTTATTTTTCTTGGTTTTCATCCAAGATTAGAATCAAAACCCTATTTTCACTATTTTTGGAGCTTGGGAGCTCGTATTTGGGTGATTTGAAAGAAGTTTTTGAGATTTCTTCCATGGATAAGTTTTATAATCTTATAATTATCATTTTTTTCCTCAATTTCATCTTCAAAACAACTTCAAATTCTTGATTTCAAAATGAGTTTTGGGGTTTTTTGTTGGTAAAGCTTGAAAATAATTTTTCTTTAATTTGAACCTCATTTTTAACTCGTTTCGCATGAGTTTTCAATTGTAGACTCCTATGAATATGGAAAATGTATTTCAAAAATAAAATTATGATGTTACCCCTTTTATTTTTAAGTTGATTTTTTATGTTTATTTTTATACCCATCTTGAATATAGAAATATGGGTTCCATTTTATTCCTAATGATGTGTAGATTACTATTTTGATATTGTGATGGTATTTTAGGATTGTGGAGTGAATTCGGATGATTTTTGGATGATTTATGGAATTTTGATTCGTTATTGATGTAGGATTTTGTCTGCTATTCTTCATGAGATGATGGATTTTATATATTGCATGTTAAATATTAATGTTAAGATTTAGTTGTAGGTAGAACACTGTGACTTAGCGTAAATTATTGAGTTTGGGGTTTAGATGGGTGAATTGATCCTCAAAGAGAAAGACTTATTATACTCTTATGATCTTATTGTTTTCTTCATAGATAGATATGAAAATAGTAGTATGGTTATGGTGTTTTGATAGATCTAGGATTTATAGTATGACTTGGGCATTGTGCTAGATATGGGATGTGATTTAGGTATTGAAAGAATGGATGATACGAGTGGTCTTATTTGGGTTGTTCACACTACCTTGATACCATAATTTTGATGAGACTATTACCTTGGGGCTAATTATGGCTTACGTAATATCTAGAGGTGAATTAGATACTTTAGCATAGTTTAGGGTTGAAGCTTGCCTAAAAAGGGATTTTGGAGATTATAAGTGGGCATTCTAGCGCACCTTAGACGTAAACTTTTGTTATTCTTATGGGCTCATTTATGCATAATATTCCCTTATTAATGTGTTATTTGGGGTTGAGTTAATTGAATATCATTAATAAGTATATTAGTGGGATATTAAAGGGTTATGCTAATTTTGGATATACTTAATGGTAAAACTTATAAATGTAATTATTGGTATGGCTTTCGGATATGGCTAATACTATGGTTTATGGTTATGTTGGATATATATTATGAGGGCCCAAGGCTATGTTTATGGTATCTGTTCGATTTCAAGAAGTGGTTTATCCTTGTAAAGGATGTGGCTGTAGTTTATAGACGTTTTGATGCTTATGATCACTTTGTTTGGATACTGGTGATGGCATGCATAGATTTGACACATTTATGATCATTAAATGGTGAATGGTACGATTTCAACTAGAAATATGGTTTTACTATTATTTTTCCTAATAAGAGATTTAATCTCACTTTTTACTTTTAAAATTGATTTCTTCATAACATAAATCATACCATCTTAATGCATGATTTATGAGCCTTTCAGACTAAAAATAATGTTTTAATTATTCGACTAAGATAGGTTCCGGTCCACGATTTTACTACTATTATTTACCATAGGCAAGAGAGATTCTAACCCCTTCTGCACTTTTATTGGTGATATGGCACCGATTCTAGTCTGATAATTAATGATGATATTAATGATATAAGTGTCGGTTCAAGTTTGATAATTAATTATAATATTGATGTTATGAGCACCGGCTCAAGTCTGTCAATTGATTATGGTATTGATGATATGAGTACTGGTTCAAGTCTGATAACTGATTATGATATTGATGATATGAGCACTAGTTCAAGTTCGGGAATTGATTATGATGGGTTAAATTATGATACTTGAATTGGTTATGGTATTTTGAATTCTGTTGCATTCATCTTTATACACACATTGTCTGTCACCACTATTTCCTATATCTATCAGTCTTATGAGAGTTTGCATGTGTATAGGTATGAGTGTTTCTTACAACACTGACTGTTGTTGTTGAGTGTTGATTGAACCTTCTGAGCCTATGTCTGTAGTGGTTTATGAAAGGCTCGGTTAGGTATCGTTTGTCCGGATTAACCTATTACTCACATTGTTATTGTTATTGTTATAACTATTATCGCTATTATGGCTAGTCCATGACAGCTTGGTTAATGATTTGATATTGAGATTCGAGGTATGTTTTGGATTCCTTCCTTTATGGTTTCTATATTATGAATAATTATTTCGTGATTAGATGTATAGATTAGCTACCGAATTATGGTAGTACTAGTTCTTACTATAATTGTGAGGCCTTAAGATGCTAGTCTGATGACTTAGGTTGTACCTTGAGTTGACCTTATTTAATATATATATGTGTATCTATCTATATGTAGTTATGGTATTACCGTATATTCCTTCCTTCCTTATTCAGCTTGTATATTCATTCTTTGGCCTTGTATACTATTATATATCCTTTTTTTGTCCTTTATTATAGTGTTGAGGATTCTGAGTATGGCTAGAATGACATAGTTCATCCTTAGTACCTCCTTAGCCTTATTATATTAGTTTCTTGATATAAATAGGATAGTTTTTCTGTATTATCTCATTAGCTTTATTATGCAGTTGTTGGATATTTGAGTGTAGTTTACATTTCTGCTTACATGTTGCATATTTTTGTAATATATTTGGAGCTCAATCGGTATTTTTCTACCGAGTATCACATGTTTGGTACTCATATTACACTTCTACAGCCTACAGATCATAGTACAGGTTATTACCGTTGATGTATGCGTCGTGTAGAGTAGCTATAGTTTGGAGATGTAGGGTGAGCTCCTAGCATTCGGAGTATTACTTTCCTCCGTCTTATGTACTATACTAGTCTCTATATTGTATTCAGAGATTATTGTATCTGTATATTTATTTAGTGCTTCATTCTATATTCTTGTTAACAGTAGAAGTTCTTGTATTGATTCCACCAGGTTTTGAGACTAAATTATGTATAGTCTTTTATTTTATTTATTCCGCATTCTTTTTCATTTCTCTTGGTAGTCCGTTACTAGTAGTTCCGAAATACAGGTTGGTTTGTATACTGGTAGGCTATAGTAGGCGTCATCATGACCTAAGAAATTGAATCGTGACAGATTATATCTCTCATAGAAGCTGTCCATGTTCCTACCCAGTCGGGTTTTTCTAATCACATTATTTGTTACCTCACTAATTTGGGGTAATTCACTATCAAGTCATGTTTCTCCGCACATACCAATGCTTCACCTTTACATGCTCAAGATTCGGCATCATTGACAACATCTGCAAATTTTAGATGGATATCGAGGCTTATTCTTCCCCCAAAAATAAAGAAATTTATTTGGTTACTTCTGTTGGACAAGCTCCCCACTACGAGGTACTTGCATTACATTAACATCCTAGATAACCCTTTTTGTAGACTGTGCCAATTGATAAAAGCAGAAACTACGAACCATCTTCTCCTCCAATTCCCTTAACTTCAGCCACTTTTGGTCGTCCCTTGCCCTCACTCAGGAAATAAGCACTCTCTTAGCCGTATTCCCCACACCATATTCCTGGCTTCATAGATTCCTTCAACTTCTGCCAAAAGGGTGCATCTATTATGTTCCCGCAAAAAAATTTCTTCCATTTTTTCTGTGGTCTATTTAGGTTGCCCAGAATAAATTCATTCTCCAGGGACTCCCTATTAATCTTACAATTTTAGACATCGCACAGCTTGCTGGAGAAATTTAGTTTTTAGCAGGAAACCCAAAGCCCTCCAAGTCATTCCCTATGATGTATGCCAAATGGAATCCCCCAGCAGACCCTAATATTAAGCTTAATATTGACAGTTCCTTTGACTCTACTGTGAAACTCTACTGTGAGTGTGGTTTCCAGAAATTATGTAGGGTATTGGCTTCTTGGTTTTAAGAGCATTTCTTATAGCACTAATGTCCTAGAGGCCGAAGCAAAAGACCTGTTTTTGGGCCTTACACTAGCATGTGATTACCATTTGCTTCCACTGTAAATAAATGTTAAATCATTTCAACTTGCAAATTACTTGTCAAACCAACGACAAGAAAACTCACCCATTTTCTTAGATTTCATGTGCCTTCTCCTCACAATGAATAATCCCCAGGTTCATCGCGTGTACAGGGAACAGAACGGATTAGCAGAGACTCTAGTAACTACTACTACTGTTGGTTTTGATAGTACCACCTCGGCTTCAATGGTTCTTTTTGTCAATCTCCACCGTCCTTATGGGATATTTTTAATTTTGACAAGCATGGAGATCTACTACCTAGAACCGTGAAGACGTCATTAGTTCACTCACCAATGATAATGCTCCTTCTACTAATGCTACTATTCTCAGTACTAATCAGGTTGTAAATGGAGTAGATGCTACTAATTTAGCTAGTTCATCCGCACCTAGTACTCTTGTAGTGGCTGCACCACGCGCTTTGCCCCCGTGACATGTTTTGCTTATAAATAAAGATTATTTTTGACCAAAAAAATACATGAATAAATTAATCTATACCACGAAATTGTAAGACACCAAAATATTATAATTTTTTACAAAAAAATGGTTATGCTTCAATGGTACTTGGCTCAAAATCCTTGTTCCTTAAAGACTCATTTACTAAACAAACTAATGTTATGTAATACTTAGATACAAAATGGTTCGAATTGGAATAACAATATTAATAGTGCACATTGTGGATTTAGTTAATATTTTAATATTATTTTTTTCTAATATTATAATGCTTTGTTTTGGGTCAGTGTACAACAACCAATAACTTTGGATTCTTAATGCTAATTAACTTCTTTCGTTGATGCTTTTTTGTTCATTTTACTTTGGTGATAATGTCTCATTCTCCAATGGAGTTGGTGGCTTTTAAATTCTAAGGATGTGATGTTACAGGTTGCTGCATATTATGCAGTTTGGTGTATTGTCCCTTGGTTTGATATAGAAGAATTTAGTCATTGTTTTTCTTGAAATACATGTAATTTCTCACTCATTATTAATCCACTTTCTTCAACTTTATGGCTTTAACTCTTGTAACATAAAAGCTCATTTATCTTTGCTTTTTACTACCCCTTATTTATTATTATTCATTATCTCACCTATAAATAGAGGTAGTCTTGCATATATTTTTTAAGTACAAGAAGGCATAGAGTGCATAAAAATTTGTCAGAAAGAGAGTTTATTTAGTTGAAAGAAGGTGTTCTTTTGGTGGAGCATTAAACTCAACTCTTGTACTTTGTGAAAAAATAATTGTATTCTGGAGGGGACCTTCCAAAAAGATTACTGTTGGACCGGTGAAAATATTTGTTGCAGTGGAATTGAATCTCCTTAAAAGAGAGCGAGATATTCGCGTCCTGCCCAATAAGAAGAAAATTATTTTATTTTCTTCACTTCTTTTAAATTTTTTTAATTTTAGTTTTGTATTTCATCATCAATTTTAAGTAGATTCCATGGCAACAATTAAAAAATTCACGAATGTCAAAGCAAGAAATCTTAACAAGTCATTTCAGTTCAATTGTACTCATTTCAAAAAAATTAAGGGTAAAATACTTTTCTACTTAAGTCTTCTCAATATTTCTAATGTGTTAACTGAGAATAATCCTTAAAATAGTAGACAACTCTACAATACATGATAATGAACTTATTTCTCTTCAAGAGAAAGTTGAAAAGTAAGATGGTGACTCCTGCAAGTATCAATATTTTTTATTATAATTATTTAACTTATAATTTTTATGATTAATATAATAGGACTTACTCAAAGAAAATTTAGAAAGCATTACAAAGAAAATATGATATCGAGCTAGAAATTCGCCATATGGCAACGGTTCAAAAATCGTTGCGATAGATAAAAAAATCGTTGCGATAGATCTACCGCAACGGTTAGGCAGGCGTTGCATATGTGAGCCCGTTGGGATAGGTCTATCGCAACGGTTACGACAACCGTTGCAATAGATGAACCTATTGTAACGATTTTTCTAACCTCCTATTGCGATGCTTTGTTTCGTCTATAGCAACGGTTAAGAACCGTTGCAATAGAGTATATTGCAACGATGGGAAAGCGTTGCAATAACCCTATTGCAACAATTTTTGGATATCTACTGCAACACTTATTGGTCTTTTGCAACGACTTTTAACTATCTATTGCGATGCTTTTTGACACCTATTGCAACATTTTTTTACTACCGATTGCAATGCATATATATATATATAAAGTAGAGAGAGAATTACGTTTACACAATTATATATATACACATCACAACAAAATCTTTCATTAATATAATAATCCAAATTAAAATTTTATGCAACTATATAAATTAGTATTTACATATATAATAAATTATAATACACAATGATATACACATCACAAAACAAATCTTTACAAGAAGCTAGTAATCTAAATCCAAAAGCAGCAAGTCTTGGACCTTCTCGTAACGTTCTCCACTGAACAACAGCACCAGAAGTATCCATGCCTCCTGCAAAATACTTTAATGCTTGTATACTCCAAACATAACAGAATTTTTTGGTACTTCTCGTGCGACGCAATCTACATTTTATGAGTTTAGTCGGGCAGGCATGAAATGATGCAACAGTTCTAACAATAATGGTTATTTGTATGCCTCGTATTTTTTTCAGTCAAACACTGTGGAAGGCCCTACTGCAGTTGTTATTTTCACATATACAATCAGTGCTACTTCAACTTCGATCACTAAGTTCTTCATCTAGATTGACATCACCAAGTCAATGTCAACCACAGGTTTTTGCTATATTGGTGAATAATTGTCTCAGGTAAACAAGGATTAGTATAAGAATCACTTAATGTACCGATTCTTGAATGCCCGTTATGGTAGAATATTCATGTGGGACTTTCTCAGATTTTACACGTGTGATACATGTTCCTTCTATTTCTCCAAGTAAAGTGCTTCCAATCGCAATGCCTATTGTGTAGATGAGACTGTACTCTAAAAACTATGAATTTTAAAGAACAAACAATAATATCCAACAAGCTCTAAACACGTTCTACATACTATAAGTTGAAGAGTTTTAACGTCACCTTTGTTACATTAGGATGGTCAAGTTTATGCCACATTGAAACTTCTTGAGTAAACGCTACCCGTAGTGATGCTATTTCAGCTTCCGTCCTGTGGCCCTCTTCCCCCAGTCCAGTAGTTAGTTTAACTGAGTATCACAAAATAACTCACATGTAAACTAAACGTTGCAGAATAAAAAGCTAGAAAGCATTGCATTAATTGGAGACAGTTTTACGTTCCATCTGATGAGGTCAGGTGATACATATGGAAAGCATGGCCTAACAAGTATTCTTCTGGGACACCAACCATCTCAACTTGTTGCACGGGATCTCGTATTAGTTATACCTGATAGAATATTCATGAGGATAAATAGAATATTTTCTGCTAGGGATCTGAGAATATATACTATACCTTTTAAAATGCAAGTTATACAGAAGAAATCAATTTCAAGGCTTGACAGCAAATTGAATCTCTAATATGCTCCAACTCCATTTTAATATTAATCTTTGTATCATTCATTTGTCATTCTCTTTTCCTCCTAAAAACTCAAAGAAGGCTGAAAATATATTAGACTTTTTATCTTTCGTTTCATTATCTTCCCCTTCCAAACTTGGAAAAAAGTTTTAAAATACTCAATAACTTGCAGTTTGTACCACCACTTAAAAGTTGGAAAACCCATCTCAGACAAGGCTAGTGCAATGCATTTAAGAGAACGTGGTTAGTGACCATGAAGAAAAAGAAACATAAATCTGCAAGTTACCTAGAAAAATGTGTGTCCGAGAAATGGGTCGCAGCAGGGGTCAGGAAAACCCCAAAGTGAGAAGGTACTATGGGAAGAAAAAAAAAGAGAATGTCTCCGTACTCTATATCTGACAGATCTCGTCACCATTTCAGAAATTTGATTCAGTAAACAAAAGAGTTATTAAAGTGAAAGAGCCATTTTGAAGCAATACACACGAGTGCAAGGAGGTTTCTCAAATTCTGGCAACACAATGTATTATTGGACACATTAGTCTGGATGCAGTGCTGATTTGAATATTATGACTAAATCATAGAAAGAAGTCTCAAGAAACATTCTAGTCTAAAGTACTGCATAGACAAAATATTACTCCAAATATAGTACCTGAGTATCTCTAGGAGGTCTGTCAGAGGACTCTGCCGCAGCATATCTTTTATCAACATAGACGGTCTTTCTTAAGTCCCTTACTTTATCAACATTGCTGATGAGAAAAGAAAGTTACGATTTTGTATCTTGAATTTGTAAATTCACCAGGAACCTAGTAGTCTACTAACAGTAACTTGCTAATCTTGTACCTGTTATTAGGAAGCCACTGACTTTGTGGGTCCCAACTTTTTAAATATATCTCTCTGGCCCGCTGAAAAAATAAAGATAGGACGAGAGAATCTTAATCTCAAAGTGAAGAAGAACGCAATTCTTTTACCTTAACTTTTGATCGGTTAAGAGTACAAGATTTTCACCTGATTATAACTCTTTTGAAGAGATTCCACTTCTTGGGAAGTAAACTTAGCCATGGAGACTGACTTCACACGGTGAGTAAACTCACGAATGCAAGACGAATAAGATGAATACATTTTAACATCCTGACGTACAGAATTTCAAGTTTAGGGGCATAATAGAAAACATCACAAACAGATCCGAGGGGAACTTAAAATTTTAATTCACCACTATTTTTATTTAAACAATGCTTAGGCAATAAATTTAGATGAACATCACTTATCTGTTGCACCTCACATGCTAGTTAAAAATTAAAACAAGGACAGATATTTTCTTATCACAAAATCCCAAACCATCATTTTCAGAACATTATTCCAGTAGATTTCAAGAAGATTGACTACTGAAGCAACTAAAATAATCTACTTAGCTGCACATGTAACAGGTCAACTTTTGGCCAATACAATGCAGCAACTGCATTAGAAGTGCTAATGCATTTTCAAATTCTGATAAGGGAAAAAAACTCTTGAATATCCCCGGAAGCTTTAAAGTAGAGAAATTGTATAGCTTAGCCATGTAGAGGAGAAAGACCTCCCTCAATCACTAAGCTTGTTAGCCTCATAGCTAATAATTCAAACCAAGTTCCCATAAACGTACATTGCAACTAAAAATGTAAAGAGACCAAGTTCCCATACACGTACATTGCAACTAAAAATGTAAAGAGCATGCAAAATGGTAGTACTTACTGTATTCCGTTGCATGTCTTGCAGTCAAAGGTCCAAAAGTTTGTGCACACATACTGTGGACCCTGCACATCATAATAGATGCGATGATTGAATGATTCAAAATGAAAATGAGCCAAATTATTGACTAAAATATCAAACACAGAGAATAGCCATTATTTATTTTCAATTTCATTCTTACTACTCCCAGAAGGAATATAGTCATTAATTACACATTTAAGAAAGATATAAGAGTCAAATAGCTCTTATAACTAATGTTATCACTTATCAAATGGTTTTCTTTCTGAAGATGCAGTGAGTACAAACGAGAGTGTGTGGGCTCCTGTATCAAAAGGTTTTCTTAATGGGTTTGCCAAAACCTCAAAGGTAGATAAAATGACCAAATTAGTAACTCATTCCAGTTTCTTGTTTAAGTTATAGTGCTCATTTCCTTATGTAAATACCAACATGAAGAAAATAATACGATAATAATTGTAAGAGCCAAAACAACATGATGCATACGTACAGCCTACCAAACTACTAGGAAATTTACAAGACTGCAAGCCGAAGTTCCATATCGATAAGCAAATGAAAATTATATCAAGCGATCAGCACCTATCAAAAATTAGTTGGGGTTGACTTGATTATATGAACCCTATATACATTCTACTCTACTCTGGTCCATAAAAAGAAATCATCTTTTAATGCAAATTAAGGGTCCTAAGAAGTAAAGGTTCTCCTAATTTAACACTTGTCTATACCCTATCAATACAAAGTAGAAGTTCTCTTAATCCACGTCCATTCCATTCCAATACTAAAAACTTTCCAGGCATCTATTTCATTCAATACTTATAGTCAAGCTTTTTCTCTACGCCATTCTTTACTGGTCAACTTATTTACGCAGGACACTGAAGTTGGGGGTATTTAAAAATAATCAAATTGTGCAGACAAAAATGAACTCATGTTCATAGAAGTATGGAAGACCATGATCAAGTACATAAAGAGTTCACTATTAGTGAAAAGGATAAAGTTCGGACGAAATAAAATAGTACACTGGAAGAAGGAATGGAAATTAGGGACAGAAAGATATGGAAGAACCATGATAAAACAATATTTTTTTCGTTATTGAATAAGCAAAGCAGTAGACGCACCTCATCCATATTAAAAGAAATGCCTAGTTGCTCAAAGCAAGAGATAACAACCTTTGCAGTTCCAGAAGTGTCCAATTTACTCGCTTGATGAGACTCCATCACCTTATAATTTGATACAGAGGGTCAAAATTCAGACTTCAATAACCAGATACTATAAACGAAACTGAATGTTCTGTTAACACATTGAGATGAATAAGATTACAAGAGAATCAATAAATAAAGAAATAATAATGGGTAAGCGCAGAAGAAAACAACATGCACTAAGAATGCACAGGTACATTACATATAGGCTATGGTTGCTATTTTAGTAGTCAGGTTCTGCAGAGTTTAAAAGTATTAAACAATATAAACACCAAATAAAAGGAATCTTGCCAACCACCATTACAGCATGGTCTCGCTCAGAAAATGCAGCAGTAACACAACCTTGAAAAAATTTAAGCTGATTTTCTACTTCTACATTCTAGAGTAAAATAGAAAACGGACAAGTTACAATATATTGGGCTATGATATGCACTTCCTGATACTTAATTGATTCTAGATCCAACAAAAATGAACATCTAAACCATCTGAGTTGCAAGCTCTTAGCTTTCCAAGAACCAGAATTATAACAATGAAATTTGGGTCACCCCCAAAACAAAAACCGTTTAAACAGTCAATATGAGAGAGAAAAGGTAGTCTTGGAGCAATATAACACATTAAATTATATTAACAAGCAGCGGTGCACCTCCGGACCCTAATGTTTATGCTTTCTCATTCAATTCATGGGGATAGAGAAGGGAGAAGAACAAAGAGAAGAGCTTGGAAACTTCTGCACCGTGCAGATCAGCCAGTTGACCTTAGCAAAGTGAAGATTGAAAAATAAGTGCATCTGTAAGAGTAATACCAAAGAGGCCCTACGATGACATTAAAAAGTTAGACGTAAAACTAACTTTGATGTTATAAGCTTCTGATAGCTCTTCTTGAAGATTCTGATTTTCTCATGTGCAAGCAGCTAGTTTCTTTTTCAAGTTTTCAGCCTCCTGCTCCAACCCAAGCTATCCTACTTGGTTAAACAAAGCCATCTTAAATGACATTTAAAATAAACATTTGCAAAGCATGCTTATTTCCGTGTCGGTAAAGATGAAGTGCAAAATTGAGATCTGAAGTCGAAGCAGCAACATCGGAGCACAGTGAAGTCGGAGCCATCAGCCGGAGCAAAGTGAAGTCGGAGCACCGCTGTCGGATTTTTCGGCTTTTTGAAGAAATTGAACTAAATGAAGTTGGAGCACAGTAAACCAATTCTTGAAATTAAAATTGGGGACAGTAAAGAAATTGAAATTGCGGACGGAGGACAATGAGGAAATTGAAGCTCCCGATTTTGAGATGAAATATCAATTTTGGAGCACAGTTCACCCAAGCTGAAATTGAAATTGGGACAAATGTTTATAGTTCTTTAATTTTTATCAATGTTGGGGAGGGAAACAAAAGAAAAACGTTGCAATATCCATTTTAACCTAACAAAGCGTTGCCATAGATGACTCTATAGCAACTGTTCATAAAATTGTTCATAATAAGATTCTCTATTGCAATGGTTCTTCAATAACAGCAACAGTTATACTATAAAAATGTTCTATCAGAACAATTCCTTTTTACAATGGTTATAACCATTGCAATAGAGGGTCTATTGCAACGCTTTTGAAACCGTTGCCAAAAAATTCATTGTAATAGGGATAATTTCTAGTAGTAAGGCCGAAGCAAAAAATATGCTGCTAGAAGAATTTTTAATTTTAAAATGATGGACTAAGTCAGTGGTAGACCAAGCTCAAGATTTCATAATGATTGTTGGAGAGGTCAGGTCTGAGAAAGTTAAAATTGGAGATAATCTTATTATTTGTGAAATAATTGATAATTTTTCATCTTCTTGAAAGAAATTTTTAAAAATTATTCTCCACAAACAAAATAAAACTCCTCTTGAAACTTTGATGGTGAGAATCTACATGATAGAAGAGGCAAGGGTCAAAATGCACTTTTGCATATAAAAGAGAAGAACATCAAGTCGAAGGTAAATTTAACTACTATAAATAATGCTTCTCCTAATACTAATAAAATATTTTATTGAAGTCTAAGAAGAAAAATTTCAAGAAAAATAATGAAAGACCTCCCAAGAAAAATAATGGTGGAAAAATCAAGCACAATCACCAAGTTAAAAAAGGGAATCGAGCTTTATCTAAGGCAAGAGTGAACATACTGCTTGATTTTTGCTACTTTTAAAAAAATGGGTAAACATCTCAGGCATTGTGGTGATGATAACAAAAATAAACATGGTTGAGAATGTTAATGGATGGTGGGCTAATTCTAGTGCTAATTATGATGTCTGCTATGACCAAGATTGATTTAAAAAAATATGCTCCTTTTGAGGAGCACAAAATCATCATTCTTGGTGAATTTCATACCACTCAAGTGATTGAAATGAGATATGTCGAGTTGAGTTTTACTTTTAAAAAGATATTAATTTTAGAAGACGTACTTTATACTTCTTCCATGAGAAAAAATTTAATGTCAAATCTTTTTCTCAATAAAGTAGATTTCATACAGATTATTGAATCTAATCAATATGTAACTGTGAAAAATATTATTTTTGTGGAAAATGAATATGCTTGTGATGAGATGTTCAAATTGAAAATTGAAATGAATAAAACTTCTACATATATTTATGTGTATTCTTCTACTAATTTTTGACATACTCGTTTGTGTCATAGTAATGATCATTATTTGGGAATTATGAGTAATTTAGGATTAATTTTAATGATTAAATAGAATTTTAAAAAATTATAGGCTTATAGTAAAACCAAAATAACAAAAAGAACTCATTTTCAAGTTTATAAGAAAAATTGATTCGTTAGAATTAATTCATACTAAAATTTGTGAGCTTGAAGAAATTTTAACTCGTGAATAAAATAAATATTTTATCACTTTCATTGATGATTTTTATATGTACATATATTTACTGGATGAAAAATAAAAGTGATGCTTTTGAGAATTTTAAAAAAAATCTCCATGAAGTTGAAAATTTGTTTAATAGAAAAATAAAAAGCATAAGAAGTGATAGAAGCAATAAATGTGAGTCAATTAAGTTCAATCCTTTTATTAGATCATTGGGTATAATTCATGATACTCCTCATGCTTATTTTCATGTAGCTAACAGTTCAACCGAATGAAAAAATAGAACTTTGATTGAGTTATCTAATGTCATGTTCATTGGGTCATGTGCACCTTTAAATTTTTGCGATAGAGCTCTTTTAATTGCTTGCTAGGTGTTGAATCGCGTGCCTCATAAAAAGATCAAAATTTACACCTTTTGGGTATGGATAGGTCATAAGTTAAATTTGGAATATCTAAAAATTTGGGTTGCTTTGCCTACGTAAGGTTAATGGATCATAAAATCTCTAAGTTAGATAAAAAAAATTGTTACTTGTGTTTTTCTTAGTTATGCTTCAAATAGTATAACCTATAGAGTTTTTAATCTTGAAAATTGTATTATAATAGAATATTGTGATACCAATTTTTATGAAAATAAATTCTCTTTGGATTCTAAAAATAGTGGGAGTCAAAGGATTGGAAAAAAAATTCACAATCTAGTTCTTCTACTTCTAGTTTAAAAAATAAAGAAAATGATGATTTTAAGTTAAGAAGAAGTAAAAGAGTTAAAGTAGAAAAAAAAATTGATCCTGATTATTGTGATTTTTGTTGAAAAATTAGGCACACACATCGGAAGCAAATTAGCAGGATCTCTTGCATTTAATATAGACAACCAATACAAACACATAGTTCACGCAATTATGCTTAAAAATAATCAGGAATAACTCTTGAAGCGTGAGTTGATATCTTAAAGAGAATCCGTCTTCGAATCTGTGGTCTTCTACAGTGATCCCAAATTCAAAGTCAAACTCTCTCAATACTTGGGTGGCCAAGTACTGAATAGAATACCCAATTCTTTCTATTGTTCCTATTGTATATTTTCCTAGGCTAAGGAAATCCTTATCTATAGAGATACTTCCCAAGTCCAAGGAGTAAAGAAAAACACACAGTTGTTTCTACTAGAACAAGGACAGGCGTGACTTCTCCATTTTTCATAGAAAATGGAATTTTGAGTTCTAGTTTAATATGGGCATTGTAGGAACCACGAAATTAATTATTGACGCTCCTATTATGAAAATAATTTAAAATATCAATTTAAATTATCCTTATCATAATAAATTATAAATTATTTCACTAAAAGTTCATAATTACACTCTTCTATTTTTATTGCGTAATTTTGTATTAAACACTTGTGTAATTCCTTATGTTAAAATTACAGATGCTAATCAATAAATTAAATTACTAACGAATTTTATATAATAATTAATTTTCTTTAGAGAAATGTTTAAGTTATTTCATATGTTAGATTCATAAATCCATTAGTCGGATTTACGCATGAAAACTTATAAGCTTCTCATAAAAGGTGTATCATCAATCTCTATACCGAGGCATGAATTTCATCAACTAACTTATTATTTCACCAATATATATTATTATCATACAATCTACCAAGAATACTGACCCATCTCAGAATCTCATCTTTTAACAAATCAAAACGATAAATAATATATATAGATCAAAATAGTTATATTAGCATTGAGAATATAAGTACATTTAACAGTTTAGAAGAATATATTCTTATCAGTCAGTCAACAACTATCTCTACTCAGTCTCGTTCAATACATACAAAATGCATTAGCACGAGAAGTTAGAACTATATCATCCTCGTAATCAAGATAAATTACATATAATCTCGTGCTACAACTATTTTGATGGTTTGTACAAATTCTCATCTACGATTGTTAACTATAACTTTAACTTGTAAGAATTGATGATTTAATCTTTTGTGTATAAGCTTAAACTCTATACACCAAATCATCTACTATATAAGTTGAGGACACATATATGAAAATGATTTGTTTAACGTAACGATTTATTGAATTGAATAAATATATAAATAAATAATTATTCAATAAATAATACTTCATCAAAACCACATGATTTATAGTATATCTTAACAATTTTAACATTGAAGATGACCCACTCACTTTAAAAGAAATTTTATCTTCACGTGATGCTATTTTTGGAAAGAGGTTGTAAATGATGAAATGAAATCACTAACTATCAATAAAACATGAAATCTAGTTCATTTTTTAAGTTAAATATGGGTCATCTGCCCATATTTAAGCTAGTTGATTTTATCTGCCCCTATCAACTAATTAAGCTAGTTGATTTTATCATTGGTTTATAACAGTTGGATGTAAACGAGTCTTGCAAAATAATAAAAATTGGATGAATCTGTTGATAAATATAAGGCTAGACTAGTGGCTAAAGGCTTTAAGCAACTAAAAGGCCTAAAGATTTTTGATACTTTTTCTTCGGTAACTAAAATTATATTCATTAGACTTTTAATTGCTATTGCTGTAATTTTTTATTTGTAAATTCATCAAATGAATATAAAAACTACTTTTTAAAATGAATTCCTAAATGAAGAGATTTACATGGAACAAGACGAGTGTTTGGTTGAAGCAAAGCCAAGACAACAAAGTATGTAAATATAGTAAAGCCCTATATTGCTTGAAACAGACACCAAGCAATGAAATAAAAAAAATGATAACTGCATGATTGATAGTAACTTTAAAATAAAAGAATGTGCTAAGTTCATATATCGTAAGTCATAGAATAATTCACATGTTATTATTTGCCTATATATTGATGATTTGTTGATCTTTGATTCTATTAGTGAAGAACTAAAAATATTCTTAGAAGCCATTTTCATATGAAAGATCTTGGTGAGATAATTGTTATTCTAGGATTAAAAATTACCATAAAAAGTGATGAAATTTTTCTTCACCAGTCACATTATGTTGAGAAAATATCCAAAAAAAATATAATTTTCTTGATGTCAAGTATGTTGTGACTCCATTTGATTCTAGCCTTCACTTATTTTCTATTAAAATTGAAAATGATGTAATAAACCAAAAGGAATATGCTAGTATAAGTAGAAGTTTGAGATTCGTGAATGATTGCACTAGTCCTGATATTGTCTAGTAAGAGTATTTCAAAGGTTAACTAGCAAGCAAGGTAATAGACATTGACATGCTATAATGTGAGTAATAAGATAAGTAACTGGGACAAACCTTGTGGTTTGTTCTATAAAAAATATTCTGCTATATTTGAAGGTTTTTGTGATGCAGATTTAAACATATTTATCAGGTGATTCTTTATCTATTACTTTTTATATTTTTAATTTGGGTGGTGGTGCTATCTGTTGGCAATAAAAAATGTAAACACTTAATGTTAACTCTTTCATGGAGGCTAAACTAATTATTTTAGATTTAGCTAGTGTAGAAGCGAATTGGTTAAGAGATTTACTATTTAAAATACCTTACTTTGAAAAATCAATTCCTCCTATTTTGATTCATTTGATAGCCCTGCTGTCATTAATAGAGTTTAAAATTGTTATTACAATGGTAAATCCAAACACATAAGAAGAAAATACAATAATATGAGATCATATTTGACAAATGGTATCATTAATGTTGATTATGTCAAATCTTATGATAATCGTGCAGATCTATTGACTAAGGCCTTAGCAGAGAAAACGTCTGGACCAAATCGAAGGGGATAGATCGAAGCCTATTAAATTCTAAGTCATATGTGAGGATATCCAATCTGGGGACTAAAGATCCTATAACCAGGTTCAATGGAAAAAATTAATTACATGATGATTTGTTGTGAAAAATGTACTATTTTTTATACCTCCCTATGGTGTGAGTGCATTTTCCTATAATATTTTGTGAGGTTGAGTTTAAATAACTCTTAATAAAAATTTTTTATCTCATATGAGTGGAGTGCTAAAATTACTGGATCACTCTCAACCTATTTTCACACATGTAAATATGAAAGTAGGCCTCTTCCAATGAGAACTAGAATGTTTATCAAAGATACTCATGAAATCGGGATAGCACAAAGTTGTAATCGTGCTGGTTATAAAGCTCATGTCAACACCTTGACTCTTATATGTAATTCGGTGATATTTTATTTCTTTTAAGTAGTCATAGTTTAAGCCTGAGACCACAACAACGCTCGAGAAAAAATTACTGTTTTTAGTAAGTGGAAATTCAATGCAAAAAACATCTTCAATAAGCATAATAGTGTTCATTCAGCTGATAGATTCTCTTGTATTAATATTAAAATGAGCGAGTGATTGTGAGTTAGATCGAATTTTAATATTCTTCCTTTTAATATCATAATGCATTATTTTCGATCAATGTACAACAACCAATAACTTTGAAGTATTTATGCTAATTAACTTCTTCCATTGTTGTTTCTTTGTCTATTGTACTTTGATGCTAATGTCTCATTAGTCCAGTGGAGTTAATGGCTTTAAATTGCCAAGTAATGCTATAGGTTGCTGCATATAATGTAGTTTGGTATATTGTTCCTTGATTTGATATGGATGAATTTGGTCATTGTTTTTTTTAAAATTTATGTAATTTTCCATTCTTTATTCATACATTTTCTACTATTTTATGACTTGTAACTCTTGTAACATATGTTGGGTTCAAAATCTAGAGGGAGTCATGCGGAAGCTTAAAGTTTGCAAATCATAGAGACGATAATTCAGATGACACAAAACTAAACTAAAAAACATAATATTATTTATGGTTTAGTCAAGTGACCTACATATAAAAATTTAATATTGAAAAATATAAAATCTATTTGGAGAAAATCTCCCCCAAAACAAAATTCTTAAACGACTACATTGTGAATGTTCTAAAACCTTTCCTCTAAGAAAGAGGTAAGTCAAACATGAAAAAAATTATATTTTTTGTTCATAAAAAGTAAAAGTAATTATGGTAATATTTTTCTTTTCTTTTCAAGAGAAGTAAAACTTAAACTTGGTAAGATAATCAGGGAAAAAAATCTAACAAATCTCCCCTTTTTGGCTTTATTTTTAAAATAATCTTGAGTTTCTTTCTTCACACGATCTTCATAAATCGTTGTCTCTTACCATGATTAGAAGTTGATACATGATAAAAATTTCAGCCCTATGCCTTAAAAATAAAAGCATGAGTTAACATTATTGAAGCTCTATGTTATAAGTGAACAGAGTAAAAAATGAAGCTTGTGCATTGAAAGTGAGCACATGTTAAAAATGAAGTTCATGCGTTAAAGTATATGCACGAGTTGAAAGAAGCACAAGCCTTAAAAGTAAGCAGGGGTTGAAAGTTGAAATCCATAAACATGAGTTGAAAATTAATTTTTGTTTTAAAGATGGATCAGCAACATGATTGTTGAAATTTTGTTTGAAACTTTTTTTCACATGTAGTTGGACAAAAATCTTCATTAGCATCAAATTGGTTGAATATCTTTCTTTGAAACCGCCCTGAACTTGTATTTAACCACATATAACCAAAATATGGGACCGATGAACTGTATGCTCAATACCATTTGTTGGGTTCGAAATCGAGAGGGCGTCATGCCGAAGATTAAAGCTTGCAAACCCTAGAGACGATAATTCAGATGACACAAAACTAAACTAAATGACATAATATTATTTATGGTTTAGTCAAGTGACCTACATATAAAAAAACTAATATTGAAAAAAGAAAAAACCTATCGGGAGAAAATCTCCTCCTAAATAAGACTCTTTACGAACTAAATTGGGGATGTTATTGTGTTAAGGTATGAGAATGGGGTATTCTATTTATAGTGTTCCAAAATTTTTTCTCCAAGAAAGAGGTAAGCTAAATACAAAAAGAATTATATTTTCCTTTTCGGAAAAAGTAAAACTTAAACTTTGTAAGAAAATCAAAGCAAAAACCCTTTACAACCTAACGACATTGATCTTTCCTATTTACTATCTTTTATTTATCCTTATTCATTACAAGGATGAATACCTCACCTATAAATAGAGGTGGTCTTGCATATTTTTTTTGTAAGTACAAGAAAACATATAGTGCATAAAAGCTTGTCAAAAAAGAGTTTATTTAGTTAAATGTGTTCCTTTTGTGGAGTTTCGAACTCAACTCTTGTTCAGAGTAAACCTGTCAACTGGGCCGGGTTGATCCGGCCCAAACCGGCCCTATTTGACCCGGCCCGATCAGCCCATGGGTTGTAGGGTACCAGGTCCCAGACCAGTTAAATTTTTTGGTTGGGCCAGGTTAACCTGGCCTGGACCAAACCCGGTCCAGGCCCGCTGGTTAACCGGCCCGGCCCGATTTTTATTTTTTTTTAAGAATTTTGATATTTGGGCCAAACTAGCCGTTTTTGGGTCCAAACGGCTAGTTTGGGCCCATTTATTAAAAAAAAAATCATTTAAAATATTTTTTAATCCCCAAAAAAAATCTATAAATACCCTACACCTTCAAATCATTTTTCACACAATTTTTCACTCTCTCAAATCTCATTCTCTCTCAAATCTCAATTCTTAAATATTCAATATATTTAATTTCCTAAAGTGCTCACTTTAATTTTTTAATTTTGCGATTACAAAGTACGAGTGGAAGTTTCTAAAGTCTCAACCTTCGGATACTTCCAAAATTTGGTATTGTCGTTCCATCTCTTACGTTTAATTTTTATTTAGTGTATTAATTATTGAATATTCAATTTTATTATATTTGTGTATTTTGAATTTTTTTAGTTTAGTTTATATTATGGATAAATTAAGAAACCTCGCTACTAAAGGTGTTAAAAATTTTTATCCCGAAAGCGGTAGTGGTAGTAAAAAGCGAATTACTAGTGGTAGAGGTAGTTCAAGTGGTAGATATACCTGTGTGCCTCCGACACGGCTTAGTCAACCTTTTGAGGAAGAAGTAGGTGTACCTTTAGGTGTAGGTGCTCACGATATGGATTATGTAAAAGCTCAGGAAAATTGCGATATAAAAGAAGAAAATAAAGTAGATGCGGTTAATTTAGATGAAGATGATGAAAATATTGGTGAGACACCCGCAGTAGAAAATGCTAACGTTAGATCTGAATCGGTTAATCTCCTTTTCCGTTCTCCCCATGCCCTAAGAGCTCGTAAAACAACTAGTATTGCATGACAATTTTTTTAACGTATATTAGATACAGAGGTGCAATGCAATATTTATCAACAAATATATAAGCATAAAAGCGGAGTCAAGCAAGGGGGTACGGGTACGTTAATGAGACATATAAGTGATGCTCACGAAAGAGAGTTAAATATTGCACGAGGTGGTGGGGATGTTAGTGGGCCAATGCAAACTAGAATGGACCCAGCAACCGATCAGGTAACGAAGAAGTATAATAAATTGAGGGACCGGGAAGAAATAGCTAAAATGGTAGTTGTGGGTTGTTTGCCTTTTAGTTTCCTTCTTCTGATGCCTTTATTCATTATATTCAAGCAATTTATAATCCTATGTTTAATGATATTACTAGAAATACTTGTCGGTCTGATATTTTTAGACTTCATTCATAATATTATTTTTACTTATCAACATTGTTAAAAAATATTCAATGTAGATTGTCCCTAACTTCTGATCTTGATCGTGCTGTAAATAAAAATAATTATTTAACCGTTACTTGTCACTGGATGAATAGTAATTTTGTGATGCAAAAACGTATTCTTGCTTTTTTATATGATGAAGATCATAAACATACTGGAGATTTTATTGTTGATTCTATTGTTAAAGTTGCCGAATTTTATGGTATCGAAAATAAAATCTTATGTATTGCTTTTGATAATGCTTCTAACAACAAGACTGCTATAAAAAAAATAAAATTCAAGCTATCTCCGCCGTTGCCTGAAATTTTTCATATTAAGTGTGCATGTCATATATATAATTTAATTGTAAAAGATGGTCTTGAGTTTTTTGAGTTTTATATTGAAAAAATCCGGCTTGCTGTTGGTTTTATTCAAGAAAATAATCATAGATCGAGAATTAGAGAATTTAAAGTTAAATGTCAAGAAAATGGACTTGCACCGATATTGATGCCTGAGGAAATAGATATTAGATGGAATTCGACGTATGATTTTTTAAAAATTTGTTATAAATATAGAATTCCTATTACACTAACTTTTAACCAACATTGCGGTTCATTTGCTGATTCTGCTGATTGCATGCTATATGATTCTAATTGAGTTGTAATTAATGATCTTGTTAAGTTTTTAGAAAATTTTTATATAGTTACGGTTGAATTTTTCGGTGCTTATTATCCTACTGTTTGTAATATTTTGGCATATATAGTCGATATTTCTGGTCTGCTCAAATAATATAAAAATAAAGAAGTTGTTGGTGCCATGTTTACTAAATTTAAAAAGTATTTTTTTTCAATTTTCCTTATTTACTTGGTTGGTGCTATGCCAAATCCGTGCATGAAATATAATACTATGTGCCACTTTAGTACTATTATTCATGCTAACTTAGAAATAAATACTAACAATGATTCAGAATAAGTACAACCTGATTTGTGGACGGTTATGGGTGATGCGAATGAATACATAAAAAAATTATATAATCACTATGCTGATTTATTTGATTTAGCCGTACCTACAAATATCACTCTGTCGCTCCTCATCCTCCCGAGGAGCCATCATCTTCTAAAAGGCCAGCACATAGTGGTTTTCCTGATTCCTTTTATGATTTACCTTGTTGGAACAGTGTTGATGAGAGAGCTTACACATCAAGTTATCGGGAAGAGCTGGAATATTATCTTCGGTCGCCGCTAGAGGATCGCAAACGACGAATTAATACGCTGGATTGGTGGAGGAATAATGAAACACAATATCCTGTGCTTTCAAAATTAGCTAGAGATATCTTGAATGTTCCAATGTCAACCGTTGCATTAGAGAGCGCCTTTAGTCAGGGACGACAATAGCTTGGAGACAACCGACACTCATTGGGAAGCAATGCAATGAATGTTCTAGTTTGCCTCAGAGATTGGATTCGAGCGGAAAGAAGAAACCAAGGAATGGAACCGGAGCCGCACGACGAGCAGAAACTTGAAGAAATTATGTCTTCACGGGAGAACTCAGCAGAATCAAGTCCAATGCATGGTTTTGCCCCCGTTGACTTTGACTATCCTATGCAAGTTTCCGTTAATATTAACATGAATGAGTTGTAAAAAATGATGCATAATTTGTAGATTTTTCATTCATATAAATTATAAATTTTGGATCATTTCGCAATCAATAAAATTCAACATTCATTCACTCCTTAATTCTTACTTTGTAATTTTTTTCATTTAATGATTTAAATTAAATTTCTAGTTTAAATTAAAAACTTACTTCTAAGATATTATAATTTACTACCAAGTATTATTAATTTATTATATTAAGTAGCATATGTTTTGTATATTTGTGTATATATCTTCTATAAATGTGTATACTTAATGTATACATGTGTATATATTTTATAAATTTTATATATATATATATATATATATATATATATATATATATATATATATATATATATATCTATATATATATATTGTAGTATATGTTTTATTTAAAGTAGTACATATATATTGAATGGTGCGTATATATGTGTATATATCTTCCATAGACGTGTATATTTAATGTATACATGTGTATATGTTTTATAAATTAGTATATAACTATATATTATAGACGTGTAGTATATTGTAATGTATATACATTGTAGTATATTTTATTTAAAGTAGTACATATACATTGAATGGTGCGTATATATGTGTATATATCTTCTATAGACGTGTATATTTAACGTATACATGTGTATATGTTTTATAAATTAGTATATAACTATATATATATATATATATATATATATATATATATATATATATATATATTGTAATGTATATATATTGTAGTATATTTTATTTAAAGTAGTACATATACATTGAATGGTGCGTATATATGTGTATATATCTTCTATAGATGTGTATATTTAATGTATACATGTGTATATGTTTTATAAATTAGTATATAACTATATATATATATCGTAATGTATATATATTGTAGTATATTTTATTTAAAGTAGTACATATACATTGAATGGTGCATATATATGTGTATATATCTTTTATAGACGTGTATATTTAACGTATACATGTGTAAATGTTTTATAAATTAGTATATAACTCTCTCTCTCTCTCTCTCTCTCTCTCTCTTTCTCTCTCTCTCTCTCTCTCTCTATATATATATATATATATATATATTGTAATGTATATATATTGTAGTATATTTTATTTAAAGTACTACATATACATTGAATAGTACGTATATATGTGTATATATCTTCTATAGACGTGTATATTTAACGTATATATGTTTTATAAATTAGTATATAACTATGTATATATATATATATATAGTAGTATATATTTTTTTAAAGTAGTACGTATAGACGTATATATTGAATGCTACGTATATATGTGTAATTGTGTATATGTGTATATATTTTTTAAATTCTAATGTAGTATATACTAGATATATAGTGTATATATATTGTTTAACGTATTTAAAATCTATATAGGTGGGTATATATAGTGTATATTGGATTATTTTTTTTTTGACCGGGTTGGGTTAAGTAGGCCGGATCAGGGTTGTTTTTAAAATTTTTACTGTTGAACCCGGAACCGGCCCGACCCACTTAACCCCAACCCTGTCCGGCCCACAACCTGATTAATTGTAACGGGCTGGTTCCGGATTGACCCGGCCCGGCCCACTTAACACCTTTAGTTCAGAGTTTGTTGAGTTATAATTTATGAGAAAGTTGTTGTATCTTGAAGGGGACATGTCAAGAAGATTATTGCTGGATCGGTGAAAATATTTGTTGCAGTGGACTTGAATCTCTTAAAGAGAGTGAGATATCCACACCTTATTCAAGAAGAAAAAGATTCTTTTATTTCCTTCACTTCTTTTAAACTATTTTTTTAGCTGTAATTTTGTAACTTTCACCAAGACATATTACTAGATTTACAACCTAAAATGTTTTCAAAAGAGTTACACGACTAGAATTGTTCGATACAATGACTCAATGTTTAGAATCTATGAACATGTAAAATACATATTGAGTATTTTAAAAGTTCATAAGTGGATTATAAATTACATGTTTCCCTGAAATAAATTTTCGTAATATGTTTAGATATTACAAATTTCTGAGTCAATTCCTCATATTGTCACTTAACTTAGGAAAATGTCCTACTAAAGTCACTTATCTTTTTTTTATTCCAATAATATCATTCAACTTTGTACATTTTCCTCTCAAACTAAGAATTGCTAAAATAGTCCTTATTCTTTGTGGGGAAAATGAGCAAAATAGTCCCTTAAGTTAAACCGTGAATTTAAATAGTCTTTATTCTTTTGCTTCAATATTAATATGCCTCCAACTATATTTCACATTTTTACTTCATTACATACTCCCTCTATCCCTCTTCAGTTGGGCACTCAATTTTACACGGTGATTAAGAAATAAAAAATTGAATGAAATTTTATTATTTTACCCTTTAGCAATATTAATGATATGGGCAATGAATATTGAAATTGAAATTGTTCACATTTTAATGTATACTATTAATTATAGGGGTATCATGAAAAAAAATAATTGATTCAATTTTGATCTAGTAAGTGATCAACAAACATGAGTCATTTATTTTTAGTAGGACGACCAACTAAAATGGGACGGAGGGAGTAATGAAATTTAAAAAGACATATCACAATATTATTAAGAAAAACATAAATTAAATTGAGAGATGTATTTAGTTTTAAAGTCAATTTGAAGAGGTAATATAGTTTTTTTCCCAAATAATATTACAAGATTGACAAAAATAATATTTAAAATTTTTAACATTTTTAATTACACTATGGTTATATGAATTTTTCTAATTTTATTTGATGTTGATTGATATATGATATTAGCATGATGTCCTGCGACAATATTTTAATTTATTATAGAAATTCTTTAAAATATTTATATATGATTGTTTTTCTACTAACTAGAGAGTCGTAAGGTTGAAGAAATTCACCGTCTTCTATATGAATTATGATTTTTCTGACATTTATTTTTAGAAGAAACTAACAATTAAATTTGAACTATTATAAAAATTAATCATGAAATAGATAAATATAAAATATTATTTTAGCGCTGAACTACTAAGTACCAATCACATTTTTTGGTGGACTACATATTTTAATATTACAACTAGAAGTTAAATTAAAATTATACACACTATTTTTTATAGTTAAAAAGTTATTAGTATTTCATATTGTTAAAGAACATGGATCATTTCAATTCAAAAATTAACTTAAGAGACTATTTTGGTTATTTTCTTTTAAAGAATAAGGACTACTTTAACAATTATTAATTTGTAAGGAAAATATACAAAGTTAAATGATATTATTGAAATAGAAAAAAGATAAATGACTTTAGTGAGATACTTTCCTAAGTTGAGTGACAATATAAGGAATTGACTCCAAATCTCTCGAATACATTTATGTACTTTGTTTGATGGTTCTTAATGTTATAAATAATTAGTGGTTGATAAGTACTGCACTTAAAGACTTTGAAATGAAGGGCGAAATTCTTGAAAAGGAACTTTCTCTGAAATTGTGAGTAAATAACTCAGATGCTCACTCAACTTTAGGCTTTTGTCCCAGAAAGTTACTCAACTTTAATTTTTACTTTAAAAATCACTCAACTATCATATTTTTACTCAGAAAGTCACTCAACCTATTTAATTATTTTCTTAAATAAAATTTGTTTATGTGAAATTTCTATTTAAATTAAAATTCTAAAAAATTAAAGTTATTTTTTAATGACTCTTTTATCCTTATTCCCCTAAATTTAGTATCTCCCATTCTCTTTCTCATTTTTGTTCTCCTTTTTAAATATTGTAATTGATTCAACATTAAATATGTTTAATAAAATATCAAAGGATCACAATAAAATTTAACAATAACCAAAGAATTAAAATTACAATTATGTTGCTCTACCTTTTCAATCCTTGTTTCAACTTTTTTTTTTTCCATCTGATATTGATGTTCGTATTGAAATCTAATTTAATTTAAATTTGCACATTATATAGCTTATTATAAATGCGACGCTCTAAACGATACCCCCCTCCCCCCTCCTCCCCCCTTCCTGTTTTCACTCTAAAAATGTCGTTTTTTTTATAAATGTCTATACTATATGAATGGAAAAAAAACATTGTACCATATGTATATGTATGATGAATTAGGAATTTTATACCCATAACTAAATATTATGAGTAATATACCTACGTTATAGGGATTCACTATATGTATGTAATAACTACGTACACGTGACTTTTAGTAATAAATGAGTTAAATTACGTATCATTTAGTTATATTTCATCGTATTAAAAAATAAATATTGTTAATCAGCTCGAATTAGCAAATGTAAATACAAAAAAAATAACAACAACAATCGATTAAAACCAAATCTGGATAAACCAAATCACAATTAATCACTAAATACTGCGAGTTTGAAGCAATTAGCATCACTCAAGTTAGCATATGTAACTACAAAAAATAACACCGACAATCAATTAAAAGAAAATCCTAATAAAAATAATCATAGCTAATCACTAAAATTACATTAATATCGTGCTGATAAAAACTAACATGATTTAGCAAGTTCAAAGTCATTAGCATTATAAATTCTAAAATATTCTTAATATAGTTTATATTAATAATTTTTTATCCTTCGATTATTGTTAAATTTAATTTGAGTTTTTAATATTTTATCAGGCATATTAAATGTTGAATCAATTAAAATATGTGAGAAGACGAAGAAAAATGAGAAAGGAAATTAATTTATGGGAATAAGGATAAAAGGGTCATTAAGAGATAATTTTTTATTTTTTTGAATTTTGCATTTAATTAGTAATTCCACACAAGCAAATATTATTTTAAAAAATGATTAAATAATTTGAGTGATTTTCTGAGTAAAAATATGAAAGTTGAATGACTTTTGAAGTAAAGATCAAAGTTGAGTGACTTTCTTGTTAGGATTTTACTCTGATTTTCTTACTATATTTAAGTTTTATTTTTTCTTAGAAGGAAAATAAAAGTTACCATAATTACTTTTACTTTTCCTGAAAGAAAAATATAATTCTTTTTCATATTTGGCTAACCTCTTTCTTGGAGGAAAGGTTTTGGACATCTATAAATAGAAGACCCCCCTTCTCATGCCATAACATAATAACATCCACAATGTACTCATCAAAAGTTTTGTTTAAGGAGAGATTTCTCCCAACATGTTTTATGCTTTTTTCAATAGGTTTTAAGTTTTTTTTTTTAATATTATTTTTAATATGTAGGTCGTTTGACCAAACCATATTAATAATATATTTTTAATATTTATTTTTCGTTGTCATCTAAATTATCACCATATTAGTTTGCAAACTATTAGCTTCCGCATGACGCCCTCTCGATTTCGAACCCAACAAGTGGTATCAGAGCCTATGGTTCAAAAATTCAGTGGTTTGGTAAAGCGAGGTTGAAGACAAGTCCTAGGCAGTTCTAATCAATTTACAATCAATTGGATGATAATGAAGATTTTGTCCACCTACATGTGGAGAAGATATTTCAATCATATTTTCAACAATTTTGCTGTTACATATTTGAAAATAAAGCTTACTTTTAACCCTACAAAAGACTTCAATATTTTTAACCCGAAAAGGACTCATATATTTTTAACCCCCAAAACTCTATTTTTAAACATGCCAAGCAGCAGTGATGAAGACTATATGAAGAACAAAGATCAAATATGTGAAGAAGGTGAATCAATTGAAGAAAATCAAGCCAAAAGGGGGAGATTTGTTAGGGTTTTTACCCTGATTTTCTTACTATATTTAAGTTTTATTTTTTCTTAGAAAGAAAATAAAAGTTACCATAATTACTTTTACTTTTCCTGAAAGAAAAAATATAATTCTTTTTCATATTTGGCTAACCTCTTTCTTGGAGGAAAAGTTTTGAATATTTATAAATAGAAGACCCCCCTTCTCATGCCATAACATAATAGCATTCACAATGTAGTCATCAAAAGTTTTGTTTAGGGGGAGATTTCTCCCAACATGTTTTATGCTTTTTTCAATAGGTTTTAAGTTTTTTTTCAATATTATTTTTAATATATAGGTCGTTTGACCAAACCATATTAATAATATATTTTTAGTATTTGTTTTTTGTTGTCATCTGAATTATCACCATATTAGTTTGCAAACTATTAGCTTCCGCATGACGCCCTCTTGATTTCGAACCCAACATTTCTGGGATAAAAGTCCAAAGTTGAGTGACCATTTGAATTACTAACTCGAAATTGTTTATGAGACTTTGATTCGTTCTATAAATCTAGATTCAACAAAAGAAGAGAAAGTTAAATATTCTTCTTTTAGTCTTGTTGAATGTCAAAAATAATGTATGAATTTAGGGGGTATACCTAAAATTCTTTGTATGCAGAGTTACATTTATAAAAAAGAAATAATAAAAAGTTACTATCACTTCTATAGCCTGTATGAGTCAATATTAGCTCATTTATTTTAATGAGTTCATAAACTAGAAGTAATGGATAAATTCTACAATGTTTACTTCTTTTTCTATATATATATATAAAATCCCATCTGCTCGTATGTGATAGTATAAAGTTTTTGTTTAATAAGAGACAAAATTTTTTAGTAAGAGTTCAATTAACCTAACAACATTTTTGATTGTAACATTAACATCTTGTAAACAAATAATATTTTGTCTGCATTCATATTAAAAATATTATCAAAGAATCATGATTAATTTAAAGCAACATTCAATGATTTGATGGATCATCTCCTCGACAATGAGTGAGCGGACTACAACCACGCTTGTATGGAGTTTCTGGTTCTGTATTATGGCATTTGGCATTGTTTCCACTTTGGCGATCACATGGTACATGATTCTCTCCCACAGCCCCATAACTAATTTCTTTTTCTCCTTCTGAAATCTCTGCAAATAATGTAAATGCAATAAATGATGTTAGAAAAAGCAGAATAACTATTTTGAACGCGGCCATCTTCCTAGATAAAATTTGAGAATGTTATTTTTAGTGATGACCGATAGAGATTTCTTGATTTATATAGGAAATAACTATCTATTTCATTATTTGATGTGAGTGGTTTTACTAATTTTAAGGTCTAACATATAAATTTCTACGGAGTACGTATTTTACCATACACCAAAAAGATCATCTTTGGAAAAAAGAATTTCAAGGAATTCACCAATCCAATTAATTAAACTACTTGCACTTTCAAGTTACCCATAAATGATGGCACCCAACATCGTTATTGGGTGAACGAAAATTCAATGCATAATAAATATTCCAAAAACTATATAATGATGCCTAAAATAAGTAAAATAACATAGATAATTATACCCAATTACCTGATGACAGATAGAGATTTCTTGGTTTATATAGAAAAGAGAAAACAATCCGGCACCCTCCTGGACTGTGATCAAAGTTGCTATGACACACTCCAACTTCACATGGGTCCTATTGGGTGCGGATAGCCATCCTAAAGGTGAAACCGGTGAGGCAAGAAAGCCGTGATAGGGGAGTAGCCAGAATAGAGGCGCTGTTTAAGGAAAAGTTTCCAGATTACCATGCTAATAGTGATCGAAGAACATGTTATTTAAGGATAATCTAGTATATAGTAATCTAAAATGATCATATTTTGTTTTGTGTATGATTGAAGGGAATATTTTGAAAAAGCATCATACGAAAAATGAATACTTATTTATCTGACGAAATGGTAGATAAATTTAAAATACTTGTTTTGTAAGTACTTAAGGATATAGAAATCGTAGATATAAGAAAAATCATATTGGAAAAAATATTTGATAAATATTTTATGACTAGAATAAATTAGATACCACACCTACCTACCTACTCTTACAAATACTTACATACCAAACCTACACATCAACCATGATAAATTATGTAAATTCAGAATATTGGAAAATGGATATGAAAAATATACAATTAGTAGAAAAACTAATGGAAACCAATCTAGAAAAATATATGAGAACTAATGATATAAAATATATAGAATTCCTTAATGAAAATATACAAGAATTATTAAGATTAAAACAAACAACTAATAAATACTATGATAAAATAATTAATTACTATGATAAATAATAAATACTATCCAAGTTATTCGTAGAAACCTAAGCATAATATGAATAATATGTCAAGTTATATATCTGATGAAACTAAGATACTTGTTTTATATATCATAAAAGACTTAGAATTAGAAGACATAAAGAAAATAATATGGGAAAAAATATTTGATTTTGAAGATGAGTTACTAAATACTAATTGGATAGAAGATGAATTTGAAAATATAGATTTCTATGGTAGAAATTATTATTCGGATTATTATTATTCAGATGGATATTATACAGATTAAAAGTGCTAGAATATATTCAAAGAGTTAGAGAAAAACAAAGTTGGCTATACGAAGAAATTAATTATAGAAACCAGCTTTGAAAAGGAAGAAAAAAATTAAAAGAAAGATTAATTTGGATAAATAAAACCATAAAACAATTAGAATTAAAAGATAGTTTAAAATATGATTTAGACATAGAATTATTCATAGACGAAAAATACAGGATAATTAACGAAATAGATAACCTAGAATTTAATATCAGATATAGTACAATTAGAATAAATTATTACAAAGAAATTTGTAGTATCACAACTACTTTAGGATAAAATGATAGACTATGAGTATTTAAAATATTGGAGACAAGATATGGAAGAAATAAGATTAACAGAGATACTTATGAAAGAGAATTTAATTGAATATTTTAGAACAAAAAGATATAGAAAATTTAGAATACCTCCAAAATAATATACAAAAATTACAAAGACTAAGAGAAAAAATCAAAGAATATTACAGTAAAACATTTAATCAAATACCATCCAATCACCCCCCAAGATATGAACATTAATAAAATTAAAATAAATAAACTAAAAATAAAAATATTTAGAGAAGTTAAGAAATATCCACGCACAAATAAAAATAGATCCATTAGAGCTATAATAGATCTATTTAAGTTACCCAAGTTATCCGCACCCCCCTACAATTGGAGTATTTTTATCACCCTTTTGTGTTGACGTGACACCTTTATTACATAAAATGAGGTCCACATTAAAGTTGTCACGCCAGCTTAAAAGAGTGACAAAAGGTGTCACCTCAACTAAAAAGTTTGACAAAAATACACTAAAATTTAGTTCAGAGGTAATAAAATCTCGTAAAGTTAGAGTGTGTCGTAGCAAATTCGGCGAGAGTTCAGGATTGCTACATGGTTTACTCTATAAAAAATAACTATATATTTCATTATTTGATGTGAGTGGTTTTGCTAATTTTAAAGTCTAACTTACGAACTTCGGTGAGTACGTGTTTTACCATACAATCAAAAACCATCTTTTGAAAAAAGAATTTCAAGGAATTCACGAATCCAGATAACTAAATTACTTGTACTTTCAATTTACCCATGCCTGATGGCACCCAACATCGTTATTGGGTGAGGAAAAATTGAATGGATAACAAATATTTCGAACACTAGATAATGATGTCTAAAATAAGTTAAATAACATAGATAATTATACCTAATTTTCTGCTAAAATGTAAAATTATATCAAATAAATTCTACTACATCTTGTTTTGATGATGATCAGCTGACAACAAGGAATCAGGTCCCTGGGTCTTCATGAAAACATACAGCTATCACATGTCTGCGCAGTTTTATCTGTTAGTGTATCAAACTGCGCAGGTGAGCTGTGTACCAAACAGGACACCTGGCCCAATCGAAATTCTACCCAAATCATTATTCTGCTATAAATAGAAAGAATGTTTCTCAATTCAATAGTTTTTGCAATTTGGTTATTCAAGAATAAAAGCGGCGAAAACTCAATATTGCTCAAGTTTTAAGTTTTTGTGTGCCGAGAGAGTAAGTGTTCTTGACTCAAGTCTTGGTCTGTAATTGAATTACTCAGCTTATAAAAGTAATACTTTTCTTGTGTTTGTAGAGTGCTTAGGTAGATTTACCTGAGTTGATACTGGTTAGAGTTAATCAATATTGAGAAGAGATCTTCACAGAGTTGTCAAGGAGAGTTTGTAATAGAGTTGATACAAATTAGTAGAGCTTAGAGTTAAGTTCCAATGAAGTCTGTAATCATGAGTCTGATTATAGTGGATTCTTTAGTGCTTGTGAGGGCAAGTCGTGGTTTTCCTCCCTCGAGCAAGGATGTTTTCACGTTAAATCGTTGTATTCTTTACTTGCCTATAAAGTTTTATTTCCTTACTGCGTTACTTCTTTATTACCTGTGTATGACTCTGAGGGACCTAGTCCTTTATAAGGTGGTGCACCCCCACGTTTCAATAATTGGTATCAGAACAAGGACACTCTAAAAGGTTCACACCTAGAGTGATTTATTAATCATGGATGCTCCACCTAATATGGAAAAAGGGTAATCTACCACTAGACCACCCTTCTTTAATGGGCAGTACTATGGGTGGTGGAAAACCAGGATGTGTGACTTCATTATAGATGAGGATAGTAAGATAATGGATGTAATAGTGATGGTTCTCATGTGCCAGTCTGAGAGGTCAAAGAAGGAGACATAACAAAGATGATTGTCAAACCAGAAGAGAGTTTGATGATTGAGATCGAAAGAAAGTTGAGAAGAATTACAAGGCAAAGAAATTGCTTGTTTGTGGCATAAGACATGATGAATATAATAGAATTTATGCTTGTGAAAATGCTAAGAAAATCTGGGATTGCTTGAGGAATGCTCATGAAGTAACAACTGATGTGAAGGATTCAAAAGTTGATATGATGACTACTCAGTATGAAACGTTCACCACAAAAGAAGGAGAAACTATCCAAGGTACGCATACTAGATTCATTTCAATTACCAATAAGTTGCACTACTTAAGAGAAGTTATTCCTTTGTATAAACAGGTGAGAAATTTTTTAGGAGTTTTTTGTAAATCCTAGGAAAGCAAAGTAAATGATATCACCGAGGCAAGAAACCTAAAAACTCTCACAATAGATGAATTTAATGGTAATCTGAAACTTATGAACTCAAGAAGCAACAAGGGCAAGAGAAGAAGAAATAAAAAAGAGAAATATCTCTGGCATTGAAGGCTTTAAAATCTGATTCAAGTGAGAAGAAAACTAATGTTGCCTATTTGGAAAAAAATATTGTTATAGCAGTGAAGAAAAATGGTTAGTCTCAAAGATGAGGAAGTAGCAACAAAAAGGGAGGTACAATTGAAGTTTACCACAAATATGGAAAACTTGGGTATTTCATCAAAGATTGCCTAATGTACAAACTAGATTATCAAGAATATCTAAAGTATGGAGGTGAAAACGTAAAAAGAAAAAGGAATAGGTCCCTAAAAAGTCAAGAAGAAAGGTTGTAGCTGATTATACAGTGAAACAGGCATTAGCTGTCTAGGGAGATTCCTCCGGTGAATCTGAGAAGAATAAAAATCTTGAAGATGTTTCTATGCTAGCAGTGGCGGATGAGAATGTCACCTTTGACTCCTTGTTTGCTCTTATGGAAAACATTGAAGATGAAGTATAAAATAAAGTAACTATTTCTGACATTAAAGAAAATTTAGATAACTGCTCTACTAGAATGATAAAGAAGCTTGCACATATGCTGATTGATTTTGTGTGTGAACTGATTGCTAAGAAAAATGTGTTAGAAGAGAAGGTATAAAATCAAGATCTTGAATTAATTGCCTTAATTCTCCTGATATCTAAAATAGAGGAACAATTTAATAAGTTGAAATCAGAAAATCTGAGTCTATTGAATCAACTGAAGAAAGGGGATGATTCTGATGGTAAAAGGAAGAAAAAAGTCTCAAGGCTTCAAATTGAGCTTGAAGAAAAATTGAGGGATTCTTAAAAGCATCTCATGAATGCACTCAATAAGAATGAAGAACTAGAAATAGACCAATTCCGTATAAGAGAAGAACTTAATAGATCACTAAAATGGACCACATCCTCATAAATCTTTTCTAATTTAACTGGTCAGGGTGTCAATAATGGTAAAGGCCTTGGATATCAGTTTAAAACCCAATCACTTTGGTCGCAAGGTAAAGTTGTTCATGGTATTAGAAATAAGGTCACAAATCTCTATGCACTCATTGTGGAAGAGATGGAAACTTGAAGGAAAACTGTAAATGTTGGCTTGGAGATATAATGAGCAGCACTAGATAGATCTAACAGGAAAATTGTTACCCTAAGGGTTCTTACCCTTGAAAAATATGAAGAATAACTCTCTACCTAGATGGTACAAGAAAGATTTGATCAACTTTTATCTTTCTTTTAGGAACTCAAACTCAATTGTGTTCCCAAATCTAATAAATAATTTTGATTACAAGTAGGAGAAAGAGAATGCAGTCAGAACTGGTTTATGGATAATGGATGGTCAAAGCACATGACTGGGATGATTGATTGCTTTCTCTATCTCAAGACACTTCAAGGTGGGGGTGTCTCTTTTAGAAATAGTAAAAAAGGCTATATCCATAGTGTGGGAAAAATTGGAAAATTACCTGATCAAGCAATAGAAGATATGTACTATATGAATGGCCTCAATTATAGTTTTATAAGTGTTTCTCAAATCTGTGACAAAGGTAATGAGGTAAAGTTCTCATCTGATGAATGTACTGTGTCAAGCTTGAAGTCTGGGAGAGTTATTCTCAAAGCCAAAAGGGTCAAGAATAAGTATGTGGCTGATTTAGAGTCTGTAGCTGATGGGGAATTAACTTACTTAAATGTTCAAAATGAATATGCTGACCTGTGGCACAGAAGGCTGGGACATGTAAGTTCCTCTTTGCTGAACCTGGTTTATGGTATGTGAAACTTGAAATTTCCATACAATAAAGTTTATGATGCTTATTTTAAGGGTAAACAAACCAGGTCTTCCTTCAAGTTGAAGAAGCAGGTGAGTACTTCTAGACCTCTTGAGTTGCTGCACATGGATCTATGCGAACCTGTTAAAGTCCAAACTAGAGGAGAAAAGAAGTATGTGTTTTTTATTATGGATGACTACTCTAGGTTCACTTGCAATGTTCTTGAGAACCAAGGATGAAACCTGTGAGGTTTTGGTAACTTTTACCAAGCAAATTCAAATGAAAATGAATTGTAAAATTGCTGAATTCAGATCTGATCATAGAACTGAATTTGAGAATTCCTAAGTTGTAGTATTCTATGCTGAATATGAAATCAGTCACAACTTCTCTTCTCCTAGGACTCCTCAGCAAAATAGAGTTATTGAAAGAAAGAACAGAACCCTCATAGAGATTGCTAGGACCCTGCTGATTAACAGTGGGCTTCTAAAGAGATTTTGGGTTGAAGTTGTTAATACTGCCAGTTATGTGACAAACAGGTTTTTAATTAGATTTCTCTTAAACAAGACCCCATATGAGCTTATGTTCAATAAAAATCCTAAGCTTGATTACTTCAGATCTTTTAGGTGCAATTGCTTTATGCTAAGCAATAGGAAGAATGAACTAGGAAAGTTTGACTCCAAAAGTGATGAATCAATATTTGTGGGATACTCTTCAACAAACAAAGCATAAAAAGTTTAACAAAAGAACACTGTGTGTGGAAGAGAGTATACATGTGGTCCTAGATAAGTCTGGAAAGCTAGTAAATTCAACTGATGATAGGGATTCTGATATTAAAGAAACCATTCATGTTTAAAGGGAGAATATTGCTGAAGATGTCGTTCAAGGACTAAATGATGCGAGAATAGTGAAAGTGATGGTGATCCAGAATCTCAGTTATAGACCCCTGCTCCAGTTGAGTAACATCAAGAAGGGTCTAGTCAAACTCTTCAGGGACCTGGTCTCAGTGGAACTCATCTCAGAAGATCAAAATGGAGGCACAAATCTTCTCACCTACTTGAGAATCTGACTACACCTTTGGAATCTAGAGTCCAAATAAGAGCTCAAGCCAAAATTTTTATGACATTCTTGCATTCTTGTCCCAAATTGAGCCCAAAAATATGAAAGAAGCTCTAAGATGCTGACTAGATCAATGTAATGCAGGAGGAGCTTCAGCTATTTAAAAGAGGTATAGTCTGGCACCTGGTCCCCAGACTTGTTGACAGAACACTTATTGGGATCAAATAGGTGTACAGAAACAAAAAGGATGAACATTGATCTATCAATAGAAATAAAGCAAGAATGGTTATTCAAGGTTATAAGCAAGAGAAAACAATTGACTAGGATGAGACAATTCCCCCTGTAGTAAGGATAGAGGCTATCAGAATTCTTATTGCATTTGCTGCCTGCATAGGGTTAAAACTCTTCTAAATAGATGTCAAAAATACTTTTCTGAATAAAAAATTGAAGGAAGAAGTATATGTCAAGCAACCTCCAGGTTTTGAAGATGCATATTTTCCTCATCATGTGCTTAAATTGGACAAATCTCTTTATGGTTTAAAACAAACACCAAGGACTTCGTATGAGAGACTCTCAAAGTTTCTTCTGGAAAATAGATTTAAAAGAGGGAAAATTGACAATACTCTCTTTTTAAAGTCCAGAGTTAGCAACTTACTAGTTGTTCAGATATATGTTGACGACATAATCTTTGGAGGTACTTTTGAATCACTATGTAAGGAGTTTGCAAAGCTAATGGGGAGTCAATTTCAAATGGGCATGGTGGATGAATTGAGTTTCTTCCTAGGCCTGCAGATCAAGCAAACTTCTAAAGGGACAATAATTTGTCAAGATAAGTACATTAAGGAGCTACTGAAGAAAAACAATATAGAAGATGCCAAGCAAATTGAAACCTAAATTAGAACCAGTTCAAAGATAGATAATGATGAACCTAGTCCTTCAGTTAATGAAACCATATATAGAGGGATTATTGGATCCATTTTATAGCTCAATGCAAGCAAGCTAAATATTGTATTTAGTGTGGGAATGTGTGTCACATTTCAAGCTTGCCCAAAGAAGTCTCATTGTAAAGATCCAAAAAGATTTTTCAGGTATATGAAAGGGACAAGAGACCTGGTCCTGTACTATCTATCTGGAGACAGTTTTGATTTGATAGGATATGTTGATTCTGATTATGCTGGATATTTGGTAGATAGAAAAAGCAGCTCGAAAATGACTCATTTTCTTGGTTCTTTCTTAATCTTTTGGGATTCTAAGAAGCAGAATTCAGTTATTTTATCTACTGCTAAAGCTGAGTATGTGGCTGCACCTTCTTATTGTACTCAATTGTTATAGATCAAACAACAACTAAAGGATTTTGGAATTGTCTTAGACACTATACCTCTGATGTGTGACATTACAAGTGTTCTTAACATGGCTAAGAATCTAATGCAACATAAGAGGACCAAGCATATTGATGTAAGACATTATTTTCTGAGAGACAATATTGATAAGAGAGTTATTTACATGAAGTTTTACAAGACTGAGGATCAGATAGAAGACATCTTTACTAAGGCTCTTCATAAGCAATAATTTGTGAAGAACAGGTTAAGGCTAGGGTATCTTTGGCAAAATATGTACTTGTTGGTCTAATTCAGTTCCATACCTTTGTAGGTACACATGGAATAACTTTGGAAGAGAATAGTTGATACAAACATAAATTTGAGGATTCACTCAAGAAAGCGAGGGACCTGGTCCTATCTTTCAAGTTAGTATCGTGAATTTATATTTTTGATCTGTTAGAAAAAGCTGTGTCTTCTCTCTCTCTGTCAAAAAATTGTATTATCCTAAAAAGAAAGTTAAGCCACCCTAAAAATGATATTAGTCTCATCTCATTCTTTCAAAGGTTCATCCTTGTGCGTATTAGTTCCCTATTTTCTTTTCATGATTTGTGTTCTATTTTCTCTTAAAGGAGCACCTAATCTCAAATAGCCCAAGTGTGATAGTCTTTTTTTTTTAAAGGGGGGGGGGGAGGAGGTCTTCAAATGTCTGACAGTTACTCATTCTACCCCCCCCCCCCAAAAGCACTCATAATTCTCTTAAAAAATCTCCAATCCTTACAGAAAATTCCTTTATTGAAATAGTCATGTCCTCAGAATTTAGTGTAGATAAAAGTCACTCTCAAACCTTCTTCAAAGCTCCAAGAACACTTCACCCTTCGCATCCCTGTCAGAACAATAAATGACTGAACCTGTTGACACCTAATTTTTGCCCTTCACGACTAAGTCAATTCCGAGTATTTTTGAATTTTTAATAAAATTATAACATTTATCTTATTTGGATAAAAGCTTTCTAAGATATTTATCTGGGTAATTCTGACATTTTAAGTAGCTATTATATATTCTTGTATTTATGCATAAGATAGTATAATCTTATTACTTCAATAATTATTGATCGATAATTTAATTTTAATCAAGGGTTGTCTCAAAAATTAATTCAAATGGATAAAATTTTAATCTACAAATAATTTATCCTCAAAAATAATTTATTTGGGAAATATTTGTTTGATTTTATTTAACCAAGAAACTCGGATTAAATTGATATTTAATTCTTATAAAATTTCATTTCAATTTATTTGAATTTAATCATAATTGAAAATAATTTGACCATAATTGTAATACAATTGACAAATTAATTTTTAATTTAATTAAAATTTGAATAAATTGAGCGGAACTTTAATCAAAGAACTTGTTGAAGAATAGGAGAAAAGGTAAGGATTTTTTGGGGAAAATTGAGGATTCGGGAGGCGTATGCTTCCAATCCTACGTAACCAAAAAAATTCTCGGAGAAACATGCTCAAAAGCTGAATTCCGATGAAAATTAAATTATGAAGATTCCGAATTTAACTCCGGTGGTGGAAGTTCGTCGTCAAGTCTCATTGTCCTAAGTTCGTTGCTTTAAAAAAGGTGAACACTTCATCTCTTTTGAATTTTTTATTTTTTTGTGTTTGTGAAAAAAAATATATGTAGAGTTTACTGTTACAAATGTCGTTGATATAGGATTTTTTATATGGACTGGCCTTGTTTGAAATTATATATGGTATCTTCGACTGATTTGTGAATGTTCGGGTTTGAGATTTAGAATTTATTCTTAAAGAGAACGATTTGAGACATATTTAATTATGTTCTCTTCTCTAAGTTGACTAAACTTGGAGTCGGGTGTCATCGATTCATTTACTTGACTATGGATAGTAGTTGATATTGGATAGCAATGGTTCCATATGATTTATGTGGTGGTCGACTATGTTGGACTGAAAATTCTTAATGATTTTTCTTCGTTCTCGATATCAAGTGAGGTTCGTTTAAGTTGTGTGAAGGTAAAGTTTTAGAGATTTTTTAATCCTCATAAAATAGATCTTTAGATCAAAATAACACTTTATGATAGCCTGTCCTCATCTTATTAGTTTGTCTTCGATTTTGATGTTGTGTAGTCTTGTATGATCATACATGATGAATCTAGAATTTTATCCTTTTATTTAAAAGTTGTCACGTCAAATTTAGTTGTTTGGTGAAGGTCTAACATGAATCAATCTTGCCTGTAATTGTGTATGCTCAATGGTTTTCACGATCTCTTCCTCTCATTAACTTTGAATTGTTACCTTATGTCCTCATAAATAGCTCACGGGATGAAGATCCCAATGTTTGAGTTAGTTTTTCTTGGATTTCCAATCTATGCTTGTAGACAGTTTAAATTTCTGTGGGCAATTTGGTATCTCCCCCGACTGTATTATTTGGATCACTGGCCATCCTATGCTCCCTTAGTGTTGTTTTATTTCAGTTCTTTAACATGTAACTCAATATTTATATTTTTTTGTCACATACAGTGAAGCCTATGATACCTTATCTTTGTCTTCTTACGACATTTTGTACCATCTCATAAGTTTTTGTTTGCCTATACATGAGTTTTGATGCATTTTGTAGATCTTCAAATTCCTAGAAATGGAATGAAAGGTGGGGAATGACCATTCAAAATGAGTGACACTTATACTTCAGACTCTCAGTCACTATTGAGGTTTCATGAGTAGGTAAAAAATTAGAGCTAGAGGGTAGCCTCTAGGTGGTTGTAGTATCTTCAATCTTGTGGCCATTATAACATCTTGCAAATAGTTATTGTATAACATTATATTGTGTTTATTCCATTATATTTTCCCTTACTTCTGAAATGCCAATGCCATATCTCTATTTTTAAAAACATAAGAAATTCATAGCTCCTATACCACTCATTGAAACAAAGTAATTGCATTCATGTTAACCCTACCAGTAAAAAATGAAGAGGCAAACTAGGGTGATTTGACTATAAAACCAAGTTATGTTGTACTTCCTGTCCTTCTAAAATTTTTGATGTGGCCAGTTCGAAAAAGATCTCTTTAATCCTCAAGCCACTAAGTTAATATTTAAGGTGCTATCTTGATGAGTGCATGCCTCTGTCTAATTCATTTTTTTTAAATTGATGTTTCCCTCTTCTTTTTTCTCTATCATATTATTGAGTAAATAGTTATATGTATTATTCCTATTTCCAAGTCATCTATTGAGAACCTTTGAATGGCTACTAATTTCTTCTTTACCTTCTTATTTATGTGACTCACAAGATTCTTGGTGAATCCAACTGGACTCTATCGCCCCTTGTATTTCCTCGGGACCAAAACCACGCTTATTTGAGTAAAAAATCTCCATCAAAATCTATCCAGGGGCTAGTATACTCTTGTATACAATGGAAATGCACTGATATAGTGGGAGTTGTCCATTATTATATTGTGTACATAAAAAATGGATGCAAGTGTGTTGATTTCTACATTGATATACGGTGTATACGTGGTGATATGAAGTTGATGATATACAACTGGTATACACTTCAGGTCCATAATTCAAAGCCCAAAAGCTGAGCAGCTTTATTGATGGGTCACTTAAGGGCCCAACTTCAATTCTTGTATTCATTTTTCTAAAAATTACACAAATACACAAATTATGTTTTTGATATTACAAAAAATCCCAACTCCCTAAACATATTACAAAAATCCCAACATATACACAGAATGCTATGTATATGTCGGCTATGTTATGTATATTAATAGGGAGAGAGAGTAAAGCAATTAAAAAAGTGGTAGAGTGTATAATTACTTCCAAAAGGATTGGTATTTGTGTTATTTATACTTTAATTTTTTGTAGCTTATAATTTATATTTGTTTATTGTATTAACTAACATTTTAATTAATTAATCTCGGTAAAATTTCCAAGGTGTTGTCATTTTATTTTACCTTAGTTTTCTTCTAATTAATTCATAATTTTTCACCTAATTTATATTGTCTAAAATGGATTAAATTGGTTTCTTCTATTTTCTCCTTAAAATAAGTCTTGTAAAGATTAAGTATTTTATTCCAAAATGGCATTTGTTATGTTCATATAACTTATAGTCTATTTGTATTAAAGTAACTTTCTTCAAACTCAAGAAACTAAAGTTTCTTATAAATTTTAACTTTCGATAATTAATAAGATACTTTTAATTTAATACTCTCTTAACATTTTTTTCAAAGGTATTATCTATAACAAAATTGACCTTTCTATAATAATGAGTAATAATAATAAAAAATAATTATATAATCTTCTTCTTTTACAAAAGCAAAAAATTTATTTTCCTCTTAAATCCGAAAAATTACAATTTAGTTTAATTCAAATCGAATGTTTCTCCTTTGAACAAATAAATGTTATATTTAAATGATTTTAATATTTTCTATAAATCAAGTCATTGTGAGAATTGGCCACTTTTAGTTAATTAAGTTAGTTATTTTTGATAAACCGTTTTAAATGGGCGCTCCTAAGTGCCTTAAAAACCTTCTTAGGGCGTTAATTGGACCCTTACCTATTTTCTCTAGTTTTAAAGGTTTATTTATATTTTTGAACCTTTGAAACTCTTTTATGTTTTCTTGATTTTTCTATAAAAAAATCAAGTAGCGACTCTGTGAATTTCTCAAAATTATTTCAAAATTTTCTTAAATGTTTTGAAATAGTTTTAAAAAGGTCAAAACTATTTTCTTTATTAAATAAAATTTAAAAAGAAATAAAACAAAATGGAAAATCTGTTGAGGATTTAACTAGGTTCTAACCAAATATTTGAACTAACTTCTTTGACTAATTATTCAGGTTTGTAATACTTGAACTGCTTGTTTGCTTATGTGTTTAAATTTTGTAAAATTTAAATTGACGAATTTCATGGCATACTTCCACATTTGAATAGATAAACTGTTTTGGGGTTTCACAGATGTCTCGGCCCCTATTTATCAATTTTAAATAAAGTGTTGGAAATTTGATAGTTTATTAGCTCTTTAGGCGTCCGATTGCTACTCATATTTTCAAACCCGATTTGTCCATTTGGAAACCTAGTCAAAGCTCACTCTAAATACCTAGGATAGAGTGAAACCAAAAACTTTTTTAGGTATGAGCCTAGGACGACCCAATACCTGAGGGGGTATTGTGCCCATTAGAAAAATTCACCTTACGTCTATTGACCACGAGTCAATAACAGACGATCATTCTTTATGTGTTTATTGAAGGATGTAATGTCGAATTGTACAAACCATTTGTACCTTGGGATATATTTTGGAGTAATGAAATATTTTACAAACGGCATGTATATCCTTCAAATGTTAGGCTTACCTTTCGCTTGAAAGGTCCCATGTATGCTAGGACTCGTTAAAAATGATTTATGTACTAAAGTGTTCCATTATCTTGATTTATCTATATTCGCTTGATTTTTGTGTTTAAATAACATATGTTTGGATTGAAACAAGACTATTCCATTATTCTTATCTCGACGGTTTAGAGCGTTATTAGGCATATAAGACTCAAAATTTGAATCCTTCTAAAATACCCTTAAAAGTCCATTGATAAAATTCCTTCCAATTTATCGTAGTTTTGTTCAAAATTTCATTAGGTCATTATCTAATTCGCATTGACCACATTGCTCTCATAATTCACCTTTGATATAGTCAGAGTTGTCCAGATCGGCTATTAATAAAAAGACTATGTTATCTTAAAAAAAAGAGCTTTTTAAATAAGCCTTTTAGGATGTTTATCTGTAAACACCCGATTCCTTCAAATCGCTTAGTTCATTCTTTCGAGATGTTGTTTTTTTCATTAAATTCAAGATCCATCAAATGATCAAAGTTCTGATCATTAGGTCATTTTTCCTAGTGTCTTACCCTCCAAATTCAGGACTTAGTCTGTTTCAAACCAAATATATGTCATTTGTTTTGTATATTACTTTGATCAATCATTACGATCATGAACTAACATATTACCTTTTGGGTGTTTTTCTTTTATTTAGAGAGAGGATAATTTGTGTTTATAGTCAACTTTGCTCGCTTCACAAAGACAAAAAGTAATCGCTGCCAGAACATCAGTATTTCACACATTATAAGGTCAAGAAGACAACTACAAATTCATCAGTTCTTTCCTGGGATAACAAAATGACTCGTTCAACTATGGATCTTAGTTTGATTAACACAAATACTTCATCTGAGTTAGTTCCCACCTTCTCTGTGGCAACGGACCTGAGTGTCTCGATAAAAAGAGAAATAACTCGAGAGGTCGTTATTAGTTTGGAGATATAAATTGCAGAGATAAGGCTCATGGTGATGCAACATAGAACACCTTCTCAGAATCCTCCAAACATGACTCTGCCTCCTGATGCTCGACAACAGGGGCCTATGTTTCCAATGTCCAAAGGAGTTGATCAGGAAGGTCATTTTGCTCATACTTCTCAGAATACCCCTCTTTTGTACGCATTCGCTCATCCAAAGGTTCAGAACATATCATTGTCACACCAAGATCCGCCAGTGCACACCTATTCTACCACTCCACTAATGACACAAACTCAAGGGTTATACCGCTTATATGCTAATCATTATGTTGAAACAGAGAACGATCCAAGAATGTACACTGATGAGATGGTGAATAGAAAACTCAAGGTCTTAGAAGATGCAATGAGAAGCCTTCGGGGACTTGAATGTAACCAAAGTGTAAAGTATGAAGAGCTGTGTGCATTTCCCGCGATCGAGTTGCCTCCTAGTTATAAAATCCCAAAATTTGAAAAGTTTGATGGGTCCGAAAATCCTTTCTTTCATTTGAAAACTTATTGTAAAAGGTTGATTGGCGTGAGAAAGAATGAGGGAATACTGGTCAAGCTATTTTGTCAAAGTTTGAGTGGAAAGGCTTTAGAATGGTATTCTAAACAAGATGTGACCAAATAGTACAGTTGGGATGACTTGGAAAATGCTTTTGTGGATCACTACAAGTTTTATGTCGATATTATTCTTTATAGAATCTCTATCACAAAGTTAAGGTAGAAACTAAATGAGAGTTTTTATGAATATTCCATACGGTGGAGAGAAGAGGCGACCAGGGTATATCCTTCTATGGAAGAAACTAAAATGATCAGTTACTTCATTCACGAAATAAATACAGAATATTTTGATCGCATGTTAACGATGACCGGATTTTTTTTTACTGAAATTGTCATGACTGGAGAAATGATTGAGGATGGCCTCAAGAAAGAAAGGATAATAAATTTGGCAGAAATGCAATCCACTCATAAAGGATTCCAGACTAGCTCTTTCAGAAACAAAAAATATAAGAAAGTAATGGGAGTGATGACTCAAGAAAATTCATCCAACTAAAAGAAACCTCCTCGATACCAACCCAATGCTCGATATGCTCACTTTCCAGTCTGCAATACGCAATTAGCATATTGTGCTTAACCTCCACCATAAAACTACCAAAACAATACACTTTGCGCCAACCATGAAAGGAAGCCTCCCAGGATCTTTACGCCATTGACAAAACCACTTAGTCAGCTTTATGAAAGGTTTAAAAAAGTAGGGCTACTTCATTCGGTGGAAGCAAAGCCTGCAAACACTTCTGATATTTGGTATGATCCAAACAAGCAGTGTGCTTACCATTTTGGAGTCTTTAGATATGATACAGAGAAATGTATCACTCTCAAGCACAAAATTCAGGATCTGATTGGCAACAAGGTGATAAAGTTTGAAGAAGCTCTAGCTAACGTTAACAATAATCCATTGTCCAATCACAAGAAGTAGTCATTGACACCATCGATCAAAAGAAGCATGAATTTTCCTCAAACGACACACTTTTTGCGTACTTTTATCCTGTATTTGGAAGTTGTTGTTTCACTTCTTGTAATCGTACTTTCATATTTTATTTCCTTGTAATTACATTCTATCACTTTATTTCCTTATACTCTCACTTTATGGTTTGATTTTCTTATAATTACACCCATTTAATTGTAATGAACTATGTTCGACCTGATTTCTCTCGTGGAATATATAGGAGGACTATATTGGCTTTTGTCACGTTATTAAAAGAATCATTTTTGTATGTATGAACAACGTTTGACTTGAATTCCCAAGAATGGGATACGTAGGTGGCCTATGTCGGCTTCGATAAACCCCTTGGAAAATTTATCTTTTCATTGTATCTATGAACTATATTTGATATGAATTCCCAATAATGGGATACGTAGGCAGCCTATGTCATCTTCAGTCAACCCCTTAGAAGATTTATCTTTTTATTTTATACTGGAACTGTATTTCCTACCTCAGTGGAATGTGAAGGAACCACACTGGATCGATTATATTTTTTGTAAAACTTTCATAGAAACTCTGGCAAATTTTTTGAGAAGATCTTAAAAAATTCATCAAAAGGATCCTTTCCCAAGTTAAATGAAGATGACATTGAAGAATGTAACTAGGCAGAAATTTTTGAGAAAATGTCAAAAATTTCACAAAAACTTGACATTTGCTGAAAAGCTGAAAACCAGACATAGCTAAAGTTGAAATTGGGGCATAATTTTTGAAGTTCTCTATGCTTAAAGCACTCTACGTAAGAAACAACTCAAGTATTTTGCATTTTAGACTGGGGCAGAATTTTTGAGAAGATCTCAAAAATTCTAAATGATATCATAAATTATAAGAAAGTTAGAGAGTTTCTATGTTATAAACTGGGGCAGAATTTTTGAGGAAGATCCTCAAAAGTTCCACAAAAACTATACTTCATGATCAGAAAAATTTGCAAATCAATGATCAATAAGGCACATAAGGAGAGTAAGGGAATACCAACACAACCAGTCTCTCAAAACTAAGATTTTTTCTTAAAGCAGGAAGAGTGAAGTCACATAGTTGACAACATTAAGCATGTCAAAGGGCATTATCAGGCCCACTTTAGCCTTATCATAATAATCCAGACAACTTTTCTCTCCCATTTTTCTCTTGATTTATGTTTCTATTACTTTGTTACGATCTCTAACACTTTCTTTGATTTTATAGTAAAATGATCGGGAATAACGATGAAGATGTGGAGATATTATCCAAACTTCTATCTCTAAATCATCATGAGTCAAACAACTTCAACTTTATCGTTATAGACTCTATCTTCTGTTACACTCCTGGCATAGTCATAAAACATTATTGTGTTATTAATGTGTGTTGTTTAAATTATACAGGTGACATTATGCAAGACCACCTCTAACAAATAATGCAAAAGTATTCTCTCAAAGTTTGAGGATTCAATATAGAAGCTTAGGTCATGCACAAGTCCTTTAAATGGCTCTTGATTCAAATGATGAAGTTCGAAAAATCAATTTGTATATTTTCTTATATTATTTGGGTTATCCACCATTTCAAAAGGACACATCTTATTTGGGTCATCCACCCTTTCGAAAGGACACATCTTATTATATTTAGGCTTTCACTCTTTAAGTGGATATATTGGTCCATCATCCCATTCAAAGTGACACAATTTCATTCAAGATAGGTCGTCCGCCTTTCAATGAGACTCATTGGGCCATCACTCTATTCAAAGTGACATGTTACCTTCAAGATAGGTTGTCTGCCTTTCAATGAGACACATTGGATCATCACCCCATTCAAACTGACATATCACATTCAAGATGTATCGTCTTTCTTTCAATGAGACATGTTGGATCATCACCCCATTTAAAGTGGTATGTTAAATTCAAGATGGGTCATCCGTCTTTCAATGAGACACGTTGGATCGTCACCCCGTTCAAAGTGGCATATTGCATTCAAGATGGGCCTTCCATCTTTCAATGAGACACGTTGGATCGTCACCCCATTCAAAGTGGCATGTTACATTCAAGATGGGTCGTCTGCCATTCAATGAGACACATTGGGACGTCGCCCCATTCAAATGACATGTTACATTCAAGATAGGTCGCTCGCCTTTCAATTAGGCTCATTAGGCCATTGCCCCATTCAAAGTGACATGTTACATTTAAAATAGATCGTCCCTCTTTCAATGAGACACGATGGAATGTCACTCTATTAAAAGAGGTTATGTAAATTGGTTCATCAACCCCCACCATAGCATACTCAAATAGGTTAGCACCAATTTACGTTTATGCAACACTACATTTAAAACTAATTATTTGTTTGAGTTGTTGTAGAGAGCATCCAAAAAGATGAAATTCTCAAATTAAAACCACAGGTATGGACGACTCCAAAAAGGATGCAGCATAACATGAAACTTTTTCTTACCAACGAACTGGGACATAGTCTGATGGGGGAATATCAAACTCTTTGGATGCAAGCTTAAGGACGACTTGCACCACCATCAAACCACACTGCATATGGGTACTTTGGGATATTTTTGGCTTCAATTTCACCTTCAGTGCATTTCTAAACTCGCACCGGAGGTAATCTTTCTCTTCTTTGAAAATTAGGTGACAAGCATCATTTCCTTAGTTTAATGCATTTATCACTCATTTCAAACCAAAGATTGTCTTAAATAAGAGACTATCTTTTCCACCGATCAAGTCAAACTACAAGCAATCTGATTCCCTGAGTCATGGAGATATGTAGGTTGAGCTCTATGTTGAAAACTTGACTGCATTATGACCTCCCCCTAATCCTCTTATTCTCCAGCTTTTCATTTTCACAAAAATTCAAAAAACTGAGATAGCTTGTGAATTCTTTGAAAATTATGCTTGAAATCCAGATTTCTGAACTATAAAGTGGCCTGAATTCTCATGCAACCCGAGATATGTGGGAAACCTGATATGGAGGTTTGGCCATATATCCATTAAACTCGTGCGAAAATCAACTTCTTTCAGAAATGAATTTGTGCTTGGATAAAAAATTAGGAACGTCAAACTCCTTATTCACAGGGTTACTTGCATCCACCCTACCCAAAAGGGAGGGGACAGTTATTAACACCTAATTTTTGCCCTCCATGACTATGTCAATTATGAGTATTTTTCAATTTTAAATAGAATCACAACATTTATCTTATCCGGATAAAAGCTTTCTAAGATATTTATTTGGGTAATTTTGACATTTTTAAGTAGCAATTATATATTCTTGTATTTGTATATGAGATCGTATAATATTATTACTTAAATAATTATTTATTGAGAATTTAATTTTCATCAAGGGTTGTCTCTAAAATTAATTAAAATAGATAAAATTTTAATCTAAAAGTAATTTGTCCTAAAAAATAATGTATTTGGAAAATATTTATTTGGTTTTATTTAACCAAGAAACTCGGGATTAAATTGGTATTTAATTCATATAAAAATTTCATTTCAATTTATTTAAATTTAATCATAATTAAAAATAATTTGACCGCAATTGACAAATTAATTTTTAAGTTGATTAAAATTTGAATAAATCGAGCAGAATCTTAATAAAAAACTATTTAATAAATAGTCTAAACACACCTAATTTTCCTACCCACTAGCCCAAAATTCCTCCTGCTTAGTAACCCACTTCTCTCAACAGCCCAACATACTCCTCAGCCAGCCCAATAACGCCCATACCCGACCCAATACCTCATCTCCCCCTTCTTTTACCCCATCAGCGTTCCAACAACATTATCAATAAAAATAACAGTGGACAAACAACTGTAAAATCAACCAATAAACACCGATAACAACTTCAACAAATAGACACAACTTCAAAAATAGCAGCAAAAACCAACCACACACAGCTGTAACAATAACTCAGCAACAACGTTTAGATTTTTGTACAAATTTCAGCTCATCTTATCTTAATTTTAAAATTTAAATTTCTAACTTGTTTTTCCTTTTTTACCTCTCTGTTTCCCCCTAAAAGCAGTCCCAAATCTCCTATAAACTCATGTTGAAGAACAAGAGAAAAGGGAAAGATTTTTAAGAGGGAAAAATTGAGGATTCGGGAGGTGCATGCTTCTAATCCTACGTAACCAAATTTTTTTTTTGAAGAAACATACTCAAAAAATCAATTATGATGAAAACTAAACTCTGAGAATAAAAAATTGAAACTTCGGTGGTGGAAGTCCGTCGTCAAGTCTCGTTGTCCTAAGTTTGTTGCTCTAAAAAAGGTAAACACTTCATCTCTCTTGAATTTTTCATTTTTTTGTGTTTGTGAAAAAATTATATGTAAAGTTTACTATTATGAATGTTGTCGATATAGGATTTTTTATAAGGCATGGCCTTGTTTGAAATTATATATGGTATCGTCGACTGATTTGTGAACGTTCGAGTTTGAGATTCAGAATTTATTCGTAAAGAGAATTATTTAAGACATATTTAATTGTGTTCTCTTCTATGAGTTGACTAAACTTGGAGTCGGGTATCCGTAAATTTATTTACTCGGCTGTGGATAGTAGTTGTGTTGGATAGCAATGGTTCCATATGATTTATGTGGTGGTCGACTATGTTGGACTGAAAATTCTTAATAATTTTTCTTCATTCTCGATATCAAGTGAGGTTCGTTTAAGGTTGTGTGAAGGGAAAGTTTCAGAGATTTCTTTAATCCTCATAAAATAGTTCTTTAGATCGAAATAGCACTTTGTGACAACCTGTCCTCATCTTAATAGTTTGTCTTCGATTTTGATGTTATATAGTCTTATACAATCATACATGTTGAATCTCAAATTTTGATCCTTTTATTTGAGAGTTGTTATGTCAAATTTAGTTGTTTGGTGAAGGTTTAACATGAAACAATCTTGCCCATAATTGTGTATGCTTAACGATTTTAACAATCTCTTCTTTCATTCACTTCGAATTGTTACCTTATGTCCTCGTAAATTGCTCACAGGATCACTATCCCAATATTTGAGTTATTTTTTTTTGGATTTACAATCTACACTTGTAGATAGTTTCAAGTTTTCTGGGCAATTTGGTATCTCTCTTGGCTGTCTTATTTGGTTTATTAGCCATCCTATGCCCCCTTAGTGTTGTTTTATTTCAGTTCTTTAACATGTAACTCAATATTTAAATATATTTTTTGGTCACATACTGTGAAGCCCATGATACCTTAGCTTTGTCTTCTTGTGACATTTTGTACCATCTCATAAGTTGTTATTTGTATATACATAATTTTTGATACATTTTATTGATCTTCAAATTCCTAGAAATGGAATGGAATATAGGGAATGACCATTTGAGATGAGTGACACTTATACTTCAGACTCTCAGTCACTACTGAGGTTTTATGAGTAGGCAAAAGATTAGAGCTAGAGGGTAGCCTCTTGCCTAAGGCAGGTGGCTGTAGTATTTTCAATCTTGTGGTTATTATAACATCTTACAAATAGTTCTTGTATAACATTATGTTGTGTTTATTCCATTATATATTCCCTTACTTTCGAAATACCAATTCCATATCTCTACTTCTGAAAAACATAAGAAATTCTTAGCTCCTATCCCACTCATTAGAGAACACCATAAAGTGATTGTATTCATGTTAACCCCACCAAAAAATGAAGCAACAAAGTAGGGTGATTTGACCATGAAACCAAGTATGTTGTACTTCCTGTCCTTTTAAATTTTTTGATGTGGCCAAGTTGAAAAAGATATCTTTAATCCTCAAGCCACTAAGTTAATATTTTAGATGCTATATTGGTGAGTGTATGCCTCTGTCTAATTTATTTTTTTAAAATTGATGTTCCCCTCTTCCCTCTTCTTTATTATATCATTGAGTAAATAGTTATATGTATTATTCCTATTTATAAGTCCTGTGTTAAGAATTTTTGAATAACTACTAATTTCTTCTTTCCTTTCTTGTTTACGTGATTCACATGATTCTTGGTGAGTCCAACTGGACTCTATCGCTCCCTGTGTTTCCTCGAGAATAAAACCATCCTTATTCGAGTCAAAAATCTCCATCAAAATCTACCCAGGGGTTGGTATTCACCTCTATATAGTGGAAATGCACTAAGATAGCTGTAACTGTCCATTATTATATTGTGTACATAAAAAAATGGAAGCAAACGCGCTGATTTCTACACTGATATACGATGTATATGTGGTGATATATAAGGAAACACAGATATTGAAGCTGATGATGTACAACTGGTATACATTTCAGAAAGACGACCCAAAATCCATAATTTAAAGCCCAAAAGCTGGGCAGCTTTATTGACGGGTCAAGTAAGGGCCCAACTTCAATTCCTATATTCATTTTTTTGTATTTTATAATTTATCTTTGTTTATTTGTATTAACTAACATTTTAATTAATTAATCTAGGTAAATTTCCTAAGGTGTTGTCATTTTATTTTATCTTAATTTTCTTTTACTTAATCCATAATTTTTTCACCTAATTTATATTGTCTAAAACAGATTAAATTGGTTCCTTCGATTTTCTCCTTAAAATAAGTTTTGTACAGATGAAGTATTTTATTTCAAAATGACATTTGTTATGTTCATATAACTAATAGTCTATTTGGTTTAAAGTAACTTTCTTCGAACTCAAGAAACTAAATTGTCTTATAAAATTTAACTTTTCATAATTAATAAGATACTTTTAATTTAATACTCTCTTAACATTTTTTTATTCAAAGGTATTATCTATAACAAAATTGACCTTTCTATAATAATGAGTAATAATAATTAAAAATTATTATATAATCTTCTTCTTTTACAAAAGCAAAAAATTCATTTTCCTTTTAAATCCAAAAAATTACAATTTAGTTTAATTCAAAAAGAATGTTTCTCCTTTGAACAAATAAATGTCATGTTTAAATGATTTTAATATTTTCTATAAAATAAATTCTTTGGGAAAATTAGCCACTTTTAGTTAGTCAAGTTAGTTATTTTTGTTAAATCATTTTAAACGGGCGCTCCTAAGGACTTTAATTGAATCCTTATTCATTTTCTCTAGTTTTAAAGGTTTATTTCTATTTTTGAACATTTGAAACTCTTTTAAGTTTTTCTTGATTTTTCTATTAAAAAAATCAAATGTCGAATTTGTGAATTTCTCAAAATTATTTCAAAAATTTCTTAAATTTTTTAAAATAGGGTTAAAAAGGTCAAAACCATTTATTTTTTAAATAAAATCCAAAAAGGATAAAACAAAATCAGTCTTCACAACCACCTCCCAGGATGAACCTCAAATGGATGGAATTCCTATAAAAATAAAGCCTTTTTATGAGTCTGCTTCTAAGTTAGAGGTCAGTAAAAATATAGATCTCCTTCCTGAAGTCATGTTGTCTGAAAATCTCCTTTCCTTTAAACAGTCAACTAAGGTAATTAACCCTATATCTTCAATGTAAGAATCCTTCTTCACTCAACTCGTTGATGAAGATTTATCCATGAAAACATATAATCCTTCTAGCAGTGTAATGACAAATGATGATTTGATTGCTGAAAATCTCATTTTGCTATCAAAGAACCCAAAATGGAGTCTGTTTGGTCCTAAGACACAAGACGTCAGTATTAAAACAAAAAATTTGGTGTGAAATCTAGAAGCCCTATTGTCAAGCAACAGACTTCAGAGGGTCCTGGTCCCAAAAATAGGAAAATGACTGAAAGAGAATCTATTAATGTTTCTAATAAAAGAAATAGAGGAACTGAAGCTCAACACAGCTGCTAAGGATGCAGAGATTAACAAATTACAAATAACAATTCAACATCTTTATAATGAGGATCCAAGTGTCTCCGAAGAGCTTAACATTGAGAATGCTGAACTAAAGAAGAGAGTTTAAACTCTAACTAATGAGGTTCTTATCCCGAATACAAAGATAAAGTTGCTAACCAAGGAATACACTATCATGCTGCAGAAAACACTAAGATGGCTTTTTCTATGGAACAAAAAAATTTAATCTTGCATTGCAATAATATTTAACTTTAACATATGAATGAACTCTTATATGTGTTTTATCTGTCTCTTGTGTACTTTAAAAGTTGTTCTTCATGTTAGTGTTGGCCCAGTGGCCATGATTTAACTGACTTGTGCTTATTTTACTCTTGGTTTACTACTCTTATTTTTCAATGATGTCAAAAAGAGGAATACTGAATTCATGTGATCGGGACCAGGTACCACGTGTAGGCATATATATTGAATAATATATTGAAGTGTAGGTTATTAACAATAGGAAACATGTTGTTATATTGACAGGGGGACGCAGGGAAGCATGTTGTATATTGACAGGGGAAATCATGGTGCATAGTGATAGGGGGACTATTCATTGACAGTAGTAGTGGTCACTTCGATTGAATGAGGTAAATAAAGTTTGATGCTCCAAAATCTGTGGTTTTTCATAATTAAAAAGACGGGAAATTGCTATATCTTGTTTTGATGATGACCAGCTGACAACAAGGGAAAAGGTCCTTGCGTCTTTATGAAAACATACAACTGTCATATGTCTGCGCAGTTTTGTTTGTTAGTGTAATAAACTATGCAGGTGAGATGTGTACCAATCAGGATACTTGGCCCAATTGAAATTCTACCCTAATCATTATCCTTCTATAAATAGAAAGAAGGTTTATTAATTCAATAGTTTTTGCAATTTGGTTATTCAAGAAGAAAAACAACAAAAACTCAATATTGCTCAAGTTCCAAGTTTCTATGTGCTGAGAGAGTAATTGTTCTTGAGTCAAGTCTTGGTATGTAATTGAATTACTCATCTTAAAGAGTAATGCTTTTCTTATATACGTAGAGTGCTTAGGTAGAGTTACCTGAGTTGATATTAGTTAGAGTCAATCAATATTGAGAAGAGATATTGACAGAGTTGTCAAGGAGATTTGTAATAGAGTTGTTACAAATTATTGGAGCTTAGAGTTAAGTTTATGGAGTCTTTAATCATGAGCTTGATTATAGTAGATTCTTGAGTTCTTGTGAGGGAAAACCGTGGTTTTTCCTCCCTTAAGTAAGGAGGTTTTCACGTTAAATCATTGTGTTCTTTACTTTCCTACATAGTTTAATTTCCTTACCGCTTTACTTCTTTATTACCTGTATCTAACTCTGAGGGACCTAGTGCCTTAAAAGGCGGTGCACCCCCCAAGTTTCAACAAATTCTCTAGAACAAGTAATACTACTCTTGAGCATCTAAAATTCAAATAACATAATGTTATTTTAAATGAAATAGATACTATGTATAATTAAAGGTATATAAAAATTTGACTCTAAAAAACACCAAACAAGTTGACAACTCAAATTTGAAATATCAATGAAACTCCAAATCTCACGTTCTAGTAGCAGTGGCACTTAAACATAAATTTGCACATAAAGTGAAAGAAAGCAAATGGATATATAGAGGGAACCCAGTAAGTAGTAAAAACTACCCTCAATAATAATAACAGAAAAATTGGCATGATCCAATGACCTAAGCTGAGATGGACCCTAACTCAAACCCAATGGGTGATTTCAAGATCATGCAACATCCATTTTATTAAAATAATATAATAAACTTTGAAAGTAAAATTTAACTATAATCAAGTCTATAGAAATAATATAAACAATCACAAAGGATGAAAATACATGTCTTATAATGATTCACCATGTCATTTTTTGTGATGTCATACTCTTTTCGCTTTTAGAACTTTCCTATTGCTGCCCCAATTGTTGGGGCTGATAGTTTCATTTGTTTTTTAGAACCTTTTTCCTATTTGGAGCTTTTGAAGTTGAGAAAAGGGTCTTAAGACAAAACTTCAAGTAAACTACCTTGGATGCCAGTTAAAATGGTTCCGTTAGCTTCAGAATATCAATTTAAGGATAGGAAAACTCATGCTCCAGGTCCAAGGTTTTAAGGATTTCTTTGGGATATTGGTTGGATTTTAGTAAAAATGGAACCTTGAGTATGGGACCCATATTTTGTCGAAACAACATCAAATGAAAATTTTGATAGTATCATTGATTTGGAATACTAAATATTATAGATAGCATAGTTTGTTTGCATTCATAGAATTCCAAAAAACCTCAAGGGCCCATCTGTAGAATTTGCAACTTTGCCAAGTTGCTAGTGTATCAGCACCAGTTGCAGGCCCAGATCCTTCATCACTATCGCAATGAGAAATCCCACAACTATGAGGGTCAGTGGATCTTATTCATTAAAATCACAAGGCTAGGTCCTACTAGTCCGATGAAAAAGGGATGTGGGATCGGGCCATCTTATTCTTTGTAGTTGCATCTCTAGGCCACCACGATCATGATGGTCTTGTTAGTGTGGTCCCACGATCACGACTAGGGGTTCTCGCAATAGCAATAGGGAAATTCTTAGTAGTATATAAACACTTTCCTTCATTTTCAACTCATAATCAAAGTCCAAAAATTACCATTTAGAGACTTAAGCCTTGGAAATAATGTGGAAATTAATAATTGGAGTGGGAATTGAGTTGGGATGTTATTTTACCATTTCCTTGCCCTCTATCACATAAGATTCTAATTAGTTTTCTTATTGTTTTTTTTTTTAATATTTTTACTGAAACTATATTAGGGCTATTATGGGGCTCAAATTATGTTTAATTTTGGGCAAATAATCTTTGAGATGAGAGAGACACTTGATGATTTTAATTTTGTGATTTCTCAAGCAATCCCATGCTAGATTTGTTTAGCTTGATTTATAAATTGAAGTGTAAATTATCAAAATGAATATCAATATACTTGGCCTAATATGCAGATCATTATTTTGATAGCATGATAGCGATCGAAGGCTTTTCAAAAGGAAAAAGCTCTAGTGTATAGGTTCTCGCATGCTTTTAGTGGCGCCCAACTAGACTATGCTTATCCTCCATCATGACTTCACTTTATTTGGGTATTATTTTGATATTGATCTAATTATAGATGGTTTTAGAGGCTTAGATTTTCGTTTATAGTGTTGCCAATGAATTTAGCCAAGTAAGGGCCTTGTGGGTAGATTTTGGCCCTATTTTCCCTTTAATTAGCCTATTATTCACCCTTAGAATTTGACTTAGTTTATTTAGTGCCTTGATTTGGTATTAAGAATCCTTAGCTTGGGTTTGGGCAGGTAGTTTCTCTAGGATGAATTTTTAAGACTTATAGTGGGACCCACCAACCCTTTTAAGATAGGATGCTTAGAATACTTCCTTTTTGACTAAAATGATAACTTAACTACCTCTTTGGGGTATTACTTTGGTCTAGGCTAGCTTAGTCATTACAATAAGCTTATTCAACTTTGTTACTCTAGGAAGGGTAGTATTTGACCTTATCTCGCATTTTTTTTGATGTAATAATCAAAACCTGCTTCTCCTTAAAGGATTTGGACTCCTAAAATTAGAAGTTATGGTTAATTCGATTTGAAAAGAACTATAATTCTGGGACATAATTACTTTTAGATTACTTGGTAGTTTTCCTTTGAGTCCAATATTTTCTCTATAGTTATTATTTATCACTTTGGTTTCGATTGCGGCATTTACTAAGATAGCATTATTCACTAGTTCCAGTTTGAGTTAGGAATATGCTATATTTTATTATTTACTAGTTCTAGTTTGAGTCCAATATTTATTATTATTACTGTTATTAAACTGGGGTTGGGTATCAAAGAAAACTAGTAAGATTTGAGGTTATAGATGGAAAAGAAGTGTACGGTATGCATATCGCACATTTAATTTGCATTACTTTGCTTGCAATTGTATCCTATTCTAATCATAGTATTACGCTTACTTGTACCCACCATTCTTATTGGGCTCGATTAGGTTTTGTTTCTTCTTGTGTGTGCCTTCTGGACTTATGGGGGTCTAGTTAGGTTATATTTAGGCTTTTATTTCCTTTTCAAGTTACTACTAGGTTTCTAATTATTGCAATTGCCTAGCATAGCCTAATATTTATGTTTCTGCCCCTTTATTGACTTTAGTATACTTACTTGCACATTATTTATACTTTTACTATAATTTAGCTCAGTTGGCTTATGATTCCTATTGAGTACTCGTGATTTTAGTTCTTATGCTGCACTTTTGCATCTTTTTACGAATAAGATCCTAGTACGAGTTACCTTTGTTGACGTTGAACTCAAGTTGGGCTGCTTATCGGAGATTGGGTGAGATTTAAAAGTACGAAGATGATCCTTCTCCTTTTACTTACTTAATAGTCTTATTTTGTATATTCTTTATACTATGATGCATATTTGACACTATCTAGTGCTCTTTTTTTGACATAATAGCTCTTATATTGACCATATCAGGTGATGGGGGATCCATTTTGGTATTTTTTCCTCTTCCACTTTGTATAGCATGAATATATATATATATATATATATATAGCTATTTATTTTTACTATTATATCTTTATTTCTTTATTTTTTGCCTGTTAGCCGTCATGCTCTAGCTATGGTTTTTGCTTACCTAGTGGTGGGTTAAAGTAGGTGATATCATGACTTGATAAATTGGGTAGTGATAATTTGACATCAGAACATAGGTTTATACATATTGTTGGTACACGAGCAAGTGTCTAGTAAATTCTTGCGAATCGATACAATGATATTTGTGTCCAATAATTGGGGGGCTACAGAACATTCTTTGGAAAATATCATCTTTTGGTTTATTTTCGTGCGTTGTTTCTATATTGGTTTTAGATTCTTATTTGTTTTATTCTTTCACAAATGGCTAAGATGCAAGCTACGATGGTTGGGGACCTCGAATCTGCAGCTAGAGCTCCACCTAAGGGCAGAGGTAAAGATCGGCCTAGAGATTGGGGTCAAGCTAGAGCCGGTCAACCTATTATTGACCTAGATCTAAAGGTTATAGTAGGGGTACCATTGAAGGATCCTCTGGCTCAGCAATCATTAGGCTAAGGGCAGTCTAAGCCCTATATGGGTTTATATTATCAACAGTCCTCTGAGATGACTTAAGTTCAGTTATTAGGATTGGTTGGTGGCCACCCTATGGATGGGGCCCAACATTTGCACAGGGAGCAGCCCAGGGCAGACTTTGTATATGAGTGCTTCCTGTAGCTGCGGCTCCTAGAGTAGAGGTACTACAACACTGGTAGTTTCTTTCTTGGTAGTAGCCCATACAACCATGACTTCAAAGAAATAAAAGATGTTATAACTATTCTTTGGATTGGATCCATCAAGATTTGCAGTGTCCCTAAGGAAAAATACCTTTAAGTTTCTTACAAGCTGTAAGGAAAGGTTGTATAATTTGGGCTTGGTTGTATTGCATGGTGGGGATTACACCTCCTTTTAATTAGACAGAGCAGTGAGGAAGTGGTGGAGGGTATATTTTGATTCTAGGCCAACTAAATCTCCCCTTATGATCTAGATTCAATTCTCTGAGGCTTTTTTGGAGAAGTATATGCCTCACAATATGTGCAAGCATGTGAAGTATGAGTTAATTGGGTTACAGTAGTATTCAATAGTAGTGACTGAGTATGAGGTAAGATTTTATGTGCTATCCAGATATTCCATCATGATTTTACCTACTATGTATGAGAATATTTGGTGTTTCATTATAGGATTAAGAATTACACAACATAGGGACACTTAGCGTCTGGTAGCTGTAGGTAGATCTTTTGATGATATTGTTGATTATATTTACACTATAGGTTTTGAATTATGAGTACCAAAAGGGCAACAATAAAAAACCTCTTAAACAAGGCAGTTTTAGTGGGAGCCACAACAACTCATAGTTCAGAGGTAGAGGTTTTTAGGGTAGATAGCCCTAACATCAACAGTATTAGTATTAGGGTCAATCTAGTTGGCCCATTCAGGCAGTGATATAGATTTCATATGAGGTTTAGACTAGTTACAGTGACTTTAGTGGGAAAAATAGTGGCACTCATTGAGGGGTTATTAGATAGGGTCTTTAGGCTAAGGTGGCTATTTTGAATTAATTGGAACTTTCTGATAGATTAGAGTGCTCAAGGCATACTATGATTGTTGTATTATGGGCCATTTATCCAGAGAGTACCCCCAACAAAGGTTGATTGAAAGAATTGCGGAGATTGTTTTGTCGATCAAATCATTCTTTCCCCCATTGAGGGGTGGTTCATAGGGTCACCAGAATTGTCCTCAAGGTTCTAAAGTAAGTCCTTATATAGACAGGGTAGGTGTTTGCATAGGCATCGAGATTAGAGGTGAATGGGGTAATTTATATGCAATTCCTATTAGGATAGAGACTAAGGCTTTGTATATTTTTATTACACGTATGATGTCAGTCTGCACATATTATTCATCACAGTTGAGGTTGTATAATGAGCCATTATGTGTCCCTTTTTGTGTGGATAATATCATGGGTGATTATTTAGTAGTGGATTAGGTTTCTAGATCATATATTATGACTGTTTGGGAGTATAACACTCAACATGACCTTATTATTCTGTACATGGTGGATTTCGATGTGATTATAGGCATGGACTGGTTATTTTCCTATCATGCAGTCTTGGATTACTTTTCCAGAACCGTTACCTTTGCCATGCCCAGCATACCCTCAGTTGTGTGGCAGAATTCTAATAGTCACGCGCCAATGTGAATTATTTCATATATTTGTGCAAGGAGACTAATTTCTAGGGATTTTATGTCATACCTTGCTTATGTTTGTGATGTTAGTATGGAGAGTCCTTAGTTTGACATTGTTTATGTTGTATGAGAGATTCATAATTTCTTTCCTACCGACCTACCTAGCCTTCCTCCTAAGCATGACTTTAAATTTCCTATTGATCTTGAGCTTCTATGGAAACTTACCGTATGGCTCCTACCTAGCTAAAAGGTTTAAATATTCAACTTCAGGATCTTTTGGGGGTAAAGGATTTTTTAGGCTGAGGTAAAGGATTTTTTAGGCTGAGTGTATTTCCTTGGGGTGCACAAGTTCTATCTATAAAGAAGAAAATATAATTATATGCGGATGTTATCGACTAGAGACATTTGAATAAGATGATAGTAAAGAATAAGTATCTTATGCATTATATCAATGAACTATTGACCAACTTCTGGGTGCAACCATGTTTCCCAAGATTGACCTGAGATCCGGCTACCATCAGTTGAGATTCGAGTAAAGGACATCCCAAACATAGTCTTCAAGACTCAATATGGTCATTATGAGTTCCTACTGATGTCTTTTGGGTTGATTAATGGCCAATAGTGTTCCTAGACTTGATGAACCATTTATTCAAGTATTATTTGAACTCTTTTGTGACTATATTTATTAATAACATCATTTTCAATTCAAGGAGTAGGGAGGAGCACGGACAACATTTGAGGACTATGGTCCACACTTTGAGAGATCATCAGCTTTATGTCAATTTCTCAAAGTGCAAGTTTTGGCTTGAGTCTATATCTTTCTTGGTATGTGTTGTATCCAAGAATAGGTAGCAGTGTTATAATCCAACCCTAGGCCTAGTCATGATGGGTATCTCAAGCCCATCAAGGACCGGATACCACCCCCATAGCCTGTTCAACCGAGAAAAATTCAAATAATAACAAAGCGGAAGACAACCAAAGAATAAAGAAAAAATGGTTAATGTAACTCAAGAATAACCTCTAAGAGTCAACAAAACCATCCAGCCCACACATGGTCACAAAATCCTCTAAACCAATTCAAATATCAAACTAGGTTGGGACATGCTCCCGACCATGAAAGTGGAAATGACAAGGATAATGTTAATGTGAACTCATCAATTCTAAAATATGGAAGGAAACCGATGGAATGACCATGCTTTCCGAAAGATGAAATCTCACTACTTCACCACAAACTCGATAGACGACTGCACCACCCAACACTGTACAAACCAATAGAAGAAACCCCTAGGACACTATATTATGAAAGGATGTATAGTTCAAGGACGGTTAGTGGGCGAGCTTAACATGTAACTCAGGAAAGGGATGAAATAATTCCATTTCAAAATCAAATCCGAACTTAATGTACATGTTCACATATATGCATATATACATAGATATTTAATGCTGGGATAAAAAACAAGGTTTATCATGAGATTTAAAATAATTTACCCAGAGTGTAAAAAATCAAATTGTAAGGGCACCCACGAGCTATATATGTCCGGCTTTCCCCACCAAAAGGGATCTAGTGCGTGTTAGCTGTACAAATAAAAAAAATCCAAGAAAGGACTAGTGAATGGCTCGACCCCAGCCAATCCAAAGTGTATATAAAGTATAAACTATTCACCGGTCATAAAGACCTTCACATGGGAAAACATGGTTTCTAGTATCAGTATGCCTGAGATATCAACCTTCCACGGTGAGATACACAAACCCCTTTAAGCCTAATAAAACAATTATGCATAACTCCTTTCATTTAACCAAGGAATCTTTCATTAAGGCATCACCAAATGGCATCGTCATACCAATATGCTTGCAAGCTTATAAAATTATGCATTACAATTATCCATCAATCTGGGGGAATCCACGACACCCAATTCCAAGATGCCAAGGCCTTATAAAACCATTTAAAATCAAACCATGGACACCAAGGCCTTTCCAAAACAATTAATGTTCCATCAACCTTTTAGGACATGCAATAATTCAAAAGTGGGTTAACTTATGTATATTTCTATGTTCCATAATCAGTTTACAGAGTGGGTTGAAGTTAATACCAATTTCATTAATTTTTGGGGGAATTCCATGACCCTCCCATTCACCATACCCATGCACAAATTTGGTTCCAAAACCATGAGATAAAGCGTAACTAACAATTCCAAAACCATAGGGAAATCAAACAAATAATAATCATTTAAAACCCTCAACCCATCATTCAAAACCCAAAAATTAAATTCACATAAACCCCGATTAAACACATGATTTTATATAAAACCAAGTTAGGGAAGAGATACATGCCTGAAACACCAAAGAATTTAGAAGAGAAACCACAATTTGAGCCTTAGATGTTAAATCCCTAGAAACCCTAGACTTTCTCTTGATTAGGGAATTTGAGAGAGAAAAGAGTGTTTATATTATGTTAAATGGGTGGCAAAAATACGAAAGGAATGTTTTATGTCATGGAATAGTAGTGGAGTAAGAGGAAAAGACAACCATGCCCTTAATGAAATTGTCCAGGAATTTTAACTCCCAGTCGCTATGGGTCTCGTAACGACTTGTAGTCACTGGCCACGAGTCGTCACCATAACTCATAGTCTGGGAAATGAATCAGGGCCACCTCACTGGTTTGGTACTGAGTCCTATCGTGTGAATCGTGACTAGATCTTATGACTTGTAGAGGCGTAGTCGTACTTAAGATAGAAACATAGGTAATCCTCACTAGTTTGACTATGATAGGCACTAGACGACTCTTATAGAGTGAATATGACTCGTAGGACCTTAGTCATTGACTAGACAATGAGCTTAACATACATGGAATTCTCAGAGTCCAAAACTTAGGGCATAACATTACCCTCTCTCCCCGATCATTCCTCCCCAGATAAGGAGTTAAGGAACCCATTATCATGAATACAAGCTATAATACAACCACGAAACCATGAACAAATTCTAAAAGCAACAAAATAAAAGGGGACCCACACTTAAAATACTTCTATCGATTGCGGGGAAAAAGAATGGATATTTGGACTTCATGTCCTCTTTGGCTTCCCATGTAGCTTCCTCTACCTTTTGATTTCTCCAAAGAACTTTTATCGAAACCATATCCTTAGTCCTCAATCTATGGACTTGCCTATCCAAAATCTCAATCGAAACTTCTTTATTAGACAAGGAATCCGAAATACCAACATCCTCCATAGGAACAACCAAAGAAGGATCACCCACACACTTCTTCAACATCGACACATGGAAAACTTGATGAATAGAACCCAAGCTCGCAGACAACTCTAAATCATAGGCAATATTCCAAACTCTCCTCAAAATCCGATATGGACCAACATAACGGGGACTGAGCTTCCCCTTCTTCCCAAACTGCATCACTCCATTCATAGGAGAAACTTTCAAAAAAACCCAAGCACCTATATAAAACTCCAACTCTCTTTGCCTTACATCCACATAAGACTTTTGGCAACTCTGTGCAGTATTAAGTCTTTCTCTAATCACCTTCACCTTTTCTATGGCTTGGTGAACCAAGTCAGGACCAAAAAATTAAGTTTCAACAACCTCAAACCACCTAATAGGAAACCTATACCTCCTACTATGAAGAGCCTCAAAAGAAGCCATCTGAATACTCAAATGATAACTATTATTACTCACTCAATAAGTGGTAACAAATCCACCTAATTTCCCTTAAATTCAATCACCCAAGCCCACACCATACCTTCAAAAGTTTGAATAGTCTGTTCCATTTGTCAATCCATTTGAGGGTGGAAAGTGGTGCTAAGGTTATCCTTGGTCCCCAAATCTCTCTAAAATCAATGCCAAAAGTGAGAAGAGATTTGCGCACCTCGATTTGAAATAATGGAAATATGAGCACCATGCAATCCAAATATCTCCTTAATAAACAATTCGGAATAACCCTGTCCAGAGTAAGTAGTCTTCACAAGCGAAGAGTTAGTAGACTTAGTCATCCTACACAAAATGACCCATATCAAATCATATTGATTACGAGACAGCGGAAGACCCGTAATGAAATCTATGTTGATTATCTCCCACTTTCATATGGGAAACTCAATCTCTTGAGACATGCCACCCGGCCTCAAGTGCTCAACCTTTAATTTCTTACAAACCATACAGTTAGCCATAACATTAGCCACATATCTCTTCATATTATGCCACCAATAAATCTTCTTCAAATCATGATACATCATTATTGAACCTAGATGAACCGTATACCTCGACTCATGTGCCTCAGTCAAAATCCTTTCTTGCAGACCATCAATATCAGGAATACACAACCTACCTTGATACATTAGAATACCATCACCACTAATCTCAAATTTCATAACCTTTTGTTGACCTACATAATCCTTAATCTACATAAGGATGGGATCCAAAGACTGTTTCTCCTTCACTTCAGGATGAAGAGATGATTTCTCCATCTCTTAAATAATTACCCCTCCATCCTTAGAGTCTAAAAGATGAACTCCCAAATTATCCAGCCAATGAATGTCCTTTATGAATCCTTTTTTTTTCATCATCCACATGAGTTAAGCTCCCCAAGGATAACCTTCTAAGATCATCAACAATGATATTAGCCTTACCTAGATAGTAGTGAAGACTCTAGTCGTAATTCTATAGAAAATTTAAGACACCGCCTCTGCCTGAGATTCAACTCCTTCTAAGTAAACACATACTGCAAGCTCTTGTGATCAAAATAAATGTCCACATGCACCCTATACAAATAATAACGCTAAATATTCAAAGCAAAATCCACAGCTCCCAACTCTAAATCATGAGTTAGATAATACCTTTCATAAACCTTAAGCTTCCTAGAAGCATAGGCCACAACCTTACCATGTTGCATTAAAACACAACCAGTCCCACACGGGACACATCACAATAAAAAACTAACGCATCAATACCCTCGGGTAAGGTCAAGACTAGAGTAGAATTCAACTTATCCTTAAACTTCTCAAAACTACCCTCACAAGCATTTGACCATAAGAACTTAACCTTTTTAGAAGTCAACTTAGTTAATAGAGCAACAATAGAAGAGAAACTTTTTACAAAACTTCTGTAATACCCAGTCAAGCCCAAGAAGCTCCTAATATTGGTTGGAGTCGTCGGTCTAGTCCATTTCTTAACTGCCTCGACCTTCTGTGGATCCACATTAGTCCCCTCACTAAAATCAACAAGCCCAGAAGAGTCACAACATTCAACTATAACTCACTCTTAGAAAATTTTGCATTCAACCTCTGATCCTTAAGAGTCTACAACACAACTCGAAGGTGATTGGCATGATCCTCCTCACTCTTAGAACGCACCAAAATATCATCAATGAAAACTATCATAAACAGATCTATCAGATCCATAAATACGGTCGGAGCATTAGACAACACAAATGACATAACCAGGAACTCATAATGACCATACCGAGTTTGAAAAGCAGTCTTTGGAATATTATCTTCCCTAATCTTCAACTATCTCGAAGAAGCATCTAGCACCCTAAAGTTGGTCAAAGAGATCGTAAATCCTAGAAAGAGGGTAATTCTTCTTAACTATAACCTTATTCAAATGGTGGTAGTGTATACACATCTAAAGGTACCTATACTTTTTACGCACGAAAAGCACAATAACACCCCATGGAGAAATGGCAGGATGGATAAAACCCTTATCAAGAAGATCTTTTAACTACTCTCTTAGACTCTTAAACTAAGTCAGAGCCATTCTATATGGAGGAATAGAGATAGGGTGAGTGTTCAATAAGAGATCAATCCTAAAATTTATTCCCTATTCGGAGGAATGCCAGTAAGATCAATGAAAAACACCTCGAGAAACTCATTAACCACAAGAATAAATTGCAAAGAAGGGGCCTTAAAACTAGAATCCTTAACCTAAACTAGATAATGCAGACACTCTTTGGAAATCAAACTTTAGTCTCTAAGATAAGAAATAAAACTCACTTTAGGCACTAAGGAACTCCCCTCCCATTATTACCAGTTTATTAGGAAAATGGAAACTGAGTTTTCAGGTCCTACAATCCAGAGAGGCATAGCAGAAATGAAGCCAATCCATCCCTAATATTACATCAAAGTCTACCATAAATGCACATCCACATAAGGGGTCACATAAGAAAGGGTAGACCTTAGATCAAGCAAATAATAAACATCACGAGAGAAGATTTGTAATGTACCAGTAATAACATAAGGAGATGTCTTAGATTCCTAACGGGTGGCAAGAGCATAGAGATGATTTTGTCCAGTGCTGGTATCAGGAGTAGCACCTTTTAGAATAGGAGAAGAAAACGTAAAAACTAGAAACTAATTAGATCTAGTAGCCACCTTAGCTGAAGGGCAGTTTCTCTGAATACGACCAGTCTGGCCACATTTAAAACACAAGTTTTTCCTCTCATCACAATAGATATGGTAAAGTTGGCCACAAAATCGATAAAAAGTATAGGGTGGGACTGACTAAGCTCTACTAGCCTGAGACTGGGCACTCTTTGCCTTAGGACCTCTGCTAGTCTGAAATGGAGATCACAAGAAGACTTAGTATTAAGAGCACTAGCTGAAGAATATGAATTTGAACTCCCTTAATTTTTTCTCTTGGTCTATTGCCTACCATCTCTCTCGCTACTTAGATGATTCGTGCCCTGCTCTAAATACCTTTACTTTTTATTATGGCTCTTTCCCATCTCCACCTATTTATTTTTCTCATCCTCAACTTGCTTCATATAAACCAAAAGCCTAGAAATATCCATATCATTGTTCAATATCTCAACCTTACACTCTAATACCAAGTCACACAACAAACTCAAAGCAAACTTTCTCATTCTGGACCTCATACTAGACACCACTTTCAAGCATAACGAGACAACTAATGGAACTTTATGATGTATTCCTTTAAACTCTTCTTGCCTTGCCTTAGGTTCACAAACTCTTTTGTCTTAGCTTTCATCATCTACTGAGGAAAGAAATGATCAAGGAAGGCACCAAAAAACTTTTTCCACATAGCCTTCTCAGTATCGTCACCCCTCAACTGGTCCCACTCCTTATACCATTGATATACAACATCTTTCAACTGATAAGTAGCAAATTTCACACCTTTTATATCAGTAGCATGCATCACTTTAAAAATCTTCTCTATCTCATCAATGAACCCTTAAGGATGCTCCTCTACTTTAGAGCTCATAAAGATTGGGGGATTCAACCTCATAAACTACCCAACTCAGGTAGCTTCAGAAGAACTCACAACAACACCAACAGGACTAGGTTGATGAGACTAAGATGCCACCAACTGAGTAAGAAGATGAATCGCCTGATATATCTTTTAGGTGACTGAGCATGAGTTTCACTAATCGGAGAAGGACTACTGGGGATCGGTAGAACTCCACATGGGGCACTACAATATAAAAGAGGGATCCTAGACTAGGTTTGCACTCCATAGGCTAGGCGAGTCCCCTTTATAATTCCCTCACATGAGGCAGAGATTCCAATATAGTTTTTATGAACATTAGATCTTTGAGGAGGAATGATCTGAAATGCGAGTAGATTTGGAGTTAGAGAATTCATGACAGTGGATTCTATATCATAAAATAGAAAACCAGAAAGGAAAGCATTCCTAAATACCTTGTAGCCTTCCCCTTATAAGTGTGGAGATCTATACACCTATAAAAGGACTCTACCCTACACAACTTTGTGGATACCCAAAGGCCCTGAACCTAGGCTTTGATTTAAATCTTGTTACAACCCAACCCAAGGCCTAGTCAGGATGGGTGTCTCAAGCCCACCGAGGACCTGATACCACTCCGATAGCCTGTTCAACTGAGCAAAATTGAAATAATAACAAATTGGAAGACAAGTAGAGAATAATTATAAAAAAATAATGTAACTCAAGAATAAGATCTAAGAGTCAGCAACACCATCCAACCTATAGATGTCCACAAAATCCTCTAAACCAATCTGAATATCAAACTAGGTCGGGACATGCCCCCGACCCTGACAGTGGCAATGATAATGTTAATATGAACTCTTCAATTCTAAAATATGGAATGACCAAGCTTTTCGAAAGATAGAATCTCATCACTTCACCGCAAACCCAATAGAAGACCACATCCCCTAACATTACATAAACTAATAGAAGAAACCCCTAGGACCCTATATAATAAAAGGATGTCGCATTTAGGATTGGTTAGCGGGGTGGGAACTATCATGTAACTCAGGGAAGAGATAAAATAATGCCATTTGAAAATCAAATCCAATCTCAATGTTCATGTTTAGATATATGCATATATACATAGATATTTAATGCTGGGATAGGAAATAAGGTTTATCATGAGATTTAAAACCATTAACCTGGATTGTATAGCATTAAACCGTACTAAGGGCACCCACGAGCTCTATGGTTTCGGCTCCCCCACCGAAAGGGCTCCAATGCATGTTAGCTGCATAAATTAGAGAAATTAAAGGAAGGGCCTAGGAATGCCCCGATCCCATCCAATCCAAAGTTTGTATAAAGTGTGAACTATGCACCAAGTCATAAAGATCCCTACGCCGATAAATGTAGTTTCCAGTATTAGTCCTCCCGGGACCTCTACCTTTCACGATGAGCTACACAACCCCCTTTAAGCCTAATTAAAACATTTACACATAACCCTTTTTATTTAACCAAGGAACATTCCATTAATCCATCACCAAATGGTATCGTCATACCAATATACTTACAAGAATATAGAATTATGCCATTCCAATTATCCATCAACTTGGGGGAATCCACAGCCCGCAAGTTCTAATTTAAAAACCATACCACTATCGCCAAGGCCTTATAAAACCATTTTAAATTAAACCATGGACACCAAGTCCTTTCCAAAACCATTTAATGTTCCATTAACCTTTTAGGCAATGCAATAGGTCAAAAGTGGGTTAAATCATGCATATTTCCATGTTCCAAAACCAATTTACAGAGTGGGTTGAGGTTAATACCAATTCCAAACCAGTTTTATCAAGTTTTGAGGAAACAACATGACCCTCTTTGATAGCCTAAATGGCTATTAACACACAAAATTGACACAAGAATGCAAAAATCAGCAAGTAAACGAAGGAAAAATCAACACACTAGAAGAAGATAAAGAAGAAGAATTGCATAAACATAAATATAGTAGAGAGACCCTTACTTACACTATGTGATTAACAAAAGAAGATGTATCAAATCTTCAATCACACCTCACTAATGGAAGATCAAACCTCCCTCTTAGGTGACCCAAAGGAAACACTCTTCCTCAAGTATACCTTTCTTGCCAATTTATCCAAGACAAGTGAAACCCTAACTTCAAATGTCAAAGGACCTATTTTCGGATTCTACCTCTCAACTACAAGACTAAAACTACAATATAAGAGTAATATCAAGTTTCATCAAAAGTCTAAGGAAAATAGAAGGTAATAGGTCTATTTATACTATTACATAACAATGACGAAAATACCCTTAATGAAGGGTGCTCCTTTGGAGTGTAAAAGAGAGCCATCAAAAGACAATATTGCCCTTAATAATCCCAAGTATAGGAGACCTTGGAGTGTAAGAAACCTTTCTCCAATATTCAACTTGAACAAGGCATTGTAATGGTTCCAAAACGTCTTCAACAATTTTCAAATCTGAGGCTTGAACCTTTGACAATCCAAAGCGTGAAGCTTTGATAAGACCTTGTAATCCTTGTGCTCTTTATGCTTGTATCATCTTCTCCATATTGAATTGAATTTGACCTCAAATTCAAACCTTATAAAACCAAAGAGAGGGAAAACAAACACACAATCCTTGTGATAGGAGGATTAGCATTAGTATCACAACTTAGGTAAACATGCCAAGGGGGTACACTCTTAGAATACAACCAACCATCCTTTGTTATGAGTAAGAAACACCAATCACTAGCACCACAAAGGACACAACTAATACGAACATCAGTGAGTGAAGGATATAATCTGAAACTAACACAAATGCCACTTGTTTTCAAGGGAAAACAAACATTCAAAATTCGACATCTATGGCTTAAAAAGGTTCCTTTAACAACACATATCCTATCACTCACCACATCTCTATGAACATGATCACTATGAAGCATTCTAATATCAAGGTCTTCATCAAACAAATTCAAAGGACCATATTCATCATCAAGATCTACATTACAAGCACCAACAAGCCAAGGTTGTTCACATTTGAAATACATCCATGGGTCCTTTGTGTTTGACATAAAAGTCTTAGCATAAAGGATACCAAAGACATGAATAGAATCAACATCAAAAATAAATGCACATGACCAGAAATTATTCCACCCACATCCCAAAGGAATTCTGGGATCAAATAGAAGTAGAAGATAAAGATCTAAGCCGAGATGACTCACTCCCTTCATTAGGCTAATTTGCTCACAATCATTCAAGGTATTACACACAACTTTGACATACACAAGGCCACTATAAACAAGACTAATATCATGGATTTCATTACACAAGTTCAAACGACCATGTTCAATACCAAGATCATCAATACAAGCATCATCACTAACTTGGAAATTCTCAAACATACCATTCTCATGCTCAAGTAGTGAACTAGTTTTAAGACAAAGTTGATCATTATTCACAATAAAAGAGTTACTAAGGAAAGAGATATGGATTTGCAAACCCAAAACCGCTTCACTAGACACTAAATCACAATATTTGGAGTTCAAAGAAGTGTTGAGGGTAGCAAAGTCACCTCGGGTAAGGCTTGAGCAGTCCACTTTTTTGGCGCTCTTGGTCAAGTGAGCCTCTAGTTCATTTCTCATGCTTTCATGTGGAACTCCATTTGGATCCTTCTTGATTATCATTTCATTTAGTACTTGCACATAAGAAGAATCAAAGCTAGGCAAAATGCTAGCTTTTGGGTTAGGAAGTGACAAAGGTTATTTATGGACAAGACCCACAATCAAGCAATTTTTCTCCTTTCCAACCTCACTACCCGCGACTTCCCTTTCCTTTTCCTTCTTTTTTTTCACACTCTTCTTGTACCTCAACATCAAGTTTCTCTCCATCTTGAAAACCGACCTCATCACCCTCGGATTCTATCACCATCTCTTCTCTTAGTAGTATGGGGTGATTTTGGTTTAGTGGATCTTGGGGAGGAGGCATTGTATTACCTTGGTGATGTATTTGGATTTGTGGCATGGAATTTTGTGGAGTGTGAGGTCTTTGGTAAAGTGGATTTGGAACTTGGTGGTTTGAATTTTGTGGAGGCTTTGGTGGATATAATCTATCAACCGTCGCTTTCATTCTAATCACACCACCCATCAAGGACACCATTTTACCCCTCATAGCATTCACATTACTTTTCAAGGCATCATTATCATTTTTCATCTTGGGAAAAGGCATCAAACCGAGCCATCAAGGCTCTAATAGCATCATTTCCCAAAGGTTGGGAAGTAGTACCTTCGGGTTTCATGGCAAATGTACCTAAAAGAACAAAAAAAAACAGCATGAAATACAACCTACAAAATGAGCAAACAAGTTAGTTCAAAAGCCTCACTTCACTCACGCTCAACCTCATCTCACACTTGGCCTCACAAATGTTGGAGAATCGGCAATACTTGGCAAGTTACTTGAGATGTGAGAAGCTTTGGTTCGGAATCGATCTTTGTTTGAAACGACTCAAATAAAGTGATGCACGAAATTGAACCAACAAAATACTACGACTTAAAAATGAGAAAAGCACACAAAAAACTGAAGACACAAAATAAATGAACTCTAGACTAATTACCAACCTAGTAGGTACTTACTAGTTTGCTAATTAGTGATAGAACCAAAAAATTGAAACTAGAAACAACAATTAGAAACTAGGAAAACTAAATTTAGAGGTGAATTTCGGTTGAGCACAAGTGATGACATGGCACTACGTGGTTGGTTTTCACTTTTCAAAATTCCAAAATTTTTTCCCAACTTGTTTCGGCCAACACCTCTTCGGAAGGAAGAGAATTCGGTTTTGGAGGGAAAAATTTCAAGTTTGAAGCCTTTTCAAGCTTCAAAATGGATGAGAAATGAATTGGTCCCCCTTTTGTACTTGCAATTGTACTTTGTTGTCCCCTTGCCCCCTCCTCCTTTTGGAAGAATAGAATATTCTTTGAATATGCTTTTGGACAAACAACTTTTTCACTCTCTTTCTTCCTTTTTTTGGATCAAACGAGAACTTTGAATATCCTTCTTCACTAAGTTATGAAGATCATGGATGAACAAGATGAATATTCAAGCGTTGACCAAGTTTGAGCACCTAGCAAATGAACTCCAAATCTGAATTTTTTGAAGATCTAGGTTCCTTAGCCCAAAAAAACTTCAACCAACCAAAAATCAGCCACAAATAAAGTCACCAACACCAACCAAAAACGTCACCCTCTCCCAAAAAGCTTCAAACAAGCCACAACAATGGTGGATCTAGCTCAAAATTAACCAAACTTCACTCTAAAAGTAGATCTAGACTCCCTAGGTGCTAGGGAACAAGAATCTAGCACTTGAAACCAACAAAACACCACAAAAACATTTAGATCTAAGATCTAAAATTCAGTCAAAACACAAAAACGTGAAACACCTATTTCTTTTTTGATTTTCTTGACTCTAAACTTTTTTTTTGTGGAGATTTTCTTTGATCCAAGACTTAGGGTTGTAGGAATAACCCTAAACAAGGCTTTGATACCAAATGATAGCCTAAATGGCTATGAATACATGAATTGACACATGAATGCAAAAATCAGCAAGTAAACAAAGGGAAAATCAACATACTAGAAGGAGATAAAGAAGAAGAATTGCATAAACATAAAGATAGTAGAGAGACCCTTACTTCCACTATGTGATTAACAAAAGAAGATGTATCAAATCTTCAATCACACCTCACTAATGGAAGCTCAAACCTCCCTCTTAGGTGACCCAAAGGAAACACTCTTCCTCAAGTACACCTTTCTTGCCAAATTATCCAGGACAAGTGAATCCGTAACTTCAAATGTCAAAGGACCTATTTTCGGATTCTACCTCTCAACTACAAGACTAAAACTACAATATAAGAATAATATCAAGTTTCATCAAAAGTATAAGGAAAATAGAAGCTAATAGGTCTATTTATACTATTACATAACAATGATAAAAATACCCTTAATGAAGGGTTCTCTTTTGGAGTGTAAAAGAGAGCCATCAAAAGATAATATTGCCCTTAATAATCCCAAGTATAGGTGGCCTTGGAGTGTAAGAACCCTTTCTCCAATCTTTAACTTGAACAAGGCGTTGTAATGGTTCCAAAACGTCTTCAAGCATTTTCAAATTCGAGGCTTGAACCTTTGACAATCTGAAGCGTGAACCTTTGATAAGACCTTGTAATCCTTGTGCTCTTTATGCTTGTATCACTCTTCCCATTAACCCTACCTATGCACAAATTTAGTTCTAAGACCATAATATAAAGTATGAATAATAGTTCCAAAACCATAGGGAAACCAAACAAATAATAAAAATTTAAGGCCCTCAATCCATCATTCAAAATCCAACAATTAAATTTACATAAACCATGATTAAACATATGATTTTATATAAAACCCAGTTAGGAAAGAGATATATTACTGAAACACCAAGGAATTCGGAAAAGAAACCACAATTCGAGCCCTAGATGTTAAATCCATAGAAACCCTAACATTGATCTTATTGGGGAATTTGAGAGAGGAGTGTTTATGTTATGTTAAATGAGTGTAAATATGGCTAAGTCAATGTTTAATGTCATAGAATAGTAGTAGGGTAAGAGGAAAAAACCACCATGCCCTTAATTAAATCATGTAGGAATTTTAACTCCTAGTCTCTATGGGTCTCGTAATGACTCCTGGTCACTCACCACGAGTCGTCACCATGACTCATAGTCTAGGAAGTGACTCAGGGACACTTTACTAGTTTGGTCACGAGTCCTATCCTACGACTCTTAACCAGACATTACGACTCATATGAGACTATTCATACTCAAGAAAGAAACATAGGTAATCCTCACTGGTTGGACTATGACAGGCACTACTCAACTCGTATAAAGTGACTACAACTTATAGGGTTTTAGTCATTGCCTGTATAGTGAGTTCAACACATATGGAATTTTTAGAGTCTAAAACTGGGGTATTACAAGTAGACCCAATAAAGATTTAGGCATTCATAATTGGGATATACCTACATATTCAATCGAGATTTGTACTTTTATTAGGTTTACAGGCTACTATAAGCAGATCATCAAGAGATTTTCCATTATTTAAGCACTGATGACCAAATTGACTAAGAAGGAGGTTCCATTTTAATGATCCGATGGGTATGAGGTGATCTTTCTAAATCTCAACTTTAACTTCTATTCCGTATCTTGTGAGATCAAGGGATTTATGATATATTGTGATTTTTTTGGAATTTGTTTGAGTGTGTTCTGATGCAAAGAGGTCAGGTTATAACTTATGCTCTGAGATAGCTAAGGGGACACGAGCTCAACTACCATTCTCATGACTTAGAGTTGGTGGTGGTAGTTTTTGTGGTTAAGATTTAGAGGCATTGATTTTATGATTTTCACTTTGAGATATTTATGAACATTATAGTATTCAGTACATTATGACTTAGAAAGAGCTTAATTTGAGATATCAGAGGTGGATTGAGTTGCTGAAGGACTATGATCTCCTCAATTTATACCATTCATGCAAGGAAAATATGGTAGTGGATGCCTTGAGCTAAAAGGCGGTAAGTATGGTGAGCTTTACCTTTCCTTAAACATTGAAGCGGCAAAGTCCTTGGATGTCCAGTCCATATCCAACATGTTGATTTGACTTTTTATTTTTGACCTCAAGAGGATACTTGATAGTGTTAAGGCTAGATCTACTTTGTTGGAATAAATTCAGGGTCATTAATTTGAGGATGATTGGTTGTATGACATTCGAGACCAGGTGTTGAAGGGTGATTTTATGAGGAATACCTTATATTTTGAAGGTATGTTTAGCATTTAAGGTTCTATTTATGTTTTAAGGATAGTAGGTTTGATTTAGTTGATACTCTAAGAGGCTCATAGCCCCAGGTATTCTATTCCTCTTGGGATAACTAAGATGTATAAGTACTTGAGGCAGTACTACTGGTAGAGACATATCAGGAGAGATATAGCATACTTTGTGGCTGAATGTTTGTGTTGATAGGGTTAAAGGTAGAACATTTAGGACATAGGGGATTGCTTCAGAGGCTTCCCATTTCTAATTGGAAATGGGTACAGATCACTATGGACTTTGTGGATGGTTTGCCTCATACTTCTTGGCATTATGATTGTACTTTGGTGATCATAGATCGATTGACCAAGTCAACCCATTCAACCCTATTTAAACATTTTATATTGTTGCGAGGTTGTCTCAGATCTATGTCCGAGAGGTAGTTTTTCTTCATAGGGTAACTGTGTCTATTATATTAGATAGAGGCTCTCAATTTACTTCTAGCTTTTATAGGGACTTTCAAGAGGAGTTGGGTACCCAGGTTGATCTTAACACCCTTTTCTATCCGTAGACTAACAAATAGTTAGAGTGGAATATTTGAGTTTTAGAGGATATGATCCACACATATGTTTAGGACTTTGGAGGTCAGTAAGAGAAAGTTTTAGCCTTAGTGGAGTTTTTCTATGATAATAGAAACCATTTAAGTATTTATATGGCACCATTCATGGGTTTGTATGGTAGGCAATGTCGATATCCAGTTGGTCGGTTTGAGACTTTGGATGTTAAGCCTCGTGGTACTTGTTTTCTTTGTATGTCTTTTGATAGGGTTGGAGTTATTCAAGATTAGCATTAGGCATCTCATAGTAGGTAGAAGATTTATGTTGACTATAGACTTTGTGACTTAAGATTTAGAATTAGTGATTAACTTTTCTTATAAGTTTTACCCATGTAGGGCATGATGAAGTTTGAGAAGAGGAGAAATCTCCTACGCCAGCTATATTGAGCTATTTGAGACCCTTCAGAAAGTTGGGAAGGTACTTTATAAGTTAGCCTTGTCACTAGTCTTTTATATTATTCAGCCAGTCTTCCATGTATTAATGCTTTGACATTATATCCCAAATGAGTCTCACATACTCCAATAGGACTCGGTTCAGCTGGATGAGAGGTTGTCCTTTGTGGATTAGATAGTTGTTATTTCCAAAGATGTCTGCTAGTGTATTCCAAATATATTTCTGTGGTTAAGAAGTAGTGGAGACACCGTTCTATTGAGAAGGCTACCTGAGAGATCGAGCATGACATGAAAACTCAGTATCTTTACCTCTTTGAGCCTTTAGGTACTTCTTAAATATTTATTTTATTGATGAATATTCTTCTTATAGTAGATGTTGTGATGACCTTGTAGGTCATTTTCATTGTTTTAATGATTTTTCTGCATTTAGAGCTTTCATATAGCTATCCCAAGTCATTTATGACTTTCTGGGACTGATAATTTGGTCAATGATCATTTCATTTGGTTTTATTCTTGTTTCCCTATTTTAGAGATTTTGAGGTTGAGAAAAGAGTCATGGGTAAAAACTTCACGTAAACAGCCTCCAATTCTAATTTAGACGGTTCCATTAGCTCTGAAATATAGACTTCTAGATAGGGTCACCCTTGGTCTAGGTCTCAAGGCTTTGGAGCTCATTTTGGGCTATTGGTTAAATATTATTGAAAATGGAACCTTGGGTGTAGGACCCATATTTTGCAAAATGACCTTGGATGAAAATTTTGATGGTTCCGTTGAGTCCAAAATACAAAATTTGGTAGGGTAGCATAGTTTCTTTAAACTTATGGAATTTTATTTGAACACTGAGGACTCTTTCAAAGACTTTGCAACATATCAAAATTGTTGGTGCATTAGCAGGTGGTGCAGACGTATATCCTTCATCGCTATTCTGAAGAGGACCCCATCAATTAAGAGGGTTTGTGGATCATATTCATCACGAATGCGATTCTACGAACCGAGACTATGATTAAAGAGGGTTGTGGGATGAAACAAGCTTGTTCAATTGTCACGGCATAAAAAAATCAAGGGTCATGGTGTCATTTGTCACAACAAGCCTGGACAAGTAAGCCCAGTACCCAAACTGATATAGAAAGGAACATCAATTGTAAAAACCCAAGGAAAGGATTCTAGAGTGAAGTCGAGCCACACAAACATGATAATAGCAAAAATAAAATCAAAGATACCAAACCAAGTCCCAAAACTTGGTGTCATAGTGTAAGAACTACTAAATAAATCTCGAATTTCAAAGATACTATAATAGTTCAAAGAGGATCAAAATTTGTATCAGGAAACTAAATAAGACATGAAATAGAGAGGAAGAAGTAGCAGACCAACACCTAAATAATAAGACACCTTCTACCTCGAATATACTCCAAATGACGCGAGAATCAGCTATTCGCACGGCACACTCATACCTGGATCTACACCAAAAAGGCTCAGTTGGGGTATGGTCCACATGTACCCAGTAAGTATCTTAGGCAGACTGAACAAAGTATAAAATAAAGCATATAAACACAAACTATGGGCACATTGCCTGTAATCAGAAAATGTACCAAATGGTAGCCGATACTATTTTCACTAATAGTTCAACTATATAAACAGATACAAATATAGGTAGGGGAAAGAAGAACACATATAGACGTACAACAAATGCAAGTATGAGGAGATAAAACAAATGGATATATATCAAGTCAAGAGCAGAAATACAATTACAGAATAAGCACAATATATGGAATGCAATGAAGATGATGACGTGATGCACGAGGTCGTCGTACAACCTCAATATACACCTACCATGCTGTGCTTTCAGGTAGGACCCATGAAGGTTTCATCAACCCATATACAACTAATATCCAATATAAATATCCATAAATTCTCTTTGGCTCATACATCAATAGAGGTTTTTTTAAAGATGTCATATTTTCTGTTAGAATAAGCCTATGTTTCCAGTATTTCTAGTATTTCTGTGGCAGTACCAATGTTTCATGAATAAATATATTATGAATATGTAATGCTCACAATCGACCAAAATGAGGATATCCAATATAAAATATCCAACTAGTATACCAATAATGTGAGCCAAAAGTCCTCTCAAGTTGACCAACCATCCTGATCTACTATAACCCAAAAACCATTAAGCGAAACATGCAAGAAAATATCATTGATACCACATAAATCCCAAAATCTAGGCTTTTCCCACCAAAAAGAGTATAACCAAACATAAATATATCAATAATATACCAACAACATCATGTAAGACCCCACACGATCACACATAGCAAATAATATCTTAAAACCACCAAATATTATCTACATAGGCCCCATGTGCACGTAAATCACCTAAAACACATTTTCCATAATACAACCCCATGACTACAACATGCTTTTACATTATTATTAGCTACCCAAACCAGTCTAAAGAAATTTAAGCCATAACCTACCTCAAATGTCGATATTGATACAATGAGCTTTTACACCAAGCTTTCACCTCACGCACTCACCCAAAATTAGTTAAAACACACAAATATAGAATCTACGCATCCAAAAAATCCAATGATACTCATACTATCCACTTTTGAATTGGGGTCAAAACGGAACCTCAATATGGGTTTTCATAAAAAAGGGGTAAAATCAGTATTTTAGTCCAAAAATAAATTTCTCAAGATTATAGAAACTCAGAGGAGAAAACCCAAGCGAAAATGGATTGAAATTAGGATTTGAATCAAGGAAATATTAATTTGGGCCTTCCAAGCCAAAATTCCCAAATTTCACCTTTAAATTCGAGTTTAAATAAGATTTAAGTGATAAAAATAGAAGAAAAACAATTGAAATAGGGATTTGGAGCTTACCCAAGCTTAAAAATGGAAGAAAGTGCCTAAAAACTTAAACCCCAAGCTCCAAGTCTAAAAAATTGCAAAAAATCTCAAAAATAGGGGATGTAATCCATCCAGGCATCGCCTAAACAACTATCGGGTCACTTAAGTGAATCCCGCCTCATCAAGTAAGAGACTTGGCTATCGCTTAAGCTACAAACATCTGGATGCCAGTATTGCTTAAGCGACCAGTCCATTGCTTAAGCGGCAATCTCTTAAGCAAGCATGGTTTCTCTTAGGCAATACTTTTGCTGTCAGGACAAGTCACTTAAGAGACCAAAGCATCACTTAAGCATGTGCACCAACTGAGTTGTCCACCAGCTAGAGAGACTTGGAGAATTCCAAGTCTCCATGGAACTCTCGAGATTCATCAAGAATCCCAAGCACACAAATGAACTATTCTACCCTACTAAATTTAATGCTTCAAACTCAACGACCATACCACATTTTTGAAAAAATGTCATTTTCACAAAATTGACACCTAATACCCAATTTTACAACTTCCCAAACTGAGGGTCTAAATAAGATATAAAAGCTATAAAAACAACACCAACCATATTACCAACGTAAAATCTACGTTTTGGTTCTACTAACAAAGTCTGTTTAGCCATCCAATACACAAATCAAAATATGTTGATTGAAGTAAACTAATAAGCCTTTAAGACCAACAAAAACCACAATCTTGCACAAGTCACACTGAAGTGCATTAGAAACCATGCCAACCATCTCCATATCCTAGAAATACCATAATACAATCACAAAGTGGGGTAAAATGGTCAAGTCACAGAGAAATAAATATTTCACATAAATCACCAAAAATTAGGTCATTACATTATCCACCACAAAGAATCTAGTTCATCCTCGAATAAGGGCAATAGAAATACCCGAATCGGCAAAAAGCTGGGACAACTGCCACACATATCAAACTTAACCTCTTAAGTAGAATCATCTACAGGTCGATGTATCCACTGGACCTTAACCACTAAAATATTTATAGAACACAGCCATCAAACATCCCTAGTTAAAAATGAGATGAGCTCCTCAATAAAATAAAACCGCTCATCTAAATTGAACTCAATTCCAACGAATGACATGAGACTCATCTAGAATGTAATGCCAAAGCATAGAAATATGAAAAACCTCTAAGCAAATGATAAATATAGGGGTATGCTAACTCTTGAGCCATATCCCAATAGTACAAGGGATATCAAAGTGTCCCATATACCTGGGGATAAGCTTGCCCCTCTTTCTAAATCTTATCACATCATTCATATGTGAAACATGAAGAAAGACACAATTACAACACTGAATCTCAAGGCATAAAATCTATAATTCTCATAGTACTACTTCCTACTTTGGTTTGCTCAATGTCTATCCTTAATGACCTAAACTCTATCCAAAGACTCATGAAGCAAGTCCGTACCTCAAGATCTAATCTTAAAAACCTCAAACCAAATAATTGGAGAGCAACAACTCCTACCATATAAAGTCTCAAAAAGAGCCATCTTAATACTGGAATGGTAGTTATTGTTATAAGAAAACTCCACCAAAGCTAGATACTACTCCTACTTACAATCAAAGTCCATAACACAATCTTGGAGCATATCCTCCAAAGCTTAAATAGACCGCTCTAACTTATCATCAATTTGGGGGTGAAATACTGTACTAAGATCAACTGAGAACCTAACTCCTTCTAAATAGTATTCCAAAAGTGAGGTGTGAACACTGAACCTCGATCTGAGATGATAGACATTGGTACACCATGAAGACAAACACCTCACGAATATACATATGGGCCAACCTCTCAGCACTGAAAGAGACATAAACAGAATAAAATGAGCATATTTGGGCAATCGATCCATGATGACCCAAACACTATTAGAACCAAGAGAAGTACAAGGAAACCTAGTCACAATATCTATAGTGATCCATTCTTATTTTGGCTTGGGAATGGGTAACCTATGAAGCAACCACTAGGTCTCAAATGCTCGACCTTCACCTACTGGCAACATAGGCAACGAGCTATAAAATTCACTATATCTTTTCTCATACTATCCCACTAGTAATGCTATCTCAAATAACGATACATATTAGTCACTCCTTGATGGATGGAATATCTGGAACAATGTACCTTCTAAAAAATCTATCTAATCTAGTCACCACTCTTGACATACAAACTTGGCCTCCAATCATCAAAACACCATCGCCATCAAGTGAGGTTTCTTTAGCCTCACCACTCAACACCTAATTCGAAATAACTTTCAACCCAACATTATCAGACTAATAAGCCCGAATCTACTCCATCAAGAAAGACATAGCCTCAATAAATGCCAAAAACATATCCAGGTGTCAAAATATCAAGCCTACCCATTTGTTTAGCCAAAGACTGAACCTCCAAGTCCAAAGGTCTCTCTTGAGTCAAAATTTGCACCAAGATACCCATGCTAGTCGACATCCGGCTCAAGGCGTCCATACCAACACTAGCCTTGCTTGGATGATAGAGAATTGTTAAGTCAAAATCCTTAAGCCACTCAATCCAATGGTGTTTCCTCATATTAAGATTTCATTGGGTGAAAATATACTAAAAGCTATGAAGATCCAAGAAAATCTCACAATGGAATTCATACAAGTAGTGCCTTCATAATTTCAAAGCATAAACAATTACGTAAAACTCCAAATCATTGGTAAGGTAATTCCTATCATGGGGATTCAACTAAAGAGATACATACATAATCACCATACCCTCCTGCATCAACACAACACCTAACCCAACACCTGAAACATTACATAAGATAATAAAATCCACACCCTCATTAGGTAAAGTAAAGATGGAGCTGAAGTCAACAAATCCTTGAGCTTTTGAAAGCTCACTGAACAAGCATCGAACCATTAAAGGGAAATCTTCTTTTGAGTCAACTTGTCCAACAGAGCTACAATGGATGAAAAACCCTCAACAAAACTCTGATATCCATCTAAACAATAAAAACTCCAAATCTTAGTAGGAAAAATAGGCCTAGCTCAATAATGAACTGCTGCAATCTTGGCCGGATCGACCATAATACCATCCTTGGCCAATATATACTGCCCAACAAAGAAACAGACTCCAACCAAACTCACACTTGTAGAACTTTGCATACAAATTCTCATCCCTGAATCTCTAAAGAATTCTCCATAAATACTACTCATGATCGGTGATGAGAGGTGTTTTTAACACTCATTTATACTTATTATTTATGCATAATGCCTTGATTTTGAATGCATAAATGAGAAAAACTTGTGGTTAGATGCACTAATATCCACTCGATATAGGTAAAAAGCTAAGGAGGTCAAAAGATGTGGATTAAAGCTAAAAAAGATAAAAAAGAAGCAAAGAAGAGTGAATTTGAAAACCTGGAATGCATCAGCCTCAGTTACCGTGATTGCGGTCCTCTAGACGCAGTCGTGGTCAGTCAAGATGGTCAGAACAACGCGGTCGCGAAAGCTAACCGCGGTCTCATAGGCACGGTTGCAGTCAAATACATGCAATCACGGATCAATGGGAACTGGCCGAAGGGCAAAATTATAAAATATCATGGATGAAACCCAAATCATATTTAAGAAAAAATCCTTTCTTCTTTGGGTATTTCTTGTCTTACAATATAGTTTTGAATTCTAAGCTAGAAACCCTAATTGGGCAAGTGTGTAATCAACTTTGGAGACTCAAATTTCTTAGTTTCTGTTAATGAATGAATGTTTTTGTTGACCTACATGGTATCTCTCTCTTTACTTTCTTCATGAGTAACTACATAATTTAGTCTTGGGATTATGTTGAAATAGTGTGTGGATATTGTTGTGCTTGCATGGATTTTAGTTGTTGAGTATGGATTTCACCATTGCTTGAGCTTATGAGTTAGGATTTGATAGATGAAAACTCCAAATTTCCAAATGGGTTTGATGGGTGAAAGCTCCAAGCTCTAAAAACCCTTTGTCATTCTCAAAAGAGGGACTTAGGTGAATATTAGGTAACCTATAACATCCTCAAAAGAGGGTTATCAGGGGACAAAGCAATGGTGAACAACTAAGTCTATGGTTTACTATCCTTTTCAATCCTAGAAATAAGTGTTTAGGAAGTGTAAATCATGTCAAAAGAATCATCCTAGAAATAGGGATGCTTGGTTGAGGTTTTGGGTGGTTACGTAAACTCCGCACTTGTTACATGCTCGAAAGAGACAATGGGTGAAATCGCTGTGGTTTTATCAAAATATTGACCTCAATGACATTCGACCTAGCCTATCCATTACTTAACAACTAAATCCCTTGATAAACCAACATTATCCTACATACGTTACCTCTAAGGAGACATAATCCTAAGATTACTCCAAACCTTAAATTTAAACCAAAGATAGCATTCACTCCATTTTAGTTAAAGTTTGTGTGAAGAATTTTCGACAATACCCCCTCCATTTACTTATACATGTTATTTCCATCAGCATTCTGGGTAAACTTATAGTAATTTGAGTAACCTTAGGTTGGAAGTCTATAACATTCACTCCTCGAGATTCGACCCTAATTTACCTTAGGTTACATGACAACGACCGCCTCATACCTCAAATATGGGAGTGAGTTGAGCGTTATCAAAATGGCGTCATTGCTGGGGAGTGAAATATAAATTTCACTTGTGTAGTGCTATTCTTACTTGTGAATACCCAGAGTGGGTTAATTTACTTTATTTGTTATTTTTGACTATATGATCAAAGTGTGAACAAAATGATGAGAGATAATGCAAGTAATTTTAGACTCTTTGAGGCTCCACTATACAATGAGGGCCAATTGAATAAAGCAGGGAAAAAAAGAGCTATCTGCATCCCACCAACCAACAGAAATGTAATGTTTCACGTGACTACCATTATGCTTTACATGTTGCAAATAAAAGGATTATATGGGGGTCAAGCATATGAGAACCCAAATATTCATTTGAAAAACTTTGTGCAAGTTTGTGCGCTATTTAACATAGTGCATATTACACAAGAATCCATATGACTTCGACTCTTCCCATTTTCACTAACGGGTGAGGTGGTGTTATGTCTCCACTCACTTTCACCCAACTTAATCACCTCTTGGGAGGAGCTTACCATGGTTTTCCTTGATAGATACTTCCCATCATAAAAAATGTTTCAAAAGCGGGATGAGATTGTAAACTTCTGGAAATTGAATGGGGAACCATTGTTTGAAGCGTGGGAAAGGTTTAATAAGAAGCTAGCCCAATGTACAAATCATGAGCTTTAAAATAAAATGCTCCTTAAGATTTTCAATAGAGCTCTTGACCTATTGAACAAAATGGTTGTGGATAATGCGGCGGGTGGCTCTATTGTCAAATTGCATCATCTTGTAGCTTTTTGATTGATAGGTGAAGTATCTAAAAAAAACCAAGGGTGAATAACCATGATGTCGATGCTCCAAACACCCCTTCTACTACCTCTGTGGTGACCAATGATCAAAGAAAGTGAGAAGAGGAGAAAGAGGAGAACATGGACAAGATAATGACCCAGTTGGAGCTTCTAACAAAACATGTTATGGGAGTACCCGCGAAAGTGGTAAATGCTGTAACATCAAAGCCTTATGAAGAAGATGATGAGAAAAAGAAGTTGGATGAAGAAATTTGGTACTTAGAAAACTACTAGGGGGTTTCCTCCCCGCCTATCAAAGGAAAAATGGAAAACAATATTAGATAGATCGAGACTGAGATAGAGATTGGAGAGATAAGAAACGTGACCATGGCCACTATGTTCCTCCTCGTGATAGGGTTGAGGCCAAAGAATCAAATGTCATTGACCCCTAAAAGATTAAGACCGAAGATATTTTGGCAAAACTTTTGAGTAGAGTTGAAGGTATAGACAAAATGGCCCATGAGTTGAAGGGTGACTTCTCCTTACTCTCCCATATGGTGGTGTCTCACTCTACCTCCATCAAGAAATTGGAGACACAAGTAAGGAAAATCTCCATGCAACTAAATACAAGGGTTAGAGGTGGATTTCTGAGAGACACAATTGCTAACCCAAAGAATGAAGCACAAGTCCTAGCGATTGTCACTAGAAGTGGGAAAGCACTTGAAGGACCCACTAGAAGAGAAGTGAGTGAAAAGATGACAAAGGCCAAGGAAAAATAGGTGACACCTTAAAGAAGAAAAGAAAATGATGAGAATGATCTAGATAAAAGTGATGAGAAAGTGGTCAAAGTTGAAAAGCCACAAGGAGAAGCAAAGCCAACCATCTATGTCCCTCCTCAATTCCCTCAACGATTGCATATAAAGGAAGAGAGTGACAAATTGAGAAAATTTATGGCAAAACTTAGCAATCTTTCCATAAATATCTCACTACTTGAGGCGATTCAAGAGATTCCAGGATACTCTAAGTTAATGAAGAAGTTAATATCCCAGAAGAAGCTCGTTGGTGATGATAAAATCAAAATTACTCATGGGTGTAGTGCTATCATAGATGGCAAATTTGCAGAAAAGAAAACGACCTCGGAGCCTTCACTATCCCTTGCACCATTGGTACTCACGAGTTTGCAAAAGCTTTTTGCGACCTTGGTGCAAGCATCAACTTAATGCCGTATGTCAACTAGAAGAAACTTGGTTTGGTCACTCCTACACCAACCTCAATGCGACTTTTGATGGCATACCGGTCCATAAAAAATTTGGTAGGTGTATTGTTTGATGCACTCGTAAAGGTGGACAAATTCATTCTCCCGCTAGATTTTCTTGTATTGGATTGTGATATGAACCAAGAGGTGCCTATAATTCTTGATCATCCATTCTTGTCCATCGGGAGAGCCATCGTAGATCTAGAGTTGAGGGAAATATAATTTTGGGTGCAAGAAGATGAGGTAGCATTCAAAATTTGCAAGTCAAAGAAGCAAACCGCGGAGCTCCAAGTAGTATCTGTGGTGGATGTTGAAAATAAGACAGTGAAAGATAGGGGGTTTGAGGACCTGCCGTGAGATTGAAGGAAGAAAGATGTCGTGCCTTGACGATAACTAAGGCGCTAGGTGGGGTCAACCCATAAACTCCATGAGAGTGTCTTGTATTCTTTTCTTTTATGCTCTCATAGTGTAGATGATGTCTTTTGTATTTGAATAACCCATTCATTTGTGTCACTTTGGATTGCATTGAATGAGCTTTAAAGAGGGTAAAGTGTGCAAGTTTACTTTGAAAATCTGAGCAGGAAAATTTTATGATAATTGAGTATAATGCTAAATAGGGGAGAAAAAAACTACTCTTAGTTACCATGATAGTGACCACTATGCGCGATCGCGGCTATACGGGTGCCAGTGGTCGTAGCCCCTGACCACGGTTACGGTAATTTAAGTCATTTAACCCCTAGTTTCCTTCATTTCCCGCACACCCCTTTTCAAGATTTTAATTTCAAATCTAAGATAAATTGTTGGCCAAGTTGTAAGCTCTCGATCAGGCTCCGTGCACATCCCTCTTGCATTACAACTCCGGTAGGTGACATGAACCCTTGCTTTTATTTTGGAAAATAGGCCATTGAGTGCATGATTAAGAAAGGGCCTAAAGTCTAATTGTTATGCTTTACATGTTGTCACACTTATTATTGTTGTGGTGTTGGTTGCTTGATTTTAGTGTGCACATAAGTGGGGAAAACCTGAGTACCCAATAGTGTGTATGGTAGACAAAAGTGATATGCACACCTTGTGTTTGATAAATTGCTTGAATGAACTCTCAATAATGGCATCGACTTTCGAAGAGCACATTCATACACACCAGTAACATTGTTCACATGACCTTCATTTAAACCCATATCGTGGAACATGCTCGTAGTCTAGAATTGGGAGGAAGTAGAATATGTAGACTTGACCTAGAACTAGCTTCAGGTGTTGTGATCACGATCATAGACCACGATTGCGACCACACGACCGTGATTCAAATTCCACAATCACAATAACTGAGGGCAAGTTCTTATCATGTTAAAAATCCTGTATTCCTAAATTCTTAGCCAGGCAATCCCAAGCACTTGGTCCAATAAACTTTAATGCTCAATCTAGTACAACTTGTATGATTTGACAGACGTTGAAAGATATAATATGTATTTAGTGTTTTTAGGACAACCTCACGGATAAGTTTGATCACATCAAATTCATAGCGCTCGAATGCCACACTCTCTACTACTGTGATCTTTCAAAGACAAAGTTGCTGTTGGAAAGATGAATTTGTTTACAGAATTTACCGAAGAATCTACCAACTTTTCACGACAAACTTAAAGCCACAAGGTGAAGGTGCTTTGCCCCAGATCCATGCCTTACAGATGAGCAATGGGTCCGTGAATTTTATGCCAATATTAGTGAAGTATCTTTCTCAGACCCACTTATTATAATTGTAAAGATGCGGGGGAAGCCGATAAAAGTTGGGGCTAAGAAAATCAATGATATTTATGGTCTTAAGAAGGTAGAAATAGGTGAATTCAAGGCAAAGATGTGTAAATCAGGTAATTGGTTGTCACAATGGCTATGTCCCAAAAAGGAAGTCTTTTGGACCAAAACTAAAAGCAAAATCTCCATGAATGACTTCACTTTCGAGGCTTAGATATGGTTGCACATCATTTGTAGCCGAGTGTCCCCTTGTACCCACATGATGGAAGTCCCTAAATTATATGCTCGTATGGTTTCTTGCATTGTAGATGACATCCTTTAGATGTTAGTCAACTTGTGGTCAATGAATTAGATCATTTCAAAAACTATGGTGGGAAAAATCTCTTTTATTATTCTTTGATGACAGAGATGTGAAAGAGAGCAGGGGTGGAAGAATATGCTAGTGATACCCGAGTATGTCCCAGTGCCCCATCTACCCATTGAGGATTCAAGGAGAGGGAACACCGAGAAAAGGCAAGAAAAAAAGATCAACTTGGAAGAGATAATATGTATCAAACCTTAGCCTTATAGGCCAGCCACAATAGGAATTCTTAAAGATATTGGAGTGAATATTGTAACTATTAAAGAGCTTGTTTCTAACTTTCCCCAAGCACCAGGAGATCCCTACACCACCCATTACTCGCATGTGTCACATGCCAATTATGATAAGTACAATGAGGACCAAAAGAATAAAAAATCTACTATTGATCAGCTTGAGGAAGCCTACTCCTCTTTCACAGCATCACACCGAGATCTTCAGAGAGCCCATGAAAAGATAATCACTAGGGAGAAAAAGAGGGACGAGCTCTTTACCAATATATGGAAAGGGGTGAAGGGTCTATGGCAGGTTCTGAAGCCCCAAAGTAGGCTTTCTACTTCTTGGGTGGATAGTGATGATGAGGCCCCAAATGAGTGGTCAGATCTTAAGGAGGATGGTGATGATACAGGGTCTGCAAGTGATAGAAGCCCTTGATGCAGTTTCAGAGAACACCCTTATCTCTTCTACCCTTGATTATTTATGCAGTGAGGACAATGCTACCACGTTAGTTGGGGGTGTTTCCTTATTCATGACATTTGGGCATGAATTATCGATATTTTTGCATACTTCTTTACTCTTTTGGGTAATCCTTACCTTTACTTTATTTGAGTTGTAATATTCAGGCACTATGATGGTGCCCATATTTGCATGGACTAGTTATCTGTTTTAATTAGTTGGCTGATTTAGTTTTAATTAAACTATGCCATCATTGTTGGGTTTTAATCCATAGATGCAGAGGAAGTCTGAGTACCCGTGGAATGGAAGCTATAAAATACAAGAGAAGTCTATGTACTTATAGCATTGATGATTTGGGATCATATCCATATCCATTGGTGAAGTATGAGTAACCATATGGGTAATTAGATCGCCCTATGATACATAATGTGAGACTATGGTTTAAGTTGTTGCCATAATTAAAAAATTATGTATGGTGAAGATACTAAGGCAAACTACCCCCTCCGTCCATAAATTTTTACAAAATCTGAAGGCATGGTTGTGAGCAACTTTGTAATGACACTTTACTTTTTCTTATGACTCCGAGAATTGACTTTGGAAAAGTAATAAATACCCCATATTTATCTCAAGTGGATAAAGCAATTGAACCCTCTTGATGATATTTTCATGTCGTGTGTGTGAGGTTGATTGTCTTCATCTCTTGTGTACTTGTACTCTCTAGAACTTCCCCCCTTAGTCTTTTAAAGCTAATTTAGATTGTATTTGGTTGGAGAAATTATCTTAGGCCGTCTTTTTGATTTTGGTACCTACTTTAAGCCTAAAAAGCCTACCTTTGCATAATTATAATCCCTAGTACCTACTTCAAGCCTTTTAAACTTTCTTTGGCAAACACATTACAAGACGTGAACCATTCTTTTTATCCCTTTTTTGAACCATACCCTTCTTGAACGTGAAAACGTGATTTGAGGAAAAAATCCTAAGTTGGGGGTGGTAAAGATTATTGGAAGAAAGTTTGGTGCCACAATGCAATAGTGTGTGCTTAATGTGACTAAATTTTGAAAAGTACTGAATAGAAGAGGAAAGGACCCAACAAAGAAAACATAGTTTTGAAGTTGCGTGAAAATGAGATAAAAGAAGTTGGGTCATCAAAGGAAGTGAAAATCGGCATAATAAAAGAAAGAATGCAAGGAGAGTGGCCCATAGTTTAAAAAAAAAGAAAAAAAATTGAAAAGTGTGATGTAGATGTTCAAGAAAGGGAGTAGCCATGTTGTTTTCATAATGATATCCTACCCTCACCTGATTCTACATTACAAGCTTAGAAAATCCTTCGGGATCTCTAACCACTTACCTTCTTTGTAGTGGCGATTGAGAATTGGGGCAAGCCTATGGTATAGTGCTTGTTAACATGGAAAATTTCTTGAGAGAGTGAGGGCTTGCACTTAAAATTCCTGGTTGCATGATTAGTAACTAGGTGTGTGAATTTTTTTATTTCTTGTGAGGAGGCATGCAAACTAGTTGAGGTGGGTGATTTTGTCATCTCCCGCGCAATGAGGTAAATAGGGGTATAGCATGCAAGTCATTTTTAGAGTGTTAGTAGTTGTTACATTATTGCTCCCTAAAGTCTATTGCATCTTTCGCTATTTCATTTGATGATGAGGGAAGTGGTTACAAACCTATTTTCCCATATGTGAAATTCTTCTAGTGGTGGAACTCAAGTTAAGTCATCATGATCATTGATTGATAGAGTGAGGGCACACATTGTCTCATAATATAGGGGTAGTGTTGCTCGAGCACAAGCAAAATCTTAAGTTGGGGGTGTTGATGAGTGGTGTTTTTACCACTCATTCATACTTATTATTCGTGCACAATGCCTTGATTTTGAATGCATAAATGAGACAAACATGTGGTTAGATGCACTAATATCCATTCGATGTAGGTAAACAGCTAAGGAGGTCAAAAGATATGGATTGGAGCTGAAAATGATAAAATGGAAGAAAAAAAGAGTGCAACTAAAGACATGGAATGCATCAGCCTCAATGACCGCAATTGTGGTCCTCTAGACGCGGTCGGGGTCAGTCAAGATGGTTAGAGCAATGTGGTTACAGAAGCTAACCGTAGTCGCATAGGCATGGTCACAGTCAAATACACGCGATCGCAGATCAACAAGAACTGGCCCAAAGGCAAAATTGTAATATATCATGGACGAATCCCAAATCATATTTAAGCAAAAACCCTTTCTTCTTTGGGTATTACTTGTCTCACAAAATAGTTTTGAATTCTAAGCTTGAAACCCTAATTGGGAAAGTTTGTAATCAACTTTGGAGACTAAAATTTCTTAGTTTCTTATTGAAGAATTAATGTTTTTGTTGACCCATATGGTATATCTCTCTTTACTTTCTTCATGAGTAGATAAGTAATTTAGTCTTGGGATTATGTTGAATTAGTGTGTAATTGTGTGCGGGTATTGTTTTGTTTGCTTGGATTTTAGTTGTTGAGTATGGATTTCACCATTCCTTGAGCTTATGAGTTGGTATTTAATGGGTGAAACCCAAATTTTCAAATGGGTTTGATGGGTGAAAGCTCCAAGCTCTAGAAACCCTTTGTCATCCTCAAAAAAGGGACTTAGGTGAATATTAGGTGTCCCATAACATCCCCGAAAGAGGGTTATCGGGGGACACAACAACGGTGAAAAACTAAGTTTATGGTTTAATATCCTTTGAAATCTTAGAATTTAGTGTTTAGGAAGTGTAAATCATGTCAAGAGCATCATCCTAGAAATAGGGATTCTTGGTTGAGGTTTTGGGTGGTTACCTAAACTCCACACTTGTTAGGTGCTTGAAAGAGCCAATGGGTGAAATCATTGTGGTTTTATCGAAAGGTTGACCTCAATGACATTTGACCTAGACTATCAATTACTTAATAACTAAATCCCTTGAAAAACCAACATTATCCCACATACTGCCTCTAAGGAGACATAATCCCAAGATTCCTCCAAACCTTGAATTTAAACCAAAGATAGCATTTACTCCTTACTAGTTAAAGTTTGTGTGATGAATTTTCGACAATCCCCCCCTATTTACTTATACATGTTGTTTCCATTAGCATTCCAGGTAACCTTAGAGTAATTTGAGTACCCATAGGTTGGAAGTCTATAATATTCACTCCTCCAGATTCAACCCCAATTTATATTGGGTTACTTGACAACAACCGCCTCATCCCTTAAATATGGGAGTGAGTTGAGCGTTATCAATTGGCCATACTTTTGGAATAAAACAAGATACCATCTATAATTACAATTACAAAAGAGTCAAGATATGGTCAAAACCTAGTTTATCAACCCCATGAATGTGGCTACGCATTAGTCAACCCAAAAGACATCAGCAAGAACTCATAATGACCGTATCATGTCCAAAAAGCTATCTTTGGGATATCTAAAGTTCTAATGCTTAACTAGTGATACCTGAACCTCAAATTAATCTTTTAAAACACTAAAGAACCCTGAAGATGATTGAACAAATCATCAATACAAGGAAGATGATACTTATTCTTAACCGTCACCTTTTCAACTACAGATAATCAATGCACATATGTATATACATATTCTTTTTCTTCACAAATAAGACAACCACACCGCAAGGTGATATACTAGATCATATAAATCCCTTATCTAATAACTCTTGCAACTGATCTTTCAATACCTTTAACTCTGCTAGGACCATTTTATAGAGAGGACTAGGAATAGGATTGGTGCCTGTCTCAACATTAATAGAAAAGTCCATATCATGATTTGGAGGAATTATAGGAAAATTCATAGGGAAAACATCCATGAACTCACGAACAATACAAACAAAATCCAAAGAAGGAGGGGAAACAACACTAGTATTAAGAAGTAATGACCCTTTAGATCTTTTCTTGTATTCCCACTTATTTTTGCCATTAGGTCTTTCCCCTTGCTTCCCCAAGTCACTTATGACTTTTTGGAACTGATAGTTCGGTTACCAGGCAGTTCATTTGGTTTTTAGAACCATTTCTCTATTTAGAAGTCTTCGTAGATTCCAAATGTCCACCGAGCAAAATCTTCAATAAAATGATATCAGATGCAAATTCTGACAGTGCCTAAAACTCCAAAATATCAATTTTAGGTTGGGTAAACCTTTGGTTTGAGTCCCGCTGCACCCAAACTCATTTCAACCTATTGGTTACAAAGTTGATAAATTGGAAATTTAGGTGTGGGGCCTACATTTATTTAAACAACCTTGGATGGAAAATCTGACTTCGCCAACGCGTTTGAAATGTTGAAATAAGTGTAGTTTTATATTTTGTTTGCTCATATTAGACTCTGGATGCATCCCGAGGCATTGGCCAAAACAAATTCCAAGTTTCAACTGTCATTTAGTTCATAAAAGGTATCACGATTGCAGAGGATTTATCTTGATCGAAGCTAGTATAGGTGTGATATCTCCCTTGATCAGGGCCTAGGAAGGGTTGTTGACATGACCCGACCCAGGGCCTTGTCGTACAGGTCATCCCAAGTTCGACCAGGATAGGAGACCACCCCTGTTACCCAACCCAACCTCCAGCCGCCTGCCCTGAGTTGGCTAATTTTTGAGCATATAACAAGATAGTGTAACAACTCACATAGAGACTCTGGGAATAGGTCACAGCCATGACCGTCCCACAAGATTCCAACCATCCTATACCCATAATCTAACTAAACCAAACTATACACAAACAAGGGCTATAAACTAGGACATAATCAAGGATGTTCCAAAACATAATATTACTAATCCCAAAATGAAATATGATGGAACAGTGAGAAATTATATCCGATGATGCCAGCCTTCCGGCTTATTCCAATGCAAAGGCTGACATCAATACCTATCCCGCCTATTCAAACCCATAGAAGTACCATGAAGCCTCAAACAAAAAGAGTAATGAAATCTGGTTGGGACATGCCCCAAACCATAGCCAAAACCAATATCCAAAATAAAATCAAAGTGTCTAAAAATATTCATAACCTGAAATGGAGCCTTCAAATAGGATGGAAGCTCACCACTTCAGTCCAAATTCTATCCTTGAGTCAATCAGTATGTAGGAGGAGTAGAACGTCCTGTTCCTGCATAGAGTGGGTATACAACCGCTAGTAGATGGGGTTAGCAAGTGACCGCTAGCATGATCTTAGGGTAAGGATAAAATAATGCCATTTATAAAACCAAGTAAAACCATCTATATGCACACAACCATACGTATATATATATATAACTATGTTGGGAAAAGGGAATGGGTTTAGCATTCCTTTAAAACCTTTACATAGGTTGTGTAGCTTTTCCGTCCTAAAAAACCCATGGTGAAAGGTCCCTAATGCATGTAGCCGCACGACCAGAGAAGAAAATCTTGGTATAACTAGTACATCCCCCAAATATTGTGTGACATCATGCACACGGTCACCAAGACCAACCTCATATCGGCAAATATAGTTTCTATTTTTTATCCCCCGGGACCTCCACCTTCCACAACTTTACTACACATTCTACTATTATTGCCCAATTAAAACTAATTTCCAAATAACCAAACCATTATTCATTTATTAACTAAGGCCATTTATATTGGTCTCGTCATACTAATCCTTAATTGCAAGTATTATCCATAATCAAGCATATATATGTTTAAAGGGGACTTTCAAGTGCCCGACCATTAACCATATTAAACCACTTGTGGGATTCCATGTGCCCCTCAATCATAAACATTAGCCATTTACCATTCCAAGCCATTTAAACCATGCATAATTCCCTTACCATGTTGTAAAACAAGTAAGAGTTCCATTAAAAGTAGTCAATGCATTGAACATATCTTTATAACCATTTTGTCAAACACATTGGGGGCATAATATGACAAAAACCAATTCTAATTACCATTAATACATTGACATGTAATCCAATTATCCAAAATCACTATTAATGCATATAAAAGCATAACTAAAACCATGGGAAACCATAACAAATCATTTAATATCAAAACTCTTAAATCATATTTGAAAACCAAAATCATATAATCAATGAAATCACGAAAACATTCATAAAACCATGCCTTTAGTTAGAATTAACAGTGAGGGAATATAACATGCCTTAAACCAAGATGCTGACAGAAAGAAATCACCAAGACAAGTCCTAAATTGATTCTTTAGTTAAAACCCTAGCTCCCCTTGCCTAAACGCTCTTGTGAGAATTATGGAGTATTTTATTTTCTAAGTGTTAATGAATGGAATAATAGGGTAAATAACCTCCCAAGTAGGTTAGAAGTCATGGGAACCTATTAGTATAAGTGGGGAAATGTCTTGAATATTCCCACTTAAGTTGCACCGAGATCCTATCACAGGGATATGACTGACCCATACGAGTCGTACCCTTCCAATACGATTGGTATCCTCTACTCGTATCCTGGCCTCAACCTTTAGATCCAGCACTGTCCAACATATGACTCATCCAACCAAGTCTTATTAACAGATTACGATCCGTACCCTTCATCCGTACCCTTGGAAGATTTAAACCAAAAAGATTTAGAGACTGTCCACCATACGAGTCCTGGGTACGACTCATACCCTGGCTTACGGCTCATGGTGAGCCACTCATACTTAGATCTAACCCAAGTAACCAAGGCTAAGATTAAGTTGAGGAACCACACAATCCATAACCACCAATAAGACTCGTACCCCAAAGTCATATCCATTCCAGTAACCAAAATCCATCCCACTGGTTAGTGTACGACTGGACCATACCATTTTTAGCCCAACATACGGCTCATACCCTCGAGTCGTAGTGGGTCTATAGAAAAGAATTCTAGGAATTTTTCTAAGGTCCATAAACCAAGGCGTTTCAGTCTCCCCCACTTGTAGCATTCATCCCCGAATAACGGACAAGGTAAAGGCAACCACATGCACAAGTCATTTGCATTATCAAATATATTCCCAATCTTTAACAAATTTTGAAAACAAAGAGGCAAAGATACTAATCTTTCCTTTAACAAGCTCTAAAAATAAAGATGTGTTGAAGACACATACCTTCCATACGAATCCTAGGAGAAGAAAAAAAAATGTGGATATTTGGACTTCATGTCCTCTTCCTCTTCCCATGTAACTTCTTCCACCTTATGGTTTTGCCAAAGAACCTTAACTGAAGCCACATCCTTGGTCCACAACCAATGAACCTGCCTATCCAAGGTTTTAACCGGGACTTCTTCATAAGACAAGGAATCCGTCAGACCCAACCTTCCCAAGGAACAGTCGAAGAAGGATCGCCAATGCACTTTCTCATCATGGAAACATGAAAGATCGGATGAACAAAGATCAAGCTAGAAGGTAACTCCAGATCATAAGCAACATTACCAACTCTCTGCAAAATCTTATAAGGACCTACATATCAGGGACTAATCTTCCCTTTCTTGCCAAACTGAACTACTTCTTCATGGGAGATTCCTTGAGGAAAACCTTATCCCCAACTTCAAATTCCAAGTCTCTACGCCGAACATCCTCCTAGGACTTTTGGTGAATTTGGGCAGTCTTAATCCTATCTCGAATCACCTTTAATTTCTCCATAGCTTGGTAAACCAAGTCGGGACCAAACATATCTTCCTCACCAAGCTCTAACCAATCAATAGGAGACCTATACCTCCTACCATACAATACCTTAAAAGGGGCCATACCAATGCTATAATAATAGCTATTATTGTAAGCGAATTTCACCAAAGGTTGATGCTCAACTAAACTTCCACCATAATAAGTCACATAAGACCAAAGCATATCCTCCAATGTCTGAATAGTTCTCTCTGATTGGCCATCCATCCGTAGATGAAAAGCAGTACTCAGATTCATCTTGGTCTCGAATCCTCTTTGAAAGAACCACCAGAAGTGAGATGTAAACTGGATGACACAATAAAAAATAATTGAAATAGGCACCTCATGAAACTTTACAATATCCTGAAGATACAACTTAGCATAATACTCCGTCGAGAAGGTTGTCCGCACTGGCAAAAAGTGCGCTAACTTAGTTACCCAATCCACAATGACCCAAATAGAATCATATTTATTCCAAGACCGAGGATGACCGGTAAAGAAGTCCATATTGATCACTTCCCACTTCCATTTAGGCAAATCAATTTGTTGATACAACCCTTCTGGCCTCATGTTCTCAACCTTAACCTGTTGACACACCATGCACTTAGCCACGAAATCAGCCACATCCCTCTTCATGCTATTTCACCAATAGATCTCCTTGAGATCATGATACATATTTTTTGAGCTGGCATAAACAACATAGCTTGACTCATGCACCTCGACCATAATCCTTTATTGTAAACCGCCGACATCAAGAACACATAACCTTTATTGGTACCATAAAGTACCATGACCACTTGCTAAGAGCATCAGAAACCGCATTAGCCTTACCTAGGTAATAGTGAAGACTCATATCATAATCCTTAAGAATCTCAAGCTATCTCTTCTGACTGAGATTAAGCTTTTTCTGGGTGCACACATACTGTAGACTCTTATGATCAAAAAAGATATCCATGTGAACAACATACAAATAATGCCGCCATATTTTCAAAGCAATCACAACCTCTAACAACTTCAAATCATGAGTAGGATATTTCTCTTATGTACCTTCAATTGCCTGGACGCATAGGCAATCACCTTTCCATGCCACATCAACAAACAACCAAGACCTACCTGAGAATCATCGCAATAATCCACAACCCATCATTGCCTTTCAACAAAGTTAGAATTAGAACCGAAATTAGATTATCCTTCAACTTCTCAAAACTCCTTTCATAAGAATCTGACCAAGAAAATTTAACCTTCTTCTAAGTTAACTTAGTCAAAGGAGCGGCTATCGATGAAAAGATTTACACAAACCGCCTATAATACCAGACTAAACCTAAGAAGCTCCGAATGTCGAATGGAGTCATGGTTCTAGGCCATCTCTTCACCACAACAACCTTATGAGGATCCACTCTGATCCCCTTACTAGAAATAATATAACCCCAAAAAGTTACGACGTTCAATATAAACTCACACTTGGAGAACTCAACATACAACTGTTGTTTTTTTAAGGTATACAATACCACATGAAGGTGATTAGCATAATCCACCTCGATCTTCGAATAAACTAGAATGTCATTAATGAAGAGATATAAATACTAATGAAAAACTCTGTTAATCAGATCCTTAAACATCATCGGAGCATTGGTCAACCCAAATGACATTACCAAACTCTCAAAGTGCCCATATCGAGTATGAAAAGACGTTTTAGGGATATCCACCTTCCTAATATTTAGCTGATGGTACCCAAATTGAAGATCTATCTTAGAAAAAAACTTGGAACCTTGCAAATGGTCAAACAGATCATCTATCATTAGAAGAGAATACTTGTTCTTGATCGTCACCTTGTTTAACTGTCTATAGTCAATGCACATCTGAAGGGAACCATCCTTCTTGAGCATAAAAAACACCGGTACACCCCAAGGAGATACACTAGGAAGAATAAACCCTTTATTCAGAAGATCCTTAAGTTGTCCCTTGAGTTCCCTTAACTCAGCCGGGGTTATTCTATATGGAGGAATAGAAATTGGATGAGTGTCTGAAATTAGATCAATACCAAACTCTATTTCCCTATCTGGAGAAACACTAGGAAGATCATCCGGAAAGACCTCTGGAAATTCATTAACCATTAAAACTAACTAGAAAGAAGGACCTTCTGAGTTAGAATCTTTAACCCAAAAAAAGTGGTAAAGACAAACTTTAGAGATTAACCTACGAGCTCTAAGATAAAAAATAAATCTCCCTCTAGGAGCTAAAGAACCACCCTTTTATTTTATAACCGGCTCACCAGGGAACCTAAAGGTAACCCTACAGGTCCAACAATCCAAGGATACATAACAAGAGCGTAACCAATCCATCCCTAGAATAACATCAAAATCTATCATATCCAACTCAAATAGATCTACCAAGGTTTTCTTCCCAACAATAGATACCATACACCCCATATAGACTTCCTTAGAAATAATCGAGTCACCTACCGGGGTAGAAACAGAAAAAGGATCTGAAATAAATTTCCAATGAAAACCAAAAGATATAGACACATAAGAAGTCACATAAGAGAGAGTGGGCCCCAAATCAAGAAAATAATATACATCACAAGAGAAAAGTTATAACATACCAGTGACAACATCAGGTGATGCCTCGAATTCATGTCGGAATGCCAAAGCATACAACCTATTCTGACCAATACTAGAACTAGGGTCTGTGATAGAAGTAGATATAAAACAACAAGGTGTAAGAGTAGAAGATGAAGCCATAGGAATCTTATTCACCCTCGTAGAAACCTTATTTATCGAACAATCCCTGAGACGATGGCATGCCTAGCCACACTTAAAATATTTGTCCTTTCTTTTATTGTAATAATCCCAATGAGGATAACCAAAGAACCGATAAGAAGGGCATGAAGAAACTGACTGACCTCTTCTTGCCTGAGATTGGGTACCCTACGCCTAAAAATTATCACCACCATAATGATACTTGTCGCTCAACTGGTAAGAAGCACTAGCAAAAGAGAAGGAACAAGAACTCCCCACTTCTTTTCTTCCATTTACCACCATCTCGACCACTCTGAGACTAAGCTCCTCCCTAGTTAGAAAACCTGCTCTTCCTACTATGCTATCTCCAAACTTTGCCTACTTCTTCTTCTCATCCTTTACTTGCAGCATATGAATAGTCAACCCAGATATATCTATATCTTTAATCAGCAAGATAATAGTTCTCTCCAAAATAAAATCTCTATTTAACCCAGAAGCGAACTTCCTCATCCTTGCCTGCATGTCATCCATAAAATCAGGAGCATTCCTTGACAATTGATGAAAGCTCAAGGCATATTCCTTGATAGAAATTCTCCTCTTCTTGAGATTCACAAACTCCTCCATCTTTGCTTCCCTCAAATCTTGTGGAAAGAAATGATATAGAAAAGCACCACAAAAGGCATCCCATAAGGATGACTCCTCCACATCTCCTCTATCCCTATCCCACTCTTCATACCACTGATATGCAACCTCCTTGAGCTGATAAGCTACAAAGTTTACACCCTCCATATTAGTAGCCTGCATCACCCAAAATATCTTTTTTCATTTAATCTAAGAAGCCATATAGATCCTCATCCTTCTTAACTATAGAAAAACTAGGAGGACCCATCTTCATAAATTATCCAACCCTTATTACCTCAACCGACAAAGCACTAGATATATCTCGTTCAGCTTAAGAAGCAACCAATTTAGCAATAACATGAATAGACTAACGAAATTCTTCATTAGTCACCTTGCCTTGAAGAGGACTAGTAGAAACCAGTGGAACTCCAGAACTATTTGGGATAGGACCATAAGATCGAAGATGAACCCCAGAAGTAGGAGCACCCCTTCAGCATTTTCTCCTAGATGGGATAGAAGAATTCTTTTGTGTTCCAGATCTATGAGGCATGATCAGAAAAATGAACAAATAAAAATTAGAGAAGATTTTAGGACTGATACTCCAACCTTGAAAAATAAAATACCAAGAAAGTGAAACAATCCTAAATGCCTTGTAGCCTCTCTCTTATGAGTGTGGCGCGCTACACACCCCTAAAAGAGACTCTACTCGACACAACATTATGGACTCTCAATTGACCATAAACCTAGCCTCTGATACCAACTTGAAAAAACCCACCCTAGGGTCTTATCATAATGGGAATCCTAAGTCCGACCAGGACTGGAAACCATCCCTGTTACCCAACCTAACCTCTAGCCACCTACCCTGAGTTGGCTGAATTTTGAGCATCTAGTGTAACAGCTCACATAAAGACTCTAGGAATAGATCACTACCATGACTGACCCAACCGAGTCCAACCATTCCATATCTATAATCTAACTGTACTAAACCATACCAAAATAAGGGCCATAAATAAGGCCATAACCAAGGATGTTCCACTACATAATATTATTAATCCCAAAATAAAATATGATGGAACAACTAGAAATTATGTCCGGTGATGCCAACCTCTCGACTTATTCCAATGCCAAGGTCGGCACTAATACCGATCTCGCCCATTATAACCTATAGAAGTACCACAAAGCCTCTAACCAAAAAGAGTAATGAAATTAGGTTGGGACATACCCCAACCATAGCCAAAAAAATATCCAAATAAAATCAAACTGTATAGAAATATACATAACATAAAATGGAACCTTTCGAAAGTATGGATACTCACCATTTTAGTCCAATTTTTTTCCCCAAGTCAATCACTATAAGGAGGAGTAGAACGGAATATTGCTGCATAGTATGGGTATACAACTGATAGTAGATGGGGTTAGCAAGTGACCACTGATATGATATCAGGGTAAGGATAAAATAATGCTATTTATAAAATCAAGTAAAACCATCTATAAGCATACAACTATACATATATATAACCATGTCGGGAAAAGGGACTGGGTTTAGCATGTCTTTAAAACCTTTACTTGGGCTGTGTAGCTTTGTTTTCCTAAAGCACCCACGGGCTATAAGGGTTCAACTCCCCCTGCTAAAAGGGCCCCAGTATGTGTCGCTTCATGACCAGGGAAGAAAACCCTAGGATGAATAGTATATCACCCAAATATAGTATGACATCATGCACACATTCACCAAGACCAACCTCATATGAAAAAACATGAGTTTCTAGTTTTGGTCTCCCCGGGACCTCCACCTTCCACGACTTTACTACACATCCTGCCATTATTTCCCAATTAAAACCAATTTCCAAATAACCAAACTATTATCCATTTATTAACCAAGTTCATTGATATTGGTATTGTCATACCAAACCTTGCAAATATTATCCATAGCCAACCATATATAGGTTTAAGGGGACTTTCACGTACCTTTCCATTTACCATATTAAACCACTTGGGGGTTCAATATGCCTCCCAAGCATAAGAATTAGCCATTTACCATTCTAATTCATTTAAACTATGCATAATTCCTTTACCAAGTTTTAAAACAAGAAAGAGTTCCATTAAAAGTACTAAGTGCAATGAACATATCTTTATAAGCATTTTGTCAAACATATTGGGGGGCATAATATGACCGAAACTAATTCCAATTACCAATAAACCATTCCCATGCAATCCAATTATCCAAAAACACCATTAATGCATGTAAAAACATAATTAAAACCATGAGAAACCATAACCAACCATTTAAAATCAAAACCCCCAAATCATATTTGAAAACAAAAATCCTACAATTAATGAAATCATGAAAACATCATAAAACCATGACTTTAGTAAGAATTAATAATGAGGGAAGAGAAAATGACCTAAACCAAGATGATGACAGAAAGAAACCACCAATACAAGCCCTAATTTGATCCTTTAGTTGAAACCCTAGATCCCCTTGCCCAAAAGCACTTGAGAGAATTATGGAGGGTTTTAGAAAAATTTCTAAGTGTTAATTAATGGAATAATAGGGTAAATAACCTCCAAAGTAGGTTATAAGTTGTGGGAGCCTATTAGGATAAGTGGGGAAATATCCAAAATATCCCCACTCAAGTTGCACTAAAATCCCATCACAGGGATATGACTTACCCATACGAGTCGTACCCTTCCAATACGATTGGTATCCTTAAATTGTATTCTGGACTTAATGCTTAGATCCAACACTATCCATTATATGACTCATCCAACCAAGTCGAATTGATAACATACGATCCGTACCCTATATCCATACCTCTGTAAAATTTAAACCCAAGAAAGATTTAGACACTATCCACATTACGAGTCGTGGGTACAACTCGTAGCCTGACTTACCACTCATGGTGAGCCACTAATACTAATATAAAACCCAAGTAACCAAGTATAAGAGTAAGTTAAGGATCCAAATGATCTATAACCACCAATACGACTCGTACCCTTAAGTCGTATCTATTTAAGCAACCAAAATCCAACCCACCAACCCAAACTGGTTAGTATACGACTGGAACATACCATTCGTACCCCAATATATGGCTCGTACCCTCAAGTCGTAGTGGGTCCATAAACCAAAATTCTAGGAAGTTTTCTAAGGTCTAGAAATCAAGGTGTTTCAGTTGCTTAAATGCTCTTCTTGGACAAGAATAATCCATTTCTCCACTTTATTGAGACTCATAAACTCTAATAAAGTGTGCAGTCCTTAAATTGAGTCTTAGGTGTTGATTGGGAGCCTGAATAACTTGAATATTTGTGATTAACATTGAATCTAAGGTATGAATCCTTCATTATTAGTGTTGAATTCTTGATTATTTGACCCAAAATCTCAAATGGCTTAAGGCATGATTTTAGATAAAATATGATTTATTGGCACCAATTTTATAAGGTCTATAACTTACTAATGGTGTTTGAAAAATGGGTTGGTCTTTGAAACTCATTTTCTGTATGTGGGAACCACTTAGGGGTTTTTGGTGCCATTTTGGACTCAATGCACAATGGTGTAATATGGGTGTTGATATTCTCGTAATAATGCATAGGTTATGTTTTTATAGCTTGGCTCATTGAAGAAACTTAGATAAAAGGGAAAGAAAAGATTGTTGGTTCGTGAGCTATATTTGGATTCGAGGTAGGTTAGGCTTACTTGTATTAGATTGAGCTTTATTGTAGTATAATTGTAATATATTGATAAGATTGGGTGGGGTGTTAGGTTTTGAAATGGTAAGTGTCAATGTTTGGGATTAGTTGAACCACTTAGGATACTGAATTCATAAAGTGTGATGTTTGATTTATAGTCTAGAACCTTGGCTAGGTGGATTTGATATCTCATGGATAGAATGAGAATTATCTAGTTGTTCTAGTTAGTTTGGAGTGACCTTTTTCACTCATATTAAGAGTAAGTTGGACTAGATATGCACAGTTATGAAGTTGGCCTACGATGCTTGGGATGACTTAAGAGTAATACTTTAAGAAGAATTATCCTATAAAACTAGCATGGATTGATAAACCCTTAAGACATAATTTATATGACTTAGTATAATTTTGGGATATAACTTGGGATTTTAGAAGAGGAACTTGACCCGATTTAATCTTGAACTATGTAGCTTCATTAGCGATCTAGACACATGTTAAATGCTTAGAATATGCTTTTTGTAATATGATGGCCTGTAATACCCCGAGATTCCCAACCGATAGTGAACCATGATTCAAGATCATGAGAAATAAATTCTAGTTATTTGGTAGTTTTATGATCAAGTTTTATGTGTATTAAGGTCTCAAATACAACCTAGCTATTAGACAACTCAAAGCATTCCTTACCGATTGAATTCTTGGGAAGGATATTGACATAGTCAACTTCAAATGAGCATATATATCGTTATAATATTAATTTTTGATCTAATGACCCACCAAAAGATATATAATTGAATTAGATTTCCAACTATACCAATTTCTTCAAAATACAATATCGAAACAAAAAGTTATGCCCATTTTACTCCAACATGTCAGCCTGAAAACTGAGTGACGACATTTCTGATAACCTATCACATTTCTGACAACTTATCACAAATGTCGTCAGCCTTAGGCAGAAACCATCTCCCAAGTGATGACATTTGTGATGACTTATCACAAATCTAACGATATTTAAGCCTTGGTCGTCATCTAAGATTTTCAGCAATTGGGAAGTGGTTTCATAAGGGTATTTTGGTCTTTTCCTTCACCTCCCATGACTTATAAACCTCAAGGGATGTAGCTTTCTCCTATTTTCTTTAGTTAAACATCTCATAAACCCTCTCTTACACTTTCAACCACAAGATTAGGATTTTTATTAAAATCATCTCCCAAAAGCAAGATTCAAGCCCTTTTTCCAAGATAATCAAGAATTAAGTTTTCCTATCCAAGAACTCTCCAGCAAATCATCAAAGTGTCCTTTCTAAGGAATGCGTAGTGTTCATCCATGGATTCCTTTCATCCGTGGAGTTCAAGAACCCTGTTTTAAACTATGAATCATGAAGTTATGTTGTGGGTTGATTATGTTTGTGTGATTGATTGTTATACAACTACCAGATTAGAATCTTTATGTGATTTTATTAAACTAGGATGGCATGCAAATTGAAATATATGAATTTTGGGTGGTTTAAATCATTAAAGTGATGAATATGCCAATGCCATAAGGTGTGCATGCAAGGTGTTTGATAAAATACCTAAGAGACTAGAAATTATGTATTATAGCTAAATAGAACTTAAATGACAAGAACATGCTCTATTCCTTACGATACAATATGAATTCCATGCTAATTGTTGTGTGTTGTTGTTGTGATATGGAATGCTCATGAGATTGAAGTTATGCAAGTATTTACATGTTATACGCATTCTCTTTCATGTATATGGTGTTGAGAACCATGTGTAGTATGAAATCCCCTACTTATGGTATTATGAATTGTGGATGTTATTCCTATGATCAAAAAGTGTCATGAGTGTCAGTTTCCTTCCATCGAGTCCTGGGGGTACTTATACCTGAAAATATAGCTGTGTACCTAGAGCCATGTCATGTTATCATGATACTCTCAGTCAAGCCATGATCTATAGAATTCAGTCAGTCATGTGACTCAGGAAAACCTAGAAATCACAGTAATCTTAGTAGTTCAGTAATCTCAGCAATCTCAGTACTCAGTAATCTCAGTAACAACAGTATTCTAGTAATCTCAATAATTTTAGTACTCTCAGTCAGTCCTCAGAACTCGGTATGTTCAGTCACTCAAAAGAACTCAGTAAACTCAGTTTAGCTCTACTAAACAATACTACTAGTATCAGTTCAGTTAAGCTAATCAGTTCAGTTTAGTTCAGTTCAGTTAATAAATTTAGTTTAGTGTCTTTCAGATGGGAGTAGGATTCAGCACCGAGTGAGCCTAGGGATGGGGACTCACCCGCTAGATAGGACTGAGATCCTTAGAAGCAATCCCTAAGTTCTAGAACTACATAGCCAGTGTAGGTATGAGATGTCACCCATTAGATAGGACTGACATACTCAGGGATCACCCGTTAGCACATTTAAATCTATAGGACTGATCCCAGGAGTCACTCGCTAGATTAGGAATGAATCCACAACAGTTGTCTTTACTGGTGACGCAGTACTGACACCCTTCCAACTGGGGTTACAGGTTGGACCCCAGTTAGTTTAGCATGGGGCATGTCGATATGATGAATACATCCCACAATTTTAGTTACAAAATCAGGACTATCAGATACAGTCAATTCAGCTAAGTAATACAGATTCCAGACTGTTAAACACGGTCAATCCATAGCATTATAAATAAACTTCAGGATCATCCACTAGATTGGACTTATCTCAACTATGGTCAACCAGTATCAGTAACATCAGATTCAGAGATCACCCGCTAGGTATGACTGATCTCAGACTAAGTCAAGTCATCTTTAGTATCAATATACTACATGATCACCCACTAGATAGGACTGATCTCAGATTTAGTTACTCCATATAGAACGAAACTCAGATAGTTCCATCAGAACTTAGACTGTCAGATACAGTCTCTCATTATTAGTTACATCGGTTAGGTCGATCATCACAGTTATATCAGTTAGATAAGTCGTTATAGCTTATGTTATCAGTATTCAATTTTCGAAGTGTTAGACACAGTTAATCAGACCAGTTCTTTATAATTTGAACTATTATAAATAATCGTTCATCTATTCAGTATCTAAGTATCAGTAAACTCATGTTGTCAGCATTCAGACTTAGTAGTCAGTATCACCACGAGTTCAGTTATAGTTACTTATACAAGTATGTATTCTCACGTTCATACCAGTCATCATTGTTCATGCATATATACCCTTTGAATTTAGCCTACCTCACTCGTATAATCAGTACAATCAGATGTACTGATGCATTCGTATTATGGTGTTTTATTTTATGCCATAGGTTCAGACGCAAGAGTTCCATAGCAGCAGTAGCATTGCAGATTTCAGCAGTCAGAGTTAGTAGTGAGTCCTCATTCTCCGAGGACATGATTACTACTTTATTACTTTAGTATTTTAGTTTGGGTTTCAGTAGTCAGGAGTTAGTTGGAGACATGTTCCTTTCTCTCCCTACTTCAGACATTTAGAGGCTTTCAGACTAGATTACAGACTAGATTCAGAATTTAGTATTTTGGTTTTGATTTGGTATTGTGATACCACTTTGTTCATACATTGTTATTATATAGATTATGTTTAGTATTGAACCTTATGGCCTTTCAGTTCATGTTTATGCATTTATATTCATATATTATGTAGTGTACAGGTACAAATATCAGTCATGGGTTAGCTTGTGGTCCTTCGAGATCATGAGCACCGTGTAGCATTCCGGTTTAGAAAACTGGGGCGTTATAAACATGGTATCAGAGCCTAAGGGTCAATAGTGTCCTAGGACATCTGAAAGCTGCATCTAGTAGAGTCTTGTACATTGGTGTGTTGTGTGCCATATTTATGTATAGGAGGCTATAAGATGTTTTAGGAAATAATTTCCCTTCTTTCAGTATTTATGTCGTGCTCGTGAGCCAAATCTCAATACAATCTCTTAGTCTAATCCATTTCTCCCTTTCTTTTATAGAACATGCCTCCTAAAAGAAGAAACAGGAATCAGTCAGCCCCTCATCCTGAAGAACCTTTGGGCGATCATGTTTCTCATGCGGAGTTCAAGACCGCATTCACCACTTTTGCTCAGTCATTTGCTGTCCAGAATGAACGACCAGCGGTCGTTCCGACCAACCCAGTGGCCAATTCAGTTGCAGCTATAATTCGGGACTTCACCTGAATAAATCCTCTAACCTTTCTCGGGTCTAAGACAGATGAGGACCCTCAGGAATTCCTAGATCAGGTTCAGAAAGCAACAGATATCATGGGAGTGACTACTGTTGAGAGTGCTGAGTTAGCCGCATATCAGTTGTAGGATGTCGCTCATACTTAGTACAAACAGTGGAAGTCAGAAAGGTTAGATGATGCAAGTTCTATAGAGTGGGAGGAGTTTACCTCTCCTTTCCTTGATAGATTCTTTCCGCTAGAGCTTAGAGAAGCTAAGGTGCTAGATTTCATCAAATTCAGGTAGAGCAACATGACGGTGAAAGAGTATTCTCTTAAGTGTACTCAGTTAGCTAGATATGCCCCTCATGTGGTTGTAGATAGCAGAGCTAAGATGAGTAAGTTTGTCTCAAGGGTGAATAATAGGGTGATCAATGAGTGCAGGTCTGCAATGTTGAATAGTGATATGACTTTAGCCAGGCTTATGACTCATACTGAGTAGATAGAGGAGTAGAAGATTAGGATGAGAGAGAGATAGAGTAAGAGAGCAAGGGCAGGTAGTTTCATCTTTTCTCAACCTAAGTCACAGAGCGGTAACCGTTCTCAGCATAGTCAGAAGTTTTTAGTCACAGCTCCATTCTCATCTAGTGAACCAGTACCTAAGTCCAAGAATGACCGTCATGATGGGGTGCCAGGCTCCGAGGCCTAGGGTAGTGAGAACAAGAGTCTTACCTATCCACTTTATGAAGAGTGTGGTAGGAATCACCTAGGTGCATGTAGGGCAGGAAGTGATGTATACTTTGGGTATGGCAAGCCAGGCCAGAGGATGCGAGAGTGTAGAGTTCTAGCACAGAGAGGTAAAGATTTGCGTCAGCAGGGCACCAAGAGTGGTCAGCGTCAGAATAGACTTTATGCACTCCAGACCCATCATGATCCGTAAAGTCTCCCTGACCTGGATTCGGGTACGTTACAAGTCTTTCATGTTCATGGTATGCATTTTTAGATCTCTTTTTCTCTTTGAGATTATGTTTCAGCATGAGTTAGCTAGTAAAGTCAGCAAGTCAGTTTAGCAATCAAGCAGTCAGATTGATATAGTTTGTTTTCTCATCCTTGCATCTATTCATGCTATCCAAAGTCTCAGGGAACGTAACTATTCCAAGGTAGAACCTCCTAGTAATTGCAAGTTCAGTTTAGTTTATACATCATGCATTAGTTTTAGACTCCCAAGGTTCAGTTATAATCCAGTTCGTAAATGCCTTGTGCATCGCCCCAATGTCTCAACAAGGTGAACGTTCTTAGAGGGAAATAGTATCCCAAGGGGGAGATACCCCATAAACCTTTAACGCTCTTATGTCTTAACTCATTCAGTCTCTCTTCACATAACGAATCCAGTTTAGAGTATAGGGTACTCATAAGTTGACCCTTAAAATCCCAACCTCAGCTGTAAGCCATATATTCAGAAGCTCAGTTCAGTTCAAGATGTTAAGTTCATATGTACTGTATCAGACTCAGTTATGTTGTCATGTTTTCACTCAGACATGTTTAGTAAACAATCTTACGCTTATTAGCATTCTTGTGCAGGGCAACAGTTCTCTTTAAACTTATTCAGTTCCTTGTTTAGGATTACGTCATAGACTTGATATCAAGTACCATTGCATATTCAGTCATGCATACATGTTCCAGTTCAGTTATATAATCATGCATTAGATATGCATTCTCATTGCGAGAACTTCAGTTATCAGAAACCTCAACCATGCATTCACGAATCAGTTACGCATGCATCAAACATGCATGTTTAGTATGATATATTCCATTTATTAGTCACATCAGTCATGAGATCATGTTTCAGTTATTCATGTTCAATTAATGTTTGGTCTATCATCCCCCCTCTCAGTCAGTCTTATTTGAGACCGAATGTTCCCAAGGAAGAGATATTGTAATACCTCGAGATTCCCAACCGATAGTAGAACCATTATTCAAGATCATGAGAAATAAATACAAGTGATTTGGTAGTTTAATGATCAATTTTTATGTGTATTAAGGTCTCAAATACGTCCTGGCTATTAGACGACTCAAAACATTCCTTACCGATTGAATTCTTGGGAAGGATATTTCCATAGTCAACTTCAAAAGATCATATCTCTAATTATACTATGAATTTTTGATATCATGACCCACCAACAGATATATAATTGAATTATCTTTCCAACGATACCAATTTCGCAAAAATCCAATATCGGAGCAAAAAGTTATGGCCATTTTACTCCAGCATGTCAGCTTGAAAACTAAGTGACGACATTTCTGATAACCTATCATATTTCTGATGACTTATCACAAATTTCGTCAGCCTTAGGTAGAAACTAGCTCCTAAGTGACGACATTTGTGACAACTTATCACAAATCTGACGACATTTTAGCCTTGGTCGTCAGCTAAGATTTTCAGCAATTGGGAAGTGGTTTCGTAAGGGTATTTTGGTCTTTTTATAAACCTCAAGAGACGTAACTTTCTCCTATTTTATTTAGTTAAACATTTCAAAAATACTCTTTTACACTTTCAACGTCAAGATTAGGGTTTCTATTAAAATCATCTCCCAAAAGCAGGATTCAAGCCCTTTTTCCAAGATAATCAAGAATTAAGTTTCCCAATCCAAGAACTCTCCAACAAATAATCAAAGTTTCCTTTATATGGTATTTATAGTGTTTATCCACGAATTCCTTTCATCCTTGAAGTTCAAGAACCCTCTTTTAAACTATGAATCATGAAGTTATGTTGTAGGTTGATTATGTTTGTGTGATTGATTGTTATACAACTCCCAAATTAGAATCTTTATGTGATTTTATGAAACTAGTATGACATGCAAATTGAAATATATGAATTTTGGGTGGTTTAAATCATTAAGGTGATGAATATGCCTATTCCACAAGGTGTGCATGAAAGGTGTTTGATAAAATATCTAAGAGACTAGAAATCATGTATTATAGATAAATAAAACTTAAATGACAAGACCATGCTCTATTTTTTATGACTCAACATGAATTCCATGCTAATTGTTGTGTGTTGTTGTTATGATATGGAATGATCATGAAATTGAAGTTATGCAAGTATTTACATGTTATACGCATTCTCTTTCATGTATATGGTGTTGAGAACCATGTGTAGTATGAATTCCCTACTTATGGTATTATGAATTGTGGATGTTATTCCTATGATCAAGAAGTGTTATGAGTGTCAGTTTTCTTCCATCGAGTCCTGGGGGTAATTGTACCCAAAAATATAGCTGTTTGCCTAGAGCCATGTCATGTTATCACGATACTCTCAGTTAAGCCATGATATATAGAATTTAGTCAGTCATGTGACTCAGGAAAACTCAGAAATCATAGTAATGTTAGTAGTTCAGTAATCTCAGTAATCTCAGTACTCAGTAATCTCAGTAACAACAGTATTTTAGTAATCTCAGTAATTTTAGTATTCTCAGTCAGTCCTTAGAACTCGGTACATTCAGTCAGTCAAAGGAACTCAGTAAACTCAGTTTAGCTCTGCTAAACCATACCACTAGTATCAGTTCAGTTCAGCTAATCAGTTCAGTTCAGCTAATCAATTCAGTTCAGTGTCTTTCAGATGGGAGTAGGATTCAGCACCGAATGATTCTAGGGATGGGGACTCACCTGCTAGATTGAGATCCTTATAAGTAATCCATAAGTTCCAAAACTACGTAGCCAGCGTAGGTACGAGATGTCACCCATTAGATAGGACTGACATACTCAGGGATCACCTTTGAGAACATTTAAATGTATAGGACTGATCCCAGGAGTCACCTGTTAGATTAGGACTGACTCCACATCAGTTTTCTTTACTGGTGGTGCGGTACTGACACCCTTCCTGCTGGGGTTACAGGTTGGACCCCAGCTAGTTTAGCATGGGGCATGTCGGTTTGATGAATACATCCCACAGTTTCAGTTACAGAATTAGGACTATCAGATACAGTCAATTCAACTCAGTAATATAGATTCTGGATAGTTACATATGGTCAATCCTTAGCATTATAAATAGACTTCAGGATCATTCACTAGATAGGACTTATGTCAACTATGGTTAACCAGTATCAGTAACATCAGATTCAGAGATCACCCGCTAGGTAGGATTGATCTCAAACTAAGTCAAGTCATATTTAGTATCAATATACTAAAAGATCACCCGCAAGATAGGACTGATCTCAGATTTAGTTACTCCATAAAGAATGAAACTCAAATAGTTCCATCAAAACTTGGACTATCAGATATAGTCGCTCAGTATTAGTTACATCGGTTAGGTCGATCATCACAGTTATATCAGTTAGATCAGTCGTTATAGCTTACGTTATTAGTATTCAGTTTCTGGACTGTTAGACACAGTCAATCAGACCAATTCTTCATAATTTGAATTGGCAGAAATAGTCATTCATCTATTCAGTATCTTAGTATCAGTAAACTCATGTTGTCAGCATTCTTACTTAGTAGTCAGTATCACCACAAGTTCAGTTATAGGTACTTATGCATGTATGTATTCTCACGTTCATATCAGTCAGCATTGTTCATGCATATAAACACTTTGCATTTAGCCTACCTTACTCGTATACTCAGTACATTCAGATGTACTAATTCATTCGCGCTATGGTG